>JAMZEH010000055.1:15765000-16417500 GCA_024699665.1 Ostrea denselamellosa
AAGAAATATATGATCAAATAAATGAATTTGTCAATATTCATCCTCAAAAAAAAAAAAATCAAAAAATAATAATAATTTCCTCTGCTGCCTCAGACTTGGGCTCAGAGCAGGGTTTCTGTACAACTTCTGATTATCGGAAAAGTGGGGCTTGATAAGCCAGAACAAGTGGATGCCCTTGTTTTGTAAAAAAAAAATATATGTTAACAATATTGATAAACCCATGAAAAATTGCCATTTATGATAAATTAATTCAAGTTAACAATATAATATACAAATGAAATAAAAGGTGAAGTTTTATTTTTGTTACTAATTATCTTAATCCTCAAAATTAAGTGTAAATGTAATTATATTGTCCTGTCAATACGTATCAAATATTGTTTCTCTGTATCACAATACGTATCATATCGAAATTTTCCTAACGATACCCAGCCCTAATTTCAAACATATTTTCTCCAACGTTATGTCAATCATGCACTTCTATTTACAGGTGTACTCAAATACGTAACCATTGCAATCAACAATGTATCTAATATTTCTCATTTTTTCAACAAAACTATTACTTCTTTATCTTTTTTTCTGAAAACATTTTTATTTTTAAGAAAGTTAGAAAAGTTCAAAACATTATTACACAAATTCGAGACATAAACATGGACATAAAGCACAGAAGGTGGAGATATCTGGGACATGTACTTAGAACGGTGGAAGATAGCATTGAAAAAAAAAGCTATGAAGTGGGCACTACATGGAAAAAGAAGACCTGCGAGACCTAAAGGGACTTGGAGAAGAACTATAGAGATAGAAATGAAGGAGACTGGATACACCTAGAGGCGAGCAGCACAGGACAGGAGCCAATTGAGAGGTCTTGTAGCCGCCTTATGTGTTGACATAAACCATAGGGCAAGCAGCACAAGAGAGGGGCCAGAAAATTTTGTTGCCACCTTATGTGTTAAAATACATGTACACAAAGAAGATTACGTAAGAATATGCACTTCCTGTGGATGCTTGCTGTGGATCAATGACAAATCCTGGCCCCTGCTACTCTTGAGAATAAGATTTTAAAAGATTTTCTATATCTGAGTCCCAGAGGCCATGACTTGAACCAACTTCAACCTGCACTACCTGAGGAAGCTTGCATATTCATATGACTCACCATAACTTCTTGAGAAAATCTTTTTCCTATATATTCCCATGTAAAACTTAGATTCCCTATTGTGTTCCAATCCTTTCCTTGTGGGCCACAAATTGAACAAAATTAAAACTGCACTTCTTGAGAATGCTTGCATATTAATACAACTAATCATGGTTCTGCTGGTCTTCATAAGATTTTTAAGGTATTCCCTATATATCCCCATGAAAATGCTGATCCCTTATTGTGGTCCTACCCTACTCCCAGGGGTCATAATTTGAGCAATTTTGAATTTCCACTCATTAAGGAAGCTTTCACACAAGATTTTCCTTTTCTGGTCCAGCAGTTAAGAAGATTTTTAAAAGGATGCCACCATATTTTTCCTATTTCTTAATTATCTCAATTTTGAAAAGGGTGTTCACATGACCCTTCATTTGGACAACTTTAAATCCTTTTCACTTAAGAATGCTTTAAGGCAAGTTGACTGATATTAACCCTGTCGTTCTGGAGAATTAGTCAAAAATGTACAAAGTATATAGACAGACACTAGACAAAATATGATCAGAAAAACTCACTTGAGCTTTCACAGCTGAAGTGAGTTAAAAACTATAATTAGAGTGGAAGGACACAATAAGACATAACACTTACAGATCTTTCATTTTTGGTTGCTTAGTGTCTGTGGTGTTATCAACAGATGATGTTGCTCCCTGCAAGTTTTCATTCAATTCTACACAATATGACGATGATTTTTCATGGATTTCACTTTTCAAAGGCACTTCCAGAGTCTCGTTACTATGCATAGCTATAGGTGATGTGTTTGTGGATGAAGCTTTTGCTACAGATGCCTGGCACTTTTGTAAAGAGGAGGGGGTAAATGTCCTAATATTTTTCTGAACACTTTCAGATGAATACCCTTCTGTGTGAACAGACTGGTGACTGGCACTACTTACTGGAGGAGATTTGAGCAATTCAGAGTCTGAGATACTTGGATGGTTGGTGGTGGAAGGATGGCCTATCAAACTGTTCATCAGCCTACCCAGCATTCCATTGACTGGAGATCCTATAGATTTAATGGACGGTGTCGACAACACACTATCACCTGAACATACAGACTGTGAACTACCTTGTCTTTTGCCTGTGAACATTTGCACTTGTTCTTCACTACCAGATTTAGGTTTTTGGTGTCTATGCACAAAAGACAACATATGAGAATCTTGATAGTCAGCTGGTGTACTATGAGAGAGTACAGAGTTATTCTTCCCTGTTGCTGTTTTACTTGAATTATTCACATCTCTTTTCACAAAAGATTCAGTGTCCTTCATTGTCTCTGTTTTACTCCTTCCTTTCCATTCACGAAGTGTTTGGCCTAATGAGAAACCTCGTCCCAGTCCTGACTTATGCCTGTGATTTTTAGAAACAGGGTCCGATTTGGTTGACTCTGTCTCTGAATCAGTCCTAAGTGAGGGTTTTATCGTGTGTGTTTCAGAGAAAACAGAAGCAGTTTCAATATCACTAGATGTTGGGGTGGTTTTAAATTCTAATTTGGATTTCTTTAACTCAAGTTTCTTCAGTTCCTCTTCTATTGTTAATGGTTGCGATCTGGTTTTACATGACGTTACTGCACCGTGGAGACCTACAAAACAATACATTTGGTTATTGATATTTCTGCCTTCTCACCCTAGAAATTGACAAGAACATAAACCAAAGATCAAAATGATCTGTTGACTATTCAACCAAGCTGAAAAAAAAAATCCTTGACAAAAATCGAGTAAGTAAAGAGCCTGGACGACTTCAGTATTTTGTGATTGAAAGTGATGTTAATTTCCTCTAATGTTTATTACAGACTTGTGGACTGAATAAATAATTTTAATTTTTTCATTATGTACTCTGTAAGTTTGATCTAGGACAAAAACATGGTTCAGCAACACAACAAACTGTCTAGTCATAAGTTACTGCTGTGTAAAAGATAAGTTTCAACTGTTTTTCTACTGTAAGGTTAAATTTCTTAATATATTTTTAACATATCTAGCAGTACTTGCTTTTAGAATACTGACATTAATTTAATGTCATGAAACACTTTCTAGACATATCCAATCTCTGTGCCTAATATGAACTTTAAATTTCTTCACTAAAAGTTAATATCCATTGAAATGCTTTTAAATTTTTCTTTCTTTTTTTTTAAATTGACCTTTACTTTGCCTAAGTTATGATATTCTGTATCATCACAAAAAAAAACCCTTTTTGTCAAGTACAAGTTTCTATGTCTCTGAATTAAAGAATTGGCATGGAACAAATATTTCTAATTTTTTAATGCTGGAGATCTTGATCAGAACAATACACATTGTTTGCTCATTAGACCATAGAGCCAAACAGGAACCAATATCTCTCCATTATATTGGCCTGAAAAATAAATCTTCATTCTTCATAATAGTGACCTTGGACAAATGACCTTGAAGTCATGCCACATTTTCTGTTGTTCTAGTTCAGGTGGTGAAATCACTTACCAATCATACACATAAAAGTTTAGCCTCTAATTTATCTCCATTATAAAATTATAGTCTGGACTACTATTTTGAACTTTTTGACATAGTACCTTGACCAAATGTCCTTGGATCAGTATCATTATAAATGTCCTGCTTATGTATTATTCTTGTGCCAAGCATCAATTTCTATTATCTTTCTCCTTATGAAGCTGTGGCCCAGAGACAGAGTACTGTAGATTCCTTATTTTATGCGAGTACTTAATATCACAATATGACTTGTACATGCCAAATCGTGAGAACATAAATTCACGAGTATTATGTTGATCAAGAGTTTTTACATGTTGTACTTTAACAACATAAAAATAAAGGCGAACAATTTTATTTCGTGAGTGACGCTCCTTGCAAAATTACGCAATAATAATTTTCTCACATATAATTACGAATTTACAGTAACATGGAGGACAGAACACACACAGGTTGACAAACAGACATGGTGATTCCTATATACCACTTCAACATAGTTTGCATAGGCTATTATTATACACTTAATTTGTTCTGAATCAAGAAAATTTGAATTTCATTTTCGTTCTATGAGCAATAAAGCACCATCTTAACAGAGACATTAAGAATTCCAAAGTTTCCAACTCAAACACTGTAATGCGAAAAATTTATTGGTATTAATTTAATGAGAATCATCACTGTGAAAATAAATTACTCACTTTTATTTTTATATTGCTAAAATACATGCAGAAAATCTTGATCAACAGAGCACTCGTGAATTTATGTTCTTGTGATTAGATATCTATGAGTTATTTCACGATATCAAGTATTCACATAAAATAAGGACTCTACAGTATGCAGCAGCCAGCCTCTGCTAGATGTTCAGCAATACACAGAAGAATGATTCACTACATGATCCAGTACTACTCTATAGTCTGGGTCTCCTGACCACACTTGTAACAGTAATATCCCTGTTTATTGTTACACACGAGTCCTTTACCCATGGGTCAGGAATTTCACAATTTTGGTATATATTTCTTTCCACATTGTAATTTATTCAGTTTGGTTGTTTGATGTTAAGGAGTAAAAATTTTCAAAGACCTAATGAATTTTCATTTTATGAAATATTTAGTCCTTCCTTTACATCAAAATCTCTAACTCAGGGGCCAAAAAAAAAAAAATTAAACATGTCATTCTAGTGGCTTAGGAAACAAAAAGTGTTAAACTTATTGATTTCATCCTCACCCTCTGGTTTTCTCTTGACAGCATAATTCTTGCTCAAAAGTTCATCATTAAAACACACTGTTACATTTTCTACCACCAGGTAAAGCATTACTTCTATTATATTTGCATCTGCATTCTTCACATCAGCAAAACAAACTGGAGACTCTACAAAATAATAAATTGTACAGCTTCACGTCAGATCATAACTGTAACATACAGGTGTCCACATTTATATATCTACATTAAACATCAGTAATTGAAAGACTATTCAAAATACAGCTCCATAAAATCTAATTATAAAAAGATACTTTTTTTTCAGAGACACTGTCCTTGACCCATATAAATCAACAAATCTAAGTTCTTTGGGAACTAAAATGGGAAATGAAGAGGCACTAGAAAAAAAAAAGATACTATCAAACAAAAATGAGGAACAAGGAAATGGAAGAATAAGTGCCTTGGAGTTGTGACAGAATCTTTCCTGTCAACATAATTACATAACAAACATGCAGTGTAAATGTCTATGCTTGTTCTTTGCTTATTTATTGTATTGCACATAATATCAAGAGTTTACATATGCTAACCTTTGTATCCTGCATGTGCTAACCTTTGTATCCTGCATGTGCTAATCTGTGTATCCTGTATGTGCTAACCTTTGTATCCTGCATGTGCTAATCTGTGTATCCTGTATGTGCTAACCTTTGTATCCTGCATGTGCTAATCTGTGTATCCTGCATGTGCCAATCTGTGTATCCTGTATGTGCCAATCTGTGTATCCTGTATGTGCTAATCTGTGTATCCTGCATGTGCTAACCTTTGTATCCTGTATGTGCTAATCTGTGTATCCTGCATGTGCTAATCTGTGTATCCTGTATGTGCCAATCTGTGTATCCTGTATGTGCCAATCTGTGTATCCTATATGTGCTAATCTGTGTATCCTACATGTGCTAACCTTTGTATCCTGCATGTGCCAACCTTTGTATCCTGTATGTGCCAATCTGTGTATCCTGTATGTGCTAATCTGTGTATCCTGCATGTGCTAATCTGTGTATCCTGCATGTGCTAACCTTTGTATCCTGTATGTGCCAATCTGTGTATCCTGTATGTGCCAATCTGTGTATCCTGTATGTGCCAATCTGTGTATCCTGTATGTGCTAACCTTTGTATCCTGTATGTGCTAATCTGTTTGTCCTGTATGTGCCAATCTGTGTATCCTGTATGTGCCAATCTGTGTATCCTGTATGTGCTAACCTTTGTATCCTGTATGTGCTAATCTGTGTATCCTGTATGTGCTAACCTTCGTATCCTGTATGTGCCAATCTGTGTATCCTGTATGTGCTAATCTGTTTGTCCTGTATGTGCTAACCTTTGTATCCTGTATGTGCTAATCTGTGTATCCTGTATGTGCCAATCTGTGTATCCTGTATGTGTTGTGTTTTGCAGACGATTTCATATTTCTTCCATTGTTTGTCACTCTATTGACTATTTAGTGGTAATAGAAATTATAATGCACCTTATTCTTGTAAGCTCAATGATCAGTAAATAAAGCATTTTATGATTCATTACAATAGTTTTCCATATATTTGTTAAACAAGCTCGTAGCTAAAACATGTGTTCTACAGGGCAGAAATCATTGGCATCCTGTTTAATTTTTGAACAATACTTGATATATCAAAATATGGCTTGGATTTCGAAAATCAGTATTTGGACAATTTTTGAGTTAATGAACAGTTTACAGACCATTTAAGATTCATTAACTCACACTATATACTCCCCACCATGCCTGTGTATTTGATTGGCAATTTACACAACTACTTGCAAAATTATTACAGATACCAATTACATTTACTGAAACCAAAGCTACAACGGTCTGAAAATGCCTGTAAATTGATTTAATGGCACTAATTAATTTTTAATCGATACCAAGACTGACAACTCAAAGAGTTGGTGCATCCTTCATAAAAAGTGTACAAGTTTATAGCAAAATTTCCAACAAAGTGATCATACTAAAGAGCTTTACAAATAAAAGCAAAAAACAGCAATACTGTATGTAGATTGAAAGGACTTCATATATATCATATGACAAGGACTCATACCAAGACTGACAACTCAAAGAGTTGGTGCATCCTTCATAAAAAGTGTACAAGTTTATAGCAAACTTTCCAACAAAGTGATCATACTAAAGAGCTTTACAAATAAAAGCCAAAAACAGCAATACTGTATGTAGATTGAAAGGACTTCATATATATCATATGACAAGGACTCTATCTGCCCACCAAAATTGATTGTTGTGTTATTGTTTCAAAATTAAGTGTATTTTGTGAATAAATCCCAATGCAACACAGCGTGTATAAATATATGACAAAAAAGTTTGTCCAAAGCCTGAAAGAAATAACCTTTTATTTCTCTAAATATGAGCAAGATTGAGAAATGGCATACCTTTTGATTCTATGGAACTCCAAATGAACGTAAATATGTAAGTGACAAATTATATGCATGTAAAATTGAATTGAACACAACTTCTTTCACGAAATAAAAAAATCTAGTCTTTCTTTAAAACTTTAAATTCAGGAGTTTTATGACAGCCCAGAAAGACTCTTATCATACATGAATATTGGTCCTATAAAATATTGTTTCTAATTATTAGGTTCAATAGTTCTTTTCCAAAATATCACATACTTTTAATGCATTTTTTCATGTATTCTGTAGCCGATTCATCCCATGATATGCAAGGCCTGAAAGTGGAAAATCATCTACATTTTTACCATCTAAACATAAACCCAAGTAAGCAACAAACCATACAAGAAAAGAGGTAGTTGACTCTAGTAATATTGATTTCACTGAAACACACAGAATATTTTTTTAAAAACACTAACTTTAATTAATTTTACAGTTATAACTATGGAACACTAAACAACTTACTCCATGTGACAGGAGAGATCTTCCTGCAGGGCCATCGTCTGGGCCTGAATACCATACAGACTGTAGGACTTCACCTGGTATGGCACAGAGAGATGACTCTGGGTAGCTCTCCGCAAGCTGTGACAAAATTCGACATCAATAAATATTTACACTTTCAAAGCCTTTTCTTTTGATATCTTTGCAAATTTTAATCACAGCCATTTGCTCATAAACATGTTCCAGTTGTAAACAATCTTGATAAATATAGTATGTTTATTTTAAAAGTTTGGAATTCTGACAGAAATGAATGTAGAATGTACATATAAGAAATTATTTTAATTTCTGAAAGCACATGATGGTATGGACTGCACTTCATGCTGCAACACTACCTCACTTCACGAAGTGTGCCAGCATAAAGCATCACAGTTTATACCCTTACGTATTATTCAATATCGTATTGAATTAATAATACTTAAATACCGTATAATGGGTATTATCTGCGGTTGGAAATTTTTGCGATCTGATCCCTAAAAGGTAGCAAATTATATTCTGTGTTTCCAATTTCTGCGGTTGCATCGATATATTTCTTGCGACTGTAATTTTTGTGAATTTTTACTATCTGCAAAATTCCACAAAAAATGGACAACCACAGAAAATATCCATTATACAATATATATATATATATATATATATATATATATATATATATATCACTCTGAAATTATCATCAATTGCAACCGTTCAGGCTATGATTATCTGATTTACAATGCTATGTTACTATTGAGAAATTTTTCTACCACAAAAACAGCAAAATTAAAGTGAAAATCTTAAAGCTGTTTACATTGCATGTAATTCATATCTTACCACTGAAATGGAATCATTTCCATGGTTCCAAAGTCCAAGAGGAAGCACCTGCAACAAGAAAGATACAGAACTGAAAGTGAAACTCTAAAGACAACAAATTCACTGAATATAACTAATTATACAGATATCAGCAATCTCTGTGAGATGCAAAGTACAGAGAATTATTATAGCCATGTTAATTCCACCCATGTATATTAATATTTTAGTAAGATAATTTATGTGTACATTGACTTATGCTAATAATAGTTTTTCATACATATATGTGTATATGTGTAGATGCTTTCATCAACATATTTTTCTATTAATCTATATCATACTTTCATAAAGTGAATGGATATTGAAATGTAAAGCTGGAATTAAATGTACACCTGTCTAATCCAACATCCATGAAATCCGTTTTAATGAGAATTCTGACCCTAATTTTCAATCTTAATGGTAATTTAACCATGTTCTTCACACTGTGCATTCTGACATCCTGTTAAACCCAATGCAAAATTTTGTCTCTCAAAGCATGTCAGACTGGACAACTTTTAATTGTACATGCACCAGGGCAATGGGTGCACAACACTACATCATTTTGTGAGGAATGATTCACTTTGGGGTACCCTTGTTTGTGAACTACATTAAGATGAATACATGTTTGTACTTACTTGGCCTCATGACCTTTCTGTCTTCTGTACACATCCTCCACTCTCACTCTATGCCACAGATGGTTCCTGGATTTCCCAATACAAACCTCATTCTAACATGTAAAATTAAAGAAATGTTTTAAATTATATGTCATCATAGTATGTCAAAGACATACCTTTACATAAGCATGTGTTTGATCTTTTTCTCCAACTAGATTTTTTTTTAGATTGTTTTGATTTTTGATTTAAAACAGTAATTACCTTAGATGGCTGATGAGACAGACCACAACTCTGTGGATTGTTAAACTGCTCATTTAAGTTTTGCTGCAGTGTGTGGAATAATATTCTCTCAGATGAGGAATCTGCACTGTCACTTACTTCCCGGCCATAAAACAGGCTTGGACTCCTTACCTGAAATTAACATATTACATCTAGTTATTTAATGTCAAAATGAAGTGGGTATACAAATACATATATAAGAAATTAATGGCACCATCCCTTAATTCTGGACATGATAAATTACAGAGTGTAATGATTTAACACTGGCAAATGCATAACAATTTTATTATAATTCATGAAAACTACTGCATCTGCTACAGTGCAACTTGCCTAATCCAGATGTTGTGTAATTCAACATATTGTATAATCTGCATATTGTTCTGGCATCAACACTTTTAGTACTATAAAGTATGTATCCTGTATTCTAGATAATATCTACACTGAATATTTTTGGGTTTAAAGCCTAACCAGTAATAGACAAACTGCACTTTGACCAAAAAAAAGAGTATTTTATATAATCATTAACAAATATTATGGAGAAAAGTCTCCATTATAGCCTTTGAGCACTTACCTCAAAAATTTCA
The DNA here is from genome assembly GCA_024699665.1 of Ostrea denselamellosa. Classification (NCBI taxonomy): domain Eukaryota; kingdom Metazoa; phylum Mollusca; class Bivalvia; order Ostreida; family Ostreidae; genus Ostrea; species Ostrea denselamellosa. Next base: position 15,775,088 of record JAMZEH010000055.1, read on the forward strand.
ATCTGTATGTTATGCTGCATTTTTTTACAAACTTCATAACCCTGAAATGAATTTAAACCTTCATAGAAAAAAAAGTCATTGGTAATAATTTTACAACATATATAACTCTTAATTTTTTAAACCTTTCTTCATGAATAAATAGAAGACGTTATCAATAAATAAAAGACATGCATTTTAATGATTTACATTAATGTTTGGACTTTACCACCAGTGAATCAAGGATTATAGAATTATTATATACCAGAACAACTTTACTGTAAAGATCCTACCATAGCAGAAACTTTCACACCACAGTTAATGTATTAAATTTCTTAAAAAGTGTCATAGTATTTAAAGATTTAAGAGTTAGAGATCCTATCTCTACATTTAGCATATGTATCTGTAACAAACAATATATTTGTCACATAGGGATATTTTCACTACAATTTGTCCTGAATCATGACATTTTGGCTCAAGGAGTCTTCTTCTGCAATAGAATCTCAAATGGTGGAGGACTCTGAACTGATTACAAAGTATACAATTTTGGAAAGGGATATGTTATATTAAATATTGTAGAGTTCAAGAACATTGACTTAAAATGCATGTTTCTTTAGCAAGCATCTAGAAAACCTTTTTTGAAAAGAAAATAATGCATTGTTCTCCTTGATTAAATGCTCAAATCAGATCTCAACCATTTGTTTCATGTACTTCAATTTGCATTTTTTATGCAAAAACAGATTGACGTCTTGACATAAAATACATGTAGAGCACATCAACTAAATACAATCAGGGATTCAGTCTAAAGATAAACCATGTCAACTTGACTTAATAGGTACCTGGAAGTGTCATTAAGTTGTACATGAATTGTTTCACATTTCATTAGGCCAAAATAAAATATATGTGTGTTTCCGGTTTCCTGATCCTATCTATATATTTGCTGCTGACACTAAATACTTTATTGATGATATATACAAATAAACTAGAATTCCAGAAATTTCAAACAGGAATTTTCTTCTTTTCATGTTTTGATTTTCTTTGATATACATCTTGACTACTATGGATGTTCAAAATGCTTGAAAAGTATTTGTAATGTATATAGACCTGTATTCAAAGCAGAGCAAAAAACTAAGATTTTGAATAAAATGTTTTAATAAAATAAATTGTCTTACCTACCTACCCTACTAAATATTTTGGGGAGTAAAATAGGAAACATGCATATATGTTATTTTGGTCTTATGTCTCTTCTGTACCTACATAAATGACAATCCACCAAAGATTTATAAGTGTTCAAACTAAATCAAGACCATAAATCTACACCGAATGTTTTAAAATTGCATAAGATTTTCACAAGTGTATACCACATGGTATTTAATAGGGTCTAGATCTACAGTTCTAAACATGAAGAAATAAAAAGATCACCAACACATCATGAAATGCACAAGTAAATTTACTTCCTTGAACATGTTGAATATCAGTGAATATTATTTAAGTAATCCTTGGTTTGGATAACACACACTTATCACTATATGATTCATAGTCTGTTAATGGCATTCATTTTTTCGAGTATTACTGTACGTGTATAGTTAACTAACCTGAAAAATTACCTTCATATCATCTACGTCATAGCAAGTTATGTTCCTCATATACAACAGAATAGATCATTTATATTTCTATTCACACTTTACCTGTATTCACTTTTTTTTTTACACAGTTTTAATCAAAAGAAACCAATATGATAACTAATTTTGCCTACGAGTGTGTATGTGTGTACAAGATTGTGTAGGAGATGACTGAGGTACAAATTTTTGTTACAAGATGACCGTTAAACTCTTACACAGATATCTGTATACAAGCCAACTCCTAATACTGATCACCAAATTGTTTTGAATGTATGAAGTCTTGAGGCTCAAGTACCAAAATAACATTCAGATGTACATCATTCGCAATGATCTTGAGAAGAAATTAAAATCAATAACTACAATATGTACATTTAGCTTACATTGATCATTTTATAATAAATGCGAAAGTCATGAGGATTTTAACTAGATCAATGCTATACTTATCCAGACTCTATCCAGAATAAACTAACAAATTCCATGATGTGGTTTGGGAGTCGTCTGGGAATGTGGTAAAATGACTGATCACTAAATTCAAAGTTCAAAATTCACACTTGTCACCTTTCACTTCCATACACAAGTTATTTTTGATGACCTGTGTGTGTTATTTGGAAAAAAAATATAAAAACACTGATAGTCCTCTTTATATATTCCAGAAAAGTCCACTTTTCATTTTTTTAACCCATAAGCAACACATCTAGTGTTTACAATCATGTGGGTGTTTGTAACAGGAGTATAGAAAACTTCTTTTGAAAAAAAAAACAACCAAAAAACCTGTAACTAAGAAGAAAAAACCTTGTGCACTCAAAGACATCCTTGGCTACTTTAAGGGGATGGTAAAATGTGTTGTCACTTTTGTAAATATGCTGGTGTTGTCTCTAAATTTTGTTGTCAGGGTTAAAATTATAAAAAATATCATTTACCACCTTTAGATACAGCAGACCAAATGACATAGAAGGGAAAGTAAAAGTTAGTGGACAGAGGAGGCATTACAAATTCTGGATGATATAGAGCAATAGAGTGAAGGAGCTGAGAGTGAGAGGAGTCCAAGAATGAACGAAGCTAAGAAAGAAATGATGAGTCAGAGTGAACTTGCAAGAGAGAATGGAGAACAAGCATTCAAAGTGTATTGCAGACAATACAAATCCCCTGCTGGTAAATAATTCAGTCAAAAGTAGGCCAAACATAACGAAACTCAAACTTGATCTGTAACTATCCAAGACAAAGCAAAGTATAAAATTTTATTACAATATCTTCATCAAGGGCAGAGAAAAGTCCAGCAAACCTCAAGCGGAATGAACGACAAATGGATGGACAGACAGACTGAGGGTAAACTAATAGTCCCATTCAACAATGCCGGTAAGGGACTAAAAACCTGGATGTGAGGAAATTCACAAAAAGTATGAGTGAGTATATAGAAGACAGTGAGACAGAAAATGATGCTAGTAATGAAAAAGTGGATGAGATTTTGTTAAAAACTGAAATAGAAATGCAATTAAATAGAAATATCCTTAACATTTGGTTTTGTTTGATATTTTGTTAGACAACCTGAAATTTATTTGAGCAACTCAAGAGCAGTACCTACGTTACCCAAATGTGGAGACCAAATTTTGACAAGTGTCAAACCCTGCAAATTCAATTTGACACTAGTGAAATCATTGGCTTTTGGCGATCAACACTAGCATATTTAAAAAGACCCTGATTTCATCTGTATTTTTTATAAAAACATCAAAACTATCAAAAGGTAACATAATGAAGTGATGACAACATGCTAGTAAAAGTTGTGAAATCCATGAACAGATATTTCCAGAATTTCCTCTGACTTTTTTAAAATTTGATTTCCAATTTATCATAGAGTTAGATTTTTTGAAATACAATACTTGAACCAATTTTAATACTAATGAGGACAATAACATTGTCCTTTAATACCCTTTCATGTCCATAAATCAAACATTGCTATGGGAGATAACTCTTATATATATATATATATATATATATATATATATATAAAAAAGTTGAAGTTCATAAAACAATTACTACTAAATTTTGTAATCTAAATGATAGTTACATTTACATTGCAAAATTATAGATAGTAATATGCTGTTGACATTTAGGCCTACCTGTAACGCTTTTTTTTTCAAACAACTTGGAAGAAGTTAAGCTAAAAATTGATATATTAAAAATGCCACAGAACATTTATTTAGAAAGATATTTCATTTTTGTTTTTCTGTTGTATGTTTGTGGATAGTATTGCTTCCCATTGCAAAGGGGGGATGAAAGAAGAAAAAATGAAATATTTTCACTTCCTAAACTGAGCATAGCTACAAGTTGTACCACAAACAAATAAAAACTGAGTAACTGGAGCATGAAATCATAGGTCCAATACATTTTGAAAACAAGTCATTGTTACCTCGATTGATATGCATGGTCTCAAAAGCTGTACTACTCGTTTTATCCTGCAAATTTCATAATATCTTCTTATATCTCTTTTCACTCCACGCTCTTTCCCACGTTTTTCAGATGCTGCAAATTACCCGAAAAAGTGCAGTATAACTTGAAAACAATAGCAATAAAATTTCCTTACAAATTGGCAAAATGGCTTAGTTTATGCAAAAATCATTAGAAATTATACATTTTATACACAAAAATTGTACGGAAATTTTCAAAGTTTAGCTAACTGGATTTTAATAGTATAACACCATATCAGGCATATTTTTTGTTAAATAGCAAATGTCATTCATGCGAGGCATTCCGATACGTCAAAAGTATTCGGAAGCCATCGGTACTCAAAGCACGTGGGTAGTCGTAGTTCAAAATCACTGAAAATGACGAATATTGGCAAATCTGCCCTTTCTAAGAATGTTTTGCAGATGAAGGTAAAAATGTTAATGATTTGTTATTTACATTCAGCTGGTGCGCAATATATAAGAAATTTAACAAACAGTTATACTGTTGCTGTAGATCATACATGAACAGTTGAAAATCATCAACCATACCCAGTAGGGCAAATTACCGAAAACCAGAGAAACTACCGAAAACACATAAAAATACCCACCATACGTCATTATTTCCCCTGTCAAATACAGCATTTGAAAGAGGCTTCCCGACCAATGAAACAATTAAAAGTTTGATAAGAATTGAAATGGCTTCACAGATTTCAAACCACATGATGTCGTGAATAGGTGCGAGATCTCAGGACTGTGATGTAGTTGGTGGGGCACCGTGTCAAATACAAGAGATCAAGTTGGATAGCATCGATCTGTGAAGAGTTGTCAGTACCTGCCACCAGGGCGTCACAGGATCTGTTCTTTGATCAGTAGTTGGATGATTTGCTTTGGTCTCCTTTCTTGAAGATGAGAGGCCTGTTGTCTTGTATGACACCTTGATCCAATTATTCCTCTTATGTCGTCTACTCTTTATGTAGGAAAATAATTTTTTGTTGTGTGTTGGTGTTAACCATATCACTGATGTAGGTGTTGTAGGCAGTTTAGCAGGCCTTCTGTGGTTTTTTATGTTAGCAGACATGATTTATTTTTATTTAAATTGGAAATCCAATTTTTTTCAGAGTGGCTTTCCAACTTTCAGACTGAAATTCGTATTTTTTTTTTTCACCAGCATCATCAAATCCAGATTTTTCAGTTTTTTCCATCACTAACTTGTTATTTAGGTATCATGATATTGCCAGAATGCAGGATTTTGCGCCATTTTTTCTATAGCTTCTGGGGGGGTCTTAAATGGCCCCCAGCTGTAAGACCACCAAGGAAGCTCGGTGGATGGGTTGCTTTGCAACCCATTTATTTCCTACTTTTTCATTCTAACCCAAATCATGTCTGTGTTTTAGCAGCTCAGTCCTTCTGTATGCCAATATTTGTGGGCCCTATTTAATTGCCCTCTTTTTAGCTTACAGATGGATCTATTACACCAGGACTAACTGTGCCTTGAAGATGTTAGTTTAGTTGGTAACATGCTTTTGTATGCTGTTAAGACAGGTGGTCTTAAATGTAGTCCAAAGCATGTTGACGGCAGCATTAGTACTATATGTTGAAAATGCTGACTCTAGGTTGTCCCGTAGGTCCACCGCCATTTCTGGTAAGTTGACATTCTTCCAAAGGTGGATCAGGTATCTGCATGGTTTTTGATGAGGTGGTGTTATGTTGCTGTCTACAAGTACTTACTCCAGAAAATGGGATGCACTTGTTGAGGAGTGATGATTGATTTGTGAGAAAATCATCTAGGAGGTTTTCCCCATGTGTTTGAGTTGTTTTCAGCTTATGTCACTGTATTCATGAAGGTGGTATTACCTTGTGCTGGGGTATGATGATCTGTGACTGACATTGTTTTTCACTCTATATCCGGGAGGTTTGCATCACCATTAATCCGGATGATGGAGCCAGGTTACATGTTGGTCAGGCTGCTGACAGCAGAGTACAGTGAATCCATGTATTCCATACTACTGCTGGGTGGGTTATGTAGGGCACCAGTAATGTGAGGTTTCTTACTGTGCTTGCAGGTAAAGGAAACTACAACAAACTGGTTGTTGTTGGTTGGTAAGTTGACCTGTACACTTTCTAGTTCTCTCTGTGCAATTATTTATTTCCACTCCACCACATGGGTCACTGAGTGACAGAACAGTAATTGTCTAGTAGTACCCCACTGTCATGAATTCCAGGATGAAGTCATGTGTTGGATTCTAAAATGATTTCTGGATGAGTGTAGGCACTAAAACGATTCATGTTTGGCTTTCATGCTCTAGAAATTCACAAATAATACTCACAGTCTCCTCTTGGAGACTGGTCTGTGCCACGACAGCAGAACTTATTTAGTGGCAGGCGATAACTGTGAGAGTTGGGGGGGGGGGGGGGGGGGGGGGGCAGTGCTCGATATGTGGCTGATCAAAGAACAATCTGTATCATCATCTGTAGAGGAGTCCTTTTTGAATAAAAGAGCTAAACTGGGGTATCCCACAATTACTGCATACCAGGATACATTTGTTTTTTCTAGTGCATCAAATACAGCGAGTTCATGTTCAGGCACTATAGGTGGAGCCACTGGTCACAATTGTCATCGACTACTGATTCAATAATTTTTTACTATTTGCAGATATTGCTAGGGAACTGTGGGGGTCTGGGTTTGGGTGACAATCATTTGATGTTAATATGATGAGGGCATACAAGTAGGCTGATATATGCCTGTTCACACTGTTTATTTGCTTGGGGGGCAAGTGAGAATTGATGTTTCAAGAACAAGGTGTTGTTAGATGGTAGAAGGCCAGGGGGGATAAAGAAAAAACTCTATTATTATTTTACTATCTTATTTTATTTCTATACATAGCACTCATGCAGTGGAAGAGACACTCTGCACATGGATAATGCATTTTGAGTGATGAAGTCCATGTGATTAGGGATTCTTACTGTGCACACTCAGACCATATACAGAGGATATTTGGATCAAAATTAAACATTTGTTGATATTTATCACACTTTTATCAATTCTATCACATTTTTTGTTGTAGATCATCGATATAGGTGTCATTCTAGTCATTTTATGCACCATTCGGTTTATAGATGCCTTTCCAATTATTCTATGTACTAGGCTTTTATGTCAGCAACATGAAAAGTCTATTTGAATTTTATCATTGAAGAATTACTTAATAAACAAATTACATACAGGCAAAACTTTGCAAGTATATAGATAATGAAATCAGGATTGCTTGTGAAGTTTTTGTATGTACTGTCTTGATTGAGAAATGGATAAAAATAAAGATGCTTGTAATGTCAACACAAAGTTTATCAAACAAGTGTAAATGTTTTAAAGACCTAGCCTATCAAGTGGCATATCACCAAGTCCAGCAATTTGGTATTTCCTCAAACACTTCAACAAAGTTTCATCGAATGCAGAATTTTACATATTTTGTCTCTTTTTTTTTTTTTTTCTTCAAAACTCTTCCTTATATATATACAGAAAAGGAAGAAATGCACAGTGCACATATACACTACAAACTATCTCATATAAAATTGATGCGTAGATACCATGGTATTGATGAGTAATACCTGATATGTATAACCATTCCAGTTATTGTAAAATTCATGGTATCTTTTGTTTGCTAATTGATCATGCTGACTGTTCAATATTGATACCCCAGTTGTATGAAATATTCAAATTACCTTCCTATCTGTTCCAGAAGGTATTTCCTGAATTTTGTATGCAACTATAAATTGGGAAGCATCATGGATGTTCATGTTATTCAAGGCCAGAGGACAAATTATATGCCCACCATCAGGGTGGTATGATACACAAACCTTACAATGCAATACACATCTTGATACATCAGTGTGATACATGTATCTCAATCTTATACAACACATTTTAATTTTGTAAGAAAATGAGTATCATAGTTTTGACAAAATATGATAGAAAATCAAGTTGCATTTGCTTTTAAATTCCTGATTTATATGTACATGATGCATTCTTAATATCAGAAAACATGTTCATTTTCTGCACTAGTAGCCATTTTCCATGCTCACACTAATGACAGCAAAATACAAGGGTGCTTATTGGATTATGGGAAAATGCTTCTTTATTGATCTCTTGGACCATATCTTAAAACAATTTTAAGTTAGGGAATATTATTTAGGGTTGGCCAGGATTGTGGAAATGGGTATTTTTATTTTAGGTCTTGTTAGATGGAAAGGTTTCCTCAATTTGATTTTTTTGTTATTAAATTATACTCTCCAGTATGTTGTATTATTAAGACAAAGGACCAAAAGTCGGAGTCATTTGTTGACCAAAGAATGGTTTTTTGGATGTGAATTTTTTGTTTTATTACTACTGTATTTTTGAATATATTGAAGGTATATTTTGGCATGAGATCTCAAGTAACAACAACAAAGATCTTCAAATTAAATTTAATTTTTACAGCTGTTAATGATCTATTATTTCAGTTTATGCAAAGGAGTGCTCTGCAGATTGTTAAAGAAAAATGTGAAGAAGAGAAACGGAGAGTGATAGATGATGAACACTGGGTTCTAGATTTGCCTGAAACAAAACAAAAGGAGTAAGTTTCTGATCTTTTAGAAAACTTTCAAAAACCAGTTTGTACAGAGGATCACTGTTTTTACAGTTCTCTCCTGCTTTATCTCAAATTCTATCACCTAATGTAGGAAAACTATTCACTTACAAGATATGTATCTAGATAAATTTATGAAAGTAATCAGAAAAATTCTTTTAAAATTTCAGAAGTAAATATATTATTGAAACAAGCATTGCCCGTGTTGAAGAATTGCAGTATGGGAGATTTTCTTATAATGGCTGCAACCCAGAGGTTGAGGTTTGTACATCATTCTGTAGAGGTTTGCATACTGTAGTCTATGAACTCCGACAAAAGCTCATTTTTATCTTTAGCAAGTAATATTAATGTTAAGTATATGTGTAATACTTGGTTACTAAATGAAATCTCAAATTCTACTGTAGCTTTAGGAATGAAACTAATGACAAAAAGAAGCTGATTGGAGGATGAACCCAATTATTTTTTAAATCAAAGGTTCCAATATCATTCAGTCACAGTATTGTAAGAAATAGTTTCCAGATAATATAGCAAATGGATTTAGAGACCTTATATGAAAAATCTCCATGTCTTAAGGATGGCCCCTGTTGGTTTTGGGGTCAAAAGTTCACAGGGGTCACATACATGATTTCTGGATAATATTTGAAATTTAGCTGAAATGTCAAACAAAAAGTCTCAATTACAAAAAGGTTATATCTATAGGGTTGAGGATGATGTAGTAAACAGTCATCAGATACTGAGGGATTATTTTATATTTCTAAATAAATATATATATGTCTCTTTTATCAGAGTAAAATTTAAAAAACAAAACAAAACCCCAAAAAATACTCTAAACACATTCTTGAAATATTTAGACCATGTTGTCGGTCTTCATCAGTCATGTTTTGACTAACACGACTGATGAAGAATGTTAACACAGCTGTAATAATATCAAGAAAGTGTTTAGAGTGATATATATATATATATATATATATATATATATATATATATATCCAAAAATAAATATAGAAAACTCTACACACAAGTAATAGTATGATAAAAATATCACAAAGCTGATTGAGTTTCTTTATTTCTTTACTTCTTCACACAAAATGAAATAAGTTCAAATGAAAGGATAATTTTGTCTTCTTACTTGTCATTATGATGAGTACAGAAAGTAACGAGTTCAGAGATAGAATCAGCAGCAAATGTAAATAGCAGTCTGTACTGGAGATCTGTTTGTGTCTCTGTTTTCAGAGGTTGATGAAAATGTACAGCACAGAGAAAGAACAGGAGGCATCGGCAGCCAGAGAGGAAGAAAACTCAGTCAATGACCAGGAAATGGCTCAGAGGTAAGTATTGGTCATGTTAGATAAAGTATGAAAGTTCTTCATCTAAACCTGAACTTTGGTTAAGGAGGAGAAATTTTGTGACAGTGTTTATGTAATATTTTGTACTGGAAAATTTTCACATTTTGTTGTTTTCACCCAAACACATTTCAAAACAATTTTGTACTGTTTTGAAATCTCCCAAAACAATTTATTGCTAATTTAGAATAATGAATAAAGTCAAATTTGCCTAGTTTTGATTTTGTATATTCAGGTTTAGGGTTAAATTTGCAAAATTTTATTATAACTAGTATTTCACTTTCTAGCAAACATAAGTGCTTTATCATTGTACTTTTTTTTTTCTCAAGGTATAAGTCTTTGTCTGAGACAATTGCCAAAAAGTTCACTAAAAAGAGGAAACGCGCAGAAGTTGATGAGTCGTTTAATAAAGAAATTCCTAGCTTTAGCACTGAAGAGGAAACTCCAAAGAGTAAAAAAAAGGCCAACAAAAAGAAATTCCTTAAGCCAAAAGATGAATGAACATTGGAGCTAATTCTGATAGTGGCTACAAATCCATGCCCAGATCCGTAGAGTAGCAGATACAAGGGTCCATGTACAATGTATTTGCTTTGGATGAAATTAGGATCACTATTTTCAACAACAAAAAAACTGCTTCAATTGAAGAGAAAGATTGTGAATGGTGGTGTGTTGTCATTTCTTTAATGCATCCTCGAATCCATCGTTAAAATTTAACAAATTATGTGAAATTCGTTGTGTGGCTACAATTTTAAGATGAAGTATAGTTGAAATTTTTCTTCAATGAATTATGATTTAGTCACCTTCTCTAAACAAGGATGGTCTGCTCCCTGTTATTTAAAGAGAGAGACAAATGAATCATTACCCTTGACTAGTGAAGATTTTTAATATTTCTAAAAGTGTTTTCCATAGCTGTCATGTAAACAATTCCTTTAAAGAGAATTTAATGTATACCATGTATTGTAGAGGCATGTACATTTATTTTTCTTTAAAAAGAATGGAATGTATATGTGAATTTATGTATATTTTTTTCTGACAAATATGAAAATATAATTTGTACTATATGCTATTGATATTCATGATGTGTGCATATATCTTGTAATGTATGTTTAAATATTGTTACGTTTGAATAAAAAAAAATTGCAGATGTTTCCAACAGCTTATGATCTGTCATTGAAAAATTCATAATATGAATACTCCATATTTTTATTTACAACTATTTATATACCTGGACCCAGTTGCATGAAAGGTAGTTAACTTTAGCTAACAGTTAACTTGTCATTAACTCTTACATTTATATAGTGTTAACTAGACATTAATTGTCAGTTAAACTTAACTAATTTTTGTGCAAATGGGTCCTGGATTTTGTTTGATTTTGATCAGATGAGCAATTGAAACAGATTGTGGACCTCCTCAACAGATTTGATATTTTGTGTTCCATATAAATTCAGGTGGTAAAATTTTAGTCCAAGGTTTCAAAAAATGTCATTGTAACAAGATGATGGAGGAAAGTAAATAAATCTAATTAGTAAATTTTTTTTTTTAAGATCCCCAAAGCACAACAAAGATTCTTCATTATAGTGGCTTTTTATTTTTTAGAAAATTAATCATTGAAATTCACACTATTTGCCCATCATTCTTTTTTTCTACATGTTAATAAGTCTTCTATAAAAAAAAAAAAAAAAAAAAAGTCCATATGGTCTGTGATTGATAATGCTGCACTTTGAGATAACGTGTATAACAGACACTGCCTGAAGGGAGAGCATATTCTGTATAGTTAATTTTGTTTTCCGATTTTGAAATATACAAATACAGGTAAAAATCAACCTTCTTCCTACCTATCTTTGTTTTGAATTCAAGACTGGAATGTTGTCCACCTTGTTAAGTCTGATTACCAAGACATTTTGATTTAGAAATCGGATGGAATTCCCCTCCTAACAAGTCATCAGCAGAAGTCTAGATATGGAAGAGGTATTCCCTATATAGTGATCACATTAGTTATACAATGTATGCTCCACAAAGTTTATCCTGTAGGGGTTTTCTTGAGATTTTCTTGAATGCAATTAACATTTTCTGAAATTTTGTGGATATGTATACAATGTAAACTTTAATATTTTTGTTTTTACTGATTTGTTAAATTTCAAGACAATTATACAAATTTAAGATGTATCTTTATGCCCCCTTAATCGGAGATTCAGGAGCATATAGTTTTTGGTTTGTGTACAAAAACTTTAACCTTGGCAATAACTATGAATGAATACTGCTAGGAATTTCATATTTTGCATGTGTATTCCTTGTGACAATACCTTTCTTTTGGTACCAACATATCTGACCTCATGACCTTCTTCTTGAGTTTGACCTACTTTTGAAAAACTTTAACCTTGGCAATGACTTTTGAACATTTAGTGTTACGGATTTCACATATGTTTCCTTGTGATGAGACCTTTCTTTTTGTACCAGAATTATGTTGCTACCAGTGTTGTACAAATATATTTTATTTTTGTGGTTCCCTGTACATTCTAACAGTACCTATCACATTAGCAACACAGAGATATGATGGTTGTATTTGATACTTGACAGAGAAGTTGCTGATGACATGTTGTATACTGACCCCAGTGCAAGGCCATAGGGAAAAACATGTAAAATTTGTGTACCATGTATTTGGAGCTGAAAATATCAAGAAGTCATTTTGATGCAGTTGTTACTTGATGCCTTTCTCAAGGACTGGGGACAATGCCAAGGTAACTGGTAACTTGGAGGAGGAAAAATTGACATAAAAAGTGTCCCTGACATGACCTTCTGTTTTGGTCCTAGAGTAAAGTCATCTAAGAAAAATGATAATACATGTGGATTGTAATTTGAGTAGAAAGGTTCTAGATAGTCACATTTGGCACAAGGATTGGTTGTGGTTTGTGAATATGTCATCCTATCACAAGGTCATTTCAATAATGTCAAGGTCACTTGGAGTTTCTTGCCCTAGTCATATTTTTACAAAGGAGAAAGACGAGATGCTTATACTGGACACATGTTGCTTATGACAGGAATATGTGACCTGATCCCGACTAGGGTTGTTTGGACAATGTAAAGGTCACTAGAAGAATAGTTATAAAACTAGACATGAACATTGGATGCAAAGGCTGCCTCAATCATGGTCCCGTGCCAAAGATATCTGGAGAATTTCAAGTTCACTCAAAGAAAAGTATGCAATTCATGTCAAAGCTAAGTTTTTTTTCTACAGTGATGAATTAGTTTAATTGAGCCCTTAACCTGTGACTCAACCTCAATTATGTAAGGTCAAGGTCATAAGAATTCTATTTTCATTCACCAGTCTTTAGACAAGACATATTATGATACAGTAATGTCCGTTTGTCCATTCATTTGGGGTTTTCTGTTTCTATTTTAATTTCTGTATCGCATATCATGCCGAGACTTGTGTACAGCTTCTTTGTGGGTCACTTCAATCATACTGCAATTTTTATTTCAATTTTCTTTGCCACTTCATTTGAAATTTAATGGTATATGGAGGGTATATGATTTGTTCATCCAATACCTCCCAGTTTTCAAGTGAGGCCCTTTTTATTTTACTCTGTATAGGCACTGAAGACGTGCATGTGGCACAGATTTTTTTTTCTTCAATTTCTGAAAAAGTAAAAGGTTCTTGAGTTTATTCAGTTTTGAGAAAATATTACGAATATTGATTTATCTGTCTAACTCCTCCTGCAGTTTCAAGTTAGGACCTTATCTTACAGTGTCTGTATGGATATTCAAATGTGGATGTAGCAAGAATTCCGATTTTCTTCAATTTTATAAAGATAATTACATGTTAAACTTCGTCAGTTTCGAGGAAAAATTACAAAGTGGATCTGTGCTTTGTCTGTTTAATTAACTAACCTTTCAGTTTTCAAGCCAAGACCTTTGTAAAAAAAAGAAATTGAAGATGTGTCTATAGCAAGAATTTGAATATCCAATAATTTTTTTTTTTAATTTTCTTTGATGTTTGTTTGAAAACAGTCAATTTGGGGGAAATATTTTACACACAGAACTTTTGGTTCATCTAACCCTTGTCAATGTTTTGAAACTACTGGAAGAGAAAATATTTGCAGCATGATGATGGCTAATATCACCGTAAGTAAAGTTCTACAACTCCTAGCTTTTGAAAAATGCCCTACATAGCTAGTGATGGGTGTATTAGCCATATATCTTTCCGGTACTCTAGTTTCTGACATGTTACTTTGTAGTGCACAACTTTATAGAAATCATACAATGTATGAGAATAAACTTTGTTTTGAATATGAACCCATTGCATGTGCTCTGTGGAGTGGTACAAGTTCCATTAGGACAGGTTTAGTAAAACCTTATCAATGGTCATGATCGACTTTCTGATCCAGGATATAGACATTCTTCCCTTCTCACCTTTCATATCTGTGTGGTAGTGTTAGATACATGGCCTTCCTACTAGCTTGGGCCAGTGGGTTAAACCTTTAGCTCGATCGGTAGAGCACTGGACTGTCGTGCCAGAGGTCCCAGGTTCGATTCTCAGCAGAGACACAAACCAGTCTCTGTTACATCTATAACAAGTCAAGACAGAAATTTGGAATGGTATTCCTTATATGGCATCCACAACTCCGAATACTTACATTACTCTTCAACTAAAAAAGTCAGTGACTTAAGTGAGAATTGCTCTGGAACACTATTGAGTGGTGGTCAAATGGGTTCAATTGCCAGTGGCCAGTTGGCTCAGTTGGTAGAGTACCTGAATGGAGATTCAGGGGACCCAGGTTCAAATCATGGTCTGGTCCATTGCATTTTCTCCCTTTCTGTTACATTTGGTGCCATTGACCAGCCCCTGGAACTGACAGGTGAAAATATGCCTGCCAGGAGATAACGATTCTGGGTTGATGTCTTCAAGGTGTGAAGATGTTTAAGGAGGGAGGAATGTGGCAGTCAGACAGATTTGATTGCCGGTGGTCATTTTGCTTAGTTGGTAGAGCACCTGACAAAAGATTCAGGGTTTGAATCCCAGTCTGGTTCATTGTATTTTCTCCCTTCCTGTTACAGTCTACAACATTGTGTTATTGCATTATTTTATAGTAAAACTACTAGTGCCTATGACTTTGACCTGACCCATTACAGACCTCCTTTCTTCACTTCTATTGCAATCTCTGTAACTAGTAAGAGACCGAACGTTAAAGGGTGCTCTTTGTAAATTTGTACATTTAATACTCTAGTACTGGTATCCGTGAAGCACGTGCAAGTGAAGAATTAATTGGACTCTGACCTCTGTAACTTTCTCCAGGTTTACAATCAATAATATCAATACTTTTTTGATAATTTATGTTTTACTGTATAACAAATACAGTAAAATGAAAACACACCATCATTGACTAGATAGATATAAAAATACAAAGTCCTCAAAACAAAACATAGATCATGAAGATTTTTTTCCCCTCAATTAAGTTCAAAATCCTAATTCATACCAGTGATAAACATGCAGTGCAAAACCTTGCTATGCATCAGAGGTTAGTCCTTACCACTTACATAGTAAAACAATGCTTAATGTGGTTTAAAATAATAATTATACTGAATAAATGAGATTCTCCACCAACTATATTTTTAAACTGTAAAAATGATGCAGGATCAAAATATTACTTTTACAGTGTAAATCATTTTTGATAAACACTATGAAAACAAAATATAAATTATCAGAAAATAAGATTAACAGGTATGTCAGTTTGATGTGAATGCCCCTGCTGACAGTCAAGTTTGAAATATTTGAAAGTCCGAGGATGTGAAAATAATATTGGCTGCAAATGGAACAAAAAATAGAATATCATACTGATGCTTTGTTTTCTTGTGATGAGAATTGTATTAGTTTTTAAGGACAAGGAAGTGCAAGGTGGGCCTTGTAATGAATTATTAGATTATAAATTAATTACAAATACATTCTAACGATGTTCTTAGGATGCAGAAATTTTATATAGCTCTCTGCATTCATTGAATATAACTAAGACTATGGTGACATAATGATACACATCATGTAAATTTTGTTATCATCTACAGAGAACATTGGGAGGGGGGGGAGGGGGGGGGGAACCAGAAAACAGTTAATTTAGAAATTTTCAAAGTCTAAGGGCATTTCCTTTGGTGAAAATACATCAACTGACATAAAACTCAATCCGTAAGTCATCAATTTAAAGAGACACCCCAAAATTCAGCTCAATATCTTCAAGCACAAATAAAACAAAGGGTCTGGAAAACAGAAAATAATTAGATTAATCACAAATTTCAAAGTCTAAGGGCAATAACTTTGGTTAAAATATGTCAATCGACATGAAATCCAAACTTGATCGACAAGTCATCATTATGAAGATACATGCCAAATATTAGCTTTCTATCTACAAGCACAGCAAACAAAGTTCAGAAAAACTAAGTGTGGCGGGATGACAGATGGAAAGGGATATTTAAACAATATAAGCCCCAACCATTTCATGATAAATAAAATTGCTTACATCTCGCTACTCCAACAAATTACATCCTCAGTTAACGTCCCTTATATACCTTGGAGTTTTTTTTTTCTTCTTTTGTTATTTTGGACCACTTAACAGTACAAAAATTAAGTCAAGTAGAATTTAGATAATGATTATCAATGCAGAGACTCTGGACACAAACATACAATACCAAACTGCTTCACCTACATCTACACCATAAATAAATGAGGACAAAACAGAATTAATACAATTTTTCATGAACATCATTGTGCCTGTACAATAAACTTGGCATTTTACGCACAAGAGTCATATAACTAATAGTAGTATCACAGTTGATGATTGTATCTAAACAACTAATACAATACTACAAAACACATGCAGGTAAAAATCTCACAATGTTCTACATTTCATGTAAAATACAACACAACACTGTACAGGATGAGTCTACATTGACAGATCACAGCAGCTTTCATTGAAATGCATACACACTGTCACATTCAAAACAAACCAGGGCCATTTCATTCAGCAATGATTACACAGGTCAATCTTCCACACTTTCTGCATATTACATACAGTATTTGCTTCCATTTTCTTCTAAAAGATTCCTTGTATACATAAAATTTAAAAATCACATGTAATCATGGTATCCTAACTTCAGTGAGACTTTGTTATATAAACACCTTGTTATAGTAAAAAAAAAAAAAAAAAAAAGGAAAAAAAGAAGAAGAAAAAAAAACTGACAACTCAAACATTCCAGCTAAGGTAATGTACTGGAATTCTATTTTGATATAAAGAATCATGGCAATTATCAACACAGTTATTTTTGTGGTCCTCAAATGTTTGATTACTATATATCCATGTTCTCTTGTGTAGTACAGTAATGCACAGGTAGGATAACTGTTTAGAATTGGCTCAAATTATACAACAGTAAAATTCTGAATGAATGAATATACAATCACATTACCTAATGTCCCAGTGCCTTTATTATTTATTTATACAATACATAACAAAATTATCATAAATTCCTTATATTGGAACTAAAGAATAAAAAAATTGTGTCTGAATGTTTATCCTCAAAACAATCAAAATATTATTTTCATTCATTGAAATTCCTGGAACAAATTTTGGCAAAATGATGTTTTCTCTGCCAGTAGAAGACCTGTATACCACAATATGGCAGCTGTATTATGAACACAGAGGAAACTGCAATCTTAGTATCCTTGGGAATGTTTGTTGACCTGCTCATGATACCTCAGAGAAATGTGGATCTTGGCTCGGAGAGTGTTCAAGAGAGGGTGGTTGGGGGAACACATATGTTTTTCAACCATGATTGTCATAGGCTGCTTCAGTGGGAGTTGGTAGGATGAAATAGGTCTTCATTGGTTCTTTTCCTTTGACTTTGGTGAGACCTTTGTATTCATTTTGAAACCCTGCTTCTATGAGTATCACTGCTGTTTTCTCTGGGACCTGAAAAACAATGTCCACATATATAATTAATCACAGTATAAACTTTGAGGGGACCAAGAAAATCCCCTATGTTATATCCACTGTTCACTTTTATATCTACTGTTCACTGTTATATCTACTGTTTACTGTTATATTGACTGTTCACTGTTATATCGACTGTTCACTGTTATATCGACTGTTCACTGTTATATCTACTGTTCACTGTTATATCGACTGTTCACTGTTATATCTACTGTTCACTGTTATATCCACTGTTCACTGTTATATCTACTACTGTTCACTGTTATATTGACTGTTCAGTTACATCAACTGTTCAATGTTATATCTACTGTTCACTTTTATATCAACTGTTCACTGTTATATCTACTGTTCACTGTTATATCTACTGTTCACTGTTATATCAACTGTTCACTGTTATATCCACTGTTCACTGTTATATCAACTGTTCACTGTTATATCCACTGTTCACTGTTATATCCACTGTTCACTGTTATATCGACTGTTCACTGTTATATCGAATGTTCACTGTTATATCTACTGTTCACTGTTATATCAACTGTTCACTGTTATATCAACTGTTCACTGTTATATCCACTGTTCACTGTTATATCCACTGTTCACTGTTATATCTACTGTTCACTGTTATATCCACTGTTCACTGTTATATCTACTGTTCACTGTTATATTGACTGTTCAGTTACATCAACTGTTCACTGTTATATCAACTGTTCACTGTTATATCTACTGTTCACTGTTATATCCACTGTTCACTGTTATATCTACTGTTCACTGTTATATCAACTGTTCACTGTTATATCTACTGTTCACTGTTATATCAACTGTTCACTGTTATATCCACTGTTCACTGTTATATCTACTGTTCACTGTTATATCCACTGTTCACTGTTATATCTACTGTTCACTGTTATATCTACTGTTCACTGTTATATCAACTGTTCACTGTTATATCCACTGTTCACTGTTATATCTACTGTTCACTGTTATATCTACTGTTCACTGTTATATCTACTGTTCACTTTAAATTACAGGAAAATTGTTGTTTTTACAATGATTTATATCATTCAGGAAATCCCAGGGCAATTTTTCCTTTGAAATAATTATTCATTCCACATTCTATACTTCACATTCACTCTATTTCTAATGATTCACTCTTTATTTGGTGCTAAACACCACCAGAATCATGTTGAATTGACATATACAATGTTCTATATTCAGTCGGTCTTATTTTTAATTCATATGCAACACTTGATACTATACCTTATAAGATACAAGTACATGTATATCTTTAATACTACATATGAACAGACATACCTTTATTGACATACTACACATGAACAGACTTCACTTTATTGACATATTACACATGAACAGATTTACCTTTATTGACATACTACACATTACCAGATTTACCTTTACTGATATACTGCTCACTCAGCCAGATTTACCTTCGTTAATATAGAACACATTACCAGACTTTACCTTTATTGAAACATTACACATGGCCAAATTTACCTTTACTGATATACAGTAAAATATGCTTATAACAAAGTCACTTTTATTGCAAATTGATATTCCTCTATGAGTGGAAAATAATGGAAATGTTAAAGGATATAATGAAGTTTGGTTATAACCAATTGTTTTTTGCTAGCCCTGGAGGTTCACTATAATCGTGTTTTACTGTATTACACATGAACATGACCTTTATTAATATACTACATATGACCAGTCTTTATTACCTTTATTAGTATAATCATATATACTTTCATTTATGTACTACACATGGTGAAACTTTACTGATTCACATGGCTAGGCATGCCTGTAATTGATGTACAACACAGGGTCAGACTTACCTGGATTTTACTGGCCTCCCCACTGCTGTCCATCCGACTGGCCACATTGACTGTGTCCCCCCAAATATCATACTGAGGTTTTCTGGCTCCGATTACCCCAGCAATCACTGGACCATGATTGATACCTGTTTGGAAAAATAACACATAATGTCTGAACCATGGGGTCATTTTGTACGCAAATAAAAGATAACTAAAAGGGGTTTTACACAGACTCCCTGGGTATTGGCTTATCACTTTTGAATCGTTTGAGGGGATTATATGAAGGCAAGTCAATAAGTAACCAGCCTATCCCTATTCCAATTGACTGAGATGGTCACGATTTTCATGCCTTGTTTCAATACATGTTTTATACCTGGGTACAAAATTGCACGCATATTGAGTCATTCTTTAAGATATTGAATGTCAAGCATGTCCAGTGATGCAAAAGCATGCTTTTCATTTAAGGTTGAGTACCGTGTTGTAATTTGGTACTTGTATTTAAATGGTTAAACAGGGAAGAAAATACACAGCAAGTTAGCCAGTGTTTATGGGTCTTCTGCACCATCTTATGCTCGCGAGGTTAAATTCTGGGTAAGGGAATTCAAATGCGGTAGAACGTCTCTAGAAGACGAAGCCACGTCTGGATGTCTACTGGATGCCACCAACGAAGAAATGTGTAACAAAGTTCGGGATCTAGTATACTCTGATAGGTGAATTCAGGTGGAAGAAATAACGCAGGCACTAGGTATTTCACTTGATAATGTTTCAACAATCTTCCATGATCGTCTAGTTATGCGGAAGCTAACAGCCCATTGGATTCCCAAATCCTTTAGCGATGAGCAAATGGCAACCAGAGCATCAGTATGCAACACCTTGTTGAAGCATGTTATGTTAAAAAAATTACTTTTTTGCATCTGGTGACTGTAGATGAGACTTGGGTTCATTATTGTGAGCCAGAGAATAAAGCTCATTTGTTAGTGGGTAGGGCTGGGGTCCCCAAGGCCAAAGAAGTTCAAGACGCATCCATCTGCTGGTAAGCAGACAGTATTTTGGGACGCAAAAGGCGTTGTTATGTTGGACTTTTTACCCAAGAGAAGTACAATAACTGGAGTGTACTATGCAAACTTGTTAGAACAGTTGAGAACTGCCATCCATGAAAAATGCCAAGGTAAACTCTCTAAATGTATTTTGGTGCAATAGAACAACGCAAGAGTCCACACTTGCAAAGTTGCAATGGACGCTGTAGAGCAAAACGGGTATGAATTAATATCACATCCTGCCTAATCACCTGACCTAGCTCCTAGCGACTTCTCCCTATTTCCAAACTTGAAAAAGGTTATCCATGGACGTCATTTCTGGTCTGACGAAGAAGTCATGAAGGCAGTTGAGGAGTTGGTCAATGGAAAGAACACTGGCTTCTTCAGTTCTGGTCTGATGGCACTTGAACACTGTTGGTCTAAGTGCATCACACTAGAAGGCAATTACATCGAAAAAGAAGAGGTGAATCTCAACCGGAAATTAGTTACGCTGGTTACTTATTGACTCACCTTCATAAGATAATGTATATGCTATACTGATATCCTGAAAAGAAGGAGAGTTATTTCCCTTTTTTATCACTTAGTGTATCCATTCTGTTCCCTAAACAGAGAGGGAAAGAGAGAGGCAATAGGCTGAAAAAATATGTAAAGTGAGAACTATCTTTAAACATTTGACCTGTGTTATGTGGACAGTAGGGTACTATGAGGACAAAAAAATCTGTCCTTGCAGTTATATCCACAACAAATGTGACCCACATTGTGAAAATTTAGATACAAAATGTCAGATTAGTGATGACAAATGGTGTTTAATAAATATCAAATTAGCACGGACAAGTGGTGTGGGAACATGTCTCTTATGATATTCTCTCTCAAAAACATTTTTTTTCCCCATATTATATACGTTTATAATACCCCAACAGGTAAGAGCCTCAGTTAATGTTACTACGCTATCCAGTAGATTCCTAAATAACAGAAGGAATTTATTATTGTATAGTATACCGAGAAGCACCATTCCCTCAATACAATTACTCGCTTTTATTTGTATATTGCTGAAGTACATGTAAAGCTCTTCATCTACAGTCCACTCATGAACTCACATTCCTGCAATCTGACATCCACAAGTCATTTTGCAATATTAAGTACTCACATAAAATAAGGAAGCTACAGTGTATCAAAATTAAAATGAAATATGATAAAAATAGAAACAAAAACATACTTAATGACATAGAAATAAAATATTGTTAAATTTCTTTATCTGACTGGAGTAACTTTTTTAGACATCCCTATAATTACCAAAGATAGTACATTTGTTTGCCTCTACAATAACATTTGTGTATATTTTCCCCATGACAATGCAAACATCTCATTAAATATGCTTCACCAGCTGAAGAAAGATATGATACTCACCAACTCTGAGTTTGAACTGATTGAATGAGTTGAGATTTATCTCCTCTAATTTGACCATCATCTTGAGAGCAAACTCGGTCAACATGATGACATTTTTCTGACATTCTCCCTGGTGTCCTTCATTCTCCCGCCCTGGCTCCAGGCCAGCCGCAGCCATGTATGTACTTCCTATAGTCTTAATCTTCTCAATGTTTGAAAATTCTGATCTTGAAAGGAGCTAGAATCAAGATTTATAGACACATGAGAAATTTTAATCACAAAGCAGTACAATAGGTTTTTGGCAGCTGATAATGGTATACTAATTAAATACTATATTTTATAAGTATGAAAACATTAGAATCACAGGGAAATTTACTTATAAATTGCCCCAAGCTTCCTATGTTTTATATCCCCAATAATACAAATTATCTACATATATAGTCCTTATATTTATATCTAACGAGACTTGCTTCTTTTTATTTTTATAGTTGCCAATACTGAATAACTTGCACTGTTTCAGTGTATTTTATCTCTTGACAAAAGCACTGATTAACATAAAAATCAATACATTACAAAACATGAAGGATGTCTAGGTAGTTTGTAATATGGGGGTTATACAAACAATGAAAGTATAGGTTAATTTTGCATCATCAACTTTGCCGATTACAAGAAAGAATTACTCCTGCTTCCGCTATTAATACAAAACAGCTTAGACATTTATTTTCTAATATATATATTTCTATGTCAGGTCATTACTTTCATCATGAAATGTATGTGAAGTATGAGTGGGTGTGGGAGTGGGTGGTGTATGAGTTGGTTGCATATATAAACAAAAAAAATTTAATTGTTGATAATGTTGATGACGAGTAAATAAATGCAGTAAAACAGGATAGTTTATTTCTCACTAAACATTGGTAAGTGTGAATATATCGCTTTCAATCTGCTCCTAAATATTTTTGGGTTGTCAAAATGATTAGTCTTTATATCCACTCTACTTAAATACATGCATTATGGCTTAGTGAAAATAGTGAAAATTAACTGCAGTGAAAATAAGGCTTTAAACAAACACCAAAGCTATATTCATAACAAGAGACCCACATCTCACCCAAGTCACATGGCCATGCTGTTGTTCAGCTGTCGTGATTTTTAAAAGATTTTTTTTAAATCATTATTCCCATGAAAAATTTGGAACCATTGCGTGGCCCCAGCCTAGCCCCAAAGAATCACAACATAATAAAACTTAAATTCACACAACACGGGGATGCCTCAATACCAATATGACTGACACAACCTTGCTGTTCTGGAGAAGGTCAAAGTCAATGATCACAGTATGAATGAAAGTTCTTGCCATAAGAAATCTACATACAAAATATGAAAGCTCTATCTTAAATAGTTCTGATAATATTCTATAGGTTAGGTTTTCTTAAACGTAAGTCAAACTAAATGGTCAAGGTTAAAAATTTTGGTGCCATAAAAAAGATCTTGGCACAAGAAATGCACATATGAAATATAAGAGCCCTGCCACTTACAGTTCAAAAGTTATGAACAAGGTTAAAGTTTGGACAGACAGACAAAACAAAACAATATGCCCCCAGACTTTAGTCATGGGGGTACAAAAAATATTTATTCCACACAACTTGGGAGCATTTGCATTTTGATATGTTTAAGTGTGTCCCTGCTACTCATGCAAAGAATTTTTAATTAATTCCCTGTATATTCCCATGATCTATTGCGACTTCACCCTACCCCTGGGGTTCCTGATGTGAACAAAATTGAATTTGAACTACATGTAAATGCTTGCATATTGATAGGACTAATCATGGACCTGCTGTTGTTTTAAGATATATCAACTTTGATCCCCTATTGTGGTCCTACCCTACTCCCACTGTCTGGAAATGCTCATAATTAATGTGACAAATCATGGTCCTGCTGTTGTTGGGATTCAGAATTTTGAAGATGTTTCCCAATATATTCCCATGTTAAATTTTGATCCCATATTGTGGTGCCATCCTACGTTTGAGGCCATAATTGGAACAAACTCAAATATGCACTATGGGGGATGCTTGCATATTAACATGACTAACCATGGCCCTGTTGTTCTTGAAAAGAAGATATTTAAAGGTTTTTTTGCTATATATCTTCTAGTAAAACTTTGATTATCTATTGTTGCCCCATCCTACCTCTGGGAGGGCATGATTTGAACAAACTTGAATTTACTTTATGTTATGGAACTTTCTTGTAAATTTTAAGTTTCTGGCCCAGTGGTTCTTTAGAAGATTTTTAAATGACCCCACCCTATTTTGGCCTTTTTTTTTTATTATCTCCCCTTTAGAGGGAACATTACCTTTCATTTGAAAAAGACTTGAATTGCCTTAACCCAAAGAGGATTTGTATAAAGTTTGATTAAAATTGGCCAAGTGGTTGTTGAGAAGATTTTTAAAAGATGCCACAAATTTTCACTAATTCTTGATTATCTCCACTTTAAAAAGGGTGTGGCACTTCATATGAATGAACTGGTATCCTCTTTACCCAAGCATACTTTGTGGCAAGTTGGAGAAGAAGACAAAAACATTTAAAGTTTATAGACAGACACTGGACAAAAGATGATCAGAAAAGCTCACCTGAGCACTCAGCTCAGGTGAGCTACAAAACCTTTTCTTGTGAACTTTTGTATTGGACTCACCTCTGTGAGTATAACTGCAACTGATTCAATGCACTTGTAAATATATGTATCATACTTTACTGGTCTCAATGATAAATTACAGCACGTAATCAAAGTTTACAGTTTCACAACTAAAGTTTTCCAGTACACTGTATGTGGTGGACACAGAAACTTTCTGTGTAAACAAAAGAGTCATACTTAGCTGATATCCTGAAGGCTTACCTGATCAAAATCCACAATGATTTCATTCAGAACTCTAATGCATTCTATTCCATTCTTATTGGATGCATTCTGATGGTAGAACTCTTTGAAGTTTGGAATGGATGCAAACATAACAGAGACATTGTCATAAGACTCACTGTACAACTCCTGAATCAAAAAAATGCTTTTGTGCAAAATGTGATCATCAGATAATGAAGTACATTATACAGATACCTGCCATTTTACAATTATAATACATATTATTGTACATGTATTTATTTCTAGACACCAGTTCATTTCAAAGCAAGGATCAACCCAGGTATGTCATCATCTACAACTTTACACAAACAACCTCTGAGAAAATATGTCCTTTGGAGCAGCAAATTTTTCATTTCACTTCAACTTCACGTTCTTCTAATATCAAAATAACTTTTACAAAATTAATTCTCTTTCTCTGGTAGCTTCTAGTGGATGATTTTCAAACCTACATATTTGCTCTTTGATATCAAAACCTACTTTTTTACTTCGGCTTCCTCGCAGGAAATACTCAGCCACATGAGTGGGTAATATATTCTCCAACAGTTTCTTGTTTTGCTCTGCTGTGTTTCTAACCTTATCTGTCTCAGACTGAAATTCTTTTCTCCACAGGAAATCCAGTCTGTTTGCATATTCAACCTGTTGAATAGTTAAACATTTCACATAATAAATATTCAAGTCTGTGCACTGTAAACTCATACTACTGAATTTTTACTTGAGTACAGGACATCACACATGAAATATCCATTGCACACAAACTCTGACTTTTTTCTTGGAACTCTCAAGAAAATATAAAATGTGAGTTTGGATGCAAAGCTGAATTTAAGCCCAATCTGGAATTTTCATTTTAAATCTGGTCACCTAACAGAATACAATTATATTTCATATAGCATTTTATTGTTAACCCACAAGTCAATGTTTGTAGTAACTAAGCTAGACCACTAGACCACAAAAGCAGGCATACCTGTCTGTCATGAAATATCAAGGTAAACAGGAACACACCCAGATATATAGACATTCCTGTGGCAATGTCTAGAGGTTCAATACTGCTTCTGTGGATCCAAAAAAAAAGAGAACAAAGCATATTGATAATGTTAGAATAATGTACTGTGGTTTTTTTTGCCATAGTTTGGACAAGAAGTCTAAGACTCAGTCGTTGCTCACATAATATCTAAATAAATACATTTGTGCAACATATTAGTGATAGCACATCCTGTTGCATACTTGTATCTGAAATTAACAAGCAAATTCCTGTGAACTTGTGTTCCCTCTTTAAAATGATATTTATTTGATTTGTGTCTTCAAAAAAGAAAATACATTAAGAAAACTTTCCTAAAAATCACAATTTTACCAGAAATCATTTACTAACTAAGAGTTGATATCCCTGTATTTTGATCTTATGGCCTAAAACAACTGGAGTTATCCATAAGCCAAAGAGAAATTTCAAATGAGACAGAACTTTTGCAGGAACTACTTCTTACAATACATGACCTTGACAACATGGCCCTCTGAATTAATTTAACAATCATTTAGGCATAAAGACTCTAATCCTGTAAAGTTATATAGCTTGAAAGCTAAAATTGTATTTGAAATTCTTTTGGTACATGTATGTTACCTGATGCCCTTGACTTTTGGCCTAAAACAAAAACTAATGGGGCATCTTTTTGTCATATAGGTTATTCATTTGAAGTTTCATTGCTAAAACTCTATCAGTATTTAAGATATCATCTGGAAATCTTTGCTTACAATATATAACCTTTGCCTAACTATCGATCTGAATAGTCTTTAAGTCATGCAGACTTTCTTGTGAGGTTCTAGCACTAAATCTCAGGTACATACAGTATTTGTGATCTAATGTGGAAGCCATTTCTTAGGGGGGGGGGGGCTCCATGGCTGAGTGGTTAGAGCATCATGCTCAAAATCACAAGGCCTCTCACCTGTAGTCAACATGGGTTCAAATCTCGCTCATGCCGATATATGTGAGAAAGTTTGCTAGCTTACTTTCGGAAGGTTGGTTGTCTCTTCCCGAGTACATTGTATCTGGGTTCTCTCCCCCACCAATAAATACTGGACGCCACCACATAACTGAAAAATTGTTGAGTGTGGCAGAAAACAAACAAACAATCTTACATGATGTAACATGATGACCTTCACCTTTGGGCCTCAAAAACATTACTTTTTTCATAGTGATTACAGAAGCACAAATTTTCAAATTCAAATTCAAATGTATATGAGATTTCATCCAGAAATACAGGTAAAATATTGCTGACAAAATCAACATGGACAAGCAGATAGACCCATCAAATCATCAATACCCTGTACATTACATCTACTTTAGCTAACTTAGAGGACAAAAAAAAACCCAATGCAAATCAGATGCCACAATTCTAAAAACTGTGAAAAGTAAGAACAGTCTTTCAGAACCCAACAGAGGATCATTTATGCTCAGTTGATGACTTCCAGTTAATTCTAGGGAGGATGCTGGGCGGGAAAATAGAACAGAGTTCATATTAAACAATATCAGACTCTGTGATCCAAGAAACACAAATCACTAAAAAATAAAGTTTCTTTTCTTCAGATTTAGTTTGGTGCCTACCTGATGAACATGTCTGCATGGAACATTCCACTGAAATGGTAGGTGAGGTTGTAACTAATGACAACAATGATGGTCAGAATGACCTTGAAAGTTAAACTAATCTGCAGAAAGAGGCTTGTTGTCACTATTCCAAATAGACTGCTGTGTACCCAGTACTGAAACAGAAATAAGAGATGTAATCACCTTTTGACAAGTTTGATATGCTGTAGTAAATTGTACCGTACATAGACTCCCTGTACTTAAACTTTAGTCTTGTCAGTAAACTGGCAATGTTATCAGCAAATTTACACAATGATTACTTACATTACCAAAATCACCAACTGACATACATTTTCCAACAAAACAAGTTACAGTAATACCTACAATTTGCCAGATACCATATAATGAAGAGCAACCTTTAAGTTACCATAAATTTTGTTAAAGAAGAAAAAACAATAGAAATGGTGAAGACATGAGCACAAGTTCTATATTTTTTCCAGGTTATTACATATATCTAAACATGAAGTTAAAGAAATTTTGTAGGATTGGGGTTTTGTTTTTTTTTTGCTGTTGTTTTGGTATTTTTTTGTTTTTTGTTTTGGGGAGTTTTTTTTGGGGGGGGGGGGTATTTTGTGGTTTTTTTAAAAGTATAGTTTGAATTTCTTCATTGAAAGGGAATTATAAAATTAAAAAAGAAAAGAAACAGGCTTTATATTGGGCTTCATATAGTGCCTGTTATTGAGCTACAGTGTGTTAAACTTGACTTTTTGCACTGAAAATTTACAAAGGATTTATTCACATAGACTAATTTTGTCTGTTGGTATCAACAAAACACAAACAACATAAATCAATTATTACATCAAATTAATACATAAAACAATATAGAAATAAAAAAGTTCATTGATAGCAGATTAGATATAGAAAATGACCTTTTTGCATCTAAACTATGAACATATTCATCCTTTAACATTTAAGAGAACAAACCCGGAATATTGTCAGATTTCAAAATTCACATAAAATACAAATTTTTTGAATTATTGGCCAAAATGCTAAATTTTCACACAAAATTTGGGGTAAATTGTCAACCAAGTAATAAATTTACGGAATTTCAATTGATTTCAAATCTGTGCTACTTGTATCATAATGTACAAAATCGAAGTACAAATTAGGTGTATTGATATTGAAGATACACTGGATAAAACAGAATTTTTTCCAGATGTAGAGTTTTTTTTAATTACACAATTCTTTGCACAAAATGTAGTCTTTTCCAAATTTTTTTCAGAATTTGAATTGACAAAAAAATTTAAACTGGATGAGTTTAAGTAGTAAATATAATTTGTTTTTGTTAAAAACAAATGTCTCTCCAACTCCCCATATTGAAAGTGTTCCAAATTACACCCTCCTCCCCTTAATGTACTGCATGATATGGAGGGGAACATACACATTACAAACTGCACTTTGTGCAATGAGGAAAAAGGTGGAGAAAAGATTCAACACCAATGCGACCTTATTTTATACATTATTGTATGTGACTATTATGCTGAAGTACCAGTACGAAAGTGAACACATACCCTTGTATATGAAAAATAAGCTATAAAACACTCCTCTTTAATCCACTGTAAGTTGTAGGAAAATATTAGATTCCTGGGTCAGAACAATGTGAACATCATAAAATAATAAACTGAAGTACTGTATAAAATTTCAAGTCTATCGGATAAGCCATATAGAAGGAGAAGTGTTCACAGATTTTGTGACAGACTGACAGATGGACAGAAAATACAAAAACATACGTCTTCCCCTGGAAAAGGGTGGAGACATAATTATGCATGTACGTTTGCACAAATGAAATACCCAGTATGTACTGAACCAATACCTACGGTTACAGCATTCTGCACAGCTGTGCTCAAAAGTTGAGGAACTGACAATTGTAGATAAGAAGAATTGCATATTTTATTCAAACTTCTTACCAAAGGTTTTGTATTGTTGACAGTGCCTTTGTCATCTGGCAGGGACTGGTTACTTATCTGCATAAAAAAAATACCAATAGGTCTCTAGGAAATAATAAATGACAATCAAAAAATTTTGCAATTTGCTTAAATCAGGATTATCCTAAAATTGACATCTAAATTAAGCAAAAATTGATGAAAAATCTTCGCAGTTTACATGATGACACATCTAATAAAATAACTGACAATGACTTCAAGGGTTTTCCATCTCATAAATTGTGCAAAAAAGACTTCAAAATTATTCACCTGCACAGAACAATTTTCATATCTAATCTTAGTTGATTACAAATAAACCCAACCTCCTATGCACAAGGGAACAAAATTTCCATATGGAATGGATAATCACACTGACAAAGAACTATTATTTTTATTGCTAATGTGTTGTGACTTAATCTATAAAAAACTTGTACTATTTCATTTGAAAAATGATAGCCTCAGAAACTCATCATCTAGGGACATTCTGGTGGATAAATACCTCATAATGTCTTATCATTAAAACTAAACATGTACATTATGGTAAAGGTTATCTAATTACATGCACACAATTGGCACTTGACATTGCTAAACTATGCATGAAAAAAAAAAAAGAAATATCCCAAAGCCAATTTATGAAGTCCACTGAACTGAAAAAAATATTGGTCAATGTCTTAAATTTTCTTCTGGTGTATAGTGTGAGCATCTAATAAACAAATTTTAAACAAAAGTAGCCATCTTTCAGGACTGGTAACAAATTTGGAACAAAAATAACCATCTTTCAGGACTGGTCTCAAAGAATACAATTCCCTGAAGGGTAAATTTTATAGCAGAAAGTAATGGAAAACACACATCTGCATGTCACAAAACAAAAGTTAAAAACCAAAATATGGATTCACATGGTGTTTTCTTCACTTATTATCACTGCAAAATATTTTTCAGAGAAAACAATAGCTTGTGTGGTTTCATGTCGTTGTACAGGAAAAAACCAATAGCTTATGTGGTTGGATGTGGCTGTATAGAGAAAACAACAGCTTGAATATTTTGATGTGGCTGCATAGGGAAAAGTAATAGCTTATGTGGTTTTATGTGGTTGTACAGGAAAAAACAATAGCTTATGTGGTTTGATGTGGTTGTATTGAAAAATAACAGCTTGTATGGTTTAATGTGGCTGTATAGGGAAATGTAACAGCCTATGTGGTTTGATGTGGCTGTAGAGAGAAAAGCAAATAGCCTATGTGGTTTAATGATTGCCCAAAGATATATGTTGTGTGTTTTTGTAGCCCAAAAGTTTACATATTACAAACTACATGTACATGTAAATTGAATTGATATAGTATAGCATACTAATTTAAAATATATGAATGTAATTACAATTGATTTGTTTTGTAACAAAACTTCATTTATACAAATATGGCCAATCTTGTTGCTAGAATATATAGATAATGATAATAAAACAAAACAAATTTTTGAAATTTATATCTATCTAAAACCCATAAAATACTTTAAAAAGAATTTTGTAGACAAGTTTGTAATGCCTTCCCCTTGCCGGGGTATTGATTGATTGTATATTGTTTTATGTCCCACTTGAGAATTTTTTGCTCATGTGGAGACGTCACCATTGCCGGTGAAGGGCTGTAAAATTTAGGCCTATGCTTGGCGCTTAGGGCCTTTGAGCTGGGAGGGATCTTTATCATGACACAGGGCCTTGGTTTTTGCGGTCTCATCTGAAGGATCGCCCCATTTAGTTGCCTCTTACGACAAGAAGGGGTACTGAGGGCCTATTCTAACCCGGGTCCCCACAGGGCCCATACTGGGGTTATAGAGGTGTTATATGGAGTGTTCACACTATTCATATTAATCATATTATAAAAGAAAACCGTCTAATGATAAGGCTTTTCCTGCAATATCAACCAGTGTTATTTTCTCCAACTACTTGCATGACAGGTAACAAAATATTTTAATAAGTTAAATACCCTCATTAACAACTTCACAGGTGATATTGATTAACTGCTGATGAAATACTTGATGTTTGTAACTCCTAATATATATATATATATATATATATATATATATATATATATATATATATATATATATATATATATATTATAATCAACCCACTTCAAGGGTTGAAAGGCGATGTCATGATTTAATGATTATTGATGACTTTACAAGACTTTCCGAGATCAAACACCCATGGGTAAGAGGAAGCAGAGTGGACTCCAGGCTGTGTGAGATGAAACGACGACTTACCACAGGCACGATGGAAGTAATGTACACACAGAATACACACAGAGTGACTATAAACATCCTGGCAGCCAAGCTGTTAGTCACATGACAGGATAATACGAGCACACGATTGGCCAATGGGCTGCCCTTAATTGGTGTCTGTGAATTCAAAATAAGATTATGAAAATATGTTTCAAGGTATTTTTGAAAGCAGAAATTCTATCACTGACTGAATTTATCAGTCAGCAAATATTTACGATTTGTTAGCTGAGGTTCAAACTTTAAAGAAACAGAAATCAATGAGATCAGAGAAGATTAACTCCAAGTCATAGTTGAGATATGATTATCAGAGATTGCAATAACCCGAGAACAAAATCTATAAGGTGAAAATTGACAAAATACTTACTAAACATTCTGCAATGAAACTAAAGCTGATTACCACTCCAAACACAGCACAACCAAAAACAATACTGATAAAAAATAAGACATCCCTGGAAAGACAAACAGAGATTAAGAATAAGAAATGTTGCAAATACCTGAATCACAGCAGTTGTTTTGGTACCAATTTCCTGGTCATATATCAATATCCTGTAATATTTCTTGCAACTTGCAATACAGTGGGGCCTTGCTAATCTAAATACAAAAGTCCAGTAGCTTCACTTTCCAGTTACTTAACTGGAGGAAAGAAGGGATTAATTTTCTGTATGTTATTTTGTATATCTTTAATATAGATCTGTTCATGATTTAGGTGACCATTACCTTATAGCAAAAAATGTCATACACATAAAATAGCAATATATCAGACTACAATCACCCAAAGTCTACTCAACTTACTGTAGTTAAGGAAGTTAGTTCCTGAGCTTTTGAGCATAACTGTGCAGGGTGCTATAATTTAGTATTTACTGATTCAATACTGATCCCACAGGTACAGACATACCACAAATCTATTACTGAATCCTATCCAGTTAAAAAAATGTGTCAATTCAAATTTTGAAAGAGTTTGGTTAAGGGACTGTATTTTGTGGTGGAAGGTTTGTTTAATCAAACACTTCTAAATCTTAAAATTTCACAGTTTCTCTATCATCAAACATATTGTCAATATTTATATCCCTATAGGTGTATTTCAGTTTTATAATTCATGATACAAGTAGCTATTTGATTGATTGATTGTTGTTTTCCACCACACTCAAAAAATTTTTCAGTTATCTGGTGGCATCCATATTTTTATTGGTGGGGGACAAGTAGCTGAGACTTGGGACTAATTCAGTGTTTTGGCCAATAATTTAAAAATTTATTCTATAACCCCCAATATTTTAAGTTCCATTTTAAATTTTAAGACATGACTTTGAAATTTATGAGAAATTTTAGAAATTGACATCACTCCTAATAAGTTGTTTTATATTCCCAAATTACATATCATGAATTGGTCCATATATCAAGTGCAAAAAGGTCATTGTCTATATCTAATTTACTAGTATTAATCTTTATATATATATATATATATATATATATATATATATATAGATAGATAGATAGATAGATAAATAGATAGATAGATAGATAGATAGATAGATAGATAGATAGATAGATAGAAGACATGATTATGTATTTATTTTATGTAATGATTGATTTTTGTTGTTTATGTTATGTTGACATCAACAGACAAATGAAGTTTAAATGAATAAACATTTATTAAATTTTAAGTGCAAAAAGGTCAAGTTTAAAACCCTTGTAGCTCAAAAACAAGCATTGTGACCCCAGTTTCTCTTTTCAATTTCCTAATTCTCCTTCAATAAAAAATACACTTCCCCAAAAAATTGACATTATTCCAAATCTCAGGTGTGAACCTCTTTAACAACTCTTTAACATGAGTTACAACCTAGAGGGTATCAGACTTCTTCCACTGTCTCACTGACAACCAATACGAAAGCTTGTCTCTCCAACAACTAATACCACAGCTTGTCTCACTGACAACCAATACGAAAGCTTGTCTCTCCAACAACCAATACAACAGCTTGTCTCCCTGACAACCAATACGAAAGCTTGTCTCTCCAACAACCAATACAACAGCTTGTCTCACTAACAACCAATACAAAAGCTTGTCTCTCCAACAACCAATACAACAGCTTGTTTCATATTGAAGAAATAAAGTGTCATTTTTGAAAATACACAAGGGTACATGAACTGTGCTGCTTCACCCTGGCATGCTTTATGAAGCGCATTGGCTCTTCATGAAAAGTATGATGGCAGGAAGCGTTGCAGTTCGCACCCTCATGTATTTTCAAACAATAAAGTTTATTTCTTATATTTGCATTCTACTTTCATATCTGTCAGAATTCTCAGTCATTATAATAGACACACTGTATTCATCAAGATTCACACACACATAGTTCACAACAGTAATACATTCATGAGCTATCATTACAAATTGTAAAAATATCACAAGCAAAAACATTGGAAATGAAAATATAACACCTTGTCTCATGTGTCTGACATGACGACTATCTCACCTGTTTGACATGACGGCTTGCACAATGATGACTCCTATGAACATGAATAGGGCACACAGAAGTCCAAGCTTGAAAGAAGTATCAGGTCTCTGCTGGTACTCTGTCTCCTGCTGTTTACTAAAACTCATCAGAAGAGGGTTAAATTCCTCCTCTTGCTTCTTCATAGATCTAAAAGAACTAAGAAAAGATATATGGTCAATTCATGTTCTTGAATGTGCTGTAAATATGATATTGTATATGGACTTCTAGTTGGAAGGATTTATATTTTAGATTCTTTGGTGCAAAAGTTAGATTTCTGGTTTATGATCAAATATTCTCTTTTATCATATATGCTAAATAGTGTATCAAATACCACTGCACTAATAAATTTCAAACATCCTAAAACACACACACCATTGGAAGATACAACATTTCTGAACATGGGCACAGTAAAAGGTTTGGGGGGGGGGGGGGGGGAGGGCTTCTTAACTTGAAGCCCCAACTGGGTCCAGGGTGAAACTCTGGTGAAAACCCAAGAGGCAAAGCCCCCTGAAAATACAGCATTCTGACAAGACTAGAACTGCCCTGATGGGACTAATACTTCCAACAAGACATGTTGGATGGTAAGAAATAGTGAATTTGTGCTCATTGAAGAATAAACACTCTATGAGAGAACAGATCGTTACAGAATCTAAACATACTAAAAGAAAATGACAAAGTCCATAAAGTTGAAAACACCTGCAAAATGACTTAACTTCCTTAAATTTTAAAGAATCTCAATAAAAATGACAGGTGCAAACTTCATTATATACAAAATATATACACAAAGTTTGAATCAAATCTGTTCATCAGGTTTTAAGATATCCTCTAGAAATAACAATATCCCCTCAAAATGAAAATATCCATACCCTCCATTAATGTAAAAGAATTTCAATTAAAATGACAAGTGCACAACTTTATTATACATAATATATACACAATGACTGAATAAAATCTAATTCTTAAGATATACTCTGGACAATGATAACCCTCCTCAAAATGGAAAAAGATATCCATAACTTCCTTGAATGTTAAAATATCTCAATCAAATTAGCAGGTACACAACTTCATTATACATATAAGATATGCATAAAGTTTGAATCAAATCTGTTTATCAGTGTTAAAAATATACTCTGGTCAAATTGCCTCTACGGATGAACGGATGGACAAGGTGATTCCAGTCTAACCCTTCTATAATAATATTTCTGAGGGGAGGGAGGTGCACCCAGTTTGGGAGTGTGATAGTGTTCAATGTTTCTTTAGACAATTTGAAGATTATTTTGAACATAGAACTAATATTCAAATATCTACAGTAAAACACGATTACAGTGATTATAGTGAACCTCCTGGGCCAGCAAAATAAATTGTTTATTATAACCTCCAGGGCCAGCAAAATAAATTGTTTATTATAACCAAACTTTATTATATCCAATACAATTTTCATTATTTCGTCTCATAGGGAAATAAATATCACTTCCCAATAATCATGAATTCATTATAAGCATGTTAGTTATAAGAGTGATTTGCTGTATGACATCTGGGGTTTTTAGATAATTAGAAAATTATATAAAGCAAGTATTCTGACTGTATTGCAGGAAATACGAAATCCCCTACCAGTAGGAATTTTCAGTCAAAAGTAGGTTAAGCATAACAAAACTCAAAACTGAACTGTAATTATCCAAGACAAATCCACATATCAAATATCAATTGAATATCTTCATCCAGTGTAGAGAAGTCAGGAAAACCTCAAGCGGAATGATAGACAGACAGACAGACTAAGGAAAAACTAATAGTCTCCTTCAGCAGAGCCAACAGGGGACTAATAACCTAGTTCTGTGGCAAAATTACACATATCTATATGTCTCTTTACATCTACAACATGATGAGATGTACAGAGAAGACACTGAACAAAGATACTGCTTATAAATACATTTTATGAACTGCAAATAATACTGCATATAAAAATGGTGGAAAGGATATATGTTTCATACCTGTTGAAATCCTTCAAATCAATGAGTTGTGTTTTTGTTGTGGTTGTTTTGTTTTGGTTGTTGTTTTTTTTTTTCATTTTGTTTGTTTGGTTTGGGTTTTTTTGTTTGTTTGTTTGGTTTTTTTTTTGTTTTGGTATGTTTGTTTGTTTGGTTATTTTTGTTTTTGTTTTGTGTGTGTGTGTGTGTTTGGTTTTTTTTAATTCAAATAATGACTGCATGCAACTCTCTCTCTCTCAGAAAAAAAATTACACTTTCTGTAGTCTGTTAAAAATATTCCGAGTGTTGTTTGCAAAATATATAAAACAAAAATAAAGAATTATAACAAAAGTATTTCTGAATTTCTGATGGGAAGGGGGGGGGGGTAGGGGGAGAGGTGCATCTTGCATTAGATCAGCCACTGCACATATGGATATCAAAGCACATTCTGTGTATTCGATTATTCATAAAGTGTAACCTGTATTCTGTGTATTCACATAGTGTAACTTTCAAAAGTAAAAGTAGGTTATTACAAGTAATTTTACTAATTTTGAAAACAAGAAAATTCAGCTTTAAGTTAACTGATAATGAGGTGTCACAGTCTACCTAGATACTTTTTTGCAGCCTATAAGTTACATTAAATCCTTGGTTAACATGATACAATTGTTTTACATGCGACTACTGATTGAAACATTTAAATGTAAACTGATTTGTTAGGTAGTTCAAATCTGTTTATAGTACTTACTACTTCTTAACCAGATCTTTGGATTTTTTGGCCAATTCAGCATTGACCTCCATATTTAACTGTTGGCTAGGACCAATTACACTGAAAAAGTGAGAAATAGTTCAATCAGATTTTGAAATTTCACTCATTGTATGCTGTGTTGTACACCATTTTAGCAATAAATTCATGAAACGATATATCAACAAATACACATGTACTTAAAATTTAAAACATTTTTGATGTGTTTTACAATTTTACAAGTTACAGACTTAATACTCCCTATCAATGATTTAACTTGTTTTCAGGTAGTTTACATTAAATGATTATATGTTCTTTAAAAATATATTGAACTTGCTAACTGCCAAAGTGTAAAATGGTGTGCAAACAAAATGACAGCACATTATGAAAGTCATTCATTTTCTCAAAGCCATGTGAATCAAACTTCTTGAGACAGCTCAAAATGATGTCTTACAAAAATGACAAGATATTGACCTATAGCATCTTACCCATGGTCATTCTCAATACTGTTCAAGACCAGATTAGAGTCAAGAAATGCCAAGCTCTAAAAAACAAATGTTTTACCATTAAATACTTTTAATTACAAAGTGATGAAAATCCATGAAACATACATTTCTTTGATGTTTGATTTATAGTAAATTTCAAAGACCATTTTTTTTATGACAAGATAATTCAAACACTTACATATTTTTTAACAGGGAATGATACTTTTCAAATAACAATTATGGCAATTTGTTTTCATGACTTGAGAAATCAAGGTGATATAAAGGTGAAAACATTTTTTAATTTTGATAACAAAAAAATTATATATAAACGCAACACTGAAGGTTAAAAGTTGAACAAATCTGCAAATGAGACAGTTAAAAAATGATGCCCTGATGAAACTTTGATGAATGAAGCCAACAATGAATCAGTTCCAACCTTGTGTATCTTACTGATAAAATGGATAACCATTGAGCATCTTTCAATAACTCAATTTTGTGAATGCTATATATATATTTTGACACAAAACATTTATTATTGAAACATGACACATGAGCAGTTAATATACATGGAAAATAATAAATTTCTGGGTACAATTATCCTCAGTATCATAGAGTGCACTGCAATTTTCAAGTCATGCAAGAGTATGTATCACATATATATTACAGTGACTGATCCAAACATATAATAGCAATAGTTTTCTAAGCAATTGCAGGAGCATCCCGTTTTTCTTGGACTCAGTTACCTCCCCTGTAGACAGGGGTGTAATTAATAACGCAGTGTTAGTCAGAAATAAGCTCCCATTTCATGAGGAAGTGAACATGCAGTGATATTTACCTGTTTAGAAAACTTACAGGGATGATCTGTTTCATATATGATAACATTAATTCTTAAACCTTATACACAGTATCAAAGAAAACTTATTATCCCCTGAAACCAGTTACTAGTATAAGCATGCAATCTTGGATCTCCATTTAATGCAATCTTCCTCCTTGCTCACTTAATGAAAAGATTACTGGTTTGGATATGAAATTTTGTATATCGATTCGTGCAAGATTTGGAATATTGAGAATATATTTAGAATGAAGTCCATATGCAATCTACTTGTGAATTGATTTTGTCTTTGCTTCACAATTAGAACTGCTGTAATACCACTGAAATCCCAATAATTTGATATTGAGAATTAATTACTAAATCCTGAAGGAAATGTGCATATTTCAGAATCATAGCTGATATCCTATCATACCCCAATTCAATCTATAAAATCTGATTAATAAAAAAAATAAACTGCAGACTGTCATATAATGTATATTCCTCTTGTAAAATTTCCTTAATACCCAAAACAAGACATGCTTGTAACCCCAACCCCCCTTCCCCTGACACCATATACCTCCCTTGCATTCATATTTAACATGACTGTATTGTTCCTAAATTTGCTCCATTAAGTTAATACTCAGTTTTAATCTCATTTATCTCATTAGTCTTTTTCAAAAAGAGAAAAAAATATACTGATTAGTGAAAAGGATTAAGAAACAATTTGAACTTTAACCTTGTAACCATTAGTAACACTTACAAACATAAAATCATGATAATCTTTCTGTTGGAATAAAAAAAAAACATAAGACATATTTAATTGCCACATTTGCTATAAGAAGTTATAAAAGATTATTAATTCAAATACACCAAAAAGTGTTGATTTAGCCTCCACACATATCCCACAAATAACTATTGGGGGTGGGGTGGGGGGGGTGAGGGGGGGGGGGGGGGGGAGGCGGGAAGCATTGTGCAGAATACTTTCATTGTTCTGTTTAGAAGATTTTGGAGATAAGACTTCCCTGACAAATTTCCAGATCCATTTCTGATCATAACTACCTTTCATAGTTTGAAGTTAGCTTGACACTCTCAAACTTCAATCTATCACCTGGATGCTGAACATTTAATTTCACATTTTATTTGCAGATTCTTTGTATATGTCTAAATTAAACACTGTGTATTTGTTTCCAAAGACCACCTATCAATATTTAATCAAAACATTGTAACCCTTGAGTACTCATGCATCAATAACTTCCCAGACTTGAATTAAATTATTCATTAATTCCAAACATACCTAGAACTGTACACTTAACATTCATTTACAATGAAAATTTAGGCTTCTGGGGATTTCAGAATGCAGAAAATTAAGAGGAAGATTGGCTAAAAACTTATTTAAATCACATTGCTCATACAGTTTTACAGATATGTGGGTCCCATATTTATGTGCTTCACCCCAACCCCAACCCATCCCCACCCCAGCCCCAACCATCACAATTATATTCTACATGTCAAGAAATGCTGCCATATTAGATTGATAAATCATATAGCCTTGCTGATGTTTAGAAGATATTTCATGGTCTGAAATGCATGATTTGATCAGAAACATAAAATAAGGAATTGATGTCTACTGTTGGTTAATAATGTATTCTGGGATATAACATGTATGGGTATAAATTTCTGTTAAACTTTGTACCTCTATAATGGACCCCACCTTGATTATTTATTTTTAAGTGTTTTCCAGTTAGCATCCCTATTTTGGATCAATTATTGCCCTTGTCATGGGGGGATGGGTGACTAATCATGGCCTACTTTCTTGAAAGGAAGATTTTTAAAGATATTTCCTATATATCCCCATGTAAATTTTTATCCTCTATTGTGGTCCACCCTACAGCTGGTGGGAGCATGATTTGAACAATTTTGAATCTCCACTCATTTAGGAAGTTTTCACAAATGTTTTGTCCAGTTGTTCTTAAGAAGATTTTGTTTTAAAATATGTCACCATATTTTCACTATTTCTGAATTAATTAACATTTGAAAAGGGTGTGACAATTCATTTGAACAATTTTGAATCCCTTTACCCAAGGTTGCTTTATATATGTAGCAAGTTGGTTGAAATTGTCCATGTAGTTCTGGAGAAGGAATCTAAATATTAAAATATCAGAAAAGCTTACTTGAGCTTTAATCAGCTCAGGTGAACTAAAGATAGCCACTTTATTGCAAATTACCACAAATTGCCCAAACCATAATGTTTATGATGTCATAATTCTGATTTTACATCTTTTCAATCAAATGGAGAATTTTTAAGATTTTTTTTAAATGCAATACTGGCCTTCAGGTTGGAACTCTCTGACTCAAGGTCACTGTATACTTTCTGCTAATTAAGGCAGATATAAAAAGAAAATGACTGTAAGACAAGGAGCTCTACCCAAATGAATAGACTGACCCTTGATTTTCCTTGTTAATGAATTTCAGGACAATATTCATCCTTAATTAATTATGGAATCAACATCAAGGAGTCTTTATGATAATCTGCTATTCTACCATGGCCTTGTACAGTATTGAATTATCATTAAGCTACTAGAATGTCCTGTAATGACTTTGTAAATACATTAATCTTTGTTTGCTGTAGTGTTACAGTCAATTAAATCCATCTTCATTGAGTTGCAGACAAAGCTATTACATAATAATCTAGAACAGCCTTTATTTGGTTCTTGAGAGATTTCTTTGATGTTTTATACAATATTCTATGTCC
This sequence comes from Ostrea denselamellosa, assembly GCA_024699665.1. Classification (NCBI taxonomy): domain Eukaryota; kingdom Metazoa; phylum Mollusca; class Bivalvia; order Ostreida; family Ostreidae; genus Ostrea; species Ostrea denselamellosa. The sequence continues at coordinate 15,816,287 of JAMZEH010000055.1, forward strand.
TGAGCCAAGACTTTACTAATAGTTATTAAAAGTGCATACCATGAAACTATTTCATTGTATTGGTACATCTGATATCTGAAGAAATCTTGATAAAGTGCTGTTTTGAATTTGTAAACAAATTTAAACTTATACACATTATATTTCAATTTGTAAATGTAATAGTTGTTAAATAAATCTTTGTCATGCATGTAGTCTTAACTATTGCTATGTTCATGCAACAAAGGAAATGTTTCCATTTCATGTTTTCTTTTTTCTCAGAACAAGCTGCTCACAAGCAGGAACAGTCCTTTCTCAGAATCCAAAGCAATAATGCCTTAAACAAAGAGACCATTTATAATTAAGTGACTTGACATGTAGACAAATGGATCGCACTACTAATCAATATTCAGGTGGCCATTTTGGAAATTTGAGAGGACATTTGCAGCAGGATTTGCACAATGTTTGGTGACTAAGGTACATAAGTTCCATTTCATACGTGTGATGTATATCCCTGACAATATTACACCACCCAGACTTCCAGATTACAGCAAATTTAAATAATTATAAATAGCCAAGCACTTTGATTCATTCATTGGCACATATGAAAACTGTCAAATCTGAATTTCTTTGACAAATTACAGTCTCAAATCTCCCCAATAAATTTATCAAGATTTCTCACATGCTGAAAAGAACAGCATATTCATTTGGTTTACTCAATAGTATTATATAATAGTAAAAGAATATAAATCACTACCGTGCAAGCATGACAAGAGGTGACACTGTTGAGTAGTTTGACTATAGATATACTTACAGTGACACTCAGTAACTTGGTTGCCATAGGGCTGACATGGAGACTAGCAAATGGTTTGTCAACATTCCAGTTTTCCAGGTATTTGGTGACTCGGAGCGATGCTCTCAGACTGCTCTCATAGCGGGAACGGATTGTCCGATTCTCATCAAACTGGAAAACCATGATTCAAATATTTCTGACAATCCATCATACCACAATAATGGTATCTCTTAAGCTAAGATATTGCATTAACATAGGAAATAGCTAGTGACACTGAAGCAAATTTATTCATAATTATTTTGTTTGTGTCTTCAAGTATTAAAATATCTACACCAATGATTCAAATGTTAGAGATATAAAATAAAAGACTTTTCCATTATCATCATTTTCACTAAAAAATTTTAATATAGCCTATTTTAGAGTGAAAACATTACCTGTGTTTAAATACATGTACCTGGTTTTTCTGTACGCCTTTTTTGATTTATAATTTCTATCACATATTAAAACATTTTCAACACTGAACAATAAACTTTTGTTACTACAACATAGACAATGCATGATTTAAGAGGAATCAAACATAAATTATACCGATATACAAGTGTCCACCTAAATAAATAAGGAAGGTGTCAAATTTGCAACTGATTTCTCCCATGTTCTAACAATCACCCCCCTTATTGTATAGGTATAAATTAATATGATCAGGGTCAGAATCAGGATGTACTTTTAGTGTGCTGGCTTAGTGACTATACAGAATTATGATTTGAAAGATCTTCAAAATATCAGCAACCAGGTGTAAATATTTTTGTTTGACTTTCTAAATCTAAATACACTGAAGAAAACTTTAAGAAAAAGAAGAAAAGTGCATGCCTTCAAAAGAATTTTCTTTGTTTAACAGTGTTTTTATCGGTTAAGTTCTCATTACCAGTAAGGAGGACTTTTATTGCCTAACTTGGGATCTATATACCATACAAAGCAAGACACTCCCAAAGTTTTCATAGTCTGCAATACATTTAAATTCTCAAAAATGTGTAACTTATTTCATTTATATTGAAATCAGTTATTTTAAAAGGTCCCTTAATTTCAAATAAAAAGAACTCCCCAACAATATTTTCTCTTTTTCTTTGCATTAAGGTAACTCCACACTTGCATTATTATCTGACAAAAGTATAGAAAGTGTATTTATTTCCATTTATTAGAGTTAAAACTAATAAATCATCCCAAAAAAATATATAGCTCGTTGCACTTTTAAGATACGCGACATACATAAACAAAATCATATATCAATGTCAGAAAATTGTAAATTTTTTTTATAAAGCATTTTCATAATTTCACACAAAAAATGGTTATAATGATATATTATTCATAACAATTTCATGAAACTATTTCTTTACAAAAATATACAAAATGTCTGTGACAAATAAAGGAAATATATTGCATAATGGATTTAAAAAAGAATTCAATGAAAACAGAGTTATTGCCCTTGGATTCAATATTTTGAAACACATAATTGATTATTCATATATAACTTAGACTTTTGAAATATCTTATGTTTAACAAGATTTTTTACAATAACATTGGAAAAAGACTCCAGCAAATTTTATGTTCTTATCATGCCTAAATCTAAATAAATCAATGATTTTGCAAAATCTTTTGACGTCACATTTGGAACTACACTTTAAAATGTTAGTTAACTTGAAATAACTTACTCTGAAATATTTCTTATAATTTGAGTAAAATCAAGTAGCAGCTGAGTCAATAAAGAACTGTTTTTTTATAAAGGCTAAACTGTTATTTTTACATTCACTGAATCTTTTCCTTTATATTTCTTTTGAAAATAACATTGTTTTCATCCTTGACTATGACATGTTTATTGTAAACTATTTCGACCCAGACTTTTACTACCACCTGTCTTACCAAAAATGAAGTGCCATCAATGTCAAAGGGTGTAATGGATGTTCCATTTACAGTAAAGAATGGGTCAATGATATTATAATATTTTAGTATATACTTAGTTTTTAAAAACATATAAACAATCAGATCTCTTTGCTGTTTTATTGGTGATAGAGGTCACAGCATCATAGCAGAAAAAATTACATAACCAACCAACATGGGTTAAATTATGAATTTTTTCTGCAATGCTTGCTACCTTCATCACCTGATAAAACAACAAAGAAAGCATTTTATTGTTTAAATACCCCACATCTGTTGTCATCATTGTCAGTGATTCGGCAGTTATGCTGGTAAGTAGGTGTCCTGCACTGCACGTTTTTATAAAAACAATTAATAACAGAGGGGGTCTACTCCTAGTTCCATTATGGCAGCAGGAAAAAAATCACTGTACTATTTTGAATTCTGATAACAATCATTACTTTGATTCAGGTTTCTTGTATATGCTGTATATGTAACTTGAACTTCAATCATTTTCATTTCATTTTATGTTCAATATGTTACAAAAATAATAAATTTGTAACTAACTAATTTGGATCAGGTTTGCATGGTATATGAGATTGGGATTGCAATTTCCAAAATAGATGAAAGAGATCAAATTTGTTTAATCTGAACTTTGAATATATTGAAAATAAGCAGCTCAGGTACCCTGAATTTCAATTTATCCAGAGTACACTGTATATGGAACAAGCAAATTCTTATCAGTGAATTTATATCCCTCACTTAAAGTCACCATATATTCATCAGATCTGCCATTTCAAAAACAATTAAACATTTCACAAAGACTCTTCTTGCAAAGATTCTTTGCTAAACCACAATATCATTTATTACTTTATGTGAAGTGGTGGACTTCACATTTTGATTAAAACAGAGAAATGATAGGGATCATCCTTTTGTAATAGAGACTCTTTAAAAGAAGTTTCCTTGCAAAATCTCATCAAGCATTCCTGATATTCAGAAACAATTTCTGATCATAAGTGACCTGATGACCTTAACCTTTTGACCTCAAAAACAAAAGGGATAATCCTGGGGTCATAGAGACTTTCAATGTAAAGATTGAGCCCTAACAGACAGACCCAAATTAATGTCCCAGCTTTTACAGCATGATACATATTAATAGTATGCTGTGATTGAACTACCTTTCTGACTTTTGGTTTAATCAAAAAAGTTTCAATGTTGTGGTGTGCTAGGTAAACGTCCCTCATGTGACCCGCACCTGGCTCGACCTCAAACTGATTGGACAGGTACTCTAGAGTTCTCTTGGTGATGTGGACCTTACTGAAATATGAAAGTTAGTCAAATAGACAATACATTTATACCTTAATTGTTCAGATAGCTGTGAATTAAAATTCTCTCTTTACCAATATTCATCACTCGGGTAAATAAACAGCAATCTGCAATACACTTAGCTTCACTCTCCTCAGTTTGAAAGTGGTTCATCTCAAATACTTTATATATTATAATCACACATATATGTTACTGTAGGAATAGTAATAATTGTGTTTTGCAATAAAAATAAGCTGCTTCATTATCTTGTCTATTTTCTTTTTCACCCATCATTTGCTTATCATGCAATCTGATTAAAATCAGATCCTAAGATCTGCTCATATAGATTGCAGTTGTGATTTTCATGAGTGGATTTTAGGATCTGATTTGAATCAGATTGCCTATCATGGAGTATAAAAATCCCATCATTATTTTGTAATATTATCATTTTCACTCATAGCTGTTGACATCTCAGTATATATGTATTTACATTATGCCTTCGCCTCAAATATCTTTACCAACTGTGAATAATAGCTAACAGCCACAGAGATTCTTCATGTAAGTTTCATTGCTGGGATTGTTCTTCATAAGGTGATCTTAACCTTTAAACTATAATATAGGTCATTCATATACCTATTCAACTGAAGTTTCATTGTAAATTTGAGACACTGTAAAACCATTACTTTTTTTATGAGATGGACATGTCCACCTAATCACGTCCTCTATGAACAAGAGAAACTGAACTACAACAGAGAACCCTTTAACAATGAAATAAAGTTCCAACAAAGATATTTACATTTCTCATAACACAAAATTCAACACCCCAACACCCCCTCCCCCAGTAAATTGACTTTACAATTACCATCAGGAAACTGTTTCTTATAATAAATAACCTGGTAAACTTTGGCTTTTGGTCTTTTGACTTCAATATGGGTCATCCTTTTGTTACATAGACTTTTTATGTGAATTCTTATTTCTTATAGTTCCCAAAGAATTTGAGATATCATCTGAAAATATGTAACCTGATGACCCTGACTTTTGAATCTCTTGAAGACAAAAACATTCTTTTGAACTAAATATACTCTGCCCAAAGCAGCATCTTCAAGTAATTACTTGTAAGAGTAAAAAAACATTGTACCATCTGAGAAATGGAAATAAATTCCAAAACTTTATACCGTATGTATACGGAAAAAATAACCCTGAAATTTACTTCAAGAAATAAGTATCACTTTTGAATATTGATAGTGTGAAGATTCAGTCCATCACTAGCTGCAGAACTGTAGTGTTATAGTTTTATATTTTTGTCTTTGATCGTTATGGTTCTTCAGCTAGTCCATCACATGACTAAATCTCATATAAAGTCCAAATGCCTGTATTCATTTTGTATAGATGTTTAAAAATGATACCATTACCACTTATTTCTTATGTTTACACTTGTGACTGCTGTGGAACAACACCTTGTCTCGTGTCATGCTGCAGCATTTTTTTCCTTTGATCTTTGCCATACTTTAAATTAGAAGCTCAGTCTGAGACACAGACATGCATGTTTTGAAGAATTCCAACACTTAATACTCCATTATGATGACAATCTGACTAAAAGTACAGAACCTATATTATAAATGTATATATTTATAATACATGTCTGTACTTTAGTCAGATTATTATGATGCCATAGTTGAATTGCATGTCTATGACCTCTTGACCCAAAATAGCTGCAGAAGAATTAGAACCGACCCAACATTAGGCCTAAGAGTATGAGAAACAACACAGACACAACATTTTTATAGTGCTATATGGGAAAACATTTGTAAGGAGTAACTGTCTAGTTTTTTGGTTTATGCTGTTATATGTTGATTTCTCAATCACATGGTTATTTGCATCAAAGCCAAAGGTAATTATGCATAAAAATACCACATGTTCAAATCCACTCATAAACCAAATAACCAGTCAGTTATTACTTATATTTACATTATTACTGATTTATTTATCCCTATAATTATAAATATGATTAGAAATAGTAATGTTTTATTGTAATTTTCAATCAGAGATAAGAATTATGTATATGCAAACCCCGCTCACTGCACCAAATCATCTGTGCATCATACGTCATTTGACACATTACTTTAATCTGACAAGTGACTAAAACAGACTGATCTCAAATTGGTAAATTTATCACCTTAGCAAATTATAATATCATAAAAACATATTAGTGTAATGAAACAAAAACAAATCTGGACTGGGTTGTTTCATCAAATACATTTTGTTTATTTTTTATTACACTAATTTTCCCACGTGTTGAACTCAGTAACATTACAAATATGACAAATGACGGGCAAATACGTGTACAAGAAAATCAAGGGGTATTTACCACCAATGTATTTTGATCAATAACCATACTGACTAACATTAGGTATATTTCTCTGTAAGAATCAAGTTATTACAATACTACATGTACACTGTATTTTTGGTATGAGTGCAGGCAGGCTAAAACCCTGTGTTTCAGCTGAAAAAAAGCCTTAGAGGCAAATTTGTGCCCATAACTGCGAATTAGTCCTAGTCTCTGTTACATAATGTAATTTAGGCATATCCTGTTGAAATTATCTGAGGCTTCTTGGCAGCTAATATAGTTCTAAACAAGTCATTAGGGTCACATTAATTTTTTCTGGTCTTTTGTTAAGGTTGGTTAATTATATGGGAATTGTGAATCCTCATAATTTGCCTTTGAAGCTGAATGTGTGTTGCTTTGTGCTGTTTATTTCAAACCTTTGTGAGGTGTATAGCTCTGTTGCAGATAAAAATTTAAGTTGTGTTACCAGTATAGCTTAGCTTTGCATATGTTTTGAGAGAGAGAGAGAGAAAGAGAGAGAGAGAGAGAGAGAGGCCTTGGAAAAAGGTCAAATTCAATTGTTTCAACTTGATAAATCTCAAAACATTTTCAATTTTCACATGCATATTGTTGAGATCAGGTCTTCCAACCATCTGTTGGAACTTCTATGGGCACAAATTATGTTTCTATATAAACGATCTATTTTGTTTTCTTATGAGGCATAATTTATTCAAACCTTATTCACGTGAAGAAAAACCTTTTGCTGTGCATGACCTTCAGTCAACATTTATATATAATGAAGATGTTTAATATAGTAATAATATTCACTTTCATCTATAGTCAATTTGATTTATCCCAATGAACTCGATATAAAAGACACCACAGAGTCTTTCACATCTGCTTCATGTTTGTATCTTTTACTGAAGAGCAACATTAACAGCAAACTAACAATTCAACTTTATGGCATACAGGATAGTTTCAGCTTCTTCATCACCAACTTCCAAAAATTTATGTACTAATATTTTATTATCACCTGCATAAGTGTTTCTGTCTCCCAACTCATTCTATATGTGCAAGCATATTCTGCATATGATCAATTTTTAAATCAAGGCAGACTACTGACTACAACAGTTTAAGAAGTCTAATTTAAAGTCAGCATTTCACAAATTCTACAGTCATTGTAGTAATTTTATTTGCAAATATATTTTGTCATTAGGTTAAAAATTGTCTGATGTGTTTCTACCAATTGTTAGGCAATTCTTTACATACTGATTTTGATTGCAGATTATTCCATTACTTGATCAAGATGAGGGTTCAAAGCAGGTTTGAAAGGTCAGAAGAAGATGCTTATTCCTCCCAAGCACCTGATCCCAACTCTGGTGTTTCCAGGGCTCTGTATTTGCCCCATTTTCAAATTTGTATTCTTTAAAGGATTTACTAACTAGATCACTGTTCGTCATCTTCGCCTTTTTCATATTTACTTCCAAATTTTTATAAGCCGTCAACCTTCATTGTGTAAATTCTGATCCTGTAATATTAAATCTGTCAGCATCTAATCACTAGTGGATGGATGGATGTATATTGCTTAACGTCCCACTCAAGAATTTTTCACTCATATGGAGACGTCACCATTGCCGGTGAAGGGCTGCAAAATATAGGCCTATGCTCAGCATTTATGGCCTTTGTGCAGGAAGGGATCTTTCTTGTGGAACACCTGCTGTGACATGGGACCTCAGAATTTGCGGTCTCATCCAAAGGACCGCCCCTTTTAGTCGCCTCAACAAGCAAGGGGTACTGAGGACCTATTCTACTCAGTCCCCACGGGGCTAATCAGTGGTGGTATAATAGACCTAATTTACTAAAGGCAACAAGTGCACACATGGAATATGCATAACAAGATATGGCTAAAACAATGTTAGTCAACTTTTCGACATTTTCTATCTAGATTCATGAACTCTGGTATTTCAAGCCATATATTGGGAAGAATCCACCAAATTATTTAGAATGACTACTTCATACCTGTATATCTAAGTAGTTGTGCATACAGACATTGAAGAAAAAGCAAGCTAACCCCTATATTTGGAGAAGAAATTATTCTATTTATATGATGATATTCACGAATTACTACAAAACAATACATACCCAGGAACTCCTCCCGATTCTAGATGGTTGGCAATAGTGACATCATCAGACCAGACATCATACTGCCACTTACATAACCCAAGAACGCCACTTAGGACCATTCCACTGTGGACTCCAATCCTCATATCAACATCTACACCAGTTGCCTCCCGCACTTCTCTACAAAACAGTTATCATTGCAAAAAAAATCTCACAAATTTCTTCACATTTTTTTAGTTTGATAAAAAAAAAATTAAAGACAATTTGCTTGTTGGAACAATTTGTATGGTGAAAAATAATAAGCACTTTAAAATCAATAGGGAGAGAAAACTGTTAGTTATTAGAATGTTTCGGATCCTTATGATACAATATGATTAACCCTTTGAATAACGGGATTTTCAAAAACTATAATTTTGAAAATCGATAGAAAATTGCAATTTGAAAATTTTTAATCAATTTTCACATACAGTGACCTCTGCATCATTTGAATCCTACACTTTGTTATCAGTAAAAGCTTACAAAATCATCCTCATTTTTTTTTTCAAATACATGTAATCACTTTATTTTAGATAGAATTTTACATAATATTTATATCTTTTATTGAAAATATTATATAATTACATCTGTTCTATATCAGCTATGCTTCCAAAATCCTTGTACATGAAAATAAAGCCACAAGATTCCTCTTTGATCCACTGTAAGTTGTAGGAAAATGTTAAATCCCTGGGTCAGAACAATGTGTAATGTATAATGATTTGGAATTCTTAAATATTGATAAGATTGACGGTGTCATTCAAGTACTGTAGAGCTGGTTTTTTTAAGCAGGCATTTTAAATTTAACCTATTTTGGTATTTTCAAAGATTCACCAAAATAAAATTCGCTAAATTCAAGTACCATACATATACACCAAAATAAAGTTCGCTAAATTCAAGTACCATACGTATACACCTATTGTGTCTAATTATGAACTGGAACCATGCTGAATTGAATGTTATCCCTGTGTCAAACTGGGTAATGGTTCATATAATCAAAGTAGGTTGAAATTGTAGCACTTGGTGATAAATTCCAGATTACCACCCTGTTTTTCACTGGGACAATCTCAGGTATTTTTGTTGTTTTAGTAAACACCAAGTAATTTTAAGTACACAATTAATGGTAACAATTGATTAAATGGCAAAAAGGATATGCCTGTCATTGTTTTCATACCTGTGTGTGAATTTTCGATGACATATCAAATATAACAATGACAAGTTTTTAATCTATAAACATTGAATTTTCAATTTATTTCTTCCTTCACAAGTAATTTATGCTGGGAAAATATAGAAATATCATCCTAACTTTATGTTCCCAGTTGACTAGCATATTATCCACTCTGAGAACATGACTGAGCTAATGCAGTCACACTGATGGAATGTGAAAAAAAAAATTATTCTGTTTACATCACAAAAATGAAATGTGGTGATAAAACTTCCGATAGGACGAAAGGCACATTGTATATTTGACGTGTTTATACTTACATATACCAGTATTATTTCACGAAATCTGTTGAATTACCTATACAGTTTTAATAACAAAGTATTTCACATTTCACCAAAAATTTTAGCCACCAAAATTGACAATATATCTTGTAGACCTAAATCTGCCAAACTTGTATCCCATAAAAAAGCAACAAAAAACAGCTATATAATGTATATGATGATAAAAGGCACTTGGCAGTAGTGCAAGAGCACAAAGTCAAATGTAACTGTAATTACGAGTACTTCATATTTCTATGATGTATTAAGTCCATAAAAATAGTGTATTTGATGTTTTAAAAAAAAATCAGTGACATGTTTTTTTCTTCGTAAAATTATATAAATGTGTCTAAAACAATATTAAAAACAGGGTTTTATGCTTATTAAATTTCCACATATTATTGATTACAATTTTTCACAAAATCTAAAAAGATAATGAAAAAAAATTGAAAAAGTATCCATTTTGTTTTGTAATAGGGAGAGAGTGAGTTCAAGCCCCGCTCACATCATGGCTGTGTCAAATCTAAGACATAAACATAGGTAATGATTGCTCCTTTGCCAAACATTTGGTTTTTAGAAGTGAGAATCACAGGTCTTTTGGGTATGACCTTAAAAATGGAGGTCCCAAGTTGCAGCAGGTGTTGCCATGTTAAAGAACCCTCACTGCTACAGCCATATCACTATGCATAGGTCTACATTTGTGGTACTTCACCTACAACTGGTGATTTCTCAATATGAATGAAAAATTCTCAACACGGTGTAGAACAAATAAACAAGCAACAAGGCAGACTGACAGTAATTTTAGAAAAGTTCTCTGAGGAAATGTCCATCAGTTTTCACAGGTTTTCAGGGAAGGTAACTATTCCAGACTAATAATTCCCTTCAATGACAGAAACCCTCAAATGATTTGTACTGATTTGTACTGCGGGTCCCCTATACTCTGATCTTACAAAGTGCGATTAAAATTCATAGGCAAAGAAATTTTTTCCTGCCACTGTCCTGTCTATCCTTTACATGTTTACTCAAAATCCATTAACTGTCTTTAGATGTTTCAAAATAGATTTAAAAAGCTTTACTAATTAGTCAAGAAAGAGAATTCATGTAGAAATAGATCGAAAATTTATTACCATTACATGAGGGTAGATGACATGCTATGTCTGTTCATAAACAATCTAGCTTGTTAAGTGTTAACCTCTAATGTCTCCCTATTACAAAGTTATGGCCTGGACAAAAATATGTCTGATCTTATTTTTTAATACCCAGTTTGTTTGCTAGATACTCAGGAGTAAAGAGGTTTTTTTCAAAAGACACATATTTTAAGCTTATGAATCATATAGCTTTATCATGGAGACAGATCAAACCACTGACCCAGGGGTCATGAGTGTCAGCATATATTAATATGCACTTAATTTTTGTGCAAGATGTTCAAAAGTAAAGAAGCAGATTAATAATTATTCAGTACATTTTCAGTATGAGATTTATATACCCCTAGTTCAAAGGGCTCCAGTTTAATGATTTGGGTAAAAGCCCCTGTGCTTATTGTAGATCTACATCCAATGTATGTGCTGGAAGATTTTGAAAGATTTTTAAATGCATTTTCACGATATAATCCATATAACAATATGTCTTGGAATCTAATCCTCATGAGACCAAGGTTTAATGAATTAACCACTTTTGGCATAGGCAACTTGAACCCCCTAATCAGGGTCCATGGATTTCACAAGTTTGGTACAATTGGCCTTTATATTCATTATCAGTATGCATCCAGGTTTTAATTAAGCTAGATGTCTAGTCAACTAAGGAGGAGGTTCTAGATCCACTCTTTGGAACAGGGCAGCGACAATTGAATTGATCATGATGTGGTTCTCCTATCTTCAAACTTGAAAGACGTTTCTTAACCATACTCGATGAAAATCAGCCAATTAGTTTCCAAGAGAAGTAAAAAATGCTCAAAAGTCTGATTATCTGGGCCATTACTGAACACCAGTTCATCAAGAAACAATAAGATCTGCACCAAAATGTTTTGAATACTTAGAGTTATTGCAGTCTACCTGTAAACAAAGAAGGCAGACCAAATACTGTACAGAATCATTTAATAAGCTCTGGTTGCTGGATTCCATATTTCAAAATTGATTATACTTCATTTAGTTAACTGCTATGAAATAGCTGAAATACTGCCAAAACAGCATTAATCCTCAAATAATCAACCAATAATATACCTATTAATAGCAGTTAATTCTTAATTAAATTCTTAAATTAAAACCTTAATTTACTGTCAAGGACCAGAATATATCATCATTTGATGCATTCTGCTAGAAGTGACTGATGCATGCAGTTGAGTAAATGTTGAAAGCATGTCTAATTGTGATATTGCACGTATTCATACCAGTGCAGTGCCAGAAACGCTTCAGTTTCAAAACAAGAATATCAGTAAATGAAGAATATCAGTAAAACTGATGGATGCTCCCCAAACTGCATCTAATCATGAACTACTTCATATGATGAATAACTTGCACAGTGATCAATAAGTGTTGAAATATTATTGAAATGAAGTTTTTTTTCATATATAAGGTATATGTTGAGTAATTTTGACCTTCACAAAATGACCTTGAGTGAACTTTGTTTGAAAGCCATTTCCATGTTACTTATTTGTGTGATACATGATCAATACCTGTTCAAAAACTGTTGAAATGAAGAAGTCTTTCCTTCTATGTAAAGGTATCCATTCTGAGTGACCTTGACCTTTCCAAAATGACCTTAGTGACCTTGGTCCAAAAATCAATAACTGTTTAAATATTGTTGAAATGAAGTTTTTTCATATAAAAGATATATGTTATGAGTGACCTTGACCTTTACAAAATGGCCTTGAGTGACCGTTGTCTGAAAACTATTTGCCTATTATAGTCGGCGCTTGTTAAAGCGACACATGATTTACTGGCAAATTCATCTAACAGCGAAAAATTGCTGGTAACAAGTCTGCACAACACTAATATCACTTGTTTTAACAGCATATTCATATTCCAGCACCAGTATTAATTATTGGTAACAAATGTGCATTTTGACACCATATAAAATCCAGTATAATTGCAGGTTACCTGAGATTGTCAAGTAAATACATGTATATGACAGTCGCCGGATAGCTGAAAAATTGCTCAGGCGACTATAAATAAAAAAAACACCAAACAACAACATGTATATGTATGAAATTAGCTACATGCAATATTTTCACACTTGACCAAAATTATGTAACGGATTAAATTCTGTGTCACCTATGCATGAGTCAGCTGTCCAGATTATGTTTGTTTCTTGAAAGCACAGATGGGAGTTATTGATACACTAATTAGTGTTTAAAAAATAAAATAAATTAAAAAAAATAATTGCATGGATCAATAGCCTGTGAGTCAAACAATTTCATTACATTTATTTTTTTTTCTCTTTGACTAAGTATTTATTCATGATTTGTTGTTAAATGCATGCATTGAAACAAAGCTGTCTTATTTACTTACACATGGTTTATTGTCAATGATGGAAACAACTAAGGGGGGGGGGGGGGTATCTATTATGTAGCAGACTGGGGTAGCAGGGGACAGTTTTGCACTATAGGCCAGTAAACATTCTTTAAAAATGTAAATACCCCATATTTGTAGTGATATTACATGTTTAGAAAATGTATAAAATAATTTTAGGATACATGTCAAGTGTAGCTGAGTGCTTATTGTAAAACTTGATGTGCAACATGCAGGTGTCACCATATTCCTAGCATAGAGATGGGTGCAAATACAAAACTTAAAGCCACATGGTCAGTTACTGAAGAAATTCAGATGAAAACCTACATGGCCCAGGAAAAGGTCTGTAGCTGAGAGGGAAGGTTGATGACCCCAAATGAAAGGTAGATTTTTAAGAAGGGCAGACAGAGTTCTTGATTGTGCACAGTGTCTAAATCCCTTTGCCAGGTACTATGATGGGGTTTGGGTGCTGCAGGTATAGCCCAAATGAGAGAAAATCAAAGTGAGAAAGGGGCACCTGCTCTGAGCATGTTTTGTGCACCAGCACCGGTGTGTGGATTACATGTAATTTTGGGTAATAAATGATTAACTACACCAATATGAAATACAAATATTGACATAAAGGGAAAATATGATTTTTGATTAATATTTCATGACCTGACTTTGACGTATACCCCTTGCCTACATGTTTCAGAACCTAAAAAACTGTCCCCTGCCACCTGGAAACGACACACAGAAATGAACACAATAAAGCATCACTGTGTTTGTTCAAATACTATACAAACGTGGGACTGCCAAGTCATCATCAAACAGAAATTTATTTAAATTTGATTTTATCACAGAGTTCTTTCTTTATGTCAAATAGAAATAGGAAAAAAGGGAGCATGAATGTGCACGGAGATTGTTTTTGTGATGACGAATAAACAAAGGGGAATAACTCAAAAAGGTAATATCGTTACAACAGGAGATTTGTATGGCAAAATGCTTGGAAACAAACTTGGCCATTGTAATGACTGCTGACTGTACTTAATTGATCAGAGATGTGACTAAATTCCTCAGAAATCAGAAGAAAACTGGTCAAATAGGAAGGGGACACCTCACCCTACCTGGAAAAATGTCATTTTCTATCACTTTAGATTAAACCCAGTGTTTCATTTAATTTTTTTTTTCAAAAATTGAGTCAATTAGAGGAATTCCTCTGAAAAGAAAAAACACACCCTTTATCAATACCTTATTAAAACTGTTGAAATAAGGAACTTTTTCATTATATAAGGTATATATTTTAAGTGTCCTTGATCTTTCCAGAATGACCTTGAGTGACCTTTGTCTGAAAGCCATTTGTCTGTTACTTATTTGTCACAGTGTGACATATGATTAAATACCTGTTCAAGAACTGTTGAAATAAGGAATTTTTTCTTTATTTAAAGTATATGTTGAGTAACCTTGACCTTTCCAAAATGACTTTGTACACAAATCCCTGTCCCAAGGAAAATTTGGGATCAATTATAATCAATTTCCTATGAAAGGTTTAGGAGATATGAGCTCCAAGAGATGGACAGACATAACAGTGACTATTTGCTCCCCCAATTTTTTTCTGAATCATAACAACAGATCTGAAATATGTTTAAGCTGAATGATAAAAGAAAGGAGGTATTGAACTTACTGTAAATGTATTCAATTTTTTGTTTTTGATTAAATTTTGGTATTTTCATGTCTGGGAGAAAACAACATAATTAAATCTAACACAAATTTTTAATTTGGGAAAATGTTTTAAATTATTTACTTTGATGTCTTCAGATATGCCCCATAAACATCAAGCAGGGCAGGTTCATAGGCCTTTTTTCTATTGATGTGTCCAATTTACTCACATATATTATTGACTAAGTATAAAATGACTTTCTGTGCATATTGAAGCATACTCAGATTTCAAAGTTGACTAGTGACTTTTGGTGTTTACTACAAAAACAATTTTTTATTGAAATTAAATACCTCTACAGTATATTGGTAAATATTGCCACAAGCTGGGTGTAAAAATGTGCTTGCAAGTTCTTACATCAATACCCAACTCCTGCCATATAAATTCAATAACTTTATAATATTGGAGTGGTAATTAATGCTTGGTTTCTGAAATTTGATGTACCATTATGAGCATTTAGTGATAAGAGAGGAGTTAAGGACACACGTGACTTTCCTCAATAATATGCAATTTTTTGTTAAATTTCACATATAATTCACTTTCATTTTATATCTTGTTTCTACGAAAAAATTAGGGTATATTACTATGTCTGCTTTAGAGTTAGCATATTTTTATAGTTTCTGGTTGTTGAAACTAAAAATATAAATGAAGCTATACTATATCAATGGATATTACCGTAGGAAAGAAGGAGAGAAAATCTCTAGAACAATGGGGAATCAAACCTGGGACCCTTGCATTACAAATTATGTAATTTAACCACTGAGCTACCCAGGCTCACTTTTGGTAATATTACTACATTACAAAATTTAAACCTATTATACAAGAACTCTTCATATCGAGGAGATGAAAAAATAATTTTAGAGAAAAATGTCAGAAATATCGCCCGTGTCCTTATTCTCAATTTCAAGATGAGACCACACAAAAATAAATATGCTTGCGAGTTTGTGCATTTCTTACACCTAACTTGTGCACACAGCTTCACCAATGTAAGCTCAATATGTGTATAATATATACCTCACTATCACGCTACAGAAATAACATGTATGAACCTGTTGATTTCTCTATACAACACCAAGGAAATAAATTTTTGTTCAATTTGCTCGGTCGAAGTGAAATCATAATGCCTTCTCATTGCATCTGAAGTAATCTCCTCGGTCTTGAAATATTGTTTGAAAAATAAAATTCTTGAATTTGGATATAATATGTCCCATCAATTGCAATAATGATGTCAGCTATTATTTCTTGTGTATACATTTAGATAAAAGAGTGAACTATCTCACAAAACTGTATACATTCTAATAACCATACAAGGCAGGCACAGGTCATTCAGAAGAATTAGCACTCTGAGTCTGTATACTGAAGTGATTTAAACGATCTGAAACACAAATTTTAATTCTGAGAATTGAAATTCTCACATCCTGAAAGATATGCAAACCCCATGAAGTTTTTAAAACTACAAAAAATTAGCAATATATATGCAAACAGGCCATTTACAATAGAAGTTCAACTCAATCATCATCATAATCAATACTACACACCAGTGCCAGACAGTCTGAATTTCCCTCATGAATATCAATTTTCTTATTGAAATTTTCTACTCATCATATCATTCAAATTCAAGAAAATAGCTTCATACACTTCAACCTCCTGTGTGAATTAATCATGGTTTCAAACTTCCTCATTCAGACAATATCAGATCTATTTAAATTAAGCTTTAATTAGATTGATGTCATTGCTCTTTATAAATCTCAGTTTTTGGGAGGGTTTTTCCCAATAAATCTACTAACAAATACATGCATAACACTTAAGGATCTTTATAGAAAAAAGGTTCCATAAGATGAAGAGGCTCTTGACATTAGCATTGTACCTTAAATATGGTAGACACATTAGTAGCCTCTAAGTGATGCAGGCCCGTACTGCATGCTATCAGCAAAACAGTGTTAATACAGCAATCATTGTTAATGCTTTATATGGAAACATTTGTTCATAAATTCCTAAAAAAAATATGGATGACGCAAGTTTTCTCAACCATACATTACATTGCAAATGCAATGACACATAGGACAAGTGTACCAGCTGTTGGTAGATTGATGAATCTTGTTGGCTTTTAGAATTCGTAAGGTATATTATCATAGATCATATTAGGATCTAGCAGGCAAACCAATCAGTGGGGACATATGCCATTGTAGTTAGCAAGCCAACTTTCAACTCTAAGCTTTATCTCATCTAAAGGTGGTTCCATGTACAAAGGACATCAAAATAAAATTCCATTTACTACAGTCTATTACAAACCCTAATGTATTCCTGAATGTGTGTACAGTAATCCTGCCTAACTTCCTAATCATAAAAGTATATGCTCAGAAGCAAACTTGGAGATGCCCCCCCCCCCCCAAATGAATAAAAAACATCAGTGATTTACTCCACAAGAAACCAGGACCCAATTTGGGGGGTGGGGGGGGGGGGTATCTTTAAATCAGTGTTGAGATGTGAATTTATGGTAACTTGAAAGAAAAATCTTTTAACTTCATATAATTACCTCTGAGAGCTACAGAAATGCATTAAATGATAAATATACAACGGATGAGTGATTTTTCATGTCTGAATTCATGCAACATTACAGATATTGATTTCCCATCTGAATATTTATCCATAGTTGATTTCAATTTCTTTTTATGTATTTATTCATCACAGAACTGGGCAGATAATAATTATAACCAGATAAACAATGTGGCTTAAAATAAAACAACAAGAAAACTGGAAAATTCCAGCAAATAAAGCATGTACACCAGGGGCAGAAGGTTGATGCACTCTCATTTGTAGATCTCCCTATAGATTGTAAACTGTTAGCTGATATTAATGCTGAAATGTTGACTTGATCAATGTAATTTTTCCAAAATTTGATAGGCTTCACAATCTGCAATATCCAGGAAAATTAGAAAAAAAATATTAGCTATATGAATATCTTTTGTAATAAATATGTATGTTTGAATATCTTTTGTAATAAATGTTTATGTTTGTATGCTTGATTCTGAATATTTATAGCCCACATTCATAACTTTAAAAGTCCTTATATCTTACCCTTTGTTATTTATAGTGTGTAAAACAGTATAAATTTGACTGACATCAGTTATTTTACACTTGTTGGTCTGCAGAACAAACTTTTCACTTCTCCCCTTTCACCCATATCAAGGTAAACTACCAATTTCTTTTATAAATTATTTCTTATTCCAAATCGAACATAAAGCATTATTTTCTTATCACACACAGGACAAGTGTACCAGCTGTTGGTAGATTGATGAATCTTGTTGGCTTTTAGAATTATTTACGTAAATCATCATAGATCATATTAGGATCTAGCAGGCAAACCTATCAGTTGGGACATATACCAATGTAGTTAGCAAGCCAACTTTCAACTCTAAGCTTTATCTCATCTCATTTATTATCTTTATCTCATAATTTATTATCAAGACAGAAAATTTAGGACCACCTTTGGTCCTAAATTTTCTGTCTTGATAATAAATTATAAACCTTCATTATTCTTCTTGTAATTTTGTCATTTCATGGACAAACTGAGAGAAAATAATGAACCTAGATAAAGTAACACTTATATTACATTTTTGGTGCCTCAACAGAACCTGCAGAAAATAAAATAGTTAGGGCAATATGGACCCTGAATATCGGCCTGGGTAGCTCAGTGGTTTAAGAGCACCTGACTTAAGTAATGCAAGGGCCCCCGGGGTTCGATTTCCAATCCAGCCATAGATTTTCTCCTTTCCTACTTGAAAATTATACTTTAATACCCATAGGAAAATTATACTTTAATACCCATAGAAACATTGTGAAATCATGAGGGTCTTAGCTTCAAAATTGTTGGAGCACTTAGATGAGCAAACCACTTACCCCTTTAAACTATATACATAATCATATACATGTGTATTTATACATAAAATCCCAAAAAATTGACTATATTTAACAGAAGGAGTTTGATTTTGTTTTAGATGGACAAATTATATATCCCTACATAAAAAGTAATATCTCATCAAGGGACATAACTCTTTCAAAAGTGGGTCATTACAATAATGAAATATGAACAATTTAGGAACATTAAAACAATACAAGCTGTAAGGGACAGTATTTTTCAACTATAGAATTATGCACCAGTTGACACATATCGGTATAACTTATAAAATCCCCAAGACTCAGCCAAATAAACAAAGGAGTATTGTTTGAGAGCACACCTACAATGAGCATTTCATATAAACTGCCATTGCATCATATACACGAACATGGGAACAATGATTGCCGAACATAATCGGGTTGCACTGAGACTAAGGTCATACAAAGACTGAGACTGATGTGAGTAACTACACATTTTGTTTGTTTTAAAATATTACAACATGTCATGAATGACTTTCAAGTATTATAAGTGTAAGAAAGTAATTGAAATATGCAAATATACCACTCAAATGAAATTTTATTAATAAATTTGCTATAATTTGGCATATTAAATTGTTTACAAATCTGACACATGCGCAGCACCTCTCTTTCGCATTTTTCCAAACTGGTGACTTCCGAAGTCAGTGCACATCGGTGATTAAGAGAAGGAATTACTATTGGGATGACAGTGCTTCATGAATTGACATGTTTTGCTGATTTGATGAGTTTATTGCTTCAGATTCAACCTGACTCTACAAAATTATATATGTTCAATCACAAATACATTATTATATTTGTTCTTTCATTTTTCAATTTATTTAACATCAGTTACAGCTTGTATTGCTTTAAGACAGTTCCACAAATAAAAAGCATATTTCAACTAATCATTCTGTAAAGAGCCAGTGATAGACAAATAGACAGATAGACAGAGTACTATGATACCATAATAGCTGCAGAATATTACAATACAGACATGTCTGAAGGTTGGTACAAAATCTAACTCAATGAAACTGGTCACTGCTAAAATTAATTTTACCCGAAGAAATATAACTTATTGTCAGTGTCAATACACTAATCTATCGCAAGTCCAATGAAGTTTGCATGGAGCTCAAGGATTCTGCCATAATCTCAAACTACACAAATGTGTGACTGACATATGGACAATAAAATTCCCAATTTGATGGTGGAATACACA
The DNA here is from genome assembly GCA_024699665.1 of Ostrea denselamellosa. Lineage (NCBI taxonomy): Eukaryota > Metazoa > Mollusca > Bivalvia > Ostreida > Ostreidae > Ostrea > Ostrea denselamellosa. The sequence goes on from JAMZEH010000055.1 coordinate 15,836,564, forward strand.
GCTTTGGGAAGTCAGACTGGCAATATATTGAATGACAGATGTTTGATAAGGCCTTCCAAAGGTTCATATTTCATTATGCTGATGATAGCAAGTAATTATGGGCATATCAAAACCATGTAGAGTAAATGAATGAGTGAATTATTAAATTATTTATACAGAGTTTGGGGTCTTGTTCAAAATAAGCTCTAGAAAATCTACAATTTCCAACATATCCCCTTTACCCCAAAATGTTGTCACCATTACTTAGTTTCATATGATATTGAAAAGTGTTGATATTTGATATCATAATCACGTATTACAATGATAAAGTGTTACCATGACCATGGGATTAGAATCTTGCACAGAATTTAATGCAGTGACAAATGAATACACATATGTACATGTCCTTGCAAGATGTTGAAAACAAAACCATTTTATTATATTAAAAAATATAAATATAAGAAATAAAAATTTAGGTTATTTGTATATATATATTACAGGGGATAAGGGATATAAACGTGGCAATGGAAGCATGGGGTACTTTTTGTATAATCAGCTTTAGCAAACAGTATACTGTAGATTCCTTATTTTATGCGAATACTTAACATTGCAAAATGACTCATAGATGTCAAATCGTCAGAACACTGTTGATCAAAAGTTTTTACATGTATATTAGCAATATAAAAATAAAAGTGAGTACTTTTATTTTGTGAGAGATGCTTCTAGTGAAATTACGTGATAATAAAATCTTTGCGTATATTTAGAAATGCATAGTATAGGGAACTTCTACTGCCTTGCTAGTAAGCTAGCCTTTCAAGTGATGTGGTAGAGTCTCTCTCCTGATCATGCATGCATGTAACAAAAGCGAGCGTGTTCAAACCAATGCTGTGTTGAAGAGGTGCCAAACATTCAGAAAGAATCCATGCTCAGTTTCAGGACAAATCTTCTCCGAGTGGGGGAGTGGGGGGGGGGGGGGGGGGGCAATGAGCTAGCTTTTCTTGTAATGTGGAAGAGTTTTTCTCTTGACCATGCAAGTTAGGCAATGGCAAGCATGTTCAGACTGTTGCATGTTACAATTATAAAAAAAATTTACTTCCATGTTTCCATTGTTTGTATACCCAATATCACAAGCAACTTACAAATTTATTCCTTAAATAACCACGAGACAAATTCATATTCTGTAAATAATTATCTATTTGAGTAAACACTTACAAATTCATATTCTGTAAATGACTACCTATTTGAATCATGTGAATACACTCAACAATTAATCCAGCTGCTGCTCTACTGATCAGCCAAAGCTCGATTTTGCTATTAATGATCTTCAGATAAAGTGATTTACCTGATGGCATCAATCATCCGGAGCCCCATGTTGACACAATTGACTGCATGGTTTGAGTTTGGTGTAGGGAGTCCCGATACACAATAATAACAGTCACCTAGGATTTTAATCCTCATACACTGGTTTTTCTGAAGTAAAAAACAAAAAAAAAATAGAGAGATAGAATTTGTATACAAAAGTCAATTTATAATTAGTTTCACACTATGTGCTTTCTAACTGTGTGTCTTTTCAATTTAATTTCAACATATTCCTATGAAAATCTATAAATTCCTAGCATGACCCTGATGCCAGGGGTCATAATTTCAGTGAACTTGACACAACATAAGAATTGCTATATCATATTGATTAGACAAATTGTGGTATTGCAGTTCTTGAGAAGATTTCAAAATATTTTTCCTATGTATTTATAGGTAATATAAGAAACCCTGACTTTGACTTCCCTAGTACAGCAATTGTAAATGAAAAGATTTTTTAATTACCCTACTGTCTTCATTTTCCTTATCATTTACTGGTATATCTCCCCTTTTAAGAAAGAATGGCCTTTGATTGGAAGAAACTCAGATAAACCTCTTTTTTCCCAAAGATGCCAATTTATTGAGTCCAGTTTGACTGGTTGCTTCTTAATGTGACAGTACAAATATACTTCCTGTTTATTTCTTATGTATTTATTCATTTTTCATTTGATTTTATTTGTACAGTTTAGTAGATATTCTTGGTAAATATTTTTTTTCGGATTGAGTTCGACTTCTATTATGCATCGGATTGAGTTGATTTTTTATGCGCATTGGATTGAGTTGACATTTTTGTAATGCTAAATTTCATTTGTCATTAGGTATTGTCCAATAATCTTGAATCACCATTTACTATAAGTTACCATTCAAACTGTGTAAAACAGAGCAGTGTACACATTCCCTTGAAGATCTGTCCAGCTTGTATCAGCTGCATCTTGTGATATGTAAGAACTATTTTTACTTAAAATTTTGCTAATACATTTGCTATTTGTTTTGCTTATAGGTCAATGCCTTATTAATTGCTGCAAAAAAAAAAAAAAAAAAAAAAATAAAACAACATAAAACCAAACTATGTCTTCCCATTCTTCCTTGCTGCTCAGTTACATTAAGTTATGTATGTGAAAAGTTAATGTTGACAAAAAACAAATGACAAATTTTAATTTATTAGTAAAACTTACTTGACCCTTTGGCTCAGTTAGGTGAGCTAAAAATGAATTTGATGTACATATGCACTCATTGTTTGCTGGTTAAAAATCCAATTTAAAATATCTATAAATATTTTCTGAAAGTCCTCAATTTCATTTTGTTCTCATACAATAATTCTCATTGTAATCATTCTGTTGTCACTGTTGATCTATTTCATCTGCTATAGTGTCATGGACTGTAAACATTACAGCATTATGTTCCCAAACTGGGGTCAGTAAAAGCATGTTACCATGGTAACTGTAATCTAAGGACAAGCTAAGAATCTGCCTAAATTGGAATTTTTAATCAGCTACCAGCAACAACTCCATACCTTAGCAAGCTGGTCAAATCGTCCAAAGAGTTCATTTAACATCTTGACAAGTTCCTCTGCTGTGCACTCAGCAGCCAGTGGGGTGAAATTGACGATGTCTGCATACAGGATACTGAAATAAACATGTACAAGGTTATTTTGGAGTACATCGAAATACATTGACAAGATTACTTAGGATAAGATATACTGAAATACAATGACTTAGTTACTCAGATTTAGTATACTGAAAAACAATGATGTTGTTACTTAGGATACTGTATAAGTGAAATAAAATGACATATGGTTACTTTGGATTAGGTATATACTGAAACACAGTGAGATGGATACTAATGGGATTAAGTATATACTGAAATACAATATGTTTATTTAGAATATGAAAGAAAATATTTTGTAATCTTTGTAGTCATCAAATTATAAGCAACAAGTATGAATCAATTTTAATATGATGTACATCTCTTATGCCTTGTTCATTTGAAGGCACATTGAATTATGTGTGACAAAAGGACAAATCGAGGCCAAATTTAAAACTTTTCAAGTAACACCCAAGTTCCCTATATGTACTATTAAGGTATATGAAAAAAAATTTATAAGGGGGGGGGGGTTACATCTTAGACACCTCCCCTGCCAGACTGCAACACCCCAGCCAGTCATGAGACAATGTAATATGTTGACCCATGCCATGTTATTTTATATTGCAATAATCCAGATTATGGTCTGGGTACAATTTGTGTGGCATATGTAAACTATACAGATTACAGTCTAGGAACAATGTAATGTAAAATCAAACAAAAGGGGGAATGCAAGCCAACCCTTTAGATTTACTACTGCACTGCACATTCATTGGGAAATTCAAAAGACATCATGAGCATATGGTGAGGAGAAACTTATCCTCACAACAAGTACTGGATCTCATGAGATGAAATCCTTTGACAGGTTTATATCTTAATGATGTTGACATGTGTTACATAATACTGGACTCCATAATTTTTTATTGGTGTTTTGCAATACCCAGAAAAGTTAATTATCCTTAATGATAAATCAAATAGAGCTCAAAGGAAACTTATGAAATGGACAGAGAAAACATTGGTCAGATGTTTTTAGGATACACACATAAAAAAGGCCTGTTTTCCTTTAACCTCAGTGATTGACTAAAAATTCTAGTCTATACTTTCAGTATTGTACAGTATGATGAGTTATATTGGAGAGAGAGAGAGAGAGAGAGAGAGAGAGAGAGAGAGAGAGAGAGAGAGAGAGAGAGAGAGAGAGAGAGAGAGAGAGAGAGATGCATACCTTTCTGAGCAGACTTCTAATGTATTTACTACATTATGAAAATCAGATGAACAAAACCAATCACCTAGACCTAGGCCTATCATATTCACGGTACATACCTGGCTTCATGTAATATATGGACAGAGCAGAGGTGTAATATCCTTTTTTCTTGTGCTTTATAAAGCAATAAACTCCACAAATGACAAATAAGGACATTTGTTTATCAGCTTTCCAAAAAAGGCTGCTGTTCCTGATAATTATATGCTGCTGAACAGAGAGATCACCACCTGAGAAATATTATCTAAGCATCATGGAGTAGAAACAATTTTCCTACCAACTACTGGGTATACAAATCATGGTCTGAGGACAACATACCTTAAAATCTAGAAGCTGTACTGATTATGGTCTGGAAAATTACATTTACATCTGGTAGCTGAACATATTACAGTCTAGGAACAATTTGTGTGACAATTATGTCACCTACACAGATTATGGTCTGAGAAGTCTGAGAATAATTTGTATGACATAAGTAACCTATACAGATTATGGTCTGGGAACAATTATCCAGACATCTGTAGACTTTACCTGATACTGTAAGCTGTACAGATCAGGAAAATTTACCCGATATCTGTAAACTGTACAGATTGTGCATGGTCTGGGGACATTTTATGTGACATATGTAGACTACATAGGTCATGGTCTGTGTACAATTGACCTGACATCTGAAAGTTGTACAGATCTGGTCTGGAGACAATTGACCTTGCATCTGTAATACTAGGCTATACAGTTCATGGTCAAAAAACACTCCAGGCTGTACAATTTATCTGACATCTGTAGGTTATACAGATCATGGTCTAAGGACACTCCAGGCTGTACAATTTATCTGACATCTGTAGGTTATACAGATCATGGTCTAAGGACACTCCAGGCTGTACAATTTATCTGACATCTGTAGGTTATACAGATCATGGTCTAAGGACACTCCAGGCTGTACAATTTATCTGACATCTGTAGGCTATACAGATCATGGTTTAAGGACAGTCCAGGCTGTACAATTTATCTGATATCTGTATGCTATACAAATCATGATCTAAGGACAGTCCAGGCTGTACAATTTATCTAACATCTGTAGGCTACACAGATCATAATCCAAGGACAGTCCAGGCTGTACAATTTATCTGACACCTGTAGGTTATACAGATCATAATCCAAGGACACTCCAGGCTGTACAATTTATCTAACATCTGTAGGCTATACAGATCATGATCCAAGGACACTCCAGGCTGTACAATTTATCTGACACCTGTAGGCTACACAGATCATGATCCAAGGACACTCCAGGCTGTACAATTTATCTGACACCTGTAGGTTATACAGATCATGATCCAAGGACACTCCAGGCTGTACAATTTATCTGATATCTGTAGGCTACACAGATCATGATCCAAGGACACTTCAGGCTGTACAATTTATCTGATATCTGTAGGTTATACAGATCATGATCCAAGGACACTCCAGGCTGTACAATTTATCTGATATCTGTAGGCTATACAGATCATGATCCAAGGACAGTCCAGGCTGTACAATTTACCTGACATCAGTATGTTGCTGAACATAGAGATCATGGAATGGTGATGTCCGACTGCTCTTCATTTTTTTACTTAAATCTTTGATCTCCTCCACCAAATCATTGGGAATACAGCTGTTTAGCAATTCCTCCTGTAATAGCAGTAGGTTAAATTGATATAACTAGTATGTTATAGAATAAATTGGTATAAGAAACAGTGTCTCTAAATGATACAGGGTAATTTAATACAACTAGCTTTGTTCCTAAATGTTATAGGATAAATTGGTATTTAACTAGCAGTGTCTTAAAATGTTAGAGGATAGTTTAGTATAACTAGCTTTGTCCCTAAAGTTATAGTCTAAGGATATATTGGTATAGCTAGCAGTGTTTATAAATGTTACAAGATAATTTAGTATAACTAGCTTTTTCTCTAAATATTATTGAATAAATTGATATAAAAACCAATATCTCTAAATGTTACAGGACAATTTAGTATAACAAGCTTTTTCTATAAATATCATTGATTGATTGATTGATTATTTATTGCTTTCCGCCACACTCAACAATTTTTCAGTTATCTGGTGGCGTCCAGTTTTTGTTGGTGGAGGAGAGAACCCAGATACAATGTACCTGGGAAGAGACCACCAACCTTCCGCAAGTAAACTGGCAAACTTGCTCACATAACGCCGCTACCGAGATTCGAACACACGCCGACAGAGGTGAGAGGCTTTGTGATTTTGAGCCCGATGCTCTAACCACTCGGCTATGGATGCCCCCTTAAATATCATTGAATAAATTGATAAAATAAGCAATATCTCAAAATGATACAGGATAACTTTATATAACTAACTTCACCTCTAAATGCTATAGGATAAATCGGTATTTAACTTACAATGTCTCAAAATGTTATAGGATAAATTGATATAAAGAGCAGTGTCACTATTGCTAGAGAAATATAAATAGCATTTAGCTATTAATAAATACAGATCAATTAAAGGCTACAATATTCTAAAAATTATTTCAGGAGGCTGAAAACTTCTGAAATGTTTATTATTTAACAGTTTAATTCCACTGATTTTTTTTATGTCCTCATAATCTGAGATTCAGCTTTTGGTCTGTCTGCAAAAACTTTGAATTGAATTGAATGAAACTGAAATAATTTTGGCCATAACTTTGAAATGAATGGTGGTAGGGCTTTCATATTTCATATGTGTATTCCTTGCAATAAGACCTTTCTTTTGGTACCAAAATTATTTACCTTGTGACCTTTACCTTGGGGTTTGACCTATTTTTAAATAACATCAATCTTGGCCATAACTTTTGAATGGTTTCAGGTGACAGGGTTTTCATATTTCATATGTGTATTCCTTTATTTGGGTAGAAGATTCCTTTCCTGCCATACAAGGACACCAGTGTTTCATAAACACCTCTTCTTTTAGTAATCTGTACTGTGACATACTGCTAAATTTGAGCATTCTAATTTTCAAGTATTGATAAAAACACCCAACTTTCATTAAAACTAAAATGAAAACTTTGATGAGATGCAATGAGGGTAAACTCATCAACTGATAATCATTTTTTAAAAAGTTAACCATAGTCATAAAATATAATGCACATCAAAGTTCTTAAAGTTAATTTTAAATTGCCATTTAAGTTTTAAATAGGTCTTTCATATTTAATACATCACCTCATGTGAAAACTTTTTATCTTTTTCTACACTAAAGAAAACTTGTGCATTCTGATAGTGTTTTGAACCTGTATATGCTTGAGCAATAATTAAAAGGAATTTCATAACAGAAACTGCATCTGTTATATTAGAAATGCACGTATTTTAACACTTATTGAATTTTGTTAACAGCAGTATTTGTGACTGTGCACAGGAGTTCACTGTACTCAAGGTTGATGAATGTACTGAAACTCAGAAGTGACAGAAATCATACATAATACAATAGAAAAAAAATTCACAAATACCCTACAGCAAATTAATGCTGAATAGAACAACTTTGTACATCAGTGTGTATATGACGAGACTTTTGTTATGTTTTAAATTTTATATACAGCAGTGCCACTAGGGACATTGCAGTCACACTGAGTTCCAGCTGTTTTATATAAAGTCTTTTATTACTCTTGGCTATTTACCATAATATTTATCACAATTCACAAAAAAAAAATGTTTTTCCTTGGATGATTAGTTACATATACAGTATCATCCATTGCTCTGTGTACTTCATAAATGCACAACATCCCCTGGGCACAACAAGGAGTTAGATTTGTTCGACTGGACAAAGAAATAGGAAAGCCATTATAAAGTGGAAATGGTGAAGTGCATGGATGAATTTATCGGAAGACAGAAGCAATATGAAAACATATTAATAATCACTATCCCATTAATAATTAGTTTTCCTCTTATTGTTTCCCAGGGTATTTAGGATCAAAAAGATGCTCTCCTTATGTACATGTAATTATTACCTATATTTGATAAAACTACTGATTTGCTTCTTGTGGGAGCTAGAAGTCATATAAATCTCTGCAGTACATTAATGTTTTTCTATGAAATTAGGTTAAACAAGGCTGGCAAAAATGAAAATAATACCATATTGCCCCAATGGAATACAGAATTAAAGTACATGTGCTATTTCCAGTCCATCACTATCTATACTTCTGATAATTCACACTAGTCACATTCAGAAGGTGGTGGGGGGGGGGGGGAGGGTTAAAAATTACTGGAGTTGCACCACCCTCCCCTTGGTCTTACGCAGAGATACAAAGAGAGATTTGTCATCAAGTAACTATAGATGATAACATTAGGCTCCTTCCACCATGCAAATAATACTCAGATAGATAATTAACAGTACTCTGTAACTTATAATACAAAAAATAAGATTCACAAATTGAATTCAATCAAAGATCATATGTAACTGCATTCACCCCCCCCCCTTTCTCAAATGCCCCATGATCCCCCTTTCCTGAAAGTCTCAACTTGCCCCCTGACTTAGTGTCTGTCTACACAATGAAATTTCTATAGCTTAATTTTTCATGAATTACAAAGCATCAGTGCATGTGGACATAAAATTGGTGTTCACATACTTTTCCTGTATTGTGTCAACAATAAACATGATTGTGATTTTGAAATGAGAGACACAGATAGAGTGTACCTGTTGTTTCTTCTCTCTTTCTAATTTAAACATGGACTGTATATAATTTCTAGCTTCAAGAAATGTTCGTCGATGTGTTAGGTCTGTCAGATATTTGTGGTACATTCCATTTATATTGGCACACACTAGTATCACAAAATTAATCATCAGCTAGAAGAAAAAAGAAAGAAATTAAATACAAGTCCTTTCAAGTTCACAAATCAAGCTCAGCAATTAACTTATAAAGCACAAATTTATGGGAATCTGGTGCATTTTCCAGAAACCACAGTCTGTGGAAAATAAAAGTTCTTTTTCATACCATTTTTTAAGCTTATTTGATTGGCCTAACACAAATATATATGCTTTTTATTGGGATGGATTGCTGGATGATTTGCCAAAGGGTAATAAGAGTGAATTATTTTCATTGATTTTCATTGAGAATGGAAAAATTCTAAATAAGAACAATACACTTTTGGGCCAAGTACAGAATGAATTGGGTCAAGATGGGCATGAAACGCTGTGACCTAAATTTTTATCATCCAGACCATTGGTAACTTTTATTTTCTTCAATACAAATCAAAAAAGAGAGATAAAACATTCACAGAAATTTCTGTACTGAAATAAAGTATAAATAGATTATCTAAAGACAAAACCTTTTGATAATTAATTTAATTCAATTAATTGGAAGGAATCAGCGATGATCTCATGTTGAAAATGAATAAAATCGTTTAATATGCACAATCTATGCAGTAAGACCATTGGAGATAGTTTATCTTATTAATGAAATATGATAGATATATTTCTAAAAATATTTTTATCAGTAATTAAGGAACTACCTGTGAGTGGAAGAAACTAACCAATGAAAATGTATGCATAGAACACTCACTGAAAATTAAATTTACATTTTCTTTTTACTTTCGTTATCAATGCATACAGAGAGTAATCAAATGAATAAACAAGAAATGTTTCAGAAACATATATACCCTCAGGGGTGCAAAATTGAAAAGGATATATATACATGTATCATTTAATTCATAGTAGTGCCAAAACAATTCAAGATATTAAGCAAACAAGATCTTCCTATATTCAGAGTAGATTGACCCTTGACCTTTGACCATGTGACCTCAATAAGAGTCATCCTTGAGATGTACCAGTGTACCAAGTTTGGTGTCAATCAAGCAAATGATTCTTGAAATATAGATTGATTTGATTGACTGATTGATTTTTTGTTGTTTTCCACCACACTCAACAATTTTTCAGTTATCTGGTGGTATCCAGTTTTTATTGGTGCAAGAGAGAACCCAGATACAATGTACCCGGGAAGAGACCACCTACCTTCCGAAAGTAAACTGGCAAACTTTCTTACATATATCAGCGTGAGTAAGATTCGAACCTGTGCAGACAAGAGGTGAGAGGCATTGTGATTTTGAACACGATGCTTCAACCACTCAGCCATGGAGGTAGCCCCCTTAAAAGATAGAGGAGACAATATATTACTATATCCAGTTTGACCCTTGACCTTTGACCATGTAAATCCAAAATCAATAGGGTTCATCTACTCCTTATGATTACCAGTGTACCAAGACTGATGTCTGTCAAGAAAAGGGTTTTCAAAATATTGAGTGGACAATATATTCCTATGTCCAGAGTAAATTGACCTTTGACCATTTGACCTCAAAATCAATAGGCAAAATCATTAACAAGTATATGATAAATAGTAAAACTGCTTGCCATAATGAAGAGATACATGAAAAAACTTTAATCTTGTCTTCCACTGATTCTTTTAATACAGAATGAAATGCTTTTAGATGAAAATGGAACTCTTTGGACTAGGAGCAGGGAAATTTTAGCTGAAAATGGAACAATTTGGGTGGAGAGGGGAATAAATGCTAGACAATTTGCAATAAAGGAAACAATTTGAGATGGGAACAGAACAGTCCTAAATTATAACAGAAAAATGCATTTAGGGTAATACTCTGTAGTCCCCTATCTTGTTAGTGAATAAGCACTTGCACCAAAGGATCCAATCCAAATTAACCAATGAATCACAAGTGTGTAATGTCTATAAAATATATTTTTTTTTAATTCAAAACACTTTTTCTCATTAATGAAAGTACTCACTTGACCAACAAGAAATCTCTTATCTTCTGCTAGAATCCCAGCAGTCATCAACTGTAGAACAACAGTTAAAGCACCCAGCACAAGAGACCAACACTTAGAAAGTGGTAGCATGGTATAGCACACCAGAATAGTATAAAACACAACTACCACATCATCTGTAGGTCGTCTGTTATGGAATGGCACATTGAAATACAAATTGAGCAACACAATGAGAAATATCCAGTATGAAATGGAAATACAGGTGGGATATTGGCAGTAGAATTTACTCCGCACAACGAATCCAAAAAACACACAATTTCCAGCAATCCCTGAGCCCACTATAGCTACATGTGAAATAAACTCTGTAGTTGTCATGTCCTGTAATAGAAAGTTAACTTTAACAGTAAATATTGAAGCTATTTAAAAAATATACCATATAATGGGTATTTTCTGTGGTTGTTCATTTTTTGCAGATTTTGCTGATAAGAAAACCCACAAAAATCACAACTTGCAAAATATTCTAAGCAACAGAATTAAGATGTTATCTAAGTGCATTGTTATAATGCAAACACAGAATATGATTTGTTACCTTTTGGGGATCAAGACACAAAAATTTCCAACCACCAAAAAATACCTGTTATACAGTACTTAAAAAGATAAAATATACAGTCACTTTTGGAGAAGAATATTACTGGTACTTATTAGATTTTATGTAATGTAGGTGATACACTGCTTCCTCCTTTACAAGAGATGGGATTCAGTGGATGTTTACAACTAATGACAACAGAATGAACATCTATGAATGAAGTGCCTTGTCCTAGGACAAAATCAAATATTGCGATTTGAACTGTTACGTTGTCAACTGATTTTAAGTCACAACACCACTGAAGCAGTTTCATGTACATGATTTCACAAATATTTCATTCATTTACCAGTATTAGCAATTCTGAATTTTTAAATTAAATTCTTATCATGCAGATCCACAATACTAAATTATTGTAAGCACCATTTTAAATGACATGAAGAGTTAGATCCCTTGATTAATCTGTTTAACCACAATGTCTAAAAAGTGGAAAAAGATTTACTGCAATTTTACACCAGTCTTACCTGAGTGTCAAAAAGATGATAGAACAGCACAGTAAGACATATAATAGTTGTCATGACAACAAGGGCTATAGTTAAGGAGTTCTTCATGTGGACACAGTAGTACTGGTACAATTCCTCCATTTGCAGACTCTTAAAGGTGTCCTAAAAATTGACAAATTAATATGGAAATAATCAAGTATGCAAACAGACATTTTTCTAAAGATCTAATTACATAGCAGTCACTCAGTAGAAATGTTGCAACAAGGTTTAAGTTAAAAAAAAAGGGCACATGGGCTTCATTGCTAACCTTGGCACATTTTCCCATAGAAAACAAGAAATCCCAATTATCCCATTGACATGTTGTAGTTCTTGAGATGATTTTCAAAGAATTTTTTAATATATTTCTATGTAAACTGCTGAACCACTACTGTGGCCCTGTACTGAACCTTGGAGGCCATGGTGTGAAAGAACATAAATCTATATTATATGAGTGTAACAGGAAGGGAAAAAATGCAATGGACCAGACCAAGATTCAAACCCAGTCCCTCTGAATCTCTAGTCAGATGCTCTACCAGCTGCAATGTCTGACCACCAGTGATCAAACCTGTCTAACTGTCACATTCCTCTCTCTTCAAATGTCTTCACACCTTAATGCAGGATCTTTATCCTGTGGCAGGCATTTCACCTGTCAGTTCCAGGGGCTGATCTACAGCACCAAACATAACAGGAAGGGAGAAAATACAATGGACCAGACCAGGATTTGAACCCAGGGTCCTTGAATCTTTAGTCAGGTGCTCTACTAAGCTATCTGGTACCATCTGATTGATTGACTGATTGTTGTTTTCCGCCACACTTAACAATTTTTCAGTTATCTGGTGGCGTCCAGTTTTTATTGGTGGAGGAGAGAACCCCAACACAATGTACCCAGGAGGAGACCACCAACCTTCCAAAAGTGAACTGGCAAACTTTCTCACATATATCGGCGCGAGCGAGATTTGAACCTACACCAACTAGAGGTGAGAGGCCTTGTGATTTTGAGCACGATGTTCTAACCACTCAGCCACGGAGGCCCCCGTCTGACAGCCACAGCTTTACAACATTGCCAAATAACACTGACAACATTTGAGTGATCACTTAAATATTCCCAATCCATGAATATGCAAATTAAGGGTTTTCATTATGGAGTCAGCATTCTGTGTAAAAAATGATGTCCCATGCACAGAAAATCTTAATAACTTTACATGTAGTAATCATATGGGACTAATTTCATACCCTAAACTAATTTTCAATTTTCATTCAAGGTCTACACATAGAAAATCTTAAAATGTATTATTGGGATACATATCACAAAAGGAGGTGCATGGCTTCATAGCTAATCTGCAATCACCTCAGGTACATGTCATCATAGCTAATCTTCAATCACCTGAGGTACATGATTCATAGCTAATCTTCAATCACCTGAGGTACATGATTCATAGCTAATCTTCAATTACTGAAGGTGCATGTCTTTGTAGTGAATCTGCAATCACCAAAAATTCATGTCTTTAGAGCTAATCTTCAATAATCAGACATGCATGTCATCATAACTAATCTTCTTTCCGTGGGGATCCGAGTTGTTAGAATAGATCCTCAGTACCCCTCGCTTGTCGTAAGAGGCGACTAAATGGGGAGGTCCTTCAAAGAGACCACAAAAACTGAGGTCCCGGGTCACAGCAGTTGTGGCACGTAAAAGATACCTCCCTGCTTAAAGGCCATAAGTGCCAAGCATAGGCCTAAATTTGCAGCCCTTCACCAGCAATGGTGACGTCTCCATATGAGTGAAAGATTCTCGAGCGGGACATTCAAACAATATTTAATCCATCAATGTCTTCATAGCTAATCTTCAATCATCTGAGGTGCATGTCTTCATAGCTAATCTTCAATTATCTGAGGCGCATGTCATCATAACTAATCCTCAATTACTGAAGATGTCTTTATAGTAATTCTGTAATCACCAAAAGTGCATGCCTTCATAGCTAATCTTCATTCATCTGAGGTTCATCACCAGAGATGTATGTCTTCATAGCTAATCTTCAATCACTCAAGATGCATATCTTCATTGCTAATCTACAATCACCTGACATGCTTTGAATTACAGATTTCTTTTTCAAGTCATCCAGAATAAGAGGAGAATATCTTGACAGAGTGTAATTACTTTGCAAAAATAAACAATGCTGAATAAAACTGTTGTTATATTTAGTTGTAAATCAACATCCTCTACAGCATGCTATAATGAAAAAAATTACTACCAGTAACATTAAAATGTTGCACAAATAAAAGAGCATTAAAAAATTCATAAGATAGTATTGACTACAGGTACATATTGTAGTGTGCTGCACAAACTCTAAATTGATAATGGGTGTCATTGTCCAAGCCATAAATGAAAAACAATGATCTTCATGACTACAATATGGCATTTATTTTACTTGTAACACAGAATGATGGACGTTGCAATAATACCAATGTGAAACATGACCCTACCTCACACTTTCTTAGTCATACTTTAACAGAAAAACGTATTAAAAACTGGCTTTGTTTGACAGCATGAAAATTAAGCTGTCCATTTCCTCTCCTGTCCATTTATTTACAGTCACAAACTTGATAAATTGGATTTTGTCTTAATATCTGTCATAGATTTGACAGATATTGAAATAATACAACTGTGTTCATATATCATGGATGCAACAATTCTTAAAAGGGGTGAGGGGTTTTTAGGGGGTTGGGGTTGGGGGAGGGTTACATGTAAATTTCATCCTCTATGGAAACATTTTGCATACTGTCATCAGGCTTAGCCAAAATAAAATCTATGTGTGTTTCCTATTTCACTCCCCAAAAAATTAGATAGGGTAGGTAGGTTAAACATTTTATTCCATTAAAACATTTTATTTGAAATCTTAGGTTTTAATATACTTTGAATACAGGTCTATATACATTGCAAGTACTTTCCGAACATTTTGAAGATCAAGAGATCAAAATGTAAATCAGAAAAAACTATTGAATGCAAAAAAAAAATTCTAGTTTAAAAATTCAAGATTTTTATTTGAATTATATATTATTGTCATATATATATATATATATATATATATATATATATATATAGGGTTGGTAGAAAAAACATAGGTAGGGTCAAGAAACTGATACACATATATTTTAATTTGGCCTAAAGTCATGCAATGTAGTGTGATAAACCAGTTTCAGTCTCATGCCAACTGAAATTTTTATTTTAAACATAAAGAGACTGACAGGACAATTTGTTAAATCACAATATATGGAATGTGTGAAATAAAACTAACAGGTTAATTTACTGTTTATATTAACAACCTGAAATTCCAGGAGTATTTTTATCACAAACCCAAAACAATCAATGTCACTACATAATTATGACACAAAGTCACTTTTTACCAGTTTATACAAGATAATCAGCTTGGTTTTGGGGGCCTTTCATATTTTATATAAATAATGTAAACTGTATCATGAAGTCTTTTTCTAATTCTATCTAAATTGGTGATAAAGAATCCCATCTTCAGTTATGCTCTATGCACAAAATAAAAAGCATATTAAACTTCTTAAAAAAAAAATCAGCAGTAATAATTTTTTTTAAGCACTAGTCAACTGGTTTACAACACCGAAGAGATAAAATCTTTACTGACCAAAATCAAATGCAGAGTAATGCATTTTATCCAGGTTTCTTATGATACTAATTCTTTGCTTGATCATTATTCAATTATGGAATAATTCTAACTAGAAATAAATTACACTGAGAAGCCTTGGCCCACTAAATTTGTGAATGTAATAATATTAGAAATTCAAGCCCAATTTAACTGATCCAGGGACTCATTTCAAAAACCTGAATTTATTGAATCTGTATACCTTATATGCAATGTAAAAATATATTTGAACTACCCCATCCTACCCTCAAATTTCCACTTCAAAGAAACTAAGTGCATCCCTTTCTTTGCTTGAATTCTCCCTTTACCTAAAGACTCTTCACATCAAGTTTGGTTGATTTTGAAGTAGAGGTAAAAATGTTAAAAGTTTTTATGTACAGGAATGCAGATAAACAGACATAAACATTTTAGGCAGTCTATTTTAATGAACATGTGAAATCCTGCAAATTTAACAACTTAATCAAGGTAGCACAGTTAGCTGTACATAAATCACTGTAATAAGGATATGCATTACTCTACATTCACAATAAATCAATGTATAAAACTAAGTATGGACAGACTTGCTCCGTTTACAATGGTCTACCTTTCTGTAAAGGTGTTTGAAAACAGAATTTAAGTGCATGGTATGAAAAACAACCAGATTTTTTTTTTTAATTTTTAAAACAATAATAGAATCACTCTTCATATGATAATTACTATATGTATGCATATATATATATATATATATATATATATATATATATATATATATATATATATATGTGTGTGTGTGTGTGTGTGTGTGTATATATATATATTATCAAGAAATAAGTATACAAAATCTACACAAGTAGTAAATAATAAAAATATTACAAAGCCGATAGAGTATATACTCAATCGGCTTTGTGGTATCTTTAATATATATATATATATATATATATATATCCAAATTAAATTAAATTAAAATCACAGTGTCCGGTATAAGATATTCAAAGAAATTTAAAATAAAACAAAACAAAAAACACACACAAAGGGGTAAATCATAACGCAAGCGCTTTCATTTAAAAATCCTCAGGCATCACATCTTAAAATTGTTTTGAAATGTTTTGACGTCATAAAGGCGTTTTGACATTTCGCATACATAACAACATCATAAACAAATAAAGGGAAAAGGTTATTGCGTTAAACATATCATGACGTCATATATTATCAGAGCAAACAGTTTTCACAGTGAACTATTGAGAGCAAGTTTAAAAGTCTGAATAAAGCGTCTGTCTTTTTCTGTGTAAAGTTTATAAAACGGAAATATGGTAAATTGTCCGTGGCCACACACGTCTAAATGTTCACTAACTTTTATTTAATAGAAAGACACTTTTATTTTAAAGAAAGACACTTTATTATTTTTTAAAACAAATATTTTTTTCTTTATTTGTAACATATTCCAGCATTTTAACTCTGATTTTGCATTTAAACTTTTTACTCCCTAGAAGACAGCTAAAAATACTTCTTTAAATCTGGCTGGTTTTCTTTGAAACAACATCAGTGAACTTTTTATAAAAAAAAATATGAGTACACATTTTTGCAGGTATCAACTATTAGTTTACTCAACTTTTATTAGCTACAACTTTTAATTTTCACATAAATTCACAAAATCACATTTATTAGATAATAAGATTCTCAAGAACATATACATACATAGTGTTGAACAAATTTACTCATCACACAGTTGTAAAACTTATGCCAAGTGCTAGTGAATCTCACAAAATCTTTACCCCAAAAAAGATTCTCAAGAATATATATGTATGCAGTGATGAACAAATTCACTCATCACACAACTGTGGAAATTATGTCTCACAAATGCTAACTCACAGTGAGAATCAAAGTCTCATGAAACTTGATGAATAACAATATATCTTAGTATATACAAAATTGAGAATGGGTCAAACACAGACCCTTGGACACACCAAAGTTTACCAGAGATGGGATTTGGTGCCTAGGAGGAGTAAGCATCCCCTGTTAACAGGCCAAACCCATTGTTAGACCTTTGTTTTGATCAGGTTAATGAAGTTATCCATAATTAAAATGTGTGTGAAAAGAATGGCCTAAGAATTGGTATGAAAAAAGTAAGACACCATTTGACTAACCACATTAGGGGTACCAGGATCTTGCAAATAAGACCATTTTGTGAAATTGTGACTTTAAATGAGACTGTTGAAACCCCTGTCACATCAACTTATTTATCAAAAGCCTGCCTCAGTTTAGAAATTTGTCATTCACAGATAATGCTCCCAGGTATCAAATCAAAGGGGAGACATAAACACCAACATGCATGTGATAATGGAATATTGCTACATAAATATTGGAAGTTGATGATGCAGATGTTTGTCATAAAGTTCAAGTTTTTTAGTTTGTCATTAACATCTATGCTCAGTAATATCAATCACTCAGTAATATCAATCACAAGTGAATGACTCTGTGGTCTCTTTTATTATGAGTTTACTGGGATATATCAAATTAACATGTGAATGAAAATGAATATTGCTAAAATAAAAACATCATTGATGTATATAAATGTCAAGTTGAAGGTCACATCAAGAGATTTCTTCTCATTAAAATAATCTTTCTGCCTCATAGGAATACAAAAACAGATCATCTATATAGGAGCACAGTTTGTACACATGGAAATTCCAACAGACTGTTGGAAGACCTGATCTCCAATCTGATTAAAATCAGCTCCTCGACCTGTGTAGCGACAACATAAAAATAAAGGAGCGGATCTAGGTGCTGATTTTAATCTGATTGACCTAATCTCCAAAGACTTCATAGATCTTGTCAATGAGGAACTCCAGCATCTTTTTAATATCATCTTCAGAGTACTTGTGTGTTGACTGTTTTGGATGTCTGATCAAAAGATGTGAATACATGTAATTTTGAGTTTTATTTTTATTGAAAAGCAGCTATCTATGATGACAAAGTGCCTAGTATTTAATTCATTATTGTAAGGAATGGAGGTGTAAAATGTTGACAGGTCATATGTTTTGATGCTGTTAATTTTGGAAAAGTTTTGTGATTTTAACTTTACTAAAAGTTCTTTGGAATTTTGGGGAATCCACATTTGATTTACACCTCTTCTTAAATTGGTTGGGACACAGTACTTCCTGAAGGTTTTCCTTCACAGATTTTCATGTGGAAAAAAATTGGGAGAAAACAAAGTGACTGGATCCTGCAATGTGTCTCTCTTTGTTTCAAGGGTTTTTACCTTGGAGTTTTTATGGACTTTTAGAGTTTTGGAATCCAGTGTAAATACAATGATCCAAATTTTATTTGTCCCTTTGACTGGGATGCAAGTATTAAATGTGTTTAAAATTGAAACATGATTTTGAAGAATTTTGTCCTTTGAAAGGAAACTTTGAGTATTAAGCCAAGTTCTTCTAAAATGTAGTTGTGATAATGAATTAATAAATGAAGACAGGGTTGTAACAAGCTTTGCTAGCTTGAACCAGAACATATATTCCTCATGCAACCTATCTAATTCTTTTGTCACTTCTGATTGACTAAACATAAAGTGATACACATGTGTATTCTTTGTATATAAATTTATATCAATGGTTAAGTATTTTTTAAATATTAAAATTCAATCTTAAATAACTTGCTATTCAAATAAAATGTGTTTGTGATACATATATACCCCATATGATAGTAAGTAATTAACCTTCTGACTGCCATTTGGATTCAGTCTGGACCAAATATGAAGTCTCTGATTGAGAGCAATCCCCAAAAGAAATTAATATGCCCAGATTCTTGACCTCAAGGGCATAAAAAATACATTTTAAGACTTCTTCATTCTTTCACTAAAAGTGCATACAGCCTTTAATCTTTCCTCATATGGCAATAATTAAACGTTCTTTGGCCCGTGGGAAAGTGTGTGTGTGTGTGTGTATCATGCTCATACATCTAAAAATTACTCTTGGCTTTATGTGCGTACAGCATCATGTATACTACTGTGTAAATTTCTGGGTTGTTTGGTTTACAGTAAGTTTAAGAAGACTTGTAGAGGAGATGACATTTTCCTTACTAAAGAATTGACCTCTTGTCTTGTGTATTGGTGATTCTGGATTGTTATGTTTTAGTTTTGGACAGAAAAGTTTAGTAGTGAATTGCATTTTAAATATCAGCCATACCCCACTTTTCACCTTTAAACAGGTGTGCAATGATTATTAATTTTTTCTAATTCAAATATCCATTTTTATTATGGTGTTCATAGAACATAATATACTACCTTGATATGGGACAAGGAAAATTCCTTCCACATAGATTTCTCTTCGCTCTCACTAACAAGTCCATAACTCTGTCTCCGCGAGCCCTTCCCTACTGGGCTGATTCCAAAGGTATTGTTGTTGGTGATCATACTGGAAAAGACCATTTACTGCACTTCCTCATAGTTTTATGTACTTCACATGGCTACTTGTTTTGTATCCAACATGACATTAACAATACCCAGGATACTTGTTTTCTTGGACTGCATCAGGCAGAAATTATTCTTTCTTAACCTTCATGTCTGTGGGAAATAAAATAGGAATTAATAGATAATATCTGAAAAACATGAATTGTGATTTCTTTTAAGGCCGAGTGCAGTTAAAATGCCAGATTAACAGGCTGATCTAGAGAGGATGAAACAAGCGCTGCCGTTTATGGTTCTGTAACTGAAAGAAATCAATAGCGGTAAAACTCAAATATAGAAAATTATTCATTAGCTTTACACTTGACTTTTGAAGAAGGCATAGTATGCTTGTCACTCACAAACTAATAGAAAATGCAGAATTAAAGAAAAGAATGGCCTCACCTTAATAAAACTGAGTTATACATTGTGTTGTAAATTAATCTGATAAACAAATATTGTAAACAAGAATTATTCACTTTTCTAATTATAACTATGCAGAAAGGCATATGTTACATATTAGGCATCAAGTATAATTAAACTCTCCCTTCACCACATATACTAGAATGAAATTAAGGGTTCAACCAATAAAATATGATTAAAGGTGGAAAATCTGACTGTCCTAACCCTAAGGACATCTAAACATGAAACATCATTCTTAACTTGTTATGTAGCTCCCATCAAGTTAATAGGCCACTCATTAAAATAATATCCCCCAGCTAAACTCTTGTGTAAACTCTCAACTGTGTTGTAATGAATTGAAGATTTTGCTAGATTGAAGACTGGCCCATTTACGGGGGAGATCATCTTTGCCCTTGTTTTCATTCATTAATGTAAATTATTCATTAATTGCTAAATGTCATGTTGTATAAATGTGTATTTTCTCCAATAAGTTGATAATTGAATATCAGCTACCTGTCTGAAGTACACAGAGTGCCTGCCACAGGATCCATAGTTTTAGTACTTGAATGTATATACATGTAATATTAGATCACTGAACCCACCATTATGAATACCAGTAGTCTATCTAGAGGACTACATTTTACTTAAGATGTACTAGGTTTACAATGGTGCTTGTATAATGTATCATATTTTGCTCCGTGTCATGTTCTTAAAAGACTTCCATACGATGAATTAGAAAACTTACATGAAGATTTTAATGAAAATAAAGAAGAAATAATTTTTACAACAGAGCCTCGTGACAAACAGGTTGCAATGTAAAAGGTGATTTTAATTGAGTCAAGGTTAGCATATTATACACGGGAGAAGTGACTTCATAAGTTAATGTGAGCATTGTTGATGTGCATTAGCAGTTTGTGACCACAGTAAATTCTAATGGTTTTGAAAAAAAGTAATATCTTAGTGATTGAATAAGTAGCCCCATATTTAAAAGGGCCAATTTTTGTGATGCATTGAAGTTTAAACATAGAATGAGCTAATATAATAAAAGATATGTTTTATAATAACACTGCATCTGTAACACAGATAATCTACTGTCAATTCATAATAAAAATTTTGTGTTCTATTGACACCCCACCCCTTCATTTTACTGTCTGTTGTAAATCCTACGCTAAACACCCCGTTTCCAATTTAAGAATAACTACAGTGATTGTATAACAGTAACACTGCTTTTTTGAATTACTACTGTAGCGTCGTCGTGTGTCAGCAATTATGGTAACGCACGTCATATCGTGAGATAATCCAAATCTTACATACGTAACAACCAATCAGTCTTACTTCAGAAATCTTATAAATTCCCTACTCCTAATTTTATTTCCCCTGGAAGCCAGGAACTTTTGACATCCCAATACGAAAGTTTTCGATGATATGGCCTAGGCATTCACGATACATTGGGGGGAACAAACATTCATAAAATCCATTCATCTCGATGACATGCAGAAAATGTCACGACCATGAAAATAAAAATATTTAAATGTCACAATTTTACACAACTTACCAGCATTACCTTGTGCATTAGTTCGCTCATAATTAATGAAATCCATCACACGACTCGCGTATCAACTTGTAAATTCCCAGGTGTCGTAAACACGAATTATCGGCCGTGACGATAAAATCCTCTCTTGGGGCAATCGACAAATAGATATTAGAAATTGACCAGATACTTACAATCCTAGAAATTGATGCAGGTTACAACAGTCTAACCGTATTGAATATAATCCTATGCAATCGGCTGCTCTGACGTGAACTCAGATGACGTGCATTTCTGACTATAGATGCACAAATATCTTCTGGGTACTTTTATACAGGCCTCATCAATATTATGGGATTGTAAAACCCAGTACACAAGTTTTACCTATGTACGTACAAATTATATACTCACACGACTCATAATTCAGGTGTCCTGGCAGATAGCAAGTTGTATTTCAAACTATTTAAATATACAATGTACGACGCTGTTTTATCCTTATTTAAATAATTAATTGGGAGGCTCTTGTATTCCTAACGTAACTTTGGAATTCTTTGAAAATGTCATTTTGGACCCGCAGAGACGGAAGTACCTAAGAGAACATGCATCTACATGGGGGTTTTCCCAGGGGAAGAGAGTAAAACAGGAGGGGAGGGTGTCTAACTGCTGCCGTTAATATTTATTTTCAAAAGTCGGGGAAAACACTTTATGCTTACTCTTTAATTCACTGTTTAGTACTGCACAAAGTAACCTGAGTACTTGTCTCTATTAGTACTAATAGTTTCATCATTTACAATATAGTCGACCAAACCTGTAACGTGAGGACGTATTCACAATTTCTAGAAGAGAATGCACACACGTGGTATTTTAAAGGCAGAACGGGTACTGTTGGGTATGGCTATAGGGACACCTATAAAAGTTTATCTAATTTCGTTCGAATTGTGAAAGGGGGGATATTAATGAGTGAGGACATGTCTTCTTACCATTAGTCCTCACTAATCTAATATTTTGTATCTACACGTTTCACATGCTTAGGTAACTTTTATGAGGGCGTAACTGTGAGGGTGGGATTTTTGTCCTCATAGCCTCACAACTGTCAAATAGTTAAAATTTTCTCTCTCTCTCTCTCTCTCTCTCTCTCTCTCTCTCTCTCTCTCTCAGTTTGTTTTAAATTTAACAAAAAATAGCCATTATCGAAATACAGTGTTTTTCACTTCCCTTCTTACTCTACTCTTTTGTACCTTCCTGTTTATCAGAGACAAATTAACAATATTGACTGTTACAATTTATTTGTAAAATTTGCACGGAGCTATAAAATTGTTCGTTTATGCGGGTATATAATTCTACTGAAGTCTTCTTCCGTTCTAGTGCAGTCCTCGTTATACATGAGTATTATCGCACTATTAGCTGATGGTGATATAAAAATTTTATTTGTATAAAGAACTTGTAATCAGGAGGAAGTGAGACGATGAGTTGTATTATTTTTAATGGAACGCCGCAATAAAGGCATATTGAATACATTTATGTTCACTAAAAAGATTCCTCCATATTATATGTATATATACAATAAGTTCTAACCTTACCTGAATACACTTGCGCGTGTGTCTCCCGATGCTTTCGGTTCTATACGTGTCGCCAGGTTTTCCCTCGGCGCACCTGTTGAGGAAGCCGATAATACTTATCCATAGACACTTGTCAACATTGTATCAAATTCAAATTAAGCAGATAAAATTAGCTGTAGTCCACTTATATGGGATTTCTTATTGACACGATGTTTTGGCCAGTTGGCTCTTACGCATGTCTCAAGGCATGAAATTCCTCAAGGAAGATTGTCAAATCATGTCCATATTTTCCTTTGTGTAGATACTGGTGCGGTGGTTGTCTTTTAATGCAAAAAACTCAGACGAGAGAGTGGGGGTGGAGAAACGCGTCCCAAACCTCTCCACGTGTCTTTTGTTTTCTTCTTTCCCGTTGATTAAACACCATGAAAGCTATTTAATTTGCCACGATTGTTAGCATAATCTATAAAGAATATTCACTGAAGCTATTTAAGTCCATCATATCAATTCAAATGACAAGACAAACAAACAAACAAGCAACCCCCCACCCCCCCGAAACACACACATAAATAGATAAAATAAAACAAACAAGAAATATTACTCGCAAATAATAATAATACTAATAATAATAATTTAGAGCTCGGTTTAAATGATTTGATAATCTCTTTCATTCAGCTGAAGATATCGTTAATTAATTTGCAATGTTTTGTACGGGGAATCGATGCACGCACCAGTCCCTTTAAAGATAACAACAATTCAATTAATTAAATAGATCATTAATTCCACCGTGGATATGTTGAATTGAAGATATCATTCATCATATAGCTCTCTCTAAAACAATTACTGCGAGCATAAAATGAATTAATGATATCACTAATTCAATTAAAGAGAGCAGTAATTCAGTTACTGTGACCATTAATTGAATTGATGATTAATTTCAATGAGAAATTAATGATATCAATGCACACAATAATTAAGAACTGAAGATATCATTAATCACCTGAAGAAACCTTTGATTAAATTATTGAGCACATCAAATGAACTGATGATGAAATCTTTAAATAATCAAAGGTATTTTCAATTCTTTGGGTTTATGTTAATTTGGTGCCTCATAGACAATCACGAGTATAAGATATATATCTATGAACTTAAGTTACCACATTTGCAATAATCAAAGGTATTTTCAATTCTTTGGGTTTATGTTAATTCGGTGCCTCATAGACAATCACGAGTATAAGATATATATCTATGAACTTAAGTTACCACATTTGCAATATTGCTAGAAATTCAATGATCATGTATTGCACGATTGCAAAATATAGGTTTAAAACAAAAACATGACACCGGTGATATTGATGATGAGGTTTTGTCTATGTATTGATTTACTCACAGGTATTGGAAGTAAATAGAGCTCGCTCTTAATTACAAAAATCCGGGGAACGAATTTTATTACGTGGGAACGAATAGAAAAAAAAATAGAAAGAAAATCTCCCACCCGCCCTAAACCAGTCAAGGGGAAATTAAGCATATACGAGGGCGAGTATATCCAGCCTAACTTATTTTTGGTTGAGGTCCACTTCTTTTTCGATGTAATTGCCCTCAGTAGTACCCCCCCCCCCCCCCCCCCCGATAGGGGATTCAAATGAGTGCACTTTTTCCGTCCCGATAGGGGGTTCAGCTGAGTGCACTTTTGGGGGTGGTTGACGTCATAATAGAAGTATGGTGGTGTGTATTCCACTGGTGTGTAGAAGTGTTGGCGGGGGAAGATGACGCTATGACAATACTGTGTATTCCACGGTTAAATTGTGTATTCCATTGTGTATTAAGCTGTGTATTTCAGCATTCCAGTGTTTTTAAGGAAAAAAAAGGAGTTGACAAGTATAATAATACAATCTAAATTATATAGTTCAAATTATATATTTCAAATTATACCATATATGTATTTCAAATTATATATTTCATAAGATTTTCTGACGTTTTTGAAAATCGAAACCGCGTAGTCGCGTTCTAAACGCTTCTTGTTTTTGTTTATTTTTACTGAAATGAGATAAAAACTTATAAAAATGTGATCCATCAGGTTCTTGTCAATCGAATGAAGTCTATTTCAGGTGTCTAGCACTTCACACGCAGGAGAAATATATATTTTTTTTTTTACTTCGAGTACAATGATTTACCCTCGCCTCACCCCTTTCAGCGGTTGTCCTTTTCAAATTTTTAAATGGAGAGACATAAAACGATGTTGATATCATGCAGGATCTTGCACCCTATCGGGTAGTAATATTTATTTTCATGAATCAATGGTGTAGAAACCATCATTCGCGAAAAACTCTAGCGTCAAAAGATCATTTTGACGTTCACCATCTTGGCTTCGTCTCCGAACAAGGGGGTGCTTTCTTTTACGGCCGCGCTATGACGTAATATACAGACGCACTTGTCAGTTCGCTTCACTGGTTACCCAGTAAGCGTTTGAAGCAGAATATGGCTGACAGTCCAAGAACTTTCATTACTCTCCCGCGCAACCGCCACCGGTTGGTGGCCATCATCGAAGTGGAAAGAAATGGAACGTGGCAGCGCCAGTTCGAGTTGACATTAGGAATATTTTCCGCGATGGACGCAGGAACAATGCATGAATTGGTAGAGAGGAATCATCGGCGCCAGGAGCGCAGGACCGCTCGTATGGGGATGCCATCCCGCCCAAGACGAAGGGCCCCACCATCGCCTTCGCCACCCCCGGCTTATTCGCGTGATGTAGGAGTGGAATTTGAGCCGGCTCCACTCGCGACTGACGAAGAGGACAGACCTGTTCCATCCGCGCCTCCGGAGCCCCAAGTCGCGCCGGACACGCCATCCCGGACTCCAGTGAGGCCACAGGACTCGTGTTAAAAAAATAGAAGAAATCGATAGAAAGACAAGATCGTGCTATACGTATGGAAAAAGCGGATACTGGTCACCCGATTGCCCACAGAAAAACAGAGTCTGGAGTAAAAAAGAGCAAAGACAAGGATCCGTGTTATAAGTGTGGCCAGCTGGGCCACTGGATTAGTGACTGCCCTCAAGCCGAAATCAGTGACATGATTCCTCCCGTGCCTAGGACAAAACCAACGTTAAAAAGAGATTACACGTTTCTGGAAATTTCAAACCCCCGAACCTCCGTCTAACCAAGAGGAACCCCCTAAAAAGAAGAGGAAACAGCAGAAGTAAGAAGTAGTGTGTGGATTGACTTTTTGCAGACTTTGGGTGATTGACTTTTTGCAGACTTTTACTGGTATTCTAAATTGTTCTATTCTGAATTGTTGTATTGTTCTAAATTTAATTTGAAAAATAAAATATTTAAACTTATAAAACCTTCTTTTTTCTTCTGAGTTTAACACTGGATTTTAACACTGAAATGCGTTAATACACACTGGAATACACAATTTTCACTGTGCCTTCTAAAGCCACGCACTCGCAGCAGGGTGTATGGTGATAGAAGGTTCGATGTGTCCTCGGCCACCCTGTGGAACTGTCCCCCGCTGAACCTTCGTTGTGAACAATCACTTGCTGTTTTTAAACAAAAGCTAAAAACACATCTTGTTAAACTTGCTTTTGATTTATAATGTATCCAGTTATTTTCTGTTTTAACAAAAATTGATAATACAAAAAAAAAAAAAATTACTAATACCTCCCATTTCGACTTTAGATGATTATTATTTTTGTGACCTTTCAATTTATATAATGTTCGTTTTTATATTGCCCTTGTTTTACATGTTAAGCGCTTTAGAGTAATTATATAATTAGATAAGGCGCTATATAAAAAATAGTATAATGTAATAATTTAACCGCGGAATACACAGTGTTGTCATAACGTCATCTTCCTCCGCCAACACTTCTATTATGGCGTCAAAACATGCACTTCTCGCCTCACTGGAATACACACCACCATTCTTCTATTGTGATGTCAACCACCCCCAAAAGTGCACTCAGTTGAGCCCTCTAGTGTGATACACTTAGTTCAAATGCCATCAGGCTTGAACTGAAAAAGTCGGGGTCCTTTCCATCGACTCCTTCCTCAACTGCCGCTACATTTCACTCATGTTGAAACGTCAAAAGTGAAGTATCACAAATTTAGCGGGGCTCGAATTCATGACCTGGTTACGAAGCGGACGCTCTACCACTGGGCTACCGGGACCGGTATACTTCTCAATGTTAAAGATATATATCGTTTTAAGTATAAAAGATATATAATGTTCAAAGTGAGAGAAGATATCTATCCAAGTAAAAGAGATGTTTTTGTTTAGTTTCGGTTTTGGTGGGTTTTTTTTTTGGGGGGGGGGTGTTTGTTTGTTTTTCTTTGAAAGATATCTCTCAAAGTTGAGAGAAATCTCAGTCTTATAGAAATGTCTTCTTCTCTATAGAGACTTCTCATTAACAAGACACCTCTTTAAATCAGAGATAGCCATATTTTAGGATTAATAGTAAAACAACTTGCCATATTATTGGTCTACTGATGAGTGTTCCACTATAAGAGGAGCTGATCGGCAACTGTTCAGAACGGGACTATAAATAGTTGTAAACATGTACTTGTCGTGAAATGGAAGAATAGTTTGGTACATGCTATCATGGGAAACCCCCCCCCCCCCTCCTTGTTGTTTTTCTTTTTCGTTTTCTTTCTAATGTCCTTGTCATGTTTTCAATACTTGAAAAAAGTTAGTAGTAACAGTGACTTCTTTTCTTCAGGTCCAATACACTATTAAAAGAAATCCGACACCTGTTCAAATCGGAATATGATTTTAGGACCGTATTTTGTTGATAAGAAGATTAGGGTCGGGGTATTTGACACACATACTCCTTAGTTATATAGGGGGGAGGGGAGTGCTTATTTTTAAGGAAATGAACGGTACCCCTCACCCCACCCCTTAGAAATTAGACACTGACTATGCAAAACGACTTATGAAGGTGATCGGTGAGAAAATCACATATTTTGGATAAATTATTAGTTGTATATATATTTTTTTTCCGTTGAATTGAGGGAGGTATGTATGTATATACACGCTATCCACACTTCAGGTGCCTATGTGTACCTTAGTAATTTTGGTAACGCAATTCATGTGGAATAATTCAAGAAGTAAGATACAATGAAAGGATTGGTGGTGTAAAGGTACAGAGTACTCCGTTCTCGCTCCCCCCAAATCATGGATATAGAGTATTTATTTGAAATTTGGCGCCAATTTAGTTTAAAGCAAAGCTACACTTGAGCTTGAAGTGGTATTTTTGTATAGTACCCGACCTAGGTGATTACATCAAAAATAGATTTCCTTAATAATCGGAAATTTCTACTTTATTTTACATGATTTATCGTTTGAGTGAATTATATCCAAGAGTCTCCAGCTGTCTGCTCTTTACGAAACAGTCTAGCATATCACGAACCGAACCGAAACTTGTTCCATTTGGTGCAACGTCACTTGATCCCCCCAAAATTACAACTATACAGGTGAGTCGTGTTGGTTTAAGCTACTGTTTTGGAATACACAGTGTTTCATATCTAATTGAAATTTATTTCTCTCAATAATGTATTAATTTCCCCATAGAACTCCAACTATTATTGGCACTAGAGAGAAATTAAGTTAGTGTTAAATTTACTCTGGGTAAAAATTGACCGTACTCCGTCCAGAACAGCTTTCAATAGAGAAAGTAATCACGTTTTGTTGATAGGCTATACTAGAAATAGTGAAACAAAAGGTTAGTATTCTTTAAAAATACAAAATGCAAATCAGAGCTTATATATAGACCACTTCTGTGTATACCATTATATAAATATACTGAAGTCTAACCGTTAATGTTGTCGGAAGTAATTTTTTTAAGTGAAGGAAATTCGAACTCGTTGCATCCGTGTTTCATCATCATCCAATTTGGGTATAAAGTAGGTTTTACTTAGTATTTTTGATGTAATACACGTTCTGAGAACAATACAGCAGGGTTAGTTGTGTAAAGGTTTGTGTTTTTAAAGCATTAAAGATGTAATTTATTTGTCCATATGTTTTGCATAGATATTGTACATACATTCTGCTATGCACAATCTAGACTATAATAAATAGAATATTCTGTCGTTGAAATGATAATTGTCCAGTGGACCCGGTTTAATGATTGAATTTGCCGCATCTGTTTGTGTTATAACAAAATTAATTTTGAAATAGCAACATTTGTCACTTGGATATTATAAATTTCATTTAACCAGATACCTATTAAATGTTATATATTGACTCAGCTTCGAGGGATTTGTCTTGAAACAAAAAAAAAATCTGGGGTCTTTACAGTTATCATCATAATGATTAAAAGCCAAGAGTTGTGAATGTGTCTAATTTCCATCAAAATGGCAGACAATTTGAAGAGAAAGATGTGTTGCAAAAGTCATTTTATGGCATTATAATGGAGGTATTTTAAGCTTTTTGTTAGAGGATCCAGAGATATTCAAAAAGTTTCGTATTAATTATTGCATGCCTTGTTGTTATTTACTGACACAGCAAATTTGCTCTGTCTTGCTACATTAAATGCATGTATATGGGACATAATCTAACTGTGATGAATGTGATGAGGGGGACAGAGATGCAGATTATTCTAACTTGAGGTAGTACAATTAGTCATATGTTTCAAACCTTTTATTTTTTCCACTAAAAATGAAATAGATTTGGTTTCTCTAAGAGGGTGTAGTTTGTAGTATTTCATTATTTATCATATTATTGTAGAGTTCACAAAACTGACCAAAATGTATAGGACAAATGTCCAGTAAATTTTCAGACAATTGATAAATTTATCAAACATTGATTGAAAAGGCTTGTTAAATATTAGTAAAAGGAATTTAGATATTGCTCAAACATTTATTTATTTATTTACATTCCATGCAAGTTAGTTTTCAATTTCTAAAACAACTTTTTTTCAATTAGAATATCATTTCTCTTCCCAGTTTGTTCATTTTCACAAGTACTCTCCATCTCTAAGTCATGTCCTTTTCTTGTGTTCCAGACTAAACACAACTGCAAATTTACCAGGGAGCTGATTCTTCATGTACTTCTGATAACCAATAACATACTTACTGAAAGTAAAATAAACTGTGCAAGTTTGGAGCACAATTCTGGATTAGAAAATCACAATGTCTTTCATGTTTGTTACTAAATGTTAATTGTAACAATTGAAAAATATTTTGTGGTTGTTGAAATGTTTATTATTTTCATGGTCACAATTAAAAGCATTGGTATTTAAAGTCTGTTGTATGTTTTGATCTACAGAATTTTAGATTTTATTGATCATATTCAAAATTTACTTGGGATGCTAGGTAGACTGGTGTGTTTTGGAAACTCAGTGTCAGTGAAGCAACATGTGAATTTATTTGTTGACTGCTTTTTTGCTGTTCCTCTGTCAGTAAACCAGATTGCTCACCTTTGTCTGGAATATCCTTTTTCCAGCATTTTTAAAATTATAGAATGACATTGTCACCCCTCCCCCCTTCCTTTCCCAGGTACAGTCTTACATGTTTGAAAAGTAAAATATGTTGTTACAAAGGTTTTCATAAAACAGGCATATATGGATTAAAAAGAAGCCACATTAAGTAAAACAGGCAACTCCACTTTGACCATCTTTTTTTTTCTTCTTCAATACTTTATTTTCTAACATATTTCATTCCAAATTTCCTGTGTATAATTTTATAACTTGTATAAGTGTAATAGTCTGGTCCGATTTCAGCTAAAAAGAACTTCTAACGGCAAATTATTATTATTTGGTTCAACATAACTTTTTAACCTAATTTGAGTATGCTGAATCTGAAAAAATATGTTGAACTTCATGAAAATGGCGTTAAATAGGTCAAAATGGCGATTCAAAATGGCGGACAGTAATTTTTTTTCAAATCGTTTTGAAACGCGCATGTAGAAAAAAAAATGTAAAAACTATGATTACAAAATACAATAGCATCGAGAAAAAGATAGAAATAAGCATGCGACCCTAAAAAAGCCATTGCACGAAAGAAAACCCGAATTTTCTCTGTTTTCCCTCAAAATTCAACGTATACTGTTCCTACATTGTTCTTTGCTTGTGACTTTGCACTTACAAAGGTCCATGCACAGCAAATTGTTACGCTTGCACCCACACCTCAATGTTTTACAACCTGTTGTGCAACTACATGCAATCAAGTCTAAACAAGATTCTGGAATTGGGTCTAAAGTCATCAGAATAGGCACTAGAATACCTTCATTCAACTTCCATCCCATCTCAGTTGGAGATGGTAATGTGGGGTTACTTATATTTGCTTGTCTCCATACCAGCGCTTGATAATGTGCACGTTTAATGTGCAGATGCAAGGCATCGCTAGTGGGGGGCATGTTTTCGGGGCTCTTGGATTTTCCGAATAAAATGTTCCTAACCGAGTCGGTTGACGACACTGTGCCCTGGTTATACAGCTTGCATACGAACTTTTCACAGTCGACTATTTTCTGTTCAGTTAAATTGCCCTCTCCAAAACCCCCAAGAAGCCCAACATTGTCTTTGTAAACCTTAAATCCAGTTTTTTTGGATATCCCAAAGAAAAAAGAAGTTGTGTCACATCCAGTCAGAGCATGGAATGCTAACAGATTCGTGCACATTTCTGGAGAGGTAAAGGTTTTCTCTACAACAGCATGAATAGGAATGTTCTTGGGCTTTGCAGATGTTCCAGCAACCATCCACAACTGTATATTTATTTCTGAAAAGAAAGATACAAGTAGCAGTAAAACATCAGTATCAGATGCTAGTACAACAACTGAACTGCAAGTGGATTCTTTCGCACAATGTATGGCATGAAGAACTATTCTAGTATCTGCCTCTTCATGTGACGCATGTAGGGCAGATATATCGAGGAATTCGTCATTGCATTTAACGCTATTCTCATCGAGAAACCCACCAGCAGTAACAACAGTTTTCTCTGTGGGTGCATGAAGAATTATCTGCTCAGATAAAAAGGCAGCTAGGTCTTTCTTGTTGTCATTCAAAGACAAAAAAGCTGAAAAGTTATTCGGGAGTGGCACATCCTTATTTTCAATAACCCTTCTAACTGGCTGCTGCCCTTTTGCCCTACGAGAACGAGTGCCCGATTTTATAGATTGTTCCCTGTAACGGTCGAACAGAACATCAACTCTTGAATACATGGCCCCTTTTCTCACCACAGTGGAAACAAACTCATCTGCAAAGTCTCCAAATGTTTTCATGCCATGTGTTTTCATGCTCTGAACTAAAGCCTGGCCATCTATGATCAAAGCTGGTGATTCGCCTACATTTTCGACTCGCGCCCTTACATCAACATCTTGAAGTATGTCTTCTAAAACAACAGATTTGTTTCCAGACTTTAGTGCACCGCTGGTATCCGCTATAGATATCGGCACAGGAAGGAGCTCGTGTTTCTGTTTAATTTGTTGTTGACAAAATATGCATAACTCCCAATCTATTGGTGTAGATGCATTTCGCAAAGTTCGGGATGCTGCTGCAGAAGGGTGTGAGCAAGATGACGTAGACGGTACATCATCCTCTGTATCGACGTTGATTGTATCAGATGTGTTTGTAAGCAAACATGCTTTTCTTTCCATTAACTGAATTGGTCTGGGGTGAGTAAATGCACTATAGCATTTCCTATGACATAGAACTCTATCATTCGGACTTAATTTTTCTATTCTGTCAATGGCATCATAGTTCCTGGCATCTTTAACTTTCTTACGACGAGATGCCCTCTCGGTCAACGTTTCGATAGACTTTTTGCTTTTTAATTCTAACGTGTCTGTCTTTTTTTCCTGACATATAACACACAAATCTGTATCTATTTGATAACTTCGCTTAAGTGATCGTTCAGTCATGATTTCTAATCAATGAGTGGTGAGATATGACAAGCCTATAACCTCGGCCATCAGTTTTATACCTTATGTCAGAATCATTTGTTAATTCGATCCTCGATTGTGTCGGTCGCGCTATTGTGAAAACCATTGAACACTGTGTTGAATTTCAAGTGCATTTATATCATAAAGTATGCAATACGTTAACTGAATAATTTGCACAATTAGAAGGAAATAAGCATTAAATATCATATCAAAATGCATATATATACTGTGCGTCAATATGCGGTTGCGAAAAAATGAGTTAATTGGGATCTAATCGTTTTTTTCACAATTTTAATTGTTTAACGAACATTGAACAATTTATTCTATTTTTCAGACACATATAAGTTTAGTACAAGCCTTTAAATTGCTTTAATTTGCAATAAACTTTTTTAAAATAAAGCCATATAGATAATTTTGCAAATTTCAACACCGCCATTTTGAATCGCCATTTTGACCTATTTAACGCCATTTTCATGAAGTTCAACATATTTTTTCGGATTCAGCATACGCAAATTAGGTTAAAAAGTTATGTTGGACCAAATAATAATAATTTGCCGTTAGAACCCATTTCTAGCCTCTTTTTTCAAAATCTGGACCAGACTATAATAAGATGTCTTTGAACACTGTCATAATCTTAGCTTTTTAATAGAATTAATAGACGGTTATTAAACATGTTGGTCTTTTACCCTGCATTGGCATATCTGGGATTTTAATGATAAGCTGACTATGAGGTTTGAATCATGGTTGAAATTTTACTTAAATTTTTTTGTAAATTTTGACTCGTTAATTAAATGCCAGTATGTGCTGAGAGTATGTATAATTAATCAAGTGATAAAAGTTTCTGCTTCCTCATTGATTTGCATATTTTGTATTTTCTTGTTTAACAGGTGTAGCAGGTTACACCAGCCATGGAGAGCAAGTTGACAGGTGCAGAAATTCGAAAACTGTTTGTGGATTTCTTCAAGGAGAAAGAACATTCCTATGTTCATTCATCATCAGTTGTTCCCCTTGATGATCCAACTCTTCTTTTTACCAATGCAGGAATGAACCAGGTAATGATGCTCAAATACAGATTAAAATTTCAGAGGATTAATGAAAGATTAAAGTCTAATAGTTCTATTAATGCATTTTCTTCAAAAAGCACACCCTTAAAAAAAAATAAGAAAAAAACCCCTAGAAAAGTAAAGTTATTGAAATCATGTCCAGTGATAAAGTGTGTGAAAATAATATTCTTAGAATTTCAACACACACACCCCATTTAAGAATATGAGAAAAATGATTGATTTTTTTCCCTTGAAGAAAAGTTAGAAACATCAACTTTCAAACATAAAAAAATATATTTAACATGTTTAGTTAACCCAAGGTGTCATATGTTTGAATTTATCTTCTTGTTTTTGGTTAGTTCAAGCCCATATTTTTGGAGATAGTTGATCCCAATAGTGACATGGCAAAATATGTGAGAGCTGCTAATTCCCAGAAATGTATCAGAGCAGGAGGAAAACACAATGATCTGGATGATGTTGGAAAGGATGTCTACCATCACACATTCTTTGAAATGTTGGGAAATTGGTCATTTGGAGATTACTTCAAGGTTTGCTTGTAGACGGTGTAACACAGTTTTTGGAATTCTGTATTCTTTAATTTATTTTTATACCACCCCCCTTCACAAATGAAGTTTAAGGGGGTTGTATTGTAATCAGTGTGTCTGTCTGTCTGGCCACCTGTCTGTAGACATTATTTTGTCCAGACTTGTTCAGAGAAACTAGCACATGGATTTTTCTGAAATATTGTAATGTGCACCTGGTATTTACATCATAATAGGACTTTTTTTTCCCGGGTTTTTTAACAGATTTTTCTGAACTTTATGAACTTGGTCATTTGGTTTTAGATTGTGTAATGATATGTTCTCTTTGCATAAGTTGTGGAAAGGTTATATGTGTCCATTTGTCTGTCAGTCTGTCTGTAGATGCAATTTTGTCAGGACATGTTCTGAGAGACTTGTATGTGGATTTTTCACTCTTTATTTTCACAGTGATTGAACAATTTTTCTTCATTTTACCTTTGTTTCATCAATTTTATGGACTTAAGTCATTTTGTTTTAGAATTTGTATCAACATACTCTCTCACAAAGACTACAGCACAAGTTTAGGAAAGGATATAATGGAATCATCATGTCCGTCCACCCGTCTGTCTGTGGATATGATTTTGTCCAGACAATTTCTAAGAGCATAGTGCATAGATTTTCCTGAAAATTTTTATACTATTTATTACATCATGATTATTGATAAATATCGAGGTCAAAGGAATTTAGTATATCCTGTAACTTGTATTAAGATGAAACATGTATAATGTTGTAAATCATGTCTTTCTGGTTTGATTTGTAATCACGGAGTTTTCTTTTACATTACATATTAATTCAGTTTACATTTTATATCCTCTGAGTCAATAAGGTGACCTATTGGTCTGTGTCTGCTGTCATCTGTTATGCATTAAAAATTGCACTTTTTCAACTTCTTTTTGATAACTACCCTTCCAAATTTTTTCATATTTGGTATATCTCTTCTTGGATAAGGGAACATAAATTGTAATTTTGAGGATTCCTGCATCCCTAAGGCCTCAGGGGCAGGGCAAAAACTGCCAAAAATTGACCAATATTAAAAAATCTTCTTTACAACCACTCATCTGTAAGAAAAACTACAACTGTACATCTCTAGACATTTTTGTCATGTTTGCTAATCAATGTCACAAAACAAACACCTTATAATAAAAACATCCTGCATAACCATCTCACAGTTATATTATGTACTGTTTACGATATTCTTGTTTTAAGGATAATTGTTTGCAAACTCATGGAGAAATCATTAATTTTTATTTCAATTTAAAAAAAACCAGACTGAATGCTGTGCATGGGCATGGGAGTTTCTAACTGAGAGGGTCGGCCTTCCTAAAGAACGCCTCTATGTTACTTACTTCGGGGGAAATGAAAAATTTGGATTAAAACCAGATGAAGAAACAAAGGCTATCTGGATCAACTTAGGGTAAGTCCTATTGCAATTCAACACAATTTTTGAGTGATACATGATTAAATTTCACCAGAGAGTAGAGAAGAGAATTGAACAGCACTTTGTGGCTTATATTGGTTTTTTATGAAGAGGCTATCGTTTCCATTTCTTGTCCTTGTTGTAGATTCCTTTAGATTCTTGTAAACTCGTTGGATTATGAAATCTATTCTATAACAATGAATTGGTTGGCATGATTGACAGTTTATCATGTACTGTAGGCATACTTTAATGTGTGAGGTCATGATGCTGGTGAATTACAATTTCATTTTAATCCAGTGGGTTAAATTTCCATGGATTTTTTAATTGTTGAAAATTATTGCTTTCAATCATTTCATCATACCTATCTCAACTCATTGATACTGTTACAAATCTTAATGTATTTAGTTTTAATTGTGTTTAGATAGCATTTTTTCTTTTACATACCTGAACAAATTTTAACGTGTTTGAAGTTATTTTACTCCATGTTTATAATTGTTTGTATCACATGCGTGTATTTTACATGTATATATGTGACATATTTCTGTAAGTTTGAGTCTTGGTTAACATCCGTACTCTCTTTATAGAACTTCTGATGCGATAAGAAGAAAAATATGTTTAAAAAATGAGATTAAGATTTGATAAAAATAAAAACAAGAAAGTAACTCAACTCTACATGGTAACAATAAATATGTTGCTGCATAACCTCTAGCTGGCTGGAGTAACATTTGATGCTGTTCCGTATTACCTGTTGGAAATTTTTATCAACACTTTATTGACTTACCACATAAGTAACAAGAAATACAGCCATTTTCAACCCCTCTTTTTATTTTTCAATTGGAAATAACTGTTTTTAGAAATTACAATATCATTCATGCTCACAAATAGGATTGAAGACAGCTTTGGGATGCTTGATTCTGGACATTTCACTACTGATCCAGGTGATCCATGTCTTGCATGTTGATAGATTTACAGTACTTGTCAGTTGTGTGTTTTTAAGTTACACACTGCAGATACACATTTCCTAAGATATCAGCTCTTCTGTGATGAAGGAATGCTTAGTGGGTACTGGTACAATGTATATGTATAATATAGGTTGAGAATCTAAAAGATGATAAAAATTTTGAACAATTTTGTGTGTGTGTGTGTGTGTGTGTGTGTGTGTGTGTGTGTGTGTGTGTGTGTGTGTGTGTGTGTGTGTGTGTGTTGTTGTTGCTTGTTTTGTTTTTGTTTTTATTGATTTGCTCTACAAACAAGAAGGAACCCTATAAGTGTCAAGATGTCAATGCTTAAATGATCAGCTGATCTGTAGTTTGTGGTTGAACATGGCCACAATTGGCCTACAGCAACAAGTAATTGTTTTAAATGCAATATGTATTTGTGATTTGGTTTTTGAAAATGTAGTGAAAATTTAGTTAAAAGAAATATGGCTATAGTCTGAAGTAGCTTTTCACATTGCCAAATAGATTGCTTACTAAGAAACAGAAATTCAAGAGAAGTGGAAAAATAAGTTTGGTTGCTTTGATAAAGGTGAATCATATATATTTTGCATTTTGTGTATTACAAATGTTTGAATATATTCAGGGTGCAAAAATAACGCCCAGCAAGTAACATAATCACTCTTTGTTGCACCAGGCTTATGCTAATAGCAATCGCAAAACAACAAAATAATTTCAAAATGTTCTCTTGCACTATGTCCATGGAAGAAAATCTAACAAGGGCAGAAACTATTCACATATTATAGTTTTATAGAAGAATACAATTTGCTTTTCTTGTGACTGACCATTTCTCAGAATTTTGCCAAACAATGCTTGCGGATTCCAACATTGCCAAATTGTTGCATGAAGTAAACCTAAACAAGATGTCCATTTGATAATGCAATTTCCCCATGCTTTGAAATAAAACCAATGAACTGGTAAAAATTTAATTGTAAATGAAAGTAACAACAAGAGAAATGAGAAAGTGCTAATAATACTTGTTCATGTGATGCTGACCCTGTGAAGATAACTTCTAAATTTCTCTACACATCAATATACAGCACTAGAACCAGGGAAAACATTCTTTTGATATCTGATTGAAGTTTTGATGCAAGTAGTGTTGTGTTTACACAAGTTAGTGAATGTAAAGAAAGGTAACTCCAAAATCTGTTTTCAGTGAGAGAGACATTGTAAGCATTATGACTGGACAAAGAAATTCTGTTTTATTCAGATCAGACAAAAACAACTAAGTGTATGACTTGGGTTGCATTACTTTGTCATTTTGATGATATTTGGAAAATGGGTTGAAAATGGCTGTTTTAATGGTGGAAGGAAGTGTTGAGTGTGTTCAAAATATTATAAATCAATAATCCCAAATTTCCTGCATTTTGGTGGCCAATCTCCTGCACTTCATCCAGGACTGTATCACATGTAAATAATCATCTGTGTTTCCGTGCAGTTCAGGTGGTTACATAGCAGCTTCTGATCTTCCTTTAAGTAACATATGAATGTCATGATACCACATGCAGTAATTCCACAAAGGGAAATAACTGCTGGAGAGCTCAGATATAGGAGTTTGTGTGGTGTACTCTATCATGGGATTTATCAACATTTAAATGAGTTATGGAAATTGATCAGTCTTTCAGCTGTTTCCTGAGCCACATTTAAATTACAGGGTCTCTCCAGAGCGAGTGCTTCCATTTGGAATGAAGGACAACTTCTGGGAAATGGGAGAGACAGGACCTTGTGGCCCCTGCACAGAGATTCATTATGATAAGGTCGGAGGTCGTGATGCTAAAGCCCTTGTTAATATGGATGACCCTGAGGTCATTGAAATCTGGAATCTTGTATTCATTCAGTTCAACAGGTAGGTCGTTGTGGGTAGCAGTTGAAATACTTTCTCACTCAATACATGTGTTTGTTCTGTTTAGGTAAGACATTATTTAAAAAAAAGAAATGTCTTCCTATGGTTTTAGAGAATCAGAGACAGAATTGAACGAGTTGCCAAGAAAACACTGTGACTGTGGAATGGGACTTGAGCGACTTGTTTGCGTTATGCAGGGGAAAACTTCAAACTACGATACAGATCTCTTTACTCCTTATTTTGATTTCATACAAAAGGTAAGAACCGTATGAAATCTTCCAAAACAAATAGATTCTTCATGTCCCAGCATTGTTTTGTCTTATCTCTTGGCAGTACTGAAAATGGAATGCAAGAGTTCATCATTTTCTAAATCAGATAGCATGGCAGCATTACACTTGTAGCTCATTGATATCTTCAAACTCCAAATTCTAAGAACACAGTACACTCAGCATATTTTCCTACATTATATGTATAGCTATATGGTATCTATTCATTTTTATCCTCTGCACCATTTTATACTCTCTTGATTTTCATTTGAGATTCCATTCATGATTGGCATTTTGGTGTACATTTCTTCAGAGAGTGTATGGACTAAAACTCATATCAATATGACATTTAAAAAGTAAATCTCAGAAAATAGATATAAGAAATTTCATGAAGAGAAAACATGAACCACAGCCAATGAAATTTTGAACAGGCAACAAATTCTCCACCTTACCAAGGGCGTGTTGGAAAAGATGATGTGGACAGAATAGACATGGCATACAGAGTGTTGGCTGATCATGCCCGGACATTGACCATTGCTCTGGCTGATGGAGGTAGACCTGATAGCATAGGACGAGGGTAAGTAGGAAGGATGTGTGCATGTATTTCTGGGGTTTTTTCTATTAGCTTGGATTTTGAAAGGGCATTTGTTTTTATGCATGGTTTACATACCTGGCATCCAGTCAAAAGTTTGATCAGAAAATCTGTTCCCTCATCTCTATAACTATTTCATACTGTACATGTGCTTATTTTAGCAAGATTCATATTTTACTTATTTTGGCATCAGAGCAAGAGTGTTAATTTTCATGTATTAAAGTATAAGAATGTCCATCATCAAACACAGAACTAATGCTAAATCATGATTATGCCAAATAGAGCCACAGATCCAATGGTGCCAAATTTTAAAATCTGCGAAAATAACTTTATATACAGTAATCCTGACATATTAAGAATTGCAAAGTATTTGTTAATATGGGTTCTTTAAAATCTGAGAGAGAGAGAGAGAGAGAGAGAGAGAGAGAGAGAGAGAGAGAGTTCCATGTTATCAGAATTGTAAGTGTACCGCTTTAACTTTATTACTAGAGATCTATTATCATAATGGAATTCTTCATTTACAATAACAGCTATGTGCTGCGAAGAATTTTGCGGCGTGCTGTGAGATATGGAACAGAAAAGCTGAATGCCCAGCCAGGAATGTTTGCATCACTTGTGGATGTGGTTGTGAAGTCCCTGGTAAGGGCACAATTTTATCATATAATAAAAAAAAAATTTATGAAAAGATATTTACCAAAAAATAAATATATTTCACACTTTGGAAATAGCATGAGGAAGGAACTTTCTGTTTATTTCAGGGGGATGCTTTCCCAGAACTTAAAAAAGACCCAGAGGTGGTAAGTTAGGAAATGCCTTATACAATAACATCTCAGTATACAGGGTACTTATACAATAACATCTCAGTATACAGTGTACTTACACAATAACATCTTTTCTCAGTATACAGTGTATTTATGCAACAGCATCTTGTACACTGAGATATAGAAATAAATAACCTAAAGGAGCCATGGATACACTTCATTGTAGTCAGGCTTTGTATCAGCAGCTTAGAATTTAATTTTTAAGTGATTTGTGAATTGAATGGCAGTTGGTCTCCAGTAGGTGTTCATTTCTAGTAAAATAGCTAAAGGTTTGTCTACTGGCTTCTGTTTATTTCCTGTTTGCCTTCCTGTATTCCACTACTATCCGTTTCCTTTGTATCTGTCCCGGTAGCATTTCACTGCGTTCTTGTACATCATCCTTGTTACCATATAATGGGTATTTTTTTTACAGATGTCCATTTTTTGGACAGGAAAAATCAGCAAAAACTACAACTGCAAAATGTTCTAAAAAACAGAACTCAGATATTCTTTCAATGCATTATAAAACAACCACAAAAATTGGAAACAAAGAATATGATTTGCTACCTTTTTGGGATCAAATTGCAAATATTTCCAACCACACAAAATACCAGTTCTGTAGTATCTCTTTCCAAACTTGTTTCACAAGTCATTTACCATGATTTCTTGTTCATTTTCCACCTTCTGTGATTTATTGTTGCTGAAAAATATAACACTTTATATACAAGGTCAGTAACCTGCACTAGACATAAATCTTCATGGATGGAAAGAATTAATAAAATGATACCAAGTAAATGCTAAAGTTTGATTTTAGTTCAGATTTTATTTTTCAGATCAAAGATATCATCAATGAAGAGGAATCCCAGTTTTTGAAGACACTTACCAGAGGTCGAAGGTTATTAGAAAGAACAATTGGCAAACTAGGGGAGACAACCTCTCTACCAGGTATGATTTAATGGAGGAAGACTCAATTGAAAATATGTTATTTCTTAACAAGTAAAATGTTTGTTTGAATTTTTTTTTCAAAAAATTTTGAATAATCAGAAAGTTTTATCACATATTGTGTATAGTTATATCCCTCTGTTAAAAAAAGCCTAAACTCTATGATACACTATCAAAGAAAATTTTCAGTGATTTCTTGTCTGAATATTGTAGGTGACATTGCATGGAGGTTGTATGACACATATGGATTTCCTGTGGATCTGACTTCTCTGATGGCAGAGGAAAAAGGAATGGAAGTTGACATGCAGGCTTATAAAGACGCAAAAAAGAGGGCACAGGTAAAAACTCTAGTGAATGTATTTGTAATGAATATAGATATGATAATTTATTAATGATGAATGTGTGAAAAAAATAAAAAGTGCACGTGAATTTTGTGATTAACATCCAGGGATTTAGCAAGGTTCTTTTTACTAATGGTAAACCTTTTCTCCTTTTGACAAAAAATGAATATTTCCTTATTCACAGGTAAAATACCCCATTCAGTGGTGGAAAATTTGTGAATTGGAAAAGTTCCTTACACAAGACTCTAATTATAAAGTCCGACAATGTGATCAGTCATTTATACACTTGCCCTGTTGCCCTGAGATATTTAATCTGAGAATGTGATCAGTCATTTATACACTTGCCCTGTTGCCCTGAGATATTTAATCTGAGAATGTGATCAGTCATTTATACACTTGCCCTGTTGCCCTGAGATATTTAATCTGAGAAGGGTTTATTCTAATTTCTTGTTACTTTTTTTATGACATCTAGCGAAACAAACACTATTTAACAGGGGCCTCCGTGGCCAAGTGGTTAGAGCATCATGCTCAAAATCACAAGGCCTCTCACCTCTAATCAGCACTGGTTCAAATCTCGCTCGTGCCGATATATGTGAGAAAGTTTGCCAATTTACTTTCGAAAGGTCGGTGATCTCTTCCCGGGTACATTGTATCAGGGTTCTCTCCTCCACCAATAAAAAAAAAATGGATGCCACCAGATAACTGAAAAATTGTTGAGTGTGGCGGAAAACAACAAACAAACAAATGAGAATTAGCATTTTACAGGTGATTTTGGTAACATTTTTATATTGACAGTCATTAGTAGTACAGATATAATAAAGAGTATTGTGTTTTGACAGGATTTATCCCAGGGATCAGGTGGGACTGTAGCTGACTTGATAGGACTAGATGTACATGCTATAAGTGATCTACAAAACAGAAACATTCCTACCACGGATGATTCCCCTAAATACAAGTACCAAGCCACAGAGAGTGGCAAATATAGTAAGTCTGGGTCATTTTTGTCACCTCATGAAAGAAGAAAAAATGTGTTCGAGTTTAGGAAGTAAATGTTGTTACAAAATTTTAGTTCACCTGAGCTGAAAGCTCAAGTGAGCTTTTCTGATCCCATTTTGTCCAGTGTCCATCTTTTAACATTTTTGACTTCTTTTCCAGAACCATAGGGCAAATTTCATTCAAACTTGCCATAAAGTATGCTTGGGTAAATGGATTCAAGTTTATTAAAATAATTTTTAAAAAAATGAAAATAGAAAATATTCAAGTGCCACCCCTTTTTTGAAATGGAGATAATTAAAAGTTATCGAAAATTTAGTGGCATCTTTTAAAAATCTTATTCTCGAGAACCTCTGGATCACTTTTGATTTAACTTTGCATAAATCATCCTTTGGTAAAGGGGATTCAGGTTTGTTCAAATGAAGGACCATGCTACCTACAACGAGGAGATGATCAAGAAAAGACAAAAATATTAAAAATCATCTTTTCATGGATGACTTGGCCAGAAAAATTGTAATTTACATGAAAGCTTCTTCACATAAAGTAGATTCAATTTGTGGCTGGTCTCTAGGGGTAGGGTGGGGCTACAGTAAAGGATAATGGTAGTATGTAGGATAAATGTAAAAATCTTTTTCTCAAGAACAATGTAGGGTCATGATTATTCATTTGTCATTTGAACAGTTGTTAGTCATTTGAACAAACTTGAATCCCTTTACCCAAGGATGTTTTGTGCAAAGTTGAATTGAAATTGACTTAGAGGTTCTTGAGAAGAAGATTTTTAAAAGATGTCACAAAATTTTCAATAATTCTTAAACATCCCTAGGTAGTGCAGATTATAGTTTGTTCAAATCATGATCCCCATGGGTAGGTTGGGGCCACAATAGGGGATCAAAGTTTTACCTAAGAATTTATAGGGAAACATCTTTAAAAAAGAGCAGAACCATGATTAGTCATATTGATATGCAAGTATCTTCAGGTAGTTCAAATTCAGGTTTGTTCATGTCAGGGGCCCCAGAGGTAGGATGGGGCCACAATAGGAGATAAGAGTTTATATGGGAATATACAGAAGATTAATTACTGCAATTCACCCTTGAATTAAAACGTTTTGGCCGATACAGTAATGCATTGTGTGATGACACAATTGAGTCTGCAATATAATTGCGAAATGCAATAAAAACTCTTATTGGTCCAAATGTGTAAGTCCACTCAAATTCCCTTTTATGGCAGTAGCCATATATTTGATAAATGCAATACACTGATCCACAGAAGTTCGTGGCCTTATATTTTGACCAATGAAATGTGCAAGAAAGTAAGCTCCGCCCACCACCACGAACCTCGGACAAATATCAGACATTCACCATTGTTTTGTGAAGTAAATGCAGTATGTATTGACCTACCAATTAAGTTAATACAGTATGCAGAGATATTTTTGTACAAGGGATTATTAACCAATTTGCTATG
Source organism: Ostrea denselamellosa (assembly GCA_024699665.1). Lineage (NCBI taxonomy): Eukaryota > Metazoa > Mollusca > Bivalvia > Ostreida > Ostreidae > Ostrea > Ostrea denselamellosa. The sequence goes on from JAMZEH010000055.1 coordinate 15,881,324, forward strand.
GAATCTGTAAATCAGACAGTAGGTATCCAGATATACTTATAATGCAGCCAAATTCATACCATTTCCATCAACCAAACATATTTGCAGAAGTGTGTGTCATGGATTGCCTTATGTTGCGGTGAAATTAGTAAATGTCCTCAAAATCATGGGGGGAGGGGATGGGACCGCATTTGTGGATTAAGGTAATTATTGAATAAATGCATGTATATTAAAAAAGAAGAAGAAGAAATCAACAGTCTGTGATGACACAAGCATTATAAAACTTGTACTTTTTTCACCAATGTTGCTACAATGTAACCTAACAAATATGCAGCAGCAGTGAATCTTTGAGAAGCAATAGCTGATTGAAAACGGTTAATTTTTAATTTTAACATTGCCAACAATGAAGAAACAAAGCCGTACACAGCATTTTTTTTTTTTTTATAAACATAAATGCAAATAAATCTCTTGTATTCACATTTTTCACAAATGACCCAAGTGTGCCTCAGGAAGTATCCTCAGCTACCAACAATATACGACAATAAATATTTCAATGTAGTGTTATTCTTGATGGCTAAAATTTGCAAACTCTTCCTAATATTCTGATGTTTCTAATTATCTATCCATCTCAAAAGTGAGAAGCGAGAAAGTGGGCAGGTTGGAACCGGCCAATGAAAGCTCTTTATTCAAATTGTTCAATTGTGTCATTCAAATGTGTTGTCACTTAACGCAATACTGTATCGGGCAAAGCGTTCTAATTCACAGGTGAATTGCGATAAATATTTTTTTCAAGAGTTAGCAGGTTCTTACTATCTTATTGAAATGCAAATGTTTGCAAATTGTGTGGATTCAAGGCTTTTATTATGTTCCCATGACTATAGTTGAGGGATGTATTGTTTTTATCCTTTCTGTCAGAAACTTTAACTTTGCTCATAACTTTTGAATGGTGTGATAGGACTCTTATATTTCATTTGTGCATTCTTTGTGAAAGATCTTTTCTTATGGCACAAAAGTTTTTAACCTTGTGATCTTGACCTTGGAGTTTGACATACCTTAAGAAAACCTAGCCTATTTAATATATTGTGAGCTATTTAAGGTAGAGCTTTCATAATTTATGGCAAGACATTTCATTTCATATTATAATCTGTGACCTTGAACTTCTCCAGAACAGCATGGTCATATTAGTAATGAGGCATTCCTATATTGTGTGAATTCAAATATGGTTATGTGAAGACCACTTGGGCTAGGTTGGGGTTGCAATATGGGGTCCAAATTTTTCATGGGAATAAAGATGGAAAAAATCTCTAAAAAATGACAACAGCTGAACAACAGCAAGGCCATCCATGGTTACTCAGGTGAACTACATATTCTGAGCCATTTTCATGTCTTTTTCTGTTACACATTTTCCCAATATTATTGTGAACTTCTGTATGAAGTTACCTACAACCTTTGTACATTAAAAGTATTGTAAAATAACCAAAATCACCAAATCTTCATTGTATTTAAATTATGGAAATACCCACAAATTAAATCCTGTATGAAATTGATTGACCAGTAAAGAGTGATATGTCTTCAAACAATAAAATCATGTGAATATGGCCTCATTGTTTAAACCATGATAAATTGATTTCCCAAAAATTTGTGATTGTACAGTAAATACTAAAACTGTCTCTACAGCGTTTGAACCAGCAACTGGTAAGGTGATAGCCCTGCGTAGAAACAAAGAGTTTGTGGAGGAAGTGTCCTCAGGGGAGGAGTGTGGGGTGTTACTGGACAGAACCAGCTTCTACGCTGAACAGGGAGGACAGATCTATGACACTGGATTCATGGTCAAAGAAAATGATCCTGTAAGCACAGAAAACTGAAGCAAAATCTCTAAAAAAATCACAGAGGTTTGATAAACATTGATTGTTTCAGAAACCAGATTTCTCACATGTTTATTTGGTGCATGTACATTTAATGTAAATCAGGAAACTTGAAATTTTATTTCACATGATTGATTTTGTTAATTGTGAAATGAAATTTTCAATGAGTGATTGCTCAAAGAATGTAAAGAATAGAAAACATTGTGAGAACTACAGAGATTAAACTTCACTGTGTTCATTTGGTAGCCACCCAGGTAAATAAATTAAGATCTACAGCATGATTTTTATTGATTAAAATGTTTCAAAACCTTTATAGTTTGCCTTGATAATAATCAGTTTTACAGCAATCTATATTTATGTTTAACCTGTTTAGGAGGTGGAGCTCAATGTAAGAAACGTTCAGGTTAGAGCAGGGTATGTGTTACACATTGGTGTGATAGAGGGAGTTCTACGGGTCGGAGATATCGTACAGCTCAATATTGATGAGGTGAGATTATAGAGAAATTAAAGAGATGTTAACAGATATCAGCTGTAACACCCCCCCCCCCCCCCAAAAAAAAGAACTAAAAAAAGGGGGGGATTTGGGAACTGTAATTTTGTTTTTAATTGATTTTTTTAAGAAAACTTAAATGCATAATATGACATGCCTGCAATAATAATGAAATGACTCACAGAAAAGAATTATTTTGATCTTAGAGTGTAGTAAACTGGTCCCAGATAAATACCTAGGGCATGACTACCAGAAAACAGCTTTTATTCTTGTTTGAAAAAAATCCACAAGCTTTGGGAGCATTACCTCCTCAAAATTTGGTCACTAGGAACCAATCGTTACGTTACATAAATGACATTTTGTTTTAAGTCTGATCACTCACACATCAGGGATGGACATTAATGGTTGTCTGATTGCCTGGAGCAATTGAAAATCCAGTTCAGACAAATGAAACTCAATATACACTTGCCTGATGGGGCAAGTGACTATTTCAGCAAGAAATGTGATTGTTTGAATTTTGTTAAGCTTATTGAATTTTAGGAAATAAAATCTGACTCATTATTTTTGTTTTTTTTTATTGAATCATCAAATTTTTACAAGCAAAAACCCCTTTCTAGTAGGTCATACCATATCTTATTCCATCATTATGTCATTCCGACTGAATATCCAATGTAAGACTTTAATCAGTCATGTTTGTGAGAAATTGACGGCTTCAAAAGTCATCTCTCTCTAAATATTTTAGTGAGGAAATGCTCAAAAAGAAGATGATGAAAGAAAAGGCAATGTTGAGAATAAGAAGAAATCTCAATTAAAATGAAAACGCGAGTTTTAGGCTGTTTGAGAATCCAAACTTACGTGTTTAATTGACACTGACAATGTGGTGGTCTGACCTTGTGTCAGAAATTCACCATTGTACCTTCTATCACTGGCACTTTATTTTTTTTTATTTCCCATAATACAATCTACTGAATTAATAGCATCCGTGCACATTTTTATCAAGTTATTGAATGAAAACTGATTTGTTATACTTTTGTTTTTCAAGTTGAGCATTTGAATCAAATATGCATATCATATCTTCACCACAAGTTACCTCCCATGTCTGGTATTTTTCAGCGGAGCGATCTTATTTCCCGACCTTGGCCTTTGTAACTTTCTGGTCTATAACTTTAACTTTTGTTAATTTTTCATCAATTGCAGTCAACTACTAATTACAATAATACCCCAGGGTGGGGCAACCGATAAACTTATGAAATCTTAATAATTAGCTATAATTCACTGTTATGACCTCCTACATTTTGTAGAGTAAAGGAAAATTTAGTTATTCACTGATTAACCTTTGACTGACTCCACAAGGGGGATGGTTGATAAGTGTATTAGTTTTAAAAATTTTCAGTCAGGAAAGTTTTTCATTCAGACAAGTGAAAGTTTGAGTTTACTTGTTCTAAGGGCAAGTGAGATGAAAATTAATGTGAATCCCTACAAATATTACTTGAGTCATTGATTCATGATTAAAAGTAGTAGTAAGTAAAATTTGATTTACAGTATTTGGAAGCACTTTTAACATTATTCAGGAAAGGAGATGCTCAGTGATGAAAAACCACACAGGAACTCACATGCTGAACTTTGGACTTCGAGAAATACTCAAGGAGGCAGACCAGAAGGGCTCACTTGTTGCTCCAGACAGACTGAGATTTGACTTCACTGCCAAGGTATCAACTCATATTTGAAATAATAAAATTTGCTAGATCAGTGTACAGTTGTGTGAGGAGTTTCTTTCTAAACGATCTGGAGAAGATTTTACACATTGTAAATTTTATGTTCTCTTTCAGGGTGCCATGAAAGTATCAGAAGTGAAACAGGTGGAAGAGGTTGTGAATAAAATGGCTGACAAAAATGGAGTGGTGTTTGACATGAATGTCAGTCTGGCTGTTGCTAAGGCAATACAGGGACTACGGGCTGTATTTGATGAGGTTTGTCTCAAATTAATGTATATTTTACTTCACTGGATTTTGAAAGTGTCTTTTATCATTTTTTTTAACACCTAAAATGTTGATATCAATAAATTGACTGCAGTATCAGTGGGTTCAGTCAAACCACTATTCATGTGCGTGTGTGTGTGTGTGAATGAATGCGTAATTTATGGACAGGGTTACTGAAAAATCTCCATTAAGATGAAAAACACTAGGAAATGTACATAAACTGAGTATAGTCCTTTTGTGTATCATGCAATAATGAATGTGCAGAATAATTAGTTTATTTTATCCTTAGGTATACCCTGACCCTGTCAGAGTATTATCTATAGGAATAGACGTTAATGACTTAGTTGAGGACCCTGTGGGGCCAGGTGCTTCTGTTACATCGGTGGAATTCTGTGGAGGAACGTAAGTCTTGCAGTCTACTGAATTGATTATACAAATCTTAGTAAACAAAGTACCTACATAATTGCAAGGAATATGAGGCATGTGCACCACTTTCTTTCATTGAAACAAGAAACAAACTTATCTCTTTTGTAATTTGCTAAAAGGAATGCACATGGATTTGAATTTTCTTTGCAGGCATTTGAAAAGAGCTGGACATATAGGAAAGATGGTAATAGTATCTGAAGAAGCCATTGCTAAAGGAATCAGGAGAATTATTGCTCTTACTGGCTCGGAGGCATTGAAGGTAATTCTACCTGAAATAATTAACATAAAAAAATTTCAGATTGTTCCTGGAAATAATGAATATAATAATATATAGAATGAAAATTTCTGACAATCCATCAGTATGAATTTTACCTTGTTTAAACCATCCCTGCACAAAAATAATTTGGATTCTTATTTCAAACGATAGACTGTTTTGAAATTCTTTCTTTCGTGTATCTGTTTAACAGGCATTACATAAGGCTGACGTTTTGGAGAAATCACTGTCACAGTTACAGAATGAGGTAGAGGAAGGATTGAAGACGAAATCTGTCTCTGAAAAGGATCTCACCCGCAAGATAGTGTCCTTTGATGATGTGAGTGGTGTATAACAAATGAACAAATGATGTAGACAGTTACACAGTACAAAGTTTTAAGTCTCCCAAACATATTTAGGGAGATGATTGGGAGTCAACAGTTGTTATCCAGATGATAATACGAGTAGTCATTTGAAATTTCTGATTGTTGGGACCAGTAAACAAAGACAGAGTTTGAATTTTGACAAAATTCCTGAGTTATGCCCCTTGATAAAGTGGAATATAGCAAAGATTTTATTTCTGGATTTTAATATAATAAACCTTGACCAAATCATGTGAAATTTGGAAATTTTATGAAGGCCCACTAAATACAGACCCTCTTTCAGAATTTACCAATTCACCTTTTTCATCATTCTGAATTATGCTCTTTGATAATAGAAATTCTATCATTGATACCAATCTCAGTCTATGTTTATTCTCCACTAAACACCTGGATCAGCTCCATCAGCATCAAGGAAGTTGAAGAAAATCATCTAAAAAATCATCTAAGCATTGCTCTGTTGCTCAAGTTTACAACCTAGTCTGAACTTGTGTTCTATTTACATGTTAGGCAAGCAGTAAACAACAGCGTCAGTAACTTCATAGATTGATTTACATGTACCAAGTATATGCTATGAAGAATGAAGCATGTTGAGGATTAAGTAATAAGACTAACAGAAATGGATAAATTTCAGCATCCTGAAATATAAATTTAACATTTCTGATGGCAGGAGGTTTCTCAATCTGTGATATCTTACTGGAAAAAAGATGAACTTAGATCTCATGTGAAAAAACTGAAGCAGAAAATGGATGAACTTGACAAGAACAGGAAAGCTGCCATGATGACCGAGGTCAGTTTTCGGATTGATTTTATCTGGCTCAAGAAATGTTAGTTTTTAATGAATTGCCTATTATTATCTATGAAATTGTTTTATTCAGGTGGTTGAGCAGGCAAAAGAGATGATTGAAAATTGTCCAAATCAGAAATTTGTTGTGCATGAATTCAAAGCAGATGCCAATGCAAAGGTAACTCTTGAAAAAAAAAATTACACTATTGGTGATTGGTTTATCTTGTCAAGGCAGATTTTTATGTGCATCTTCTTATTTTGATACCTTTGTTACATGTTTGATAGGCCCTGGATGCTGCTATGAAGCAATACAAGGCTCTCAGCCCGGAAACTGCTGCCCTATTTTTCACTGTTGATCAGACAGCTGGAAAAATTGTATGCATGAGCTGTACACCAAAGGTAAGCCATTTAGTAGAAGAAAAAACTGTAGTTTAGTATTATGATCATATCCTTTATATATATTTAATTATTCCTAAGGGTTGTTTTAAATTGTTTTATATGTTATTATGCATTGTAATCATTTCATTACATAAGGCGCTAAATTTTATTCTATTCACATGTGTAATGTATGTTCACATATATTTTATCATATTATCTATAAATCTATTGAATTACAATTAGATAAATTATAGGTACTGAGTTTGTTGAATGGATGAAGAAATTCCAAATGTGCGTAAGGAACCAAAAGATTTCAATTTTTGTAGGAAGAGTAGTGATGGTTGTTTAGGGTAGATACCTAAAATAAATACAATCCTATTTAATGGTTCACTGAAGTGAAAGTTTGTCTATCTTTTTCATGTAAATATCTCACATTTTTATCTTCTCAATAACCATTTAAACCAAACCTTACAAAAGTATCTTTAGGTAAAACATATTCGATTTTTTTCAAATGAGGGACCATGTCTTTCTCCAAGAGGAGTTAATTAAGAAATAACCAGTAGTGTAAAAAAAGGTATGGTGTTTTCAAAAAATTGTCTTCCAAAGAACTTTTGGACCAGAAAGTCAAAACTGGCATGAGAGATTCATTATACATTGAAGATTCAAGTAGACTCAAACCATGACCCCTGTGATCAGGATGGGGCCAAAGTAGGGGTGTATGTTTTAGAATATATGGGAATTTTTTCAAAACCCACAAGGGTACCATTTGTTAAATTAAAATGCAGTCATCCTCATTAATATCTAATGTACATCAATTTAAATATAATTAACATGTTTTTAACATGCAATTTGATTGACTGAATATTTTTTATTAACATAACTTGCAATGTAAAGCATTGTGATATCATTAATGTTTGGCATTTCTGTTTAAAATTCATCCTGAAAATCTCATTAAAAGCTTAATCGACACCATTTTCACTGTGACAACCCTTTCAAGCTCCAGTATGTTAATTTCCCCAAAGACACAACTGGATGTAAATTTCTCACTTGCATGAAATGTGTCAGTGGGTGGGAGTATGAGAATAAACATGGAATGCCATTTGTATTTCAATTTCTGTTAGGGAGTATTTTTCATATGTCAATTTTACATTTTTATTTCCAGTATACATATGAGTATAAGGAGTATCTGTTTAGTGGAAAAGGTGATAATTTGCATAGCAGTATCACCATTATGTACAATTAATTACATTTTACCATTATGTATAAATTATCATGTTTTTTTTTTTATCGTAGTTAATCACATTACATACCCAACAAACTAGACTGATTCCTTAAATATTATACTTAGCTATTTAATTCGTTTCTCAAAGACTGAAGTACGAGCAAGTAGATGATTTATTTTCAGATGTCAGAATAAAAATTTTATAATGCACATTCTTGTATATCCCCTTTAACTGGTACAAATATGTGTGTATATAACAGTTATCAAACTTGCAGTATATATTCAAGTGAAATGGTAAATTTCCAGGTTCATGGTATGGACATACCAAATGAATTTAAATCCTCCACACACACACACACACACTCACTAAAGTGAACTACAACAACGAATAACAGCGTAGCCACGAAGTCCCAACTAATATGCTTATTTTAGTAAAACCACAAAAATGAATAATCCTGCAGTAAATTTTCAATAGTGGTATATTCTTTGAATCTTTGTATCAAATATTAACAGGAACCATTTTTACAAACCTTAATTAAGTACATACCTTAATTAAGTACATAAGGAACAATTTCTTTAAAATCATTTTCTCAAGAATCACAAAAGTAAAATTTGTCACCGTGACATTTTGGTTTACACATTTGTAGGGTTAATGTAATAAGAACCACAAAGACACATTATTTTGGCAGAAATCACCTGAACTTAAAGCTGACATGAACTTTTCTGATAAAATTTTGTTAGCGTCACACATTATTTTTATCTCTTCTGAAAAACCAGGAGCCTTTAAAACAGAAATTGACACAAAGCAAGCTAAAAGTAGGGGATGTCCTTTTTACTGGGAAATTATTTCAAAATGAAAATTGAGTAGGATGTTTAGGAAAACCCTGTAAAAGGGCCTTTCAACCTTAAAAGCTAAATCTTACATGAAAATGCAGGCATTTTCAAACAAGGACCATAATAGTAACTTAAGTTTGGAATACAAAGGAAAATTTTTTAAAAATCTTCCCAGGAACCACAAGGGCAAAATTTGTCAAATTGAGATGTTGTCATCCTCATACAGTGTAGATTCAAGTTTGCTCAAAATATGATCCCTAGGATGCAAGTTAAAAGTTTAGCAATAGGAAAGTTTTATGAACTATCACAAGGGTACAGTTTCTTAAACTTTAAAATAGTATTATGCATGTAATGGATTTAGATTACTTTGTACTTTTGATGCCCGGGGTGTGAATTTCATGGCTAGATTAATACACAGGCATACATTTACTTTCATCTCTCAGTATAGCTTACATGACCAGTTTGTGGCCACTATTAAAGGGGTTTATGATTCTTTGTAAATTATAATTAAGAATATAAAGAAAAAGTAATGATGAGAGATGTGGTCCATGGGCCTCTTGTTTCAGTGCATTTTGTAGGACTACATCTTATCATGGTGCAAATATTAATTTAGTTCCTTTGATTTTTCAGTCTAGTATAGCTTCAGGGTTGACTGCCAATGGATGGATTAATGAGATTGTCCCCCTCATCAATGGTAAAGGTGGAGGGAAAGAGGCCTCTGCTCAAGCTACTGGCACAAACACTGGGGCTCTTAAAGAGGCCATGGACATTGCCACCAAGTTTGCAGAACTCAAGCTCTCTTGATGAAAGAATCATGGATGTTTAATTCAGATATTGTGACTTACAGAAACGCATCTCTAAATCAACCCGTAGAATTTCTTGCAGTATTTGGTGCTTATTTTGTTAATCCATTTCTAGATAAATTACTAATGTTTCTTTACTATAAACGTAAATTACTGTAACATTCTTCAATGTTACGAGGTATTTTTTGCCTGATAGAAATATACAGTATTAGTAAAGGATAAATGTGCAGATGTGTACAGCCTCTTTGTTTGAGTCATTATGTTGAACTTTTCTTATGATGAACCATAGAACGTTTTGCATTTCTTCATCTCAATACGACAGAAATTAAATTATAATACATTTCTACAAACATTGACACACTTAGGTAGAGCTTCGAGGTTCTCTGCACGTTGAAGTTGCTTTCACAAGTGATAAATACTTATCTTGATATTTACATCACATGTATACTGGAATATAGCTTGTTTATGTACCTTTTGAAAATGAAATAAAATTTTGTGAATGAGTTTCAAATTGATCAATCCCAATTTATTTTTTTTTCCAATAGAGAACTATATAGTCATGCATCTACATGCAAAATAAGAATACGGTTTGCCAAATTAATTTGAAAGTATACCCATGGACCAGTAATTTACATTTCTTCAATCATAAAGTTCACTTGTTAAAAATATTTCAAACCTTTGTTAACAGTAAAATTGAAGAAATGAAATATAGTTTACCTACATTTGTTATTGTTAAGCCCTGACACAATGTAATAAAATACAAGAATGTGTGTCTGTGATGCTCAGTTAACCTTTCCACATTCAGAAAATAGTCAATTCTTGGATGACAATAAAAGTTGGTCCCTTTGCAAACACTGCATGCAACATTTTGCATTTGATTCCTTAATGTTATAGTCTTTTCATTTTGAAATTTTAACGATTTCTATCCTGCAATGTACTGTACTCTGTATCTGACTTTGTTGGATGTACAGGTAATGCACTACATGTAGTAATATACTTGTGAGTGGTTGTTGAACAGACCAGTAATGATATGAAGTTAATAATACACTGTATTTCACCATTCCTTCACACAAGGATGATTTGTAACAAGTTTGATTGAAATCGTCCCATTGGCTCTGGAACAGAAGATTTTTTGACATATTTTCGCATGTAAAACTTTGATCCCCTATTGTTGCCTCATCCTACCCCAAGGGCCATGATTTTAACAAACTTGAATCTGCACTATGTCAAGAAGCTTCCACATAAATTTTAAACTTTTCTGGCCCAGTGGTTCTTGAGAGAAGATTTTAAAAGACTCCACCCAATTTTGGCACTTTTTTTTATTACCTCCCCTTTGAAAGGGACATGATCCTTCATTTGAACAAACTTGAATACTCGTTGATGATTTGATTGACTGAAATTGGCCTGCTGGTTCTGGAGAACATTTTTAAAATTTGTCAATGTATTTTTGCTTTTTTGCTATTATCTCCCCATGGAGAAGGGTGTTGCCCTTCATTTGAACAAACCTGAATACCCTTGACCAAAGGGTGATTTGTGCCAAGTTTGGTTAAAATTGGCCAAGTGGTTTTGGAGAAGTCGAAAGTGTGGAAAGTTTACAGACAGATGGATGGGTAATCAGAAAAGCTCACTTGACCTATCAGCTCAGGTGAGCTAGAAAATATTGAATAAAACAGAAACTGTCAAACCATGCAGATTTAGAGTTTTTTGATTAAAAAATCCTTTGGCCAAAAAATATAGTCCTTTTCAAATCCTTTACAAATTTGAATTGTCCTAAAAATTTTCATTTAGGTGGATTTAAGTAATATATATATACTACTCAAAGTTTGATAAGGATCATATAGTTCTTACATTATAAAATCAATATATGAATTGATAAGACACGCAAATTTCATCATAGTGTTGGACTGACCCCTCTTGAGCCTCAAAACACAGGTTAGGTAGGGAAATGCATGCTGCAGTGATCATGAGTAGCACGTGAAGCATGGTACCCACATTATTCACATTTCTGAGTGCTTGTCGTTGATTTGAATTTGGCCATTGTCTTTACATCTGACCTCGTTTAAGTCACTGTTACTCTATGAAAATGCCTCCACAACGTCAAAGACGTCGTTTGACTATTGAAGAATTGGCCAGATGCATAGGAATGCTCGAAAATGGTGCAAGACAACGTCACGTTGCAGAGCTATTGGGTGTCAGTCAGAGCGTTGTTTGCAGAGCTTGCAACCGGTATCAAGCTCATGGTTCAGCTTCTCATCGACATGGAGGCGGCAGAGAAAGGTCCACCACGCAGCAAGATGACCGTTTTCTCTTGATTTCAGCACGACGTCATCGGTTTGCAACGGCGACTGCGCTTAGAAATGATCTTCTGAATGCAACTGGAGTTAACATTTCCACGCAAACTGTGCGTAATCGTCTTCATGAAGGTGGTCTTCGTTCCCGGAGAGCCTGTATTCGCATCCCTCTTACTCAGCGACACAGACAAGATCGTTTGAATTGGGCCAGGGCTCATGTGAATTGGAGGGTTGCTGATTGGGCCCCTGTACTTTTCACAGACGAGTCGAGGTTTTGTGTTGACTTCACAGATCGTCGTGCACGAGTGTGGAGAAGGGCAGGAGAACGATATCAGGACGCTAATGTTGCTGAACATGACAGATATGGTGGTGGGTCGTTGATGGTTTGGGGAGGAATCAGTCGAGCTGGACAAACTGATCTCCATGTCCTAAGGCGAGGCACGATGACCGGAGTGCGCTACAGGGATGAAGTCCTGGATGTGTACGTGAGACCATATGCTGGTGCTGTTGGTCCTGACTTCATCCTCATGGACGATAATGCACGTCCACATCGTGCTAGGGTGGTGGACGAGTACCTGGAACGTGAGACAATTGTTCGTATGGACTGGCCAGCTCGTTCTCCAGACCTCAACTTTATCGAGCATGTCTGGAATATGCTTCAGGTAGCGTTTTCACGTCGTCCTGTACAACCAGCCACCCTCCAGGAACTTGAAAATGTTCTGATCCAAGAATGGAACAATATCTCTCTTGCGTCCATTCAAAACCTCGTTGGAAGCATGAGACGACGTTGCCAAGCTGTCATTGGAGCTAACGGAGGCCATACCCGCTATTGACACTTGTTTGTGCAGTGTGAAATGGAATGTGCAGAGTTTAAACAATTCCGTGATCATGAAATTACCATGCTTTTCAGGGTACTCTCCCTTTACCTTAGGAGTATGCGATGAAATGTCATGTTTGCCAAATTTTTCTGTCACAATTTCTTGAAGTAAACATTTCTGAACATAAATCACTCTGTGTTGGTTGTCATTCACCTTTGTTGAAAGTTTTACAAGTGCTGAAAAATATGATCCTTATCAAACTTTGAGTAGTATATATTATGTTTTGACAAATAACACATCCTGCATGGTTGTGCAGATAAGACTTCCAACAGGGATAGTAAAGTATAATAAAGAAGTGGGGAGATGTGTTTGTTTTCAAGAAATGTAATTTCAATGCCACCATAACTTCTCTTGTCAACATTATGGCCTTCTTTGCATATTATCTGGGTTTTTTAGATCATAGATGAAAGTATCATCATGTATTTCTAATATTTTTGCTGTTGCAAAATCTGGATCTAGAATCAAATTAGAGTTTTGTACAGGCTGACCTTCAGTTTTCAACACTCAATTTTGTATGTTTTCCAAAAATTTATTTACCAGTACATGAGTGCAGTGAATTTGAACTTATAATTCATGCAATCTGGAGTATAGGTTTTGATGGTGGAGGTATTTTGTACTATTGAAAAAATCTTTATTTGCAAAGAATTTTATAAAATAAGTAAAGTATATGTGTACACTAATAATCAAACATAAACGTCAAGACTTGGGCTTCAATGGAAATGGTTTTTCTGTCTGTTTATTTTCCATCTGTTCTCTGTAATGTTCTTTTGCAAAATTTAGCTCGCCCAACAGTTCATGAACTCTGGCCTGTAAAATGACAAATCGGATATAAAGTGGTGAATACACTGTATAAAGTATTGATTCTTGTGTACTGTGAAAATCTAAAGGTAATTTTAAAGTGAAGCTAATATGATGCACTTCCCTCACAATACCATGCATATCTCTAATATAACATTTTCAAACTTAAATTGTCAAAAGCATAATTTTATTTTTATGTGTGTGTTTTCAAATCTTGAAAAACAAAATACATCAACACAGAAGTTCTGTCATTATGCTATATTTGTGAAAAATATATCGTGTATACTAAAATCAAACCAAGCTACAAATATCAAACATTTAACAATAAAGTGAGACAGACTTACTGCAACTTGTTTTCTCTCTGCCAGCCTCAGCTGTTGTTTCCTTGTTAGTGGTGTTGGTCGTCCATCTGTTAAGATCAAATGTGTAAACCTTTAAGTTGCAAGATTTCATTTTTATTATTTCTCATCTTTTGAAAGTTGACTTGCATAAAACACAATATTACACCTGGTAAAAGAAAGAAAACAAAGTTACCTAGGAATGTGTAATCGGGTAGATCTGTCAAGGGACCATACTTTTTACCATCCAATGCTTTACCATTCCTGTTTAAACAAACGTTCTTGTGCTACATTACTTACTACATCTGGAGATTATAAAATACATGGGACAAGAAATTTTATTTTAAATTTTGAATCAGTTACTATAGTAATACAATCTTACTGATTTTAAAGAAATCCTGCATACTCATCTACATGTATTTATATTGTTAATTTTATGGTTCATCTGCAATAATTATATACTGCGAAACATCACATATGTCCTTAAAAAGACACTCATTTTGGTCCGAAATCATAAAATGACAATTTTCCCAGAGCTTTCTCTAATCTTGTTGCATAGTTGAATGTATAAACTTTGCAAAAATAACACATTTCTAAAGTTGAAAAATTCTCTTTTAACTGCAAAAATTAACAGTTTTTGAAGGCCCTTTTTTAACAACATTAAGACTTCCTCTTTCAGTCACATGTGCACGGAGGGTAAATAATCCAGCGAGAGTTGGTGTACAATGGCTAAACCCAGAATTTTGAAAAATTATGTGAGAAAAGGGTTAAAATGGAATGAGATACAACACATACGCAAGCTAGAATTTATGTGGGGATATCACCATGACCCTCTAGCCACAAGACACTCAGGCAGGGCTTTAAAAGTAAGTGCTTTTTTTATCAAAACACATGACATGCTTTATAAAAAACATCTGGTTATAGGGACATGAAAGGTTTTCTCTTATAATAATGATTTATAACTACTTAATTATAAGAAGCAGGAACTAAATCCATAATCGAGAAACGAGTGTGGACCCTGTTAAGGGGTATTTAAATAAGTTTTTACACAACACGTATGTTGTCATACTGAATCACGTGATGTAAAATGTCCAAGTCAGAATGAAGAAGCCATTAAATTCCGGATGATCTCTAAAGCGCATTTGAGAGCAAATTAATGCATTCCTAATGTTAAAGTTTTTCAGTATTGTTATGAATTTTATTATTTTCTCGATACATGTTTTAAAAAACACTCGATTAAAATGTGCAAAACGAGCTGTAATGCCTCTTTAAAAATTCATGAAATTTTAGGATATGTAATTGATTGAAAGTGCTTGATTTGCAGTTTTTCAACCAAATGTATTTGACACTGACCATCTAATAGTGTAGTAGATCCCCCTATAACCATGATAACGATTTTGTCAAAATAAAAAAGTAAATTGAAAGCAAAATAAAAAACAAAAAAAAACACCCCAAAACACACACAAAAACATATATATCTTGGCACAATACATTGTACTTGGCACTAGTGTTAACAACTCTTAAGACAGGTTGGACAAAAACAATGTATCTTCGGGGTAAGGAGTGATTTGACATGTATGATAAATTTCAATCCAAATTTATTCAAGAACAAACTCTTACGCAAGTCTCCACTTGGATCCAAAACCTTTGGCCAGGTTAATTTTTGGACTTTTAAATCTATGTAACCTCCATGCAGATGTAGCATAGCTCCTTACTGAACAGACCTCTGCAATTAAGTAATCATCATCAAAGAAAGCGGTCTACTGAATGTCAGAATCAACCAACCCTGGTTAGAATAATCAAACTTCTATTTTAAACTAGTTTCTTATGAGAGAGAGAGAGAGAGATTGCGACCTTTCATCTGAGATATTTAAATAATTTTAAATATGTTGATAAGTTGTTTACCACACTAACCACGTAACATTTTCGTCGCTGAACATCTCACACATGACATTGTCAAATTCATGCAGGAAACATGCTTTACTATAGTAAAGAGGAAACGTAATTGGGAGTCTAAACTAATCCGGAATTAAAACTCGGAATGATTCCATTAGAGTGAGCGTAGCAAATAATTTCCCTCCAGGGAGGTGGGTTCTTCTACCCCGTGCATTTTTAGGAGCCCAACTGAAACTATAGACAAATAATGTATTTACATCTGGAAGTGCTTATCTGATTAAAGCAGATCAAATATTGCTGGAAGTGCATACAAATATGAAAATTTATTTATTTTTCAAAAGTTGTTTCTACGATTTGGTAAAGCATATATAATCGATTTTAACAAGAGGCCCACGGGCCTTGTCGGTCATTTGAGTATTAGTTAAAAAGTATCGCTAGTCCCAGGAGCTATGGGACCTATAATAATTTTCCTGGTTTTCTTTTTTTGTTTTGTTTAGTTTTTGTTGTTTTTTTTGGTTTGTTTTTTGTTGTTGTTTTTTATGTTGTTGTTGTTGTTTGTTTCTGGTTTTTTGTTGTTTTTTTTGTTTTGTTTTGTTTTTTTGTTCGTTTTTGGGGGGGGGTTGTTTTTTGTTGTTGTTTTGTTGTTGTTTTGGGGGGGTTGTTTTGTTTTTTTGCTTTTTGGGGTTTTTTTTGGGGGGGGGGTGTTTGTTTTTTGGGGGGGGTTTTTTGTGTTGTTGTTTTTTTGCATATCTAAGCTAAATTTTGATATTCAGCAACAGTAAAAAAACCAAACCAAGATATATTTTTCAAACACAAACGCCTCCGAACGTGTCAATACCGATGCAATGAAAGTTATACCCAGATATGTCTATATGACTATTTTGGACACACGGGTGCTTGTTATTCGTTTTGTTCTCAATTTATTGTGAATTTAAATATTTGTATATAAATTAGGAACAACATGGATTAAGAAGCCCTTGTGTCCTAGAGTCAGATCCCTCAGAGTTGCGAGGTTCACAATTTTTGTATATTCTTTTCTACTTTTCCTAGATTTTATACAGTGTTAGCAAAACAAAAGACAATAATCACTAGGATAATTTTGGCCCCACCCTGTGGTCAAAATCCCATGTCTGGGATCATAACATTTATAGTGTTAGTAAAGGGCTACCTTCTCCTTCTAAATCCTATCTATTTCGTTTCAGTTTAGTATTGATAGCATTAAAAAGATGTTATTTAAATGTTATACATATAAACACTGTATGTCTTTGACTCCGCCACAGAGTCAAAGCATAACGAAGTTTACAATTTCGGTAGAGGCCTTCCTGCTCTATGTTTCAGTTCTAGATTTTATTGACTACACACATATCGATGACGTCACATGCACAATACACACTATGGGTCAGGCTAATGCAAGTAATATCATAACATCTCCCTTCCTTTGAAATTGAATTGAATGATGGACAATTTGACAATGAACTTCTAAATATTGATTTACATAAACTTTAACATGTATGGTTAATTAATGCATCCTAGCAAATTATCAAGCATGCATACTTCTGCAGTAATAAAATAATATAAGAAAAGGTATGATGCAATAGACTAGAAAAAATAGAAGTAACAATTACATAGCTACTCAAAGGTTGCAATTAAGCACAATGAAAATGTTCAAATAACATAAATGTTCAAGTATTTGACAGTCATTTCATATTCACATGATAGTCCTCGAGTTTCTTAGGAAGTCTCTTCACACGCGTGCTAGTTCTCGAACTAGCTGAGTTTGTGGAAACGGTACTAGCATCACTAGATTTCTGCGGAGTGCGATTTTGAACAACTTTAATGTCTTTCACATTAGGTTTCTCGGTCGGAGTCACTGAAGGTGAGTCGCACAAGACATCAGGGTCTGGAAACGGATCAGCATTCGCGTCACAGGGTTCATTTGTAGCACGAAGGTCTCTACGGTTTCGGCGGTATTTTCTATTGTCAATCTCGACTATGAACGAGCGATTTCCAATATTTTCTATGCAAGTTCCGTAACGCCATTTTTTCTCTGGGTCCGTATTTGGTTTCATTCGCACCGGTTGTCCAATACTGAGTTCTGGAAGTTGCTTCGCACTTTTGTCGTAGTAAAACTTGGCTTTTTGTCTTTTGAATTTTACCTTTTCTGCTACCTCTTCCACAAGCTTGGGTTGAAGCAAGTCTTGTGACATTGGTAATGAATGACGCGTTCTTCGGGACATAAGACGTTGTGATGGACTGCTGGCCATGTCAGCTGTTGGAGTGTTCCTCCAATCAAGAATACATTTCCACAAATCATCGCGATTTCTTCTTGCTTTGCGGACAATATTTTTTGCAATTTTCACAGTTGCCTCTGCCTTCCCATTGGACTGACTGTGATAAGGAGATGAAGTAAGGTGCTCAAATTCCCAGTCACATGCGAAATTATGAAATTCAGTTGCTTTGAACTGAGGGCCATTGTCGGTAACAACCACATCAGGTGTTCCGTGACGAGCGAAATGTTGTTTCAAACAGCTGATAACTGTAGCTGCTGAAGTATCTGCAAGTAGATCGAGTTCAAAGAAGTCTGAATAGTAGTCTACAGTAACTAGATAATCCTCAGTCTTCAGAGTAAAAATGTCAATTCCAAGTTTCGACCAGGGCTGATCTGGGATGTCATGTGTCATCAACGGTTCTTTCTGCTGTTTCCGTTGAAACTCGCTGCATGTACTGCACTTGCTGACAAAATCCTTGATTTCCTCATTCATTAGAGGCCAATACAAGGAATCCCTTGCTTTGCGTAGACAAGCTTCAATTCCCAGATGGCTTGAGTGAATGCGTCGGAGCATTTCATGTCGCAGTGTCTTTGGTATGACTACACGGCTGCTGCGGTAGATGATACCGTCTTGAACTGAAAGTGCATCTCTGACATTCCAATATTGACGAACACCTATTGGAACTTGATCCTGAGTATCTGGCCATCCTGAGAGTATTACGGTCTTTAGGGACTGAAGACTTTCATCCTTGTTAGTGAGGTCCCTAATCTGGTTCAATCTGGAGTCGGTGACCTTACATACCCACTCTGATTGGTTGATGTATGCAATTTCCTCTGCAAGCTTAGACATGAGGTTCTCTTCATGACCGGTAGTCGCACGAGACAAAGTGTCTGCTATGTAGAGATATTTCCCTCTGGTGTAAACAACTTCTAAATTGTATTTCTGCAGGCGAAGTAGCATCCGTTGGAGGCGTTTTGGTGCAGCTAGGAGTGGTTTCTTAAAGATAATTTCCAACGGCTTGTGATCTGATTGTACTGTGATAAGTTTTTTTCCATAAATGTAATGATCGAATCTCTCACATGCAAAGACAATCGCGAGACACTCCTTTTCTATTTGGGCGTAACACTGTTCTGTTTTGCTTAAGGCTCGAGAAGCGTATGCTACAGGTTGACCCCTCTGTAAGAGCGTGGCTCCTAAACCAACATCACTGGCATCACACTGAATTGTGACCTCTTCCTGAACATCAAAGTATCTCAGGACTGGTTGTGTACTGACGAGTTGTTTCACATTCTCAAATGCATCTTCTTGCTGAGACTGCCAAGACCATATGGCACCTTTATCAGTAAGACGTCGCAAAGGTTCACATGTCTCGGAAAGATGAGGTAAGAATCGTGATAAGTATGTGGCAAGTCCGATGAAACGTTGAACTGCTTTTACATTCTCAGGTCGCTTCATGTTGTTGATTGCACTAACTTTATCTGGGTCTGGACGGATACCTTCTGCGGTAAGTATGCTGCCCATGTACTTCACTTCTGTCTGACGTAACTTGAATTTATCCTTGTTCAGTTTCAGTCCCACTTCTGACACCATGTTTCAGTTCTACAGCTCGAGCTCTCTGTAATACTGCTATCAAGTTTGAGTCATGGTCTTGAATAGCTGTTTCCATGGTTTCACCACATCCGAAAACAATAATGTCATCCATCACACATTCTGCTCCTGACAGTCCTTCGAGAACTTCATGCTGTCTGCGCTGAAATTCTTCAGGTGCTGAAGATAATCCGAACGGCATCCGCAGCCAACGATACCGACCAAACGGAGTCCAGAATGTTGTCAGAAAACTGCTGGATTCATCTAACTTGATGTGCCAAAATCCTTCCTTTGCATCTAACACCGAGAAAACTTTGGCATTTGCAAGATTTGGCAATATGTCCTCAAGTGTTGGCATAAGGTAGTGAGAACGTTTAATTGCTGTGTTTAAGTCCCTTGGGTCAATGCATATGCGTAGTTTACCAGGTTTTTTCACTGTCAACATACTGCTTATCCAGTCTGTGGGAGTAGTGACTCTTTTGATTATGCCTCTGTTCTCAAGGTCTTTTATTTTAGCATGTATTTCCTGCTTCATAGCTTGACAAACTCTACGAGGCTGATGCTGAACTGGCTTGACTGACGGGTCAATTTCTATCTTGTATTCACCAGGAAATGATCCCAAGCCTTCAAACACATCCTTATACGAGTCCAATATCTGACTTCGGCTGATTGGTTCTGTTCTTGGCTTGGAGGAAGTATCAACACTGTTAACGATGTTGACTGTTAGCAGTCCTAACTTTTCGCATGCTTCTGCTGAGAGTAGTGCAGTCTGGTTTGTGTCAACTATGTAAAAGTTCAAACACTCTGTATGGTTCTGAACAGTACATGAAATATCAACAGTGCCTAGCGGTTCGAGTTTCGAGTTTCCACCATAGAGTCGCAAAGCTTTTGTAGTAGGTCTCATGGGTGGATTGCTGTCTTGGGTAAGTATGCAGTATTGACGAAGTCCAAGAATATTGCAAGTAGATCCAGAATCGAGCTGGCAGATTACATGTCTTCCAAATGAATGGTCAAGCGACATATGTACTTTAGTAAACCACTGCTTCCCATGCGTTGATTTCACAGTAAAACAAGACTCTGTAGATTCACAGTCACTAGAATCATCAGCATCATCAACTCTATGTACTCGCTTCTTCACACTTTGACATACTGTTGAGAAATGATTTTTCTTTCTGCATAAGTTGCATATTTGGCCATCTGCAGGGCAATTTTTTCGTCCTTTGGCATGCTTTCCACCGCAGTATTTGCATTTCAATTTCTGTGTTGATTCATTAAAGTTCTTGGTTGCCTTTGGAGTGAACTTCTTCGGTTTCACATCTTTGGAATGTTTCTTAGTTCCTTTCGATGCATAGTTTACTTGTGGTGCAACTACAGTTTCAGTTGGTCCTTGTAGTTTCTTAAGCTGATTTGATGTTCTTTCACTGGTTCTACACATGTCAATAGCACTGTCTAAAGTGAGTTTTGACTCCCGTAGTAGTCTACCACGCACTCCTTGGTCCTTTGTACCAAGCACAATTCTATCGCGAATCATCTGGTCTGCGAAAGCACCGAATTCACATGTTTTCGCTAATTCTCGAAGTCTGCATAGATAGTCATCAAACAATTCACTGGTCATTTGATCTGCTGTATTAAAAACGTAGCGTTCATATATGACGTTAGTTTTGGGCATGAAATGTTGATCTAGGGCTTCCAGAATCTTATCAATGTCCTTGCTGTCTTCTTCAGAGAGCGGGAGATTCTCGTATATTTGAAAACAGTCTTTACCCATCACCGTGAGAAATGTGGCAATACGAATGGGTGCATCTTTTTTGATAAGTTCCGTGGCAATTTCATAATTAGACCATTGCGCCTTGAAGAATTTCCAATTACCTTTTAGGTCTCCTTTTACCAGCATAGGTGCAGGAACGGGTAATTCTTTCGATGCCATACTTTCGAGCAGAGCTGTAGCAAGAGTGGCGGCAAAGTGAAACACGTGCTCAATGAGGCTGAATTATCATGTCCAAATATCAGCGGGAATAATCCAAAATTGCTAACCAGAATATTTGGCGT
Organism: Ostrea denselamellosa; assembly: GCA_024699665.1. Classification (NCBI taxonomy): domain Eukaryota; kingdom Metazoa; phylum Mollusca; class Bivalvia; order Ostreida; family Ostreidae; genus Ostrea; species Ostrea denselamellosa. The sequence continues at coordinate 15,902,827 of JAMZEH010000055.1, forward strand.
CGCTAAACGTGCACACAGTTCAATGCTGTACTCGTTGCTTACGCTGGAAGGGCGCTGAAATCTGCTGAAGTCGGCGTGAGAAAGCTGCTGACTTCTGGCACCATGTTTCAGTTCTAGATTTTATTGACTACACACATATCGATGACGTCACATGCACAATACACACTATGGGTCAGGCTAATGCAAGTAATATCATAACACTCTACATGACAGCTTTAGTTAGTTTTTTTTGAAGATGTACGGTGGTAGAGAAGATTTTTGAAATTTGGTCAATTTTTGACAGTTTTTTATTCTGCCCGTACGGCATCAATTGAGCAGAATAGGTAATGCTATCGCCATTTCAAGTAATGCGCGCAATAATTCAAAATGGAAGGTAAAACTGAAACTGAAACTAGTTTATTTGATTAAAACGCCTAATTTTACATACATGTATTCACTGGCGTTGTACAATAAAATAGTAAAAGAGATGATATGCACAGAAGGTAATAGTAGAAGCATAAGATAGGTAAGTAAATAAGTAAATAAAACATACAAGTACATACATTCTACAAAACTGAATCAATGTCTAGTACGATACTAAAATGTTTTTGTGTGTGTGTGTGTGTGTGTTTTTGTTGGTTTTTTTTTGTTTGTTTGTTTTGGGGTGTTTTTTTTGGGGGGGGGGGTTGTTGTTGGTTTTTGGGGTGTTTTTTTTTAATTGTATGAAACCGGGTGGAAAATGAAGTAAACACCGGTCCTGTGGGTTATTCTTTTTATTGTGCGATGTAACAATGTAGACACATAAATATATGTATTTATGTAGAAGTAGATGTAGACGTAGACCCTCCCATGAGGTGCAAAGGTCCTATCAGTGCTCCTACTCTAGGTTCTAAATGTAATTAAAATAATATATCTAATATGTACAAGGAATTTACACCACTTCGGTATGAAACAGAAAACTAGTCCTCAATAGAAAATTTCCCTCCAAAAAAAAATATCATGTGACTAAACTAGAGTGACCAGTCTATAAATAGTAGCATAATTACTTTAAACAAGAAAAACCTGTCTTGTATGGTCAGCAATAAAATTCAATAGGTTATGAAGTAACAAGACAAACAAGTAGCAAGTAATTGTGAATAAAATTTAATTCTCATGTTTCAGATTCTGCAATTAAATTGAAATGAAAATTTATTCAAAAGAATGAAAGTTAAAAAAAATGAAATATTTAAAACATGTAAAATTTCACTCTATCACATACTCCCCTGTGTCGAAAAATGACGTCTCGGCATTTACAATTTCAGTTGCTTAACAATCCATTTATCTATTCGATATAATATTAAGTATAGTTCTGCCTGCTTCTTCCTGCAAATTGGACAGTAGAGAAGAGTTGGATGCTAAAGAAGTAATGTAAGAAACTTTCTTTTCCCAATCTTCTTTCTGAGTAGGTGGTACACTAGGTGTTGCAGACTTGTTCAGGAGGAAGTCACCAGTTTGAAAACGGACAGGTAATTTCCGCTGTCTGGTTGATCTCCTTGGAGGAACTTCTTCGGTCTGTTCTGTTTCTGTCTGAGATGGTTCTGCATCTGGAATTTCTTCCCGAGCAATCTCCGTGTCGCTAGCGCTAGCATGAAATGAAACATCATTAGTCTCTTGAGCAATTTCAGAGTCATCAACAATCACTGGACTGCTGTCCTCTTGCTCCTCCTGACTAAATGTGAATCCCCATAAAGAATTATCCTCTGAGTCACTCTCCTCAGATTCTCCTTGATGGGTGTCTTTAGGTTCCTCTCTAACTTTCGGTGGTACAGGCTTCACTCTAGATTTCCTTGGAGCTGGTGTTGGGGTTGCATCATGAAGAAAACCCACTGGCAGTAAAAGGTTGCGATGTAGAGTGCGAGTACGACCTTCTCCATTTTCCCTTCTGACGACAAAAACAGGAATATCTTCATTTGGTTGTGCAATTACTGCATATGGTTCCTGCTCCCATTTGTCAGCCAACTTGTGCTTACCGTCGAAGGCAACTATCTTAACCAGAACTCGGTCTCCAACCTTTACTGTTCCTCCTCTAACCTTGGTGTTGTAGGTGTCTCTCTGCTTGGTTCTTGCTTTCTCAGCAGCTTTGGCTGCCAACTCGTATGCTCTTTGGATCTTACTCCGCAAGTCAGCTACATACTGAGTTGTAGGTTCCTTCTCATTATTTCTAAGGCCAAAGGTTATGTCCACGGGCAATCTTGGATTCCTACCGAACATGAGGAGATAAGGGGTTTGTCCTGTGCTCTCGTGGCGAGTACAATTATAGGCATGTACTAAAGGGTTGACGTATGCCTTCCAATTAGCCTTCTTGGTAGATGGAAGAGAACCAAGCATGTCAAGCAGAGTCCGATTGAACCTCTCGCACATTCCATTACCCATGGCGTGATAACTGGTGGTCCTAGATTTACTCATCCCTGTGATTGAACATAATTCTTTAATCACTTTACTCTCAAAATTTGCGCCTTGGTCTGAATGGATTCTGGCAGGTATCCCATAGTGAACAATAAAATGATTAAAGAATGCTTCTGCAGTCGTTCTAGCTAACTGGTTCCTGGTTGGGATGGCTAATGCATATCTAGTAAAGTGGTCCGTGATCACCAATATGTGCTGATAACCTCCCTTGGATGCTTCCAGAGTCAGGTAATCCATGCAAACTAACTCAAGTGGTGCACTGGTAATGATGTTTACTAGAGGAGCTCGTTGGTTGCTTGGTGTCTTCCTCCTGGTACATCTTCCACACTCGGTGATCCACGTCTCAACATCACTATGCATTCCAGGCCAGTAGAACCGGTCTTTGATGAGTGATAGGGTTCTGTCTTTACCAGGGTGTCCCATGTCATTATGCAGAGCTTCAATCACGGTTGATGCATGAGCAATGGGTAAAACCAGTTGATGTTTAACTCCTTCATCTGTTGTTGTTACTCGATACAAAACTCCATCTATTAACTTCAAATTCTGGAATTGTCGTAGCAGGGGGTTACATCCTATGTCTTTTCTTTGTGGTTTCACATTGGATCGTACATATTCCACTATTCTCTTTATATCAGGATCCAGATCTTGTGCTTTACACCAATCAATGATGTTTCCTGTTCTGGACCCTCGTGGATCTTCATCATCTAAGACTATCGATGGTGAAAGAGTAAGACTTTCCACATAGGCTGGCACAGTAGAATGGCAAATGGCTTGTACAGTCTCCATGTTGATTGTTGGTAAACGACTAAGAGCATCAGCATCTGCATTATTCCTCCCAGCTCGATACTTGATGTCAAAGTTGAAGGAAGCAAGAGCTGCTAACCACCGATGTCCAGTCGCATCTAGTTTGGCTGTTGTCAACACATATGTAACCGGGTTGTTATCAGTTAAGACTGTAAACTGTTGACCATAAAGGTAGTCTTTGAACTTGTCACAAATTGCCCATTTTAGTGCTAAGAATTCTCTCTTATGTGGTGGATAATTTTTCTCTGACTTGCTGAGACCACGACTGGCGTAGCTAATAACTCGCTTGGCTCCATTCTGTTCCTGATATAGGACTGCTCCTAAGGAGTCCCCTGAGGCATCTGTATGCAGCTCATAAGGTAGGGTACTGTCTGCATATCCTAGTATCGGTGTAGAAACCAAATGAGTCTTTAATGTCTCAAAAGCAGTATCCTGCTCCAATCCCCATTGCCAGTCTTTCTTGGGTTTCTTTCCTCGAGACTTTTTAGAGAGAGGTGATGGCATTAAATCTGTCAGTGGTCTGCTTACTCTACTAAAGTTCTCAATGAATCGTCTGTAGTAACCAACGAAACCAAGAAATCTACGGACATCCTCTGGTGTTTTTGGTTTCGGCCAATTGATTACTTTCTCTGTCTTGTCTGGATCAATCTCTATCCCCTTATCTGAAACTATATGACCGATGAATTTAACTTTCCTCTTAAAGAATTGGCATTTGGATGGAGCTAGTTTAAGTGCCGCCTCTCGTATCTTGCTGAACACAAGCTTGATGTTATGGAGGTGTTCCTCAAACGTCTTGCCAAAAATGATGACATCATCTATAAAGACACAGCATACTTTTAAGTTTAGGTCAGCTAGGATGTTCTCCATCAATCTCTGATATGTCGCTGGGGAGTTTGTAAGTCCAAAAGGCATGCGATTGTATTCATAAAAGCCTAATGGTCCTACCGAAAATGCTGTACGTTCCTTATGACTCTCAAGAATCTCCACCTGATGGTAACCAGATTTCATGTCGATGATGGAAAAGAATTTATTTCCAGCGATGCAGTCTAGAAGATCCTCGACTCTTGGAAGTGCGTAACTGTCCTTTTTGGTTCGTTGATTCAGCTGTCTATAATCAACACATAGTCGTAAGTTTCCGTTTTTCTTTCTCACCAGTACAACATTCGATGCATATGGAGAATGTGATGGCCTTATGATTCCTATGTCGAGTAGCTGTCTCAAGTGAGACCTCACTTCATCATACATAGATGCAGGAATCTTCCTATATCTCTGTTTGAAAGGTGTATCATCCAGCAAATCTATCCGATGCTTTACTCTTTCTGTATGTCCTACATCCTGATCTCCTTTACTGAAGATGTCCGAGAACTGTAACAGAAGATGCTTGCCTTTCTCCAACTGGTCTTCTGATAGGTCACTCTCTGTGATGTTGATTTCATCCAATGGGTTGAGCATCTTGGATGCTTCAGGCATCATGGGTTGTTTCTCTATCACGACTGGCTGAATTTCACAGATGATTCCTCTTGATGGAATTGTCAAAGTCCTTGTCGTGGTATTGAAAATCTTCACTGAAACAATTCCATTATTCCTATAGTGATATGGTCTTAGCACTGGCTCAATATCAAAATCACTGTAGTCTGGAGATAATGTTGATGATTGCAGTATAGAAGCTGTCCTTTGGTATGGTAACTCCTTGTCATAGAAACCTTCAACTTCAGTCACTGAGTTTGGTGGTAAAGTTACTCTACAAGAAGTTTTTACTACTGCCAATCTGTCCTCATTCTTATTAAGTTCTTTCGCTCTGAGTGTTAAACATCTCAACGTCATGAACCAGGGTGTGGTGAGAGAAGCTGTCTGAAGATATCTAGCACCATGCTCATCTTTCAGGTGTTCAATCATGGAATGCAATACATTGGTACCAAGTAGTACTGGAATATGTTGACTGTATTGAGTATCAGGTACTATCAGCATTATGTTCCTAGTCATCATATTACTGTTTCCAGGTGTTTTGATGTCGGCCTCGATATATCCTTCGTATGGTAACTGTGTACCTCCAGCACACTCTATGTCCAGAATCTGATTCAATTGCCTCATCTCAATAAAACGTGACAATTCTTTTAAGTAAAATGATTTGCTGATGGTTGACACTGTTGATCCTGTGTCTAGCAAAGCTGTAATTCTCTTTCCTTCTAAAATAATTTCTGCTTCCGTTGGCTTTCCAAGCATTCCTGGGGGTATAGATGTGTGTACTTTGTTGATCTTTATCGTGGGACCATTCGTCCTTCTGTTTAAGCCTAGTACTGGCCCCTTCGTCCAGGCTTCCTCAAGTTTAAAGGTTTCCTTGTGTGATCCATTCTCACACGACATCCAATCTGAATATGTCCTGGTTGCTTGCATTTGTAGCAGTACACGGTGTTGTCACAACTCTCTGCAGCTCCTCTTTGTGATGTGTCTTGTTGTTGATAGTGATAATCCGTGCTATATTGTTGCTGTCTAGGCGGTCTATTGTATTTTCCTCTTTTTCCTATCCATCTATAACTATTTCCTCTGTATTGCTGTTGTCCTCGTAACTCTGAGACTTCATGAGTCAGCTGCTGTACCATTCCCTTAAGTTCTGAGATTTCATCTTTGTCTGAAGTATATGTGGTAATGGCCGCTTTTGCTGTCTTTGGCTTTGCTGACTTCTGATGATCTTTTTCTATCTGTCGCAATGCAACACGAAGTTTGTTGAAGTCTGTTGTGGTGTCGTATTTATGACCACTAATGTCCTTCAGTTCATCTCTCAAACCTCTCCATAGCATGCCATGCAACATGTTGTTCACTTCAGAGTGTCTAATGATTCCCTTTTCCAGACCTTTTCCAATGATGTTTTCCAGCCTCGTGCTCCATTCAGAAACATCCTCATTCTCTCGTTGTCTTGCACTATAAAATTCTGCCATTAGTTGTTCTTTGTTGTCTACACTGCCATACACACTGTCAAGGGTTTCCAAGATGTCATTTAATGGCTTATCCAGTCCTTGATAAATTAGAATTCGGGCTGCTGATCCAGTTAATGAACGACGGATTGCATATTCCTTTTGCTCCTTGGTATAACCCGAGTCTTTGAGTAGCATCTTTACTTCATAGCGCCAAATGTCATAAGCTACTTCTCCTTTGTTGTCACCGCCAGAAAAAGTTCTAACCTTTGGAGGATATGGAGATAATGCTTTAGTCTTTGGCACGATTCCTGTTCCATCTGTTGGTAGACTCGATGGAGCTTTTGGTTTGACATCAGGCTGACCCTCTTTTGTATGCGCAATGTAGCCTTTAATCCATCTATCGAGTTCAGTTGGGTTGTCTCCCTTTGGATTAAGTCCCATAGCCGTCAATGTTTTAAGCATCTGGTCATAAACAATAACATCCAAAGATTGCGTCATAGTAGGACTGGTTGGTTGCTGTGTTATAGTCTTTTCCCTTCCTTCAGCCATGATGAAGTCTGTACTATGATCCAATATCCACAAAATTGATTCAAAGTAAATGCGAATAATGTTTGCTTTCAAAATAGAATGTAAAATATTTTTCCTAATTATGGAAAAGTTGAAATTAATTCAAAGAAAGCAAATAAATTAAAGAAACAAGACAAAAATATTCAAGAAATGTTTTGTATACATCAACTACACTTACTTCCGGTAATCTTGACCTTATAATAAGTGTATGTGTGTCTGTGTAGTAAGTATCAAAGACCAATATAGGTAATATAACTCTCCAAAATACCAAGTTCAAATCAATGCATAATGACAGATAATAATTCAAAGCACTGATATAATATGATTAAAAAAAATAAGATAGGATCAGAAATATTCACATTCGCCCAAAACGATTTCTGTAGGTAAATTTTCAAGTCTAAATTCTAATTTGTAAACACAAGTCGACGGCAATAACACAATGACAATCAATGCAATGTTCTCTAAACACTAAGAAATGTCAGCTTGCAAGCCGTTGCATAAACTATAAAATAAAAGTCAATAATTCTACAAGTGTTTCTTTGTTTTATTTCCAAACCTGGACTCCGATGAAGTAAGTAAATGTCAGCACGTTTTTGTCCCAGATCACAACCGGAAGTAAACACTGAATACTGAAGTCTCCGATCTTGAACCGTAGAACAGCTATTTCCGGAATGCGTCAAGGGCGTTGTTACATCCACTGCACAATATTCACGTTGGGCGCCATTGAAACCGGGTGGAAAATGAAGTAAACACCGGTCCTGTGGGTTATTCTTTTTATTGTGCGATGTAACAATGTAGACACATAAATATATGTATTTATGTAGAAGTAGATGTAGACGTAGACCCTCCCATGAGGTGCAAAGGTCCTATCAGTGCTCCTACTCTAGGGTTCTAAATGTAATTAAAATAATATATCTAATATGTACAAGGAATTTACACCACTTCGGTATGAAACAGAAAACTAGTCCTCAATAGAAAATTTCCCTCCAAAAAAAAATATCATGTGACTAAACTAGAGTGACCAGTCTATAAATAGTAGCATAATTACTTTAAACAAGAAAAACCTGTCTTGTATGGTCAGCAATAAAATTCAATAGGTTATGAAGTAACAAGACAAACAAGTAGCAAGTAATTGTGAATAAAATTTAATTCTCATGTTTCAGATTCTGCAATTAAATTGAAATGAAAATTTTATCAAAAGAATGAAAGTTAAAAAAAATGAAATATTTAAAACATGTAAAATTTCACTCTATCACATGTATATTAACAGTTTCTAAATAAATGAGTTTTCAATTTCGCCTTAAAACTGTTCAGTGATTTCGACTGTTTTATCTCTAGAGGTAGATCGTTCCAAAGTCGAGGACCAACGGTTCATTAATTATTTGAAGATTGTTGGGGCGCATTGAATGAATTGATGATATCTTCAAATAACTGATGTTTAAGAATTCATGTTCCACAGGGATGATGTTAATTTGGCGGTCATAGATCTGGAGTGGTTGGGGGGGGGGGGGGGGGAATACAGGGGTTGCACCTCCTTTGCTCGGAGTATTTGAACAAACATGGTACTCTTTACCATTTTGGGTCTTCAATTCCCACCGCCTTATCGAGGGGGGGGGGGGGTGCAAACTTGGATTGCACTTCCACCACCATCACCACCCAACCCCATTTGATTGTTGTTTTTTTTTTCCTGCATCCGTCCCTGCGGACTTAAGTTCATTCGAGCATGGAAGCTTTTTAATAGGTTTGATTGTGTAAAAATAATTCATAGATCATATGTATTATGTGTTATAAAAAGCTCCTCGCCTTATATACGTGTATTACAATGGGACTCGATATATTGCTCAGACTTCGATCTCCGTACGTTCTTAATCGACAGTTCCGATGCGTGTCCTCTGTATAACTCTTGATCTCTCGAAATTCTCCGTCTCGCGAAGTGAAATTCGACTTCTGAAAAACACATTTCGTTGTTTTTTTCAACCTTTCACTTCTCGGAATTGGTGTTACTGTATTCACACCGCCAACCAGACGTATTCTCGCTTGGACTGCCAGGTGCTAGCTTGGCAGTGTTAATTAGACCTAGGTGTTACGCAGGTGGCGCGTCCCCTGTGCTGCTTTTTTGGGTGGTTAAATGTTTGAATGGTCAGTTTATTCTCCACACCTGTGATTTTTTGTTTGTTCTTTTTTTAGGTTTTGTTTTTTGTTTTTTTTTGTTTTTTTTTGGGGGGGGGGGGGGTGTTTGTTTTGTTTTGTTTTGTTGTTGTTGTTTTGTTTTTGTGTGTGTATTGTTTTTTTGGGGGGGGGGGGGTGGGTGGGTGTCTTGTTTGTTTTTTTGTTATATAAATCTGAACTACAATGATTGTATCTTGGATTTGACTCAACCATCGATTATCTGTTTGTAAATTATCTGTTATTATTCATGTTTATGATATTGTTTATGATATGTTATTTACACAGGCCACACCGTGAACTAGTTTGTATAACTAATTTGTGCAATCCTGTATGAATAAGGGATATTATTATCTTTCGAAGATTTCGTCCCTTGAACTTGAATTATATATCATATACAAACACACTTGTGTGTGTGTGTGTGTGTGTGTGTGTGTGCGTGTGTGTGCTTAGTTTTTTAATCTGAATCTATACGGATACTGTTCTGAACTAGAACTGTCCTAACGGACCAATACCTCCACCCCACCCTCACCCCAGCAGGATACTACCATTGAATAGTGGGAAATAGTGAAATTGTGCTACTGAAGAAAAACACATCCCTTTGACACGAGGAGGAACTCTGTTTTCTTGAGATCAATTACTGCAAATGTAAACCACACATTCTGCAGTAAAACATTGAAATATGAGTAATATAACTTCTGAAGATTATTTCAAGGATTCCTATTCAACAGTATATGAGCCAATGAATAACACATCTTGTCTTTTAACAAATTCATATCCACAGACAGATGGGCAGACATACAGACAAATTAACTGATGACTGCATTAGACCCACTCCAAATCTATGCGGTAGTCTCTGTGAGAGAAAGCGACTAAGTCTATAACGTTGAAAAACACCTGTAAAATGAAAATATTTATAACTTCCTGTAAAGTTAAAGAATATCAATAAAAATTACAGGTGCATAACTTCATTATATACATAATATATACACAACGTTTGAATAAAATCTGGTCCATTGGTTTTTAAACTATACTCTGGAAAATGACAACCCCCCCTCAAAATGGAAAAAAATATCCATAACTTCTCGAGTGTTAAAAATTCTCAATCAAAATAGCAAGTGCACAACTTCATTATATATATAAGATGTACATTGTATATAAAATTTAAATCAAATACTAGGGATATACTCTGAACAAATTGCGCTCTACGGACAAACGGACGGACAGGTTAATTCTATTATACCCCCTAAACTTAGTTGTTGGGGGATAATAACTTTCTGGTATTAAGTATAGTCCCACAAGATTCTCTTATGCCATCATCACCATCTAAACATCCGCGGTGTGGTTGCCCTTTTTTACATGCGTTATCGACGAGGTCTTCCGGTTTGAGTGCTTAATCGCACACTCCCGGGCCTTTCAAAGCAACAGCAAATTAAAATAGAATTAGATTATTGAAAATATCTTTGATTATTTGAAGATATCATCAATTTACTTGCTGCGCGCAACAATTCAATTAAAGATCTCTTCAAATAATTAATGATGTTGTAAATGTGGAATTTATAACTGTTTAAGATACATCGATACCATTCACCATCCCCCGAGAACAAATGTGGAATTATTGTGTGTCTTAACTGTATTTGATAGCATTTCATGCCAAGTTGATGTGCGCAATAATTTTAATATCGTTGCTCCCTTCCAATATATTAATGATATCAACAACAATTAAATTGAAGTGGACTACAATCTAATCGAAGAGAGCAACTGTTCAATTAGTGTGCGCATCAATTCAATATCGATGCGCGCAATAATTGAATTATTGCTATCTTCATTTGAATTAACGATACTCTTAACTCAACTGATGCGCGCAATAATATACTTTTAGTGGGAACAATTATATAATGAGATATATGTTCGATTCGGCATATCCACAACCTGAAACAATGATCTCTTTAACTGAATTGTTGCCCCCTATAAAGAATTCATGCAATCATTGATTCCTTGTACGAAATCGTTGTAAAGAATTACAGATATTTTCAACTGAATTAAAGAGACCATCAAATCATTTATACCGAGCTCCAAATTCACCTTTGCGAGCAATATTTCCACCACAATGACTCGCATCAGTTGAATTGACGAGAGAAATAAGAGATTTGACGAGCGCGTCAAATCAATCATTGTGCGCAGTAATTAAATTGATACGTGCATCAAACCATCTCATTACCCTCAACAATGCTTTTGATGTGTGCATTAATTTAATTATTTTGCTCAAAATTTTGAATTCATGAATGAACTTAAATGAACGATAGTTTATATCAGGGTCAATTAAAATACTGTTTTTTAATCAAGGGTCATCCCAAATGTCACGATGGTCACGCAGGAAAGAGTCCAGACAGATATTTTGGGAAGAAAAATGTTCCAAACACTGAATCTGGTTTCGTTCAGAGGAAGTTATATGCTTCAACTCTCTACAGGTCCATTCAAAGTAGTTTCTATAGGTGCATGAAGGTATTACCTTTATTTTGGACTCTTTACCGGAATTTCGATTAGCCTCGTTTTGAGTTCAGGAAAAAATTCCGACCGTTTGTCGGGAATATGTACAAACGTCTGGATGATCAAGGCTAATCCAGAATCTTGAATCCCCCCATTCTACACAACGTATGTTTCTATTCAAAATACTGCTCAAAATAAAACATTGTCCTGGCAAGCCTGGTCAAATACCACCGAGGCAAATGTAACTTTCTATCTCCACATAACACCTTTACCCCAACCTAGAATAAAGCTTTGACCTTGACCTTTCACCAAATACAGTGCCGAGTGGAGTAGTACTGCGTAGTTGATTGTGTTATAGATAATCTAAAACTCGAAGCCCTCGTAGACCCCACCCACTTTGTCGCTCGCCTGTGAAACACGCATGTCGATAGTTCCTTCACCGAGGGCAAGGGAATGTCACGTTATACGATACTGCAAAATTTAAGAAGCAATTTTTGACAATGATGATAATTCGTGCAACAGGCTAAATGTACTGATATTCTCCTCCTACCAAGTATCATGGTAATCAGCAAAGAAGAAATTCGATCATGACAACCCTGTCCAAGTGTTAGAAATTAAACAAAAAAATGTAGGCTCCCTTCTTTTTTAGAACATTGCCTATATACTCATGATATCTGGATTCAGTTCAATCAAAACGTTGATATCCACACTTACACCCCCCCCCCCTCTCATTGTCCCTGCGGAGACCTAATTCCAGTTAGATTGAAGATGATATCGAGCAGACAATGAAGTGTCTGTACACCATTGTGGGATATAAAACAAACACTGTAGGCAATACATAACCGTGGTAACGTTTACAGAGAGTACCGAAGCAAACTATCTTTTAAGTGACTCTTGCGCCGTGTCTTGTATACCTTTCTATACACTTGTTTCTAGACCCCCCCCCCCCCCCCCCCCCCATTTATCGGAGCCGCCTTGTGTAAAACATCAACACTTATTATTTCATTTAATGAACAAAAACTATTCACTCTCTGCAATTATGATATGTTGACGTGCTACTGTTTAGGATGAGGCGCAGGCAGGTATTCTTAAGAGAATCCAGTTTCTTCGGGGAAGGGGTGCAATTTTCTCCATACTATTTTCGGAAATAGCATTTAGTATTTACAACTAGAAGTGCTTAAGAACAAGCAAATATATTCCTATTCCACCAAGATCGGGATGGGTGTGTAAAAGGGGGGGGGGGTGTCGGACCCTCTTCATATAACATTCATATACCGTAGGCTCTACCAGTGAAATGAAAATATATAATTAAAAAAAGAACAAATAACAAACCTCTCAAATGAGGATAAAAATCTGTGTTGTAACAAAGATTGCACGAAGGAATAAATTACAATCTTCATAAGTCTCTATCCAGTGTCGAAGTGGTGATATTCTCAAATTTTGTGCAATAACCCATGCAGCATTCATTTATTCTTTATGAATCAAATAAGAACAACATCACATCGTACACAGTCCTAATCTTTTAATCTACTGAATAGATGTTTTAGCATTCGCATCTTACACAAATGTTTGTCCAAGGCTGCTCTACCCCTCTCCCCCCACCCCCCCCCCCCCCCCCCCCCCCCCCCGTTTTAATCGTTAATGATGCATTGATATACATTCAAAAGTCCATGAAAAGCTGATCATTATCACCATTTGATGCCAAGCTTACAGTAACACCTTTTCATAACATTAAATACAATTGTTCTGTCATAGTAATAAGTAAAGAAGCATGGTTGATTTTTCAGGTTTCACTTGTTCATATTCATACATGCCATTAAGATAAAGTACGGGGGGGGGGGGGGGGGGGGGGGGTGTTCACCAGGTTTCACATTACCGGGTCTGGTATACCAAAGAATATCAAAGCAGGAAACCCAGCGACGTGGGGAAAAAATCATAATTTCTATTGCACAAACAAACTCCAAAATTAGACCCACCACTTCAGTTCTGTCGAGTACAATTTAACAGATTCCCAAGCAGTGTTCCCGGTATGTTTTGCAGTGTTGTATGGAACGCCAAATTAACATAAATTCATTTTTTTTTTTTGGAAGATGTTATCAAGTCAGTTATGGCTTTCATCAATTGAACCGATTCGCATAACAATTTAACAATTAAATTTGGAAGATGTTATCAAGTCAGTTATGGCTTTCATCAATTGAACCGATTCGCATAACAATTTAACAATTAATTGCGCGCAATAATTTAATTAATGCAAGCATCAGTTCAACTTACAAGAACAATAATTGATTTGATGTGCACATCAAATCATTGAATGATGGAAATGATATTGATTTGGTTTGCGCATCAATTCGATGTTATTGATCCCATCAATTCAATTGACGAGCACATCAACGTGATTAAAATATTGCTCAAAAAAATTTAATTCGGAGCTCTTTATAAATGATTTGATAACTTCTTTAATTCAATCAAAGATTAATTAATTACAACGTCGTTGTAGAAGGAATTAATGCGTGCATCAATTCGTTTAAAGAGAGCAACAATTCAGTTAAAGATGTCATTAATTAAATTGTAGACATGTTGAACTGAAAATATCGTCTACTAAATAATTGCGCTCTCTACAAGAATTATTGAATCAGTTGAACTGATTATATCAATTCAATTGAAGATAGCAATAATTCAACAGTTGCGCGCATTAATTTAATTATTGCTCTCCTCGATAAATTACAATGCGCATCAATTCAGTTGTTGATCTCAAGAGAGCGGCAATTCAACTATAGGGTACATCAATTTAGCAGAATAATTACTGCTATCATCCAATTCAATTAATGCGCGCAACAATTCAGAATGAAGATCTCATTCAGTAATTATTTGAAGAGATCCGTCATTGAATTGCGGTGTACATCAACTAAATTGATGATACCTTCAAATAATTACAGATATCGTCAATTATATGAGTTTATGTTAATTTGGCGCTCCATAGTTAGCAATGGTACATATCTAGTCATATTCTAGTATGCGTTTTACTGCTCCCTTCCCTCCACTCACAATCAATCTAAAGTGTATTGTGCGAACAATAACTTTGTTATACACGCAAATGTCTCTAATCATAAATGTTCTTTCTACCGTATTGCCCCCTGTGGGTCCACAATTGGTCAATAAACCATATCATATATCCTGACGTCAAAACACAGACCGCAACGTCACACATCTATCGTCTTGTTCAATGGACTACGAGATAGCGATTTTCAGATCTTTGCGAGATCAAAAGACCATCGTTAGCGATCGAAAAATCGTTAGACGAGTGACGGAAAAAGTCGAGTACTGCTCCTGTTGGGTCGTTAGGATCTCATACGAGCTTCGAGTCTCTCGCGCTCGCCAAATTCCATAGGCCTACAGCGTAATGCCATAAATGAGTCAACTTTCGTGTTTTACGTTATATGTTTCATTAAAAACATAATTTGTTTGAAAAATCAGTTCAAACTCGACAGTCTTGCTCCATTTTTATGAAATCTAAAGCATTTATTACAAAATATCTAGACATAGTCTATTAATGATTATGAAAATGTAGAAATATGTCCACCGAAACCCTAGATCAACTTCCCCATATATATAAACCTTTGTAAGAGTAGAACGAAGCCATATATGCATAGCTGTCTGGGAAAAACATGACACTGCAGATTATATAACATAAAGGACGCTAATGATTTTATGAAAATGATTTAGAAAAGTGACCGTTTTCAATGAATTATATAGTGAAAATAATAAAGTTGACTCATTTATGGCACCATACTGTAAATCATAACTGTTGTCACATTTGCCCCCCTGTGGATCCATGGGCCTGACGAAGATTATATAACGGAAAACATCTCTTTTTTTTTCTTTACGAAAGTGAGCTCCCCCCTCCCTCTCTCTCTCTCTCTAACACCACAGGAAATATTTTATATATAAATAATTGCAATGCAAATGAAGACGTGAGAGAGAAACAGAGAGTCAGAGTTTGAAAGCGGGCAATTCCAAACCAATTAAACTGATCAGTTCACTCAAAGTTTGCAGAATGTATAGACAATATTTGAGTCCTTTCAAATTGACACATTTGGACTATTATTCAGGAATATCTTGCTTAATTCCAAATTATTCTCCCCCAATTATCCTAACCAGCTTTGCTAGACTCGTGCTGAGTAATTGTTTGCCAGCTTAATTCCGTAATTGGTGCCAATGTTTAAGCAAGAACCAGCGTGACGGTCGCAGGCGTATTTTAGGAACACTTTGTTGCCCATTTACTGTATATAGTTTGGAAAGTTTTGTCAGAGTTTACCATTTTTGGTTGAATTTAATTTCTGTAAGAAATCGCGCCCTCTATCGTCTGCAAACCGGCGATTTATCAAGGTTTTACAACGCAGAGAAGGAATTTCGCCTGTAGCAGAAAATCCGATTCGTCACCGATTTATACCAGTAGTATCACGTACGACATCAAGCCGACGTAGATTTGATCACAGGAAGACGAAATCTTGACATAGAACATCAAGCAACTTGGTAAGTGAATTCTCTAATTGACCAAAGTTCGGAATATTTGTCAACATTGACAGTGAAAAAAGTCAACATCTTATCACTCGGGTAAAAGCGCTGGAACTTTTCAAAGTTTATAGTTGAGCGAGCATCCTATTAAGATTTGTGGTAACTGAGAGTATTTCCACATCGGTTGGCCTGTTTTCTGTTGTAAATACACATTTCCTGTTAGGAACACTCGGGGCCTACACGAACTACATAGTATTTCCATACATGTTCTATAAATGCCTAAATATGGAATGTTGTCGAGATTTTAAACTTTGGCACCCATTTTCTGCAAGTTCAGTTATCGCAAAAGATTTATTGCAGACATTCTATTTATATAACTTTTTATGATTGTTTTCCGCGGTTCTGTAAAGAAGGCAATAAAACAGGTACGTGTAGAATTTGGGATTGTTATGGAGGAGGTATAACTTGGTACGATGTATCACCTTGTTGGCAAGTCTTTGAATTAGCAGAGGGTAGTGCCATTTAAAATTGGGCAGGAATGAGTTGTTTAATCAGCTACCTTTTAAAGGCTTATCGTTTAGTGTTGGAAATACAGAGCATTTTAAATAGAGGGTGTATATCTAAGAACAGATAGAAGAAAAGGAAGAAAATGGCCACAAAGGTAATATATGGAATCTCTGACCAGGTATTAGTTCAGGTAGAGCCTTTTACGACAGGACAGGTTGGCCATTTATATTTATGTCTTATTATGTGACAAAGTGGGAGGCTTTACCTAGGAATGTCCCATTTCTGTAGACAGCAGTATTTCTTAATAATAGTTCCGAACATATTGCTAAAGTTTGCATTGTGGGAGCACCTGTTGCATACAACACTGTGCATTAGATTATAGAATCAATATGGAACAAAGCTGTATAAAGTTAGTTTGGTACACATATTGATTATTCTGATCTATTTTAGTAGGTTTTTGGCATGTATTTCAGAAGTTTTCCAGAATTGTTCAAATCAGTTGTCTTCTGTTGCAGTCCGTTTGTTTGCCTTTCATTATTTTGCATCTGATTGGTCAAATACAATGAAGGCCAGAGTGTTGTGTTTCCAATTTAATGTCCGTTACAGCTGTTGTCCATGTTGAGTAAATTATAGACAGTTGTACAATGGATTAAATTACCAATTTACAGTGTGTATATTGGGTATTTTATGACAAATCCCCAAAAAAAAAGAAAAAAGAAAGAAATTCAAAATTGATTGTAGCATATGTTTTTTCCTCTTAGTTTTGAAGAGATGTTTCATTAAATTGGAAAGTTTTCTCTTAGACTGTTCTTCACCATTGTTCACCTGAAATTTCTAAATTTTACTTAATTTCAGAAAACTACTCAGTCCATATCAACAAAACTTGGTGATTAAGTTTTTACAATTACATGTAAATACTGCAAAGGGGGTTCCTTTATTTTAAAGAATAAAAACTGTAAACAGAGTGGCAAAAGATGTATTTCATGAACAAGGTGAAACAAGCAGTCTGAATTTGAATCCGCATGTTCAATTTTTAACTCACCTGAGCTGAAAGCATAAGTGAGCTTTTCCGATCACCCATTGTCTGTTGTCTGTCCTTCTGTCTGTAAACTTTTTACATTTTTGACTTCTCCAGAACCACTAGGCCAATTTCAATCAAACTTGGCACAAATCAATCTTTGGTCAAAGGGAGGGGATTCAAGTTTGTTCAAGCGGAGATAATAGTGAAAAAGCAAAAATACATTGACAAATTTTAAAAATCTTTTCTCCAAAACCAGCAGGCCAATTTCAATGCAACTTGGTACAAATCATCCTTGGGTGAAGGAATTCATGTTTGTATGATTGATTGTTGTTTTCCGCCGTGCTCAACAATTTTTCAGTTATCTGGTGGCATCCAGTTTTTATTGGTGGAGGAGAGAACCCAGATACATTGTACCTGGGTAGAGACCACCAACCTTCCGAAAGTAAACTGGCAAACTTTCTCACATATATCGGCGTGAGCGAGATTTGAACCCGCACCGACTAGAGGTGAGAGGCCTTGTGGTTTTGAACATGATGCTCTAACTACTTGGCCATGGAGGCTCTCAAGTTTGTACAATTGAAGGGCCGTAATCACAAAAAAAGGGTGGGCTCCTCAAGAAAAAATGGCCTGACATAGTTCAGATTCATGACCCCAGGGGGTAGGGTGGGGCTACAACAGGGCGATGAAAGTTTCATATGCGAAAATAAAGGAATTTTTTTTTCAAAATCTTCTCAAGAACCCTGGGCCAATTTTAATCAAAGGGTAAAGGGGATCCATGTTTGTTCAAATGAAGGGCCAAGCCCTCTTCAAAGAGGAGATAATCACAAAAATGCAAAAATAGGATGGGGTCATTTAAAAATCTTCTCAAGAACCACTGGGCCAGAAAAGTTCAAATTTACATGGCAGCTTTCTGACATAGTGCAAATTCAAGTTTGTTTAAATCATGGCCCTTGGGGGTAGGATGGCACCACAATTGGGAATCAAAGTTTTACATGCAAAAATATAGAAAAAAAAATGTTAAAAATCTTCTTCCCAAGAACCACTAAGTGAGAACAGTTCAAATTTGCATGGTAGCTTTCTGACATAGTGCAGATTCAAGTATGTTTAAATCATGACCCCCAGGGGTAGAATTGGGCCACAATTTGGGATGACAGTTTTACATCAGATCTTTAAATATGGGCCAAGGTGACTCAGGGCTGAGCAATGTGGCCCATGGGCTTCTTGTTTTCTCCAAGAATACTAATATTTTGTTATAATATATGCATTTTCAGGCCCATGATAGAATAACTACATATCAGTGCTGTTGAGCACATGACCTACGACTGTGGCCCTGAACTGTAAAACGGTAAGTTAAAAAAAAAAGAGCATACATGGTGCACAGATATAAGTGAAGCAGATCAAAATGGTGTTTTTGTTCATCAATTCATTCTTTAAAATTTTTTGATTTGTTGCAACACAATTTGTCATTTTAGTAGTTATTCTTTTTTTTTTTGGGGGGGGGGGGGCATCAATAAGTAAATTCAACATGGACCAAATAGTTCAAACTTGAGGTTTAGTGAATGTCTTGGTGACTCTTGGACAGATATTCTTCTCTAACCAAGGGTTACAATCCACTTCTCTCCTCTTCATTGAGGGATAGAAATGGATCATTACCCTTGGCTATCAAAATTATGGCAGATGAGCAATCGTATTAGTGTGTTTAGAGCAGGTCCATTCCAGAATAAACTAAGAATTTACCAAAACTTACTGCATCAAGACTCGAGGGAATGAAACACATGTACCAACATAATTTAGATATATGCACTAAAACTGATGAAGGCCCAATTTTCATCATAGAAGTCTGTTTCACTAATATGATGATATGTATATATATATGTGTGTGTGTGTGTGTGTGTGTGTACTCTTTGGGAGAGGTTCAAGGACTTGTAACCAATCCCTTTGTATATTTGTACAATAAAATATGTTCAAATCACACACACACACAAACACACACACACACACATACACACACACACACACACACACACACACACACACACACACACACACACACACACACACACACACACACACACACACACACACACACGTAATGTGGTAATGTGTTTAGACCCCTTTTTTGAAAATAATTTATGTGTTAATCCTCCCTTTTTTATCAGTAGAAAAACATTAAGATCCATTCAAAAGCTGTGAGTTATCAAGCTGATCATGATCATTTGATGTCAAGCTTTGAGTACATCTAAGACATGAAAGTACTCATGTCTCCCCAAGTCCAGGCAACTTTCTGTCAGTCTGTCCTTAGAACTTTGTACAATGCTTCATTGCCATTTGTGGATGTTTATATTGTTAGACTGTGAGGATCCAATTTTCCTAAAAGTTATAGTGGATATAAGAGGGGTGGAGGATGCAAAATAGCTTGTGAATGCTTCTCCTGCTATATGGCTTATCCAATGGACTTGAAACTTTGTACAATGCTTCCTTGCTTCCTTGCTATTTATAGATGTGCATATTGTCGGGACATGAGTTATTATTTTCCTAAATGTTATAGTGAATCTAAAGGGGTGGAATAACTTGTAAACTTTTCTCCTCCTATATGGCTTATTTGATAGCCTTGAAATATTGTATAATTCTTCATTTGTTCATGTTGATATAATATTTTCTTACAATTTACAGTGGATCAAAGAGGAGTATATTATAGCTTTTTTTCATGTACAAGGGTGTGTTCACTTTCCTACTGGTATTTCAACATAACAGTCATTATTTTTATATCATATACAACAGTTACATTGGTCACATAGATGTTGAATCTTTTCTTCATCCATCTTTTTCCTCAATGCACCAAATGCAGTACATATTGTATATGTTTCTGCTCGTGCTTTCTCATCCATACCATGCAGTACATTAAGGGGAGGGGTTGTAATTTGGAGCACTTTCAATATGGGGAGCTGGAGAGACATTTATTTTTAACAAAAACAAATGATTTTTTCATGCCCCAGGAATCACAGATCCAGGAGCATCTAGCTTTTGACCTGTCCGTCTGTCTGTCTGTGGCAAAAAAATGTTAACCTTGGACATATCTTTTACACCATAAAAGGTAGAGTTTTGATATTTGGTATGTGTATTCCTTGTTGCAAGACCACTCCATTGACACCTAAATCTCTGACCTGGTGACTTTTACACATCTTACGTCTTTACTTTGTTGTAATCCGGGGGCACTGGTGTTTCACAAACGCATCTTGTTTACTCATTTTATACAATATAGAATAAATTGGGGCAGTTTACGTATTATAAAAGAGTGTAAACTATCCGTTCTTACTTTATATGGTATTAAATGAGTAGAAATTACTTTTATTCCTTATAATTTAAGAAGTAGGTACAGTTTCATCTGGCCCAGTAATGGCTAATTTCAGTAGGAATCACAAAACCCGGTATTCAAATAAGGATTATAAGGAAACTCAAACTACGCTCAAATTTTCAAAAAAATGCTTTGTGTTATATTATTAGAGCATGAAGTTGGCATAAAATTGCAAAAATGCCAAAAGCAAAGAAGAAAAATTGTAAATTCGAGTGGTTTTCTTTTCAGAAAACACACAGCCCATGTATTGAGCAAATTTATATTCAAATATATTTTTCATCTTTTATTAATACACAATATATATTAATTTCATTTTGCTCAACAGATGGTCACATCTTTCCCTAAGCAATAATCTGGATGAAATTTAAATTTATATAGAGCTCTTTTTGAAAAAAGGCAGGAAAAAGGCTTATTCATGATGTAATAATGCTATCAAATAAGCAATAACTTTCTAATTGAGTTAATATAGTGTACTTGGCATATATTTATCTTTCTTGAAACACAGATCACGCTTAATTCAAGACATATTTAAAAACAGAAATTTTTGGGACCTTTTTATGTACACAATCATATTTTGTTCTCTATAAAACTTGATTTGATGTAATTTGATTGACAGTTAAAGAAAATATGTATTTTTCATGCTAAAGATGCCAGCATGAAGCACTGCAGTTCATGCTCTCATTTATTTTCAGATTTCAAATTTAATTGTTATATTTACATTCTACTTTCAATTTGGTTGGAATTCTCAGGGGTTAAGATAAACTTACTATATTTATCTAGATTCATACGTGCATTGTTCGCAACTGTAGTGCATTCATGAGGAAATGGCTATCATTATAATTTGTAAAGATATCAAAGGCAAAAACATTTTGGAAACGTAGATATTTTTTGATGCACAAATATATGTCTTGTCATCTCATTTAGATTTGTCACTGCATCATTTGTATTATGACAAAATATAGACTGTGGCATTACATCTATCGTTTGGATATGATCAATATTGCATTTCATGGTACAAATATGGCAGATAGTACTAGGATGAAATTGAGGTAATGCTTGAAAGTTCATAATCTCAGGTGAACAAGATGATCAAAAAGGAAGGTCGTAAGGATTATGGGAGTTATTTTTAATGTCAAAAATTTATTAGATGTATTTGTAAACTGTAATTTACTGTGCTAATCTGTAGAGCTTGCTTCACTCACCGTAATTCTCATATTGACCCATCTTGCATGGATGGCACAGTGTCATGTAGGGATCATGTATACTCGAAATCAAGTTGTTTGTGACATTCTCTTACAAGAAGAGGATTGATTGATTGATTCTGCATTGACTTTACTTGTAGGTATCATACATTATATGTAATTGAAGTCTAGTGTTGATTGGTATATCTTCTAGAACATTCATTTGAAGGGAGCTTCTATATGCTATCTTTCATTAATGATTTTTTGATTTTTGTTTGTTTGTTTTTTTGCATTTGGTTTTGGTATGTTTGTTTGGCTTTTTTTTTTGTTCCCCCCTTCACCCCCCACCCCCCTTCACACCCCCCCCCAAGCAATACACTGTAATATTTTTCAGGACTGCACCTTTTAGATAAAGTTATTTTTTAATTTACTGTTGGTTTAAATGATGAATATTGTTTCTATTGACTAAATGAAGTTCCCCTTGCCATGAAATAAACAAATATTTGCATGTGAAATGTTTTCATTCTCCATTTTAAGCTTCTGATTAGCAGATTTTCCATATGCATACATTTCATAAGTACACTGGCAGTTTTACTGATTTGTTAGTACACAAGCTGTATATATGGTATTATACTGAAAAGTTAACATCAGTGATGATTCTTTTACACTGCTAAAAATTGGATCAAAATTAGCATCATGTAAATGTTCAAGAGGTACGTGCTCTTACAGTGGAAATGAAAAGGATGCCCAGAGGAAATGTTCATGTGCAATGTACTAACTTGTGGTATATATCCTGACATACAGCATCCTTTGAGCCTCAGATAATGTTACTTGTTGTGTGAAAGTTATGAAATTTGGTGCTCTCATTAATTCACACAGTAGAAGCTCAGGGTCTGCAGTAAATGTCAAGGATGATAAAATATGATACAATATATTATGTTTCCAGATTGTTTCAAAGTCATGAAGAAACACATAATTTCAGATTATGTTATATGTGTAGTATAGTTCATCTTTGCATTAAACATCATCACAAATATTAGTGTTTGGCTAAAGAGTTGTGCCCCTTCGTACAGATCAAATAAAAAGAGTAAAAATGATAATAAGGCATTATTTATATTTTGATCAGGGAAAAGTATTTCCTATAAGGCAGGAAGTATGCACAAATCATTTGTAAAATAAATAGAATATATGTAACTGATAAGTTTGTTTTGACAGTTTTGCACATACTATGTAAAAATTTAGTGAAGCAGAACAATTTAAAGCTTTTTCTTCTCATTTGCCATGAAAGCTTGAAAGTTGTCTCTTTTTTTCCTTTTGACCAACTCTTAAAGGTCATGCTGTGACAAAGGAGGCCTTAGAAATCTTGAACTGAAGCCGTGTGTGTCCAGAGAATTAGTACAAGGATGCGAGGATGACAAATCTCAGACTCGTGATTATCAGTTTACAAGGCATTATTATAATCTCGCTGTCGGTGACACTTGGAAATTTTCAAGTGCCTTACAAAAACAGGAAACTCCAAGCCAAACGGCATCCTGCTTCTTGTAAAGGAAGCGTTTGGACGTGCGGCTGTCTGTTGTCGTCAGTGCGAAGTGATTCAGGGGTGCATTACACACAGGAAAACCTACAACACTGATGTCAAGTCCGTCGACTTCTCTCTCCTTGCTCTCGTCGTTCTGGGTGCAGCTCATCTCTTGTTTATCTCATGTCCTTTGTTCCAAATATTAAGTTTCAAGTGTAAAAGAATATAGTATTTATACTGCATTATCCAATCATAATTGGCGTGAATTTAAAAAAAATTCAAACTATCTTTTGAAAATTTTATACAATATCTGAGTGTTTCTGTGTCCCATTTTCTTGCAAAGGGCAAATTATCAAAGAAACTGAAAAACGGAAACAGGCAAAAATGAAAAAACCAAATGCATGCGAGAAAAAAAATACCAACTTGCAATTTCTAGTACAATTTAAATGCAATATAAAGTCTGTGCATGTAGTTAATTCTTTATAAAGAGAAATATCCAATGTCATAATTCCCCAGGAGTTTAATATATGTGTTATGATTAAAATTGTGTGCAAGTATTTTGTATAGTGGAGAATCTTTCACCAAGAACCCGTCAATTTAAAAAAGTTTTAACCTTGATATTAAATAATCCAGGATAGAAATGCCTGCAAAGGAAAAATGTATACTGTTGAAAAATGTTCATATTTATGATCTTGGATATGGATAATATTTCAGGATATTCTGACTCAGTTTCTCAGGATTAATGGGGAGGGGGGATGCATAGATTAAAATTAATATGTCACTATGGTAATAAAAATAAAATTGCAGACAGTTCAGCATATAGAAAGTGAGTGTCTTTAGAATAGAAAATATATCTTAAGAAACATGAAGAAATCTTATCCAGACTGTACTAAGATGGTTGGGTGTACTTATAAGTACAATAATTGAATCAGGAAATGAAGAACACTTAGTGCTTATTTTGCATGTCAACAGTAATGGGGAGTGTATGTTGAATATTGATCAATTGTTCCATATTTCCAGAAATTTTCCACTTAATTTTTTTTTTGAAAAATACATTTTGGAAATGTGGGGTTTTCTATTATGACATATAGCAATGATAAAAGGTAAAGATAGAAGTGGTACTTCACCTATTGTAAGATTGTCTTCTGATTGTTTTAAGTGCAGTAATGCAAGCACTACTTATAAGTGCAGTTATGAATGCTTTTTACTGAACTTTCAAAAACCATTTTTACAAAACCGTAACGTATAAATTCTGAACAGAAATAAACAAAGCCAAAATTCAGCACTAATTTATCAAGATTTTAAGCTCAAGCACTTTGGGCATTATCAGTTTATGCGCAAGTTTTTGGGGGAGGGGCATGTTTTCTATGGTGTTCAAGCCTAGGCTTCTCTAGGGCATGAGTTTGGTCTTTGGATGTTGGACAGAGGAAGATAAGATTAGAGACAGGGATAAAGAGGAAATGTGTCACAGATAGATACAAGTAGGGTGACCGGGAGATTCAGCTCTGATTTCCTGATTATGGTAGGTGATATCTATTCATCTACTTGGGGGAAAACTAGTTAAAATCTTTTTTATGTGATTAAGAACTAATTAGTTTATTGAAAGATTTGTTAAAACTTAGGAACATGTTGGTGGGATTTTTGTATAATATGTACAGAATCATTTAGTATTACAGAGATGATATTTGATGACTTAGTGTTAACAATTGGTCTGATGATGATTATTTAGAATTACTTCTAAATAGATTTAATAAATATAATCCAAACACGTAATATAAAGATTTTAATGCCTCTATGGTAACACTTCAGTTAGTTCTAGTTGAAGAACAAGACAATCTTGATAGAATAACTAGAGTAAAGAAAAAAAATTAAGCTGCTTAAAAATACACTAATGGCAATCTTGCACAACATCTGATTATACTTATTATTTAGACTAGTCATTGGTTATACTCTGCTCATAGTGTCAGGTAATAATATTTAAAAGTGAAGAAGCATGGAAAATGTTTACATGTAATCAGCATATCAGGACATTATTATTGATGAAGTTTAAATGGATTTTGTATACAATGATGGTTAAATCTGTATTAATTCCTATCTATATAGCCTTTATACAAAATATTAAGATAGTGAATTGATATAACAAATGCAATATTTATGCCCTCTTAATACATTTCTCTCAAAGTGAAAATTTGAAAAAAGAAGAAAAGGAGAAGTGAAACCTAAAATTCAGGTCTTTTTGAAATTGGTTTTATTGTTGGTTACCCCAGGTCTGAAAGAAAGGCTTTAATTTATTCCAATTCATTCACACTTTGTGATCACAAATTTGAAACTTCATGCAAGATCATGTCCAGTTCTTGTACTTGATGCCAGAAAGTCTGTTCTGAATCTTAATTAGATTTTCTCCTGAGAGATTTGGTAATTCATGAATACCTCAGACGAGAGTGGATTCCAACACTACAGGTACTGAGGGCTAATTAAAAGCTTTGTGTCTGCCTGTAACATATATTCCACGGTCTTTAATAAGTCTTGTGGTTGTCAGAGTTCTGAAAATCCTGTGTGACTTTCAACCAAGAAATACCACAGTGAAATTTTATAAAAGGTGAAACTGATAATTTAACACTCTCAATCACATAAGAACTTTCTTCACACTTTTTATTACAATTCAGTAAACTAAATAAAATCTGCAAAATTTACCTTTGGTTCATGATCTTTAATACTCTTTGTAGTAATCTGTTTAAAGAACAAAAAATGTATAAAGTTAATTTTTTTCAAGAATTTGTTTGATCTTTAGAAAGTGATGATAATTTAAAAATGTTCAACACATTTAATGATATTCATGGATGAGTGTTTTCTTATCAATTTAAGGAACAGAGACATGTCATAACAGTCTGAGTTACTTCCCTTGGGCACCTGCTTATCAACAGGTGAAAGGGATAAGGAAATGGCATGTGTGTTCAAGAATTACCTAAAGGAACTTTTGTGTTTTTGGAACAATTTCATGAAAATTTAGATAACATTGTCAGATTAAATTCTACCAGGTCTTTGTAATCTGTTTTGAAAATAAGTTTTTGGAAGGAGATCATTTCTACAGAGCTAGTGCCCTATTCCCTGGCATGATTCCTTTGGTCAAAGTTGACTGTATGGTTTTCCATTGAAAAAGTTGACTGAAATTTTTTTTATGGTAAGCAAAGAAAGAAACTTGCTTAAAATGACCTTCTGAAATTAAATCATGTTGCTTTATGATTTTGACATTTGTTAAAGTATAATATGGTAGTAGGTTCCCGACACTTCCAAAGGTAATACTCTTCAGAATATTGCTTTCTTAATTCTGCTATTTACACTTTTTTGATTAAAATTTACAGAGATTTTTCAAAAGTTTTATGCTTCATTATCATAATTTGAAACATGACTGTTTATTTCAGATTTTTGATGTGTCTTTCATGTTCTCTGATTTTACCTGCACTTTATTTGTAATGATTCAAGTGTCTGTCTGTTTGGTTAGACTTAAAAAACTGGAATCAGAATCTGAAATTTGAAAATTATGAGGTATCATAATTTATTGTAATCAGGAAGCAGTGTTGCTTTTGACAGAAACAGTCTGTTTAATGAACCAATATCTCTTTCTTTTCAAAAAAGCAAATGAGTTCCATTAAAGAATTATGATTCTGGCAAGAGCTCTCAAAGATTTCATTCTTGAAGTCAATAAAAACCATTCGTTTGGGGCTTGTATGAGTTTCGGTCACTGAATCTGCTGATTTGCTGATGCTAAGGAGAGGAAGTATGATGCCGTGTTTTCCTGCAATAGATATTGGACAGCTTTGAAATCTGGCAAAGAAAAAATTCTTGTTAATTACACTAAAATCTGTTGTTTCAGAACTTGTATTTGAACATTATGAGTTCTTTTGTTTTCTTTAATGAGTATTTAATCCACGAACACATGTATAAAAAATGGGATGATGGAGAGAAATATAAGAGTTAACCCCCTTTTGGCTCTTCAGTAACAAGACGTTGGCATATTTTATCATATTTTAGCTCTTTCATTGTAAGTACCTTGCACACACAAAGCACTTAGAAATTCCTTTTTAACAAACTGTTGGCAGTGATAGGTGGAAGCTCTTGCCATATTTTAAGAGAATCCTTATTGATGACATATCTTGGTTCCTTTGCTTCTCAAAAGACAAGGAAAGATCCACTCTGATCAGAAATCACAACAGTAGCTAGGGACCGAAGATTCACTGCCGAACCCAGCTCCCAATTATTGACCATTAGATTACTCTGTCTGGGTAAACTCAATTGAACTTCTTATTTCAGATATTTCATTCCGTGTTTGACAAAGTAAAATTATGATAAAATATCTTTTGATGATATTTGTTCCTTGTTTTTTTGGTGTTTTTTTTTTTTTTTTTTTAATTTTGCAGCACTATTTTACAGATTTGATCAGGAAGTATTTTTTTCTTTTCCTGTGCTTGTCATGGAAAATCTCTTGCTAGCCATATCTGTTTCAGATACTGTGGTGAAGAAAATGTCTATTATATCTGCTTATGATATTGTACTTTCCTCATTGAGAAATCATTTCCTTGTGACAGTGATTCTCCTCCGATGAGTACGCATATCAGTGAATCTGTCATTACACGACATCCTTGTATGTCTGTAATCGGGACAATTATCATGTCACCAATTCTTTTCCACTATATCGGAGTTTTCGTCATGTCTGGAAAATTTTAAAATGATAGCATCTTTGAATCTGTAAAATCTGTAATCTGAATTCAGTACAAAATGTGCCTGTTTTAAATAAAAATAACACAATTTAGAAGAAAATGTAATGTTGGAAATGTATATTAGTGAAATCTAGTATATTACATCAGCAGTCAGTAAATTAATACTTTGGACGGTGTGTATTTGGTATTCCCCCATCCCCTTGTAAAGTAGCTTTTTAAAGGAAATTTATGGGACAATACTCATTTGTAAAGTGAAATGTTTGTAATTGGATCAGAACACTTTCTGTTAGGTGGATATACATACAGTTGCTGAAATAAATTGAAAAGATGAAACAGATTTTCATAATGCACAATTTTTCTGAAAATAAGGAAACAACTGAAGTCATTTTTTTGCCGAGAATCCAACATAAAGTTAAGTTTGATCTTTTATGTGTATACCAAAATATTTTTGTCTACTACGCCTTGAATATTATCACTAAAAATAATCAGTTAACATTGTTCGGTTCTTAAATCTTTTCCCTCCTTTAAGGCATTTGTAAAAAAAAAAAAAAAAAAAAAAAAAAAAAAAATTACATGGAACAGAGAAATTGTCTTCCTGGAAGCAAAATTTTACTCTTTCTTTTCATGCATGTAGGCACTTGTAAAATCTGAATGGAACAAAAAATTCCTTATGCATCATTTTGAATGTGTTATTTCATGCCAGATTCCTAAAAGCAACAGAACCCTTTTTGTGGGCCATCAGAGAAGTATGAAAAAGTTAGAAAATGAATCCAGTTATGGCAAGCTGGAGGTAGAATTTGTGCAGTGGGGTGAGACTTCACATTCTACATGCTATAGATGGTAACCTATAAAGAAGTTCTGTGGGTGCCAGGTTGCGTGTATATGGTAATCAGGTTTCGAGGTGAAAGAAACTTGAATTTCAAGTGCTTCTCTTGGATGAGACAATATTTGCACAGTCATAAGGGATCTAGTTAGGAAATTTTAGAGATAGGAAAACACACTCCAGCATTTGGAAGAAATTTCAGAAATTTAATGAAATACTATATGGCCTTATTCAAAAAATTTGAAATGGAATCTAAATTGTGTACTGATCCATATTATGTTTCCAGTTTTTATGAGTGGAAAGTAATAAAATTATCATTGTCATTTATTAAGAAACTTTTCCTGTAAAAAAAAAACCAAAAAGAGTCAGAGAAAAAAAGATTATGTAAATAACATCCTATTTGTCTGAGCATTAATTACCTTTGTAGATGTTTGAACAATTGTCAGACAAAAGAGACAGCCCTTATGTGGTTTAAAGACAAAATTGTTTGAAAAAAATTCTATGTATAGTGAATCTGTATTAAGAAATTTCATTCTAGGGATCATTAAGTATTTTCCTTTTCTCATTCCAAATTTGGTGGCATCAATAAAGCCCCCCAAAAAAGAATGAAGTACATATAATTCATCGATTGTTACCTATTTTGTCTTATTCTTTGTCTTCGAGGGTCTTGATTGATAGGTCATCATGATGATGGATAAATTTTGAATGTGTTGGATCATGGGTTTAATTTAGTGTCACTGAGACCCTGAAATTGATGCCAATCTGGTAGCACAATATATCAGATTTTCTTGTCAGTTCTTACTGGGCCTATTCTTTTGTATTATTTTTCATTTTTACTTTATTGCCCTTTGTCCTGCAGTAATTCTGGTATATCAAGGAATTTATTACTCACACACAGAGCTTTATACCTGGTTTCTAGATATAAAATTGCATACTATCCAAAGTTACCACCAAAGTGCTCTTGGCCATCTTCTTATCAAGATCCTGTAGCAATGGCACAATTTGCTAAATTTTATTTGTGACCAGTTTATTACTGGAGATACCTTCCCAACTTAGCACCAAACTGTAAAAATGGAACATTTTGAATTTTCTGAATGATACTTGAACATGTTTTATGATTGCCAAGTCTTAACATTTGACTTTAAGGATAATTTAGAAATATACGGTCCATTACACCCTCAGCACTGCTATAAAGGACTCCCAAGAGTTCCATGTGTGCTGTTCTCACAAACCTCATTTTGAAGAGTACGTTAATTGTTTTATAAATTTCTCTTGCAGACATCTTAAGATGAAATTCATGATCTGGCATATATGATAATAAGTCCATATTTTCAGTCAAGTTCCACATAAATTGAATGCATTTTTGATTCATTTTCTTTGAAATAACGGACTAGAGCATTCTGAAGAATAAATTATGGAGTTTTCCATATTTTTTGTCACTTGGGTTAAATTAATTATAGCACATTTTATTTTAGATAGGAAGCGATTGAGGTTTTCTTTGTCTGTGGAGTAATTAACAACAACAAAACAATGTTTTCAAAATGGAAGTAAATTTCTAGTCTTAATTTTCATTAGATAATCTTGTTTTGAAAGTATGAAATTATTATCTTTGGAAACATAATTGGATGATAGAAAACAGTCTGACAGCAGTTGAAAAAAAACTCTTTTATTTAATGGTTTTAAAAGAAATCAGGAACTAAGAGTTGAAAACATTGTGATTAATAATGATTCAGAAATATTGTTTTTTGATGGATCTACCTGTCATTTTGCCATAAAATATCGAAGAGACGGGACAATGTGGATGTTAAGTGTCACTGCTAACAATAATTAGAATACAGTGGTCAGATTGTGATCTACTGTTTAACAGAATTTAGTGAGTGCATGTCAGTCGAAAATAATATTGTTTCTGTTTTAAAATTAATTCAAGGAAATTAGGGAAATGCTACTCATTATTAGGAGTTGTTTCATGAGAGAGAGAGAGAGCGAGAGAGAGAGAGAGAGAGGAGGAGAGAGAGAGAGTATGCCTGATAAATTTTCTGATAATGAATATTGCATGTACATTTGTGCAAAAGTGGTAATTGGATTATTGGCTGTTTTCCTGTTTTTTGTTTGTGCTTCACACAGAAATTCGATATGATTCCTTATGAAGGGAATATATCAGCAGTTCACATTGTAACATCTGGTGCCGAACAGAGACTCAGTAATATTTCAAACTAAGCTGTTTCCAAAGCCTATTTTATGTACAGAAGATACTATTGATTTATGCATTACCGGAGTCCTACCACAATTTGACATTTTATAGAGTTGATTTTTTTTTCTCATGGAAATTTGCCTTTTTTGTACTTTTATATATTTGTCTATAGTTTTAAGTTGATTGTCTCAAAGGTTTACAAGGTTTTTTCAAGCTCTTTTACTAAACTTTGAAAGTAGTACCCAAATTATATATGTTTTTAAAAACATAGACATAATTCATTTTAAAATTGTATTGTAATTTTCAAGCTTTTTTATTTATTATCAATGTTAATGCATATTTAATGCATCAATGTGAATGTTGTGCATTCAGAATCATATGAATTACTACTGTTAGATTTGATAAATCAGAGTCTTGGAATATTTTGAATGTTATAGTTGATGTAGAATATTTCACAATAAATAAGAGTATTTGAATATTTTTAGTGTAGTTGGTTGGATGAATGTTGTTAATGTCCTATTCAAGAATTTTTCACTCATATGGAGACATCTTTGGTTTAGTTAATATAGTATATTCTACAATATGATATACCAAAATACCAGAAAATAATTAATTAGTACATAGGAAAAAACTGAAAAATGTAATTTTTTAAATGTAAGGTAAGAATCGAATTACTCTAAATGAAATAATCTGCTAATTGTTGATATCTGGAAACAAAATTCAATATATGACTTAGACAACATGGTGTAACATGTGTTGGCAGAGCAGCATTTGATCATAATGGTTTTCTGGATAGGCAATTGATTCTCTTTTCTGTGTTCCTGCAACAGTTGGTAGTTTCAAATTTATCCTGAAGAAAAGGTCTAAAGTTGCATGTATAATGCGATCGCATGTGGGTGACAATATTGACCAATAGAAAAAAAGGAAAAATGCCAATGAAATATTATTGATCTTCAGTCATTCCCCTTGTGTTCTTTGCTACAATTTTTAGTGACAATATGGATGTACGTGTTTCCTTAAGTTGGAAATTTGAAACCAAAATTTATAATGCTAGTATATAGGAAATCCATAAGATTTTGTAAGCATTGTATACATTTTTGAAACTTAGATTAAACAAATTAATTACCCTATGTGTTTTTCTGCAAGAGTCCAAAGTTGTGGAAGATATGTCAAGGAATTTTATTTTTGTATGAAAATCTATGTAACACAAGCAGAGAAACAAGAAGATCAAAATCTCTGAAATGGTCAAGATTTATAATGATTGTCATAAAATATTCAATTTAACAGAGTTACGGAACTGTGCTTTCGCTCCTGGTAGTGACAGGCGAAGGGTCAGAGGTCCATGTTTCTCTCATGTCAGATGACATGATTTTAAGGAATATAACAACGAAATCATGGCTCTAAGTCTCAATTCTTTCATTCCGATCCCCATAAATTGTCATCATTAAGATTTTCCCTCTCTTTTACTCGGTCTTCAGAGTTCATTTAAACACCTATGACTAACAGAGAAACAAAGTTTGTCCGTCAGATTTGGAGAATTTCACCTGACTCTAGTGTGATGTTGGTTTCTTTCAGCCTTTTATGTATCACTTCATATGAGCTGTGACAAATTGGGTAGTTTTTCATAACCTCATGTACGATTGGTTGTCAAACTTTTAAATCTAATAAAATTGGTGAAGAGAATTCACTTGATAGAAGATTGAATTAAGTTAGTGGGAAGCAAAGGTTGTGTCTCAATTAAATGCTAGGAGATAAGCAGGCCTTTAGAATTTCAGTACCAATGGTTACAACTTGAAGAGAGATCATTACATATTGCATGGCAGGATGTCATAGGTCAATGAACCCCTTGAGCCAGAAATTTACACAAAATTGGTCACTGTAGTATATCTAGGTAAAATTCTGAAGAGAAAGACTTCATTTAGTATCACAAAGATGAAGCAAATGTCACCATTTCATACCAGATATAGGAGGCACTCATCAACAGCAGTGCCTTGTTTGACTTGTATGTATTGCCTAGAGATACATGTTCTACTGGCTCATAAATACTGTACCTATCATACCCTACATCTCTCTGTAGTTTGATTTGATAGATATGAAAGAACATTCACCATGGAACCAGAGGCAGCCATGACAACTTGTCATCAGATTTGAGAAATTTGTCTTTTTTGTTGATTTCAAGAAATTTGTAGGAGTACTTGAATTGTTACTATAGAATAGGTTTTAAGTTCATGATTATTTTGCAATTTCATATTTTAAGGAGGTATATTACATCATCATAATAGTTTAGTATACCTCCTTAAGAATGTAATGTTGTTCATATTGAGGCTTAATGTATTCAATGTGTATTGGAATTTACAGTTTATTCACACAGTAAATGAGCAATGTGAATCCAATATGCGTTATAAAGAGTACGTGTACACATGAAAAATTTGAATGTTCAAGAAAATTCTACTTTAATGACGAACAAGATATGATTTTATAATTAGTGGTGTACAATAGATACATTGAATCATAAAATACACAAAATAGTCAATAACAATAACTAATGGGCATTACCTAGTGCTAATTGCATTAATGCCATTTTCCATTGTGCTTTGCAATTAGCATCTATGATTTGGCATGTGACCGCATTCTGAATTTCATTTTACATTGGATTGAAGATGTCAATTTGTATTGTATTGCAATATGCATACATGTGAACCAGGCATTAAAGTTGTGATTCGTTTTAATTTCAGTTCATTATTATGAAGGCAGATTCAGTTGTTTTCTCTGACCAAACTGCACCAATATCATACATGTACTAAATAATATATTCAGTTCTCTTATCAAAGCATTTCATTAGTGTAATGAAGATTTGGTGATTAGTCTGTTAACAGTACTATTAATGGTAGTCTTTAGGGCAGAAAGAATATGAATAATTTGATTAATTGCCACAAGGTCCATGCTCTGCATTCCAAGAATCCTGAATCAGCTAGAAACATTTCGATATTTAATCCAAATGGATCACCCTGAATATGAATAGCATGTTTGGAACTTGAGTGAAGAAATATTTGTAGTACTATACATGTCTTGCAAGCATAAAGCCTTTAACCGTAAGGTAGTAATAGACATTTTTCCATGGTGTTAATCCAGCACTTAGGGGCATTCTGAATAGTGCTCTTATAATATTAATTAAGACAGGCTGGTGTCAGATGATGTATGGTAACTACATAATATCTATAGTAAGAAGTACTCTGTTATTGTTATCACTTCTATAAAATCCCCCCCCCCCCCTCAATTTATTATCTAATTAAAGATTTGTATCATTATTTTTCTGTATGTTTGAAAATTAAGTGTCACCTAGTGGAAGCAGTTCATGGAGAGGTCAAAGGTCAAGATACAGTAAAAGTTTATGAACAGTTCCGTTGATAGTAATCTTATGAAATTAAGTAGACTTAGTGTCTTCATCGTCCAGAGATGTTTTCAAAGGTACACCAGTGATTGTAAATTAGCCATTGAGGAAGTAGTGCAGGCAAATGACCGAGACTTTCCTTAAGAGAAAAACATTAGATCCATGCATTACATAAACTTAGAGAATACAGAATGATCTATAGTGGCACCAAAAAACACACATCAAAGTGCTTCTGTCGCAAGATTGCATGAAGTTCCTCTTCTTAGACATCGCTTAAAGACCTGTATTATCTTGTTTCCATGTTAGGGGATGATATTACATAAAAAATCTCTCAAATCATCAAACATTACCAAAGTTTTGGAAAGGAAATTTGTCCCTTGATAGGACTCTTAAATCTTTATTTTATTTTTTGATACCTTTGTTGTTTTTCAGTGTGATCTTTTTAATATTCTTTCGTGTTGGACATGAATATGCAATCAGATTTCACAGATGTCACTTATATGTACATATCCTTAGTTTTTGAAATCAAATATTTAAAATCTGATAAAGTTTATAGATAGAAAACCTAAAGACAAATTGTTTTTCATTATCAATCCTTAGATCTTACAAAGGATTGAAATTGAACTTCAGTTAAGCATGAATTAGATATATATCTTGCAGTAATTCAACATGAAGGTAAAAATAATCTTGGTTCTATGTGTGATCAGTATAGTGCTTCATCTTTTTACATGAGAAATTTCTGAAATTTGCTGTTTTTCCTTTTCAATTTACATATTTCCTTCAGAGATGTATCTGGTTTTCATCCACACCTTTGTATTGCATATTATGTCTAAAACAAGCCTCAGACATTTTAAGAAGTCCTGTCAACAAAACAAATCATGGTCCAATTTTCTTGTAGGGAAGTGCCCTGTCCATTTGATGTGGCAGTAATTATCATTCAGTCTGCCTAAGGGAGGCACAGATATATCTCCTTATGTATTACCTGCCCTACAGAAAACTGTCTTCATTAAATAGCTCTGTTCTGGCTCCAAGACCTGGTCTCTGCAATCTGATTCATAGCAATGACCGTACATTGTCCACTGCAATGACACAGGCGAAGTCCAGCATTTATATGGCATGATTATAGAGCCATTAAAGGCAAGACAAGATTTGTACAGGTTGAACTAATGTTTCATCCATATTGTGCTGGTGGTCAAATTGTAGAGAAACATGTTGCCCTTTACTTTTATGGCATCCACCAATCTTTTCCACATAAGAACAAAAATGCTTTTTGTGGTGCATGGCCATTTGATACAAGATTGAATTGGGGGTTAGGGTGTGTGATTTCAAATGTGGTGTATTAACTGCCAATCTTCCTTTTGGAGGAAAATATCTTTTTTTTTAGCCATAGATAATTTTGAATTGTCAAGTTCAAAAGAAATATAAAAGTGTTCTAATATCCTTTTTGCCTCATAAGTTAACACATCTGAAGAAATCAGTCCCACCACTTGGATGATACTAAAATTATGAATTTGTCTGTATCTTAGATTCATGTAGTAAACAGTTATCAATGCAGATAGTCGTCAAATATCAGAGCTACTGTTTGTTTTGTCCTATATATTGGTACATAAACATGAATTGGTATGTGTCTGCACACCTTCCGTTGTCAAGGTTCAGATAATGCCAGATTACCCGTGGCTGTCCTCTTTGGAGTTTGACTTGAGGGTATCACTGTGTTAATATTGGGACAATGCTTGCCAGCACAGATAAAAATCTTGGGGACCATCATCTCTCATACACTTGAATTTTAGACCTGGAGAACTTATGATATACAGGCTAGCTCAAACAAATAGCACATGATTCCTTTTATAGATAAGTAAGGCTGATAATTTTATAATCCCAATTAGATAATGCTACTTTCGTGACTGCATATGGAAAATGATGGAGGGGTCAAATTGGATGGGTTAAATATTAGACTGTATGGTTTAGGTACTATAGATAACCCTTTTCTTTAAATTGATACCTTTCTTCAAATAAGGAAAACAATCTAAAGTATTCAAAATGCAGTAGATATCAATTCTGCTTTAAGTGTTTATTTAGACTCTCTCTTCTTTAAAATTCAGATACTGATATATAAAAATTATTTTAGTCATGAAATACTTAATGCATTGTAACATGTATGGTATGATATGTGTATAAATAATGAGAGCTACCTTAAAATATACTTTTGTCAAACTGTACAATATGATTTATCATAGCATGAATAGATACAGTAGTGTTAGGAAAAACTTCTCTGATTTGAAAAACAATATGGGCTCTGTGCATGAGTGGGATACCTTGAGGCCTGTATGCTTGGTTATATTCAAATGCTGGCACACTCTCAAATCCTGTGCTGAGGTCTCTTCCGGAGCCTTTCCTGCTAATTATATCCTCTCAAGCATGACTCGATGGAAAAGATTTTTCCAGTAGATTTTGCGAAATTTTAAATCTGTAATGATAACAAGTATTAAACCAAGTCTGTATTTTGTCTTTAAATATCATGTTTTTGCTACTAATATCTGCTACCTAATTGAAAATATTTAACTTAGTGCACCTAAAAATTATTGAATATAGTTATTTTCTGAGTTTGAAATTAAAAAGTCATCAAGGAATCTAGGTTTGTCAAT
Source organism: Ostrea denselamellosa (assembly GCA_024699665.1). Lineage (NCBI taxonomy): Eukaryota > Metazoa > Mollusca > Bivalvia > Ostreida > Ostreidae > Ostrea > Ostrea denselamellosa. The sequence continues at coordinate 15,940,059 of JAMZEH010000055.1, forward strand.
CAAAGATTTAAAATATTTACAATTTATAATGACTTTTATCTGATGTTTAACAACATTTTGAAATGAAACTCTTTTTACAGATTTTATAAAAATTGATAGAAATACTCAATATTAATAAAATTGAAAAAAAAAAAAGATTATTGAAATTACCCTTCATGTGAGGTAAAAATGAGAGATTATTGGAAAATAAAGTACAATAGAGTAACAAATATCAAGATAAGAAGTCTTTTTATGCAACAAGTAGGGAAGACACCAGCAGGAATCCTCCCTAGCAGATTTATCACCCAAAAAAGGCCCTTGACAACTCTCCAGGTTCATAAATCATACAATGGCACTGTAAGACTAACCATACCTTTGGAAAATCAGATGGGGACAATGGCGTCTTTTTATTACCTGGGAACCTGGCATTCCATGATTAAATCTTTTAAAGTGAAAGAGAATATTAATAGTGTAGTTCTCTTGTTGACCAATGCTGGGAGTTCTTAAGTCTGCCTTTCTTGCATGGGGAATTAAGGGACAATAGCCCATCAGGAATTAAGCACTACCAGACCCTTCCATTTTTTGATGTATCACTTTTTTCTTTACCTGAGAAAAAGTTTGCTTCTGTTTCTCCCAAGAGAAAAAGAGTATTCTTTTCCTTCATTCACCCACATCATCATTAAAAGACCTTTCAAAGATTTTGAAGTGTTTCAAACAAAACTCGTTCTTAATTTTCATGCAGATGTGCTTTTAAAAACTGACAAAAGTTTAAATGTGGTAATGATATTTTTCCACCAGAAGAAAGTTTAGATTTGGTTTTACTTGGAATGCTAGCATCTTCGAGCTGGCGTTAAATTCTCTGAGGTGTGAAAAGAATCAAAGAAAAGTAGGGACATTTTTTCATGGCTTTATGAAAACACCTTAATCTTGCAATCTGGGTTCCTATTGGTGGATGGTTTTATTGTGCCAGGTATTCGGGGGAATCGGTTAGTGTCATTTCTATGTGGATTAGGTGATCGTTCAACACATCTCTCCAGGTCTTTTTCTCCCAGACAAAAACAAGCTGTGGTTCTTCATTCTGAAACAGACGGACTGTGGACCTAGGAGTTTAAATAGCAGACGACACTCAGTATTTTACCTGTACATCTGTGACAGCCAAAAGTGATGCCACATCTTGATTTATCAATGGCATTAAAGAGCATGGTAAGTTTATTCCTTTTAATCATCAATTTCATTTTTTGTGAGGCAAAAGATGAAAAAATTGTTCTGTTTTTATATATATATATATATATATATATATATATATATATACACACACAATGTAGCCACTTCTGATATGATGATTAGGTAGTAATAGATACTAATGCTTGTTACTTAGTGATTACTAGTAGTATTAATTTCACAATTAAAAAGAATCTTGAAATTCTATATATGACATATATCTTCGAAGAACAATCTGATCCTCTCATTTGAATGCTGCCGAATTCTTATTTTTTGATGGAATTTGTCCTTTTCATAAAAAGACTGCATTATTTCTACCTGAGTGCCTTTGATAATAAATCCATTCTACTTTCCATGTTCAGCTCTCCAAAATGGAAATTGGCAAAATGTATTGAGAGTTCAGCAGGTCACTTGTCTAAGGTACATAAATATCCTGAAGACTTGCTATTTTTTCTGTGTACTAAAACTTTGGATATATACTGTATAATTGGGTTTTCATACTGGTAGCCTTAAGAGTTCTGTTCAACTCTGTGGCTTTAATGAATGTTTCAGACCCATTGATTTCAAATGTCTCTAGGTCTTTTTCATTTTAAATCTCACCTGTTTTTATAATTTATGCCAAACTTAAAAGTTCTCGGACTTTTTGCGTGCAGTTGCTCTTGTTTATTATGATTCTTGATGCTCTGATAGGATGTATTGTTCAAACGAGTCTCTGAGAACCAGATCAAGAATAAAGCCTCTTTATGACTACCCTGAAAGTCAACTTTTAAATTCCTGTATTTGGCCATTGTGTTTGAAGAATCCACATCCTGTATTTAATAACCACAGCGATCGCCCCCCAGATTCTTCTGGTCTGTGCAGCAGAATGACTTTCCTCTTAAATATCAGGCAAGACATGCAAAGCCTGGAACCCTACACCAATGGATTCTTAGTGAATGCAGCCCAGAACTTCTGTTACTTAGTTTTAGTTTCCAGCTTGACTTTCTATGGAGTTTTTAAACATTCTTGCAGGTGTGCCACTTTCCTGATATGTTAAGGATACAATGCAGAAGTGTAAAATTTTACTATGCAAACCAAAATATATTAGTTACCATAGTTGACAACATTACTTTAAAAAAATGGAAAAGGGACCATGTTTTTAAAACCTTCAATAAGATAACATTTGTCTTATTCTTAAGGCAATGCAAATTTGGAATTTTTAAGATTATCAGATATTACAGTACCAGAATCATGCATAAATTTTCGTACACAATTTCCTTGCATTGAATTCATCAAGTAAAATGACTCTTTTACACTGAGATGTGTATCTTCATTGGAAACATTCTAGACAAACCCCTCAACTCAGGTCACCAGAATAGGTACCTTTTGAAAAAATATGTGATACTTTGCAAGTTGGTGGAATTTGATATGGTAAAAGATTCCAAAAGAATGTCTTATTTAATTCAGCCATGAGAGAAAACAAAGGTGTTTAAAGTCAAGAATGTTTAGAGAAGTCAGGTGTATTATATAAAGGAAGAAATGACATATATACTAGTGTTTTTGTCTGAATGGAAACGTTGCACACAAAGATGTATATTTTTGTCATGATAAGAAACAGGCAACGTTTTCATGAGAAAGCCAACTTTCTGTAAAGGAATTATAATTTGTATATCTGGTGCCAACTGGTACATATTTGAAGTCGAGATAATATGTATATGGAGAGACACATATGAAATATCTCCAAATTGAAAAATGTTTCTCAATGGGTGGAGGAATTTTATGCCAACATAGGATGGTTTCATAGTTACATACAAGAATTTATTCTTTGAAAGTTATTTAGAAGATGGAGTCTAGGACAGAATTGATAGAAAAGAACTGATTCTTTTTGAGTTAATGATATTGAAATTAATTCTACTCTAGAAATGTAATGCATTTATGAAATGTTATATGTTATACAAGCAAACTGGAACCAAGTCTCTTGAGAATCTATTTCTGGAAGATTTGAAAGAGATGGAAGACTCTATGACCCTATAAATCTTCAGAATGCCTTTTCCTATTGGATTAAATGCCAAGAATATTAAGTTATAAAATTATACAGCTATAAATTTCTTACAATGTTCAATCACATCAAATGAAAAAATCTTTGAATGGTAATAATTTTTAATCATAAATTAATTTTCTCTTTGGGTTTAGCATATAGACAAAGTATTTTTGGAAAAGATTAAATTCTCATGGAAACTTTTTTTCAGTCTAAAAGGAAATTCTTTTTTCACATGACTAAATGACAAATTGAAGCATTTGTTGTTCCACAAAGACTGTGTTTTGTTCAGACCATACCAATTTCCCCTGTTAGATGCCAAATCTGAAACGGTTCACACAATGGTTTGGGGACAATGGCTGCCGTAGTGTTCCCAGGTACCTCAGGCCGTAACAGGGAGATCCAATTACCATGTGACAATTTGACAACAGCTTCTATTTGTCTAAGTAGTTTTCTTAGTTTTCTTTTAAAGATGTTGAATTCTTAAATTTTCAGCCAAACTTGCAAATGATAATATTTTACTGGACTCTTAAAGTTTTTCAAGAAATTTTAAATAGGAACTTATTTAAAAAATACATTGTGTAAAAAGATACTTTTAAAAAAAAATGTTGAGACAATTTTTTGTTTGGAACTATCTATATTTATATGAATGTCAGGTAAATTTTGATTGGAGTCTAGTTTCCAACTCTCTGGTGTTAAAATTCAGTTTGCCATTTAAAGAGAATGGGAGTCGTAAACATCCTAATATCTAGAGTCTCTGAGAACTTGGCAAATGGACCTTGTACACAGACATAAAATCAAAGCAAGAGCTTATAAATCACACTGACAAAGGTTTATGTATGGTAAATAAATTTACAAATTAAAATCCATAAAATTTAATTCTGTTGTGCCATTTATTTTCAAAGAAATTTTAATGCACTTCATATAATTATGTAGAACCAAGAATGGGAACAGAAGTGGATGAATGTTGGGATTAAAGTGAGCCACTATATTAATGAAATTTGAGTACAATTTCAAACTCATTTTAATTTTTAAATCAAGTAGCAGGACACTGCACACAAGATAAACAATATGCAATAAATAATTAGATATCCTCCATTGAAAAAAAAAAATTAATAGCAGTGAGTGAACCTCTTCCAAAAATGGAAGAAATTTTTTATATAGTACTGATCATTTCTAATGGTAGAACTTCTAATGATATTCTGACATTGACCCAAAGAAATATACAACTTTATACCAAAGGAGAACTTGGGGTAGGAAAACAGGAACTTGCAGAATTTAGTTCAATGGGCACCTAGTTATTCCTGTTCTTATCAGTTTCCCAAGAGTGGGTGTTTAAGGAATATCACAAATCTTTATGGCTGCACTAGGAGAGTGTTTTATGTACCCCTGTATATAATATGATGGGACTTTGTGGTATCTTTGAAATACTCTACAGTTAAGGGTAACAGATCTCCAGATTCTTATTCTGTCATGGCTTTATGATAAGCAGGAGAGAAGATCAATACATCATTAATCTGTCCTAAGATAAAGTTTTTCTTTTTAAAACATTGATAAGAAAACTAAGGAAGCAAAGTATTTTGTTAACGATTGCACCGTCTGTCTCAGCTAGTCTAAGAATTTGGAAGTTTAAATTTGAAAGTCAGTTTTTTGGACTACAGTTGAAAACAAGAAAGGGGCACCACAGGTGAAAATTTGCAAGGTAACCAAAATAGTCTGGGTATTTAAAGATTCTGAGTTGTAAAAGATGTGAGAATTTGGGTGAGTCTTTAAATAAAGGTGCAGATTCCCAAACACAGGATGTGAAAAAGATATGACTCATGGGGACAAAAAAAAAAGTATGTAGTCTGCTGATGTAATGTGTGGTTATTTTTTTGCTTGGGAGTTGTACTTAAATCAGTATACCAAATCAGGTACCGCATTCATTGGTCACTTACAGATTTTTTTCATGGCAAAGTGAATGACCGAAACTTAAGGGAAGTGAAATATTTAACACGAATTGTAATTGTCTGAGGCTTTTTTGCACTTTAGTATGAAAGGTGTATGACCAGTTAGTTTTCATGGGAATTGAATGGCAACAGCAAATCTTTCCCATAAAATTTCAGTACATTTTGCTTTTTAAGCATCACGGCACCGTTCGCCTCGTGACATCGCTGCCTGTCACACACATCTTAAAATGGTGTTTTAACAAGGGATGTTTTATGTACGTATCTCTGCTTTTAAAGAACTGAAATTTATCATGAATCTATATGACATGTAAGAAAAATTGTTTTTAATGGACTTAGTTATCAATTACAATTACTGTTTATTTATTGGAACATATTGTAGATAATAAAAAGGTTTTCTTCATTTTATTTTATTATATTGATTCTTAATTGCTTAGTTTCTCTTGATTTCAACATCCTCTTTTCTGACATTATGTTCACTAATGTGTTCCTATTATGCTCATAAACGTATTAATTAGACAGATTTTGGAAGTGGTTAATTACAATCACAACAGACTTTGTTAGAAGATTTTCCTGACTTGCATGCAAAAGAAATAAAAGTTTTTCTTTTTAGTCATTGATAAAAGTTTAACAATTCATGAAGATTTTTTTTCAACAGAAAGCTTTGTAAGTTTGTGCCATTTAGAGTGATTCATAGTTGAATAAATTCATAAATTTTCGAAAAATCTATAGTTCCAAGCTGGTGCCATCCAGTATTGACTTATTTGGTGATACGTGTCCCATGGAAAAAGCCAATTTGTGAATAATATCTGTAAAACATGTTACCACTTTTGCAGATACTCTGTGGAATGTAAATTAGGCTGGCACATAGTGGGTTATTGGATTTTGGTCACATGATATGTAAGGCTAATATTGAATCATGGTCTGACAGTTTTTATGTCAAATGAAAATCTCTATTAAGAGTTAATACTGGGAAGGGAAAAAAATATTTGTCAATTTTTTGATGTGACATACTCTATAGGAGTAATTCATATATATTCTGTCAGTTTTTTTTTTTGGTAAAAGTTTTTTTTTATGAATATTTTAAAGAAAGAAGTTATCCCATAAGCTGGAAGTCCCAAAGACCAAACAGTGTGATCATGAAGTGGATCATATTTTATTGAACCATCAAAAATTCTGGTTCCAAGGCTGTTTAGAATTTTCAGAGTTAAAATGTTGGCTCAGACTTTTTGCCCTTTTCAGCAAGACTGAAGTGAAGTGATCTGTAGCTAGAATTTAATAAATGTGTGTTTTTGGACTCTGACACGTATATGCCTGGAGTCATGAAGAACATCAAAATGGAAGATTTTGGAGAAAGATGTCCGCTTGACTGATTTACCCCCCAACAAACATAAAGAGATCCTGTGTCTTTGATATTCAGGCAAAATGATTCATAATGCCATAAAATAAGATTTTACATTTCACTCTGCTTGTGTCTTTAAACTTATTTCCATTAAAAGTAATTGCTGTAAACTTGAGAAAAATTCCTTAAAGGAAAGTCAACTCTTAGAGGAGAGTTCATGGATTGTATCAATGTATAATAACTTAGAAAATTAAACAAACAGAATCTGAACTGTAGTTGAGGTAATAGAATAAATGAAACAGTTTTGATGCTGTACTGCTGAATTTTCTGCAACTTTTTTATCAAACCATACTACATTGATTGCACCTTTGTATCTTGTTAAGTTGGTCCTCTTAACATTTGCAAATCAAGCCTTCTGACACCATTTGATTTTTTTGGGGGGGGGGGGGGATATATAGCTCCAAACATGTCGAGGTCTCCAAGATAAATTCCTGATAATTGACCACAGTTTGGACCAGTCTTGGTGCTATCATGCAGGTGTAACCAACTATTTCGTGTTTGTCTTGCCGTCTGCTCTTTGCACCAAATTTCCTGTAGGTGGCCATTTTTTCTACCTGATACTTGAAAAACTTGATAAGCAGGATGATTGGAATTCAATTTTGATATTGAAGTTTTAGGAGTGTCTAGACCTGGATTTGCCAAAAAGTAAGGTGTGTTTAATTCTTTCCTTTTAGTACTGGGGAAAATTTGGTGGTTAAAAAGGTTTTTAAGATGCCTTGCTGTGGTGTTTTCTGAGGGCTAATATTATTTTTTAAATACCATGTATATAATATGGCTTTGTTTTAGAATCAGATGAATTACTTTCCTTAACAAAAATCAATTACAGAGCACTTAAAATGTCTGCAAATTTGCTTTTTAGCAATAAATGGGCATTAGATAATTTGCTCTCAGGTGTATAAAGATTTAATACTGATATTGCTGGTACAAAGTCACTCAAACTTTTGGGAGTCCCGCAGTTTAATGCCCTTTGCAAAATATGGATTTACTTTTTCCATTTATTGAAGATGATGAGGTGATAAATTAGATTGTCGTAAGAACTGTCTAAGTCAGTGTTTTTGATAATGTTCCTTCAGATCAGAAAGGGAGATTATAGAGGGAACTCGTCAAAAGTGTTTGATCAAAATGATAAAGTTTCACAACTTTAAATGGAAAATACAAAATGTTGTGTGCACTTATCAAACAAGAACACTGTTGAAAGTTGATCCAAAGAGCAAAACCATCATTTAATGATCTTTGTATAATTATTTCAACAGAGAATTGCATGAAAAAAGCATTGATAAATTTAGGGAGGCTAACAACTATGATACTACTAATTATAATTTTGGGGATTTTATCATTTTGAAAATATATGATTTCAACTTTATTCTCCCAGCAGGTTTCCTATCATTAAAACAGAGAGATTTTAAATATTGCAGTTGTCAAGATATTGGCAGAGGAAGGATGTCACATTGCATGTGATTAGATCGCTAAGTGTTACAAAGTCATAATTTAGTCCTCAGTAACTTGTACCCTGTCATTCTTAAGTGACAGTATTTTTTTCACTATCATTGTAGACAGAATAACAAAACTGATACAACGAAGGGAAATTCAAATTGAATAAGCTTCCTAAATTAGATGCACATTTTCAAAAAGATTGATTTAGGTAGTAGAATGTCTTCCTGAAGTTTTAGGTTGACGTTGTATTCTTCAAAAACGATAATTGTAAAATGAAGGAAAAAGGAAATATTGCACCATTGAAATTTGCAGATTATTAAGAAATTGCTTGCTATCTAATTTGAGAAGGATTTTTGAATTGTATATAAAAGACAATACATAAAAGGTCAGAAGATTTTTCTAGAATTCCTGTCATCTGAGGATGTCCAACTATGAATTTAAGAAAACAGGAAGATTTAAATGATAAAATACAGACAATTCAAGTAGCATTTGTGTAAGACTGTTCTTCTTGATAAAGTGTTGAAAAGAGTTAGAAATTTTGTTTTGCAAGTGATGAGAGCTGATCTAATATTACACATCATTTCCAAGTTGATTTCATTAAAAAATTCCAACTAATGAAGTGCAAACATTATGATGGGTTAAGAACCTGTGTCAATCATCCATCAGGCAGGTATATGATGAATGTGAAATTGGATATGATCGGACAAATATAAAATGATGAATTTGAGAAGAGAAGTCTACTATATCGGAATGACATATCACACACAGGTCATATTTGGGCAATGAGACACTGCATGTTGTGATGTCATTTCAATCGAGCAGCTGATAGCGATTTAAATGGTTAGAGATTAATCAAAAGGTGTTGTGTTGTAGAAAATTAATGTGAGAATTTTTTTTGCATACAATTTCAAAATATTATAGAATTTTTAAAAGAAGGAGTGAAGTTGTTATTCCATATTGCACAGACAATCCTGTAAGTTCTAGCAATTGTGGTCTACCACAATGAAATAAAATATGACACATAGCATGATTATAATTGTAAAGCTCTCAAAACTAAAAGATAACTGAAGTCTAAAAAGTTACTTATTTCCTGTGCCCAGATAGAGATCTGAATACATTCAATGCAAAACAAGGAATTAAGTCTCCATATGAGGAAATTATTTTGTCGAAGTTTTGGAATGTGTGGAACAAAATTCACAGAATGATCAACACAACGATATCCAAGTCAATACTTCACGTGGCAGATTTTAAAAAGGTGAATTAATGATTTAATCTACCTCTTTTGAAATTATTGTTTCAAACTGGATAAAGTAGACAAGACTGTGTATTGGAATTGAATTTAAAAACAAAGAACAAGTGAGTTTTGACCTTTTTACACTTTACTAAGTAGGAAAATAATTCTGTGAACGAGATATTCTGCACATCAAATCTTGTCTTTAAAAATATGGTTCAATACATAGGTAGTGGTAAAAATTACTTATTTCCATATCTCTTCACCGTCATTTTATCTGGATAAGGAAGTTTTCTTTGTATGTATTTCATACTTACAAGAGTAGTAATATAAATATGGGCTTCATGGTAACAAGGTCAATATACTGCATAAAATTCTGAAGGCAATGTGTATCCGAAAAATAATGAAACTTTCAAAGACTGTAAGTAATATGTATCATTTTAATTGTAAACTCTGGGTCGTTATTATAATTCCTAAATGATGTCAAAAGTTGACAATGCTGGTGGGGGCATTATAAATGGTGCTTGGTGGAATCTTGATGGGGGTGATGGACTTGTCTTGTCATCACGGTAGCTGGCACGGAAAACACTGCATCTCTACATACACATCAAACATAGGTAAAAAATGTCAACTGCCAAAAGCATAGGAGGCGACCAAACTTTAGACCAACATGATAAAAGTCGGCCCTTGGGGAGAATTCTGGTGTCAGCTGTGGAATCGTGTGCTTTCTCAATTGTCATGTGACCAACTGTCTTTTCTGGAGCAAATGATTAATTCCTGTGATGCAGAGGTGGGCTGTTTTACACCTTTCAAAGTTCAAGGGGTGGCATTTGTATTCCAACTTCAAAGATGTCAAAGGAATTTTTGATGTTGCTTCTTTTAGTCGATTAAAGCAATTTCTCCGATTGCTTCATAACTTTGTATTAAAGACCTTTTAATTCAGCGAGAATTAAATACCCAGGTGAAACTGGTATCAAGTCGTCATCATACTGAAAAAAGGTCAGCATTTTATGGGCATCTCTTTTTTTTTTTTGCTTGACAGGTGTTCTGATAAGTTTTCAGGAGTAATTTCCCCTTTTTTAGCTGCAACTTTTAATATTACCATTGTTGGTTGTGTGCAAAAAAAAAAAACCCGAAAAAAACCCATTTGGTTATTTACCTGAGTATCAATAAACAATATGTAAACTATTCTACCTCTACAGCTCAGGTATTTCTAACCATGAGAGAATATTACAAACAATTTTTCGGCATCAGAACATTAGCTGATCCACTCAGAAACCATGCCCTGGGGCAGTACAATCAATCCAATAGGTTAGGCACCAATTAGTCTTTGATGGTCACAGAAACTTTCACCTGAGTCTTCTAAGAATTAGCTCCAAGGCACATCATGTAATTTGGCATTAGTTTTGAGGGTGAATGCTTTGGCTGTTAGTGATGACACAGGAACTAAGCTAATCAATTTCTACGGCCTCACCTGAGTCGAATGACAGTCAGTTTGTGTGTGTAGAGTGACAGAGCAAGAACAAGGATTGTTTTCAGCTTCTCTCGGCTTTCCAAGAATTTAATATTGTGCACCAAAAAAGTGGCCCAGTTTATAGGATCTTTTATTACAAATCTTGGACATTTTTCACAACTATTGGTTAAAATGGTTTGTACATTACTTTTTTTTATTATAGCTTTTGATTTTAACCTGTAGGGGAAAATTTCCCAGTCTCTCATTTTGATTTCAATTAAGATTTAGATTACAGTTGGGTAAAATTTGTAGTTCAGAGATCTGATGCCTTACAGGTGTCATTTTCACTTGAGTGGGTCTCCAAAGTAAAGCTGAGAGTTTTTTCGTAAAATAAACATTTGGCATCCCAATGAAATAACAATTCTTTGAGAATTCCATGTCTTGGTTTTCAAAGAAGTTTCAGTTCAACATGAATGCACCACTACTTCTCAAAAGAATGTCATCTGAAACTACATACCTTTTAAAGTTTGGTGTGGCACAGTATCCTGTATGTAAAGAAATTTTGTATGTATATAAAATGATAATTTGACATATGGCATTCAAGCCCGGAAGAATATCCTAAAAACTTTTCTAGAAGCAGGTAGTAATTGATAAATAAAAAGACACATTATCTAATTTTCATTTAAGGAGAGAAAGTTGAAAATTCTTTGCATTTGTAATTAGGGAATTTGTTTCTGAAGATCTGTAAACAAATGTGACAGACTTGAGGTAGATCCTGGTTGTTTGTAATGCTTTTGTAAGAAATATAAGTGATCTTGTGTAATTGCGTCACATGATTGTATATTGGAGCTGTAAGTTGGTTGTGACAAAATTACTCCCGATGATTATCCAGGATCTCAATTATATAATGGATTCCTCCCCTCTTGCGCTTTTCAGATGTTATTGACACTGCATAATCTCTGTATGGTACAACTATAATGTAGTCAGACTACTTACTTCTTACTATATTTAGCAACTTATCACACTTTGTTGTCATAAGATTTTATTGTATTGAAATTTGGAATTTGATACTTCAATGATCTAGCTTTTTTATTCAAAATCTTTTTATGGAGATATTATGTAATTTTGTGATATTCTGGTTTTCTATATGGTACAAACTGCCAGGATACATTCCACAACCTAAGTACCTTCTTAACAGTCACAATGTGTTTATCTCTTGCAAAAAATAGTTCTTGAAATTACATGAAATTTTTGTAAAGTCTGATATGCTAGTCCCATACATTTTTTGCAATGACAAGAAGGAAACACTTGTGTTTCCATGGGTGCAGTTTCTATCCAACAAGAGTCGATGCTCTTAACAGGAAACCTTTGCATCCAGTTAAAGAAGAATGTAAATTCTTCCATACTTAGTACAAGTACTGAGCATATGCTTTCATAAGATTTAAGGCTTTCATATTACAATCCTTGTGTACCAGACTGCTAATCCTTCCTGCTCTAGAATATAGTTTATCATAGAGTAAGGAACTTTGCATAACATTGGATAAAATAAGGATATGTCACTCACTGGCAAGATTATCCTCTTGAAATTTTTACGTCAAGACCATCATGGTGAGTTTGGGTTACACTTTTAATTCTGTAGACAAAGATCAATGATTAAAAGTAAATATTTCACATATTTAAGAATTTTTAGATTTTGAAATGGAATCTGCTTCATGGGTGAAATAAATGGTCACAAGGTTGAATTTTCAAAAAAGAGGAGGAACCCAAGTGGTTTTATAGGAGATTCTTTTAAAACCCTTACATCCTTCTTAGCTGATTTGAACATCCTTGATTCTGTTGACCTTCTTAAAATTTTCAATGCTTGAATTCAGCTGTTACAGTTGAATTACAAGTCTTGGTAATTTTTTTTTTTACCTTAGTTAGCCAGTGTGTCTGAATTGGATATGGGGAAATCTTTGGGCATGTTAGGTTTGTGGTGATAATAATGACTGTTTTTTTGTATCTCTGTGTACCTGCTAAGGTGGAAATTATTGATAAAATATGAGATACGTCAAACTCAATATAGTAGACTGATTAGAGTCTATGTTTGTGGGATGAAATTCAAATCTCGAGTAGATAAAATTCAGGCACCAGTGCAAACATGTACTTTGTATGATGTACTATGAAAGTATTAGTGGGAGATAAAAACTGTGGTTAGCTGTGCGCGATACTTGGAACAGTCACTCTTCTCCTTCTATCTCGCGGCTCTCTCGCGGCAGTGTCACAGACAACAGGTTGTTGATTCAGCATCACACATAATCCATCCCCTCTCAAGTGTTATACACAATAATAGGCCTGCAGGATCTGGATTTGGTTGGGTCATTGATTTGGAAGGTCCTTAGCCCACCTTGAAAACAGACTTTGCAAAATTAACATCCTTTAGTACATAGACGGTATCGAATGCGTTCATGTGCAAATGATGGGCTGTCTGTTTCTTATGTTAGTGGAGTAATAGTCTTCTGGCAGTATGGTAGGTTGTTTATTTTGTTTTTAATTATTTTACTGTTGTGGGGAATTTACTTTTTTTCATGGACTAATGAAAAAAGAATATTTCAAGTGACAGTTTATTTCTCTTCCCTGATAATAATAATAAAAAAAAAAACAACAAAGGTAAAAATATGTACATCATCAACATTTGAATGGGGATATACTGGGAAATCTAGGTGTATGGTATCTCCACGACATATTGCTGAAAGGCATTTTAGTCTTTAAAATACTTCAAAGATTTACTATAACAAATTTCTATTAACTGTCTTTTCTTCAAAGTTATTTTCATCAATACAATAAAAGATATGACAAGCCCAGAAGCAGTCTTCCTCTTCTGTGATTTAGAAAGGGGATATCATTGGTTTTCTCCTGCATAAAGTTGCAGATGAGATCAGGCCGATTTATTCCAGCTGAGACTTCCTTTTTCACAATTTTGTACCTATATTTGATCATATGGATGTCAATGCTGTTGAAACTCCTTGGAATGACAGTAAAAACTTTAGCAGTTTGGAATTATTTATAAAAACTGTAGGAAATAATTCAATATTTTTCCCATAATGGGCATATAAAAGTAAGTATGGAAGCTACATTCACATAAGCAAATGAAGTTCAAACAATTTGTAGAAAACAAGTGGAAATATATACCACACCTGCATGCCAACTGTTGTTTTATTAATCATTAATTAATGGAGGATTTAAAGTAAACAATGTTCTTTTTACTTCAAATGAGAAGACAAACAACATTATGGTTTCATTCTTTTATCTTTTTGTGTGTGTTTATGTGCATTTGAAAGTCAACACATGAGAACTGTTATTTCAAACTGGAAACAAAGAACAATGTCATTCTAGTGACAGGATGTAGATAGGGGAAGTCGGACTGGCTACAAAAAAGAAATGAACAGATAGCTAAAGGAAATTGTGTGGACCCTCTGTCGACAACCGCAAAATCTTAATCCATCTCGGAATTTATTTGCCTGTTAATAAACATATATTACCTACAATTGCCCAGAATCAAGATTTGGGCCCCCCCCCCCCCCCCCCCCCCCCCAAAAAAAAAAAAGAGATAGAGATTTTTTTTTAATCCAAACAGCTTCAGGACATTTTCTTAAGATGACACTAAACCAAAAATGTGTTTTTAAAATGTTAAGGAATTTTACAGTTTTCCATTCATTGAGTATAAATCAAAGGTGACAATTGGTGTCCATACTAACAAAAATGAGTTTTGAGTATTATCAAAACAGTATCATGATACATATATTTACATTTTTTGAAAGATTTGGAAAATTCCAACTGCAATTACATGATATAAGTTGTTTAAGCAGCAATTCTACTTTGGTTAATGAATACTTGAAACTACAATAATGATTTGAATGATTCAAAAGAGACAAGTGTACTAGATCCTTCAAATTCTCTTGTCTATTTTCAGGATTACACAACACAGTGCAGGTCTTGTGAATCATGTTGGACAAGGGATGCAAATCTGGTGAAAAGGTCAATGATGATGACAGAAAATTAAAAACTTGCGGGAGAAACCGGATTTGTAAACAGTGCAAATTCACCTGCACTGATCCCAAGGATTTTCTAAATCACCAGAAATACGCACATTCCCAGGAAAAGGATCCTGACATACTTAGCTCAATAAGTAAGAGACGGAAAAGTTCTAACGGCAGCAACTCGAATAGTCAAGCCTCACTCGTGAAAAAAATAGTCACCCGATCAAGTGGATCTCATGACTCTGATGAGAAGCAAGACTCTGTCACTAATAAAAACCAAAATTTAAGTACATTCCAAACCACAGAAGAGACACATTCTTTTGTGAGAAGTGACTACACATTAGAAAACGAGAATTCAGATTCTATGAACAAAGAAAATCAGTCAGTTGATGATAATAAAAGAAATCCAGTTGATGAAAGTGGGAAGTTGGTAAAAGAGATCGATGAAATGGAGCCATCAGAAGTGGAACACACAAGTAATTTTGGCAGTGAACATGAAGAACAAGATGAAGAAGGGAAGCTGATAATAGCTGAAGATGATCACACATCAAGTAAAACACCAACACGTAGTGGTAATATTCAGAATCGCACTTACGTCTGCAACCAGTGTGAATTCAGTTCCACAAGTGCCAAAACTTTCCTACATCATCAAAAAGATGAACATCAACCAGACATTATTATTTATGAGTGTGACATATGTGAATATGCCACCAAATATAAACAGAAATTACCTCGTCACAGGAAACTTCACTTCACTGGAAAAGACAATAGTGGTTTACTTGGTTCATACGATTTTGATGGCAGCTTGAATGAAAGCAAAGAGAGAAGTGGAAGCTTTAACGAATCAATGAGGATGGATGAAAATGGTCCAAACTTTATCCGAAATGTTGTTGACGACGATGACGATGATGATGATGATGAAGAAGATGATGAGACGCCACCTCAGAATGAATCCCAGGAACTAGTACCTACATCTGATGGAACACCTATTGTTGAGAAGAAAAAACGCAAAACTAGACAGGAAGTTGATCCAGGAAAATATTTTGAAGTTCAGGATGACACAGGAATCAAATATGCTTGTTCCAAGTGTGGTAATGTTTATAAGTGGAGAAAATCATTGAACAAACATTGGAAAGAAAAGCACTTTGGAGACATTCCCGATTCTAGTGTCCCACCACCAGGGCTTGCCAAACTCAACAGCCTTACCCATGTGCAATATACGTATAGATTCCCTTCATCCAAAGGAGGAGAACGCTTATCACCTTCATCTCAAAGTCAAAGGGGTGAACGTTCTAGGTCAGAGACTCCTGTCAGTATGGTGGAACGTTACCAACCTGGAACAGACCTCCTGGAAAATAGTAGCATGTCTTCCGTTGTCATGCCACGCTTCATTGGACCATTTATCACAGATACCATGCCAGTAGCAGGAGGGAACCATTCTCCCAGCAAATCTGAGGCACTGTATCCAAGATCCTTAATTGAATCTAGTCGTGAACAGCCTATTGACTTCTCTGTCAGAAAGGAAACTGACTTTAATTCCTATTATAAGGGATCTCAACATTCTCCTTCCATGAAAAGTGAACATGCTTGGTCTGAACAAACTTCAAGTCTCGATCTCAGTGGAAACAAGAAAGAAGATAGTCCTATACTTCAGTGCAATAGATGTTCATTTGTAGCTAAAACATTAGTAGACTATAGTTCTCATATGACTTTGCATTTGAACAAACGAGCTTTCAAGTGTGCAGAATGTCAAGAGCATTTCAACAATGTAGAGGATTTGAACAAACACTTCGGAGAAAATCACGCAGAGAAAATTCATGAACACAAGGAAGCGATCCAGAAAATTCCACATGGTTTACAGCAAACATATCATCTCTTGAAAATGCCTTTGAATGCCATTGGTTCCATAGCTGTGTCTGAGGCCTCCACATCTGGACCAAGTGAACCCAAATATTTGAAATGCAGCATGTGTCAGTTCGTTGCAAAGTGGCCTGCTGAACTTCAGAAGCATGCTGTCTCCCACTCTGAGGAGCGACCTTTTGTCTGCATGGTCTGTGGATCCACCTACAAATGGAAATGGGATCTAGTCAAGCACTTTGAGAAGAGCCACAACTCTCTTACTAATCCATATAAGCGTAGGGAACTAGGGAGTTCCCCAGCTCCTTTGAATACCAAAACTGACCAAAAATCACCTCCTGTGCTATCCCCTGTTACTGGATTCCCTGGTGATCGGCCATCCATGATGTATCCAATGACCAGCACTGCAGCAGCTCTTATAGATACAGACACATTCACAAAAAGAGGTCTAGATAGCATGTCCTTTGATGAACCATCTAAGAAAAAAAGACGTCTGTCTGACACTGACATGCCCAATCTGATGGACCAATCTCAGGCTGATTGTGAAGAATACATCACAGCAGGTGCCCTGAGCTTTGATGATTCCAGAGCCAATGAATCAGCTAGTGAGGACTCCCAGAGTAGCCTAAGAATTTCTGGTAACTCTGCTCTACGAGACATGGAAAACCTCATTCCTCCAGAGGATGAGAAAGGGAATGATCCCAATGAGATGTTTGGAACCTGTTCCATCAATCCCCAAACTCAGATGGCTGTTATCAATGCTGTCAAGAAGAGAATGGATAATGGAAAACAAATCAACATCCCTTCCAAATCCCGTACAAATGACAAGGACAAGAACTCAGATATACTGCTACCATACAAATGTCAAATATGTGAGTACAGAGCAAGATGGCCGTCTGAAATAACTCAGCATATGAAGAACCACTCTGATGAGAAACCTTATCACTGTCCAAGATGTAGCTACAAGAGTAAATGGAAATGGGATGTGGTGAAGCACCTTAAACGCTGCGGAGGTGGCACTATCAGGGATGTCATTGACACTAATAAACTTAAGAAACACTCAGCTCCACCCAATGTAACTGTCATGCCACAAGGATCCTTCCAAAGAACTGGCTCAGGATCCCAGTCGGAGTTCATGCAGAAGAATTTGGAAAGTCGCTTTGCAATGTCTTCTGTAGCAGAAGCACTTGCTAGCAACAACAGTTCAGTTATGTCCATGGCAGAGATGAACAAATCTACTTTTGATGAATATGAAAAGGTGATGAGTCTCTCCAGCAGCCAGCAAGCAGGTTTTAAGAGCATCATCAACCAAGGAGTATACCACTGCTTCGAGTGCCCATTTGTTGCTCAGAGTCCAGCCGAGTTAAGACGTCATGCAGTACTTCACTCTGAAAATAAACCCTTTAGCTGTGCAATCTGTGGATACAGCTCTCGCTGGAAGTGTGACTTAAAAAAACACATCCGAACCTATGGGCATTATGACCAGTCTATTCAGTCCAAATCTTCTCCTCAGCAGACTCATTCAGACAAATTCCAGTACCAGATTCCACAAAGAGATATCTACCCAGATGATCAAGACTCAGAGGACAGGACCTTGTACAAATGCAATAAATGTTCTTATTCCACCTTCAAGAAATACTCATTTGAAATTCATATGAAAATTCATGGAGATATTAAGAAAGAAGATGCTTCTTCTGGAAAATACATCTGCAAGCAATGCGACTTTCAAGGCACAGATTTGATTTCCTTGCTACGGCATAAGAAGACCCATACTGGTAAACCAATGTCTAGAGATAGTAACAATTCTGTACTAGAATTACCCAGTGAACAGGTGTCCAACAGAACATTGCAGAAGCATCGTAGAAAACCAGTTCAACAATTCCGCTGCTCCAAGTGTCCGTACACCTGCTTCAAACGTTCAGGTCTTACCATGCATGAAGCCATGCATCAACCACGTGGTGACCATGCCTTGAAGTGCTACTACTGTGACTACAATGTATTCAGTAGAGGACTTCTCGTTCAGCACATGAGGCTTCATCCTGAATTTGATCCAAATGAATGCACAGAATTTGCAGAAATTCTAGAGAATAATGACTTTGACAATATGGACACAGAGGAATATGAGTATCTTCAAAATATGAATGATGATAATGATGATGAATACAATAGCATGATGGATGATGACTCCCGGCAAAGTCCAAGTGACCTCAACAGTTCTGGGTGCAGTGTCAAGGCCAGAGAGAGTGGTGCTCTGGATCTCTCAAGCTCAAGCCTCACCTCCATCAGTAGTGAACCCAAGAGAATCAATGGGTCCAGCATGTTTGAACAACCAGAGACTCACATTTCTTCAATGCCATTCCCATGTGAATGGTGTCCAGCAAGGTTCCCCAACCTGACCAAACTGTATCATCATGCCAGTACTTGTCATCCAATGGAATTGCATCAGCAAGAGATGGGGGAATCGTCCAATTTGGCCCTGCCAACCAGAATGAGTGATCCTTACCTAGAACGTCAAAAACGCATGCAGCAAAAGCAAGAGCTTCAAAAACAGCAAGAATTAGAGCAACAAAAACTTCTTGAGCAACAGAAACTGCAGCTAGAGCAACAGCAATTCCAGCAATCCATACTGAAAAGTGCACTTAATCAGTCAAGATATCGACCCATTGAGCCCAAACTTCCATTTTCACTCTCAGAAAAGACTTCACCCAGTCCTGTATACAGTTCTCCTTCAACATCAACTCTTAACACAAGCAGCTTTACAAAGTTCTCACAAGATGCTAACAATAACAAGTCTGGCATTCCAATCTCGCAGTCATCTACTCTTGTTGCTCAAGCCCTGCTTGCAAAGGCTAAGAAATCTACCAGCCCAAACAAGAGAGGAAGATCATTCCAATGCACAAAATGTTCATTCACTGCTCCAAATGCCGTCACTTACCTTCGCCACATTGAGAGACATGGCAGCAATTGTCGACACACTTGCCGATTCTGTGATTACAGCATAGATCGTCTCAACCTTCTCTATCAGCACATGAAAGGCACACATGGGGATCTCTGGAGAGGAACTCCTGAGGAAAAAATAAATCTGACTTCTGGATCTGGAGGCAAAAGTTACCAAGATGACATGCATTCCAAAGGAAGAAGAACACCTGATATGAACTCCGAGAGCATGAGCAGTAGTTTCGATGGTTCCTTCACAGGCTCATTCAATGATGCCCCAGATGTCAGTGATGAGGCGTTCAATTTTTCTATGAATGAGATTCGAGTTTACTATGCAATGGCTACCAAAGGACAAAATCCAGTTCTAATCATCAAAGAAGAAACAACCTGGTATGGAGTACCCATTCAAGTCTGCACCATCAATGGCAGAAAAAGTTACAAATGCCCCAGGTGCATATTTGTCAACAGCAACCCAAGCAACACTATAAATCATGTTAAACTTCACAACAGCAACAAAAGACTTGCATGTGAGAAATGCAAGCTTGGAATGGACAATCTCAAACAGCTTGAAATCCATTATGAATGCCTCCATCCACAGAGCCCCATCTTCATTGAGCAGTCACCAAGCAAGATCCCGTATGTACCAGAATCAAACAACTCTGTGGAAGAGAATAACAATTCAGTCATCTGGAGCAACCAAACCCAGAAGGCTTCGAATCTGATCCTGCCAACCTGTACCAAGTGTCCTTATAAATGCAGAACAGTGGAGATGTTTCAGTATCATTTGACTCTTCACAATCTGGATCGTGAATTCAAGTGTAACTACTGTGAATTCAGTGTTGACACACAGAACCTCCTGCTGAAGCACCTGGCTGTTCACAGAGAACCATATGAACCAGACCTGAGCCAGAATGAGGAGGAAGAAATCAAGGCAGCTTGTCAAAGACCAACTAGTCAGCACCAGTTCCTTAGCAAAATTGATCTGATGCCAAGTAGCTCTCAAGCAGAAATAAAGTCTACTGAAAACAAACTCACATCACAGACTCTAAAGACTGTCCTGAATAACCTGAAGAACAGCACTGGCAGACTGAGGTATAGATGTGCAAGATGTCCATACTTCTCTTTCTGCAAGAACAACATCAGCAAGCATCACAAACAGCACATCATCAAGAGCAAATTCAAGTGTCAGTACTGCGATTACAGTGCAACAAGAAACTTTTTGAGACTGCAGCACATGAAGTTCCACGAGAACAGTGCCATTACTGATGCTAAATCTACCGACTACCAAGATATCACATTAGATCCATATGATGAAGATGGTCTGAGAGCACTAAGCAGCATCCAGACACCAGAGTCTATTTCAACCAATAGTGAAGACAACATGAAAGACTTTTCCGATGAAAATAATGAAAATCTAGAAGAGTTGGAGACCATGATGGAAGAGGCAGACTTTGATGAAGAGGAAATGGCAGCTTTGGAACAAGCTGAGTTTGAAGGTCTTGAAGACAAGAAAACATCAGATGTCGAGGTAGAGGGGCAGGACTCTGAAGACAGTCTTTCAGAGATTGACCCCACTGCTCTCCAGCAGCAGATGTCATTAAATCTATCGGGATCCATGGGAAATGAAGAAAAGATACGCTATACTTGCTCACAATGTCCTTACAAATGCAATGCACTTAGAAGCTTCAAGTGCCACATACACATGCATGGTTTGAATAAGAAGTACATTTGTGACTACTGCAACTGGAGTGCTGACCGACTAAACCTGTTGTATCAGCACCGCAAAGTCCACTGCAAGATGCCAAGTTTCAACCCATCTCCTGAGGACATTGTCTTCCTTAATCGTAACTTTGCTCTTGAAAATGATGTGAAAGGTACATTGTCACCTGAAGACATGTCCATGGATAAGCAGAAAAAGAGCCCAAGTCCAGTCGATGACAAAGCCTTACAAAGAATGTCTAATCGCCAGTTCAGTGGAAAAAAGATCTATCGCTGCAAACTCTGTCCATTTTCCTGCAACAACAAAAACAGCTTTACCTATCACAGAAATCTTCACAAAATAAATGCACGCTATACCTGTAATCACTGCTCCTACAGCATTGACCGCTGGAACCTTCTAGCTCAACACATGAAGCTCCACAAAATAAGCAGCAGACAGGGGCTTGACAGAAGTAACTCGGATGAAATGAATGTTTCTAGTCCTGAAGTTGAACCTCAGTTATGCTTCAATGCTGGAGACAGCCATAATGAAAGTGAGATGGAAAGTGAAGAAGAGAAGCCACAAGACTGGAAGTGCAGCAGGTGCCCCTACAGTGCCACCACCTCCGAGAAATTGAGGGAACACTCCAAGCAACATCATAAACATGGTAAACACGGCTGTCCATATTGTGACTACAGTGACCAGCAAGAACAGAATATGGTGGAACATGTTCAGCTTCATTTCCCCAGCACCAAGCTAGATGCCGAAGCTGTACAAGCTATGCTGGCCAAACAGGGGGACAAACTTCCACAATCTCCAGAAGTTCCTGTGGTAAAGGTGACATGGAAAGAAGCAAAGAAATCAGAGTCCACAAATAAAGAGGAACCGTCCAATGAGGCACAGAAATCCAGAACCAAAGTGTATGTGTGTCCGTATTGTGAGCGTGAATTTGACAATAAAGAGTTAATGCTTAAACATGAAAGACAGCATCTGATAGGATCCAAGTATTAACATTGGCATTTGAATGTAGGAAGAATTTTCAGTGTTCATAAAGAAGAACAAACTTGCCTTAATGTCAAGAGGTGCTTTACAATTGTGCAATTAATCATACTCATTTTGGAGTGCTTTTTATCAGGGGTTTCTACTAGAAAGATCATTATTAGAGTGCCTTAATAATTATCGTTTTCCAATTGGTATATATAGATATATATAAATGTATTATATTTAACTACAGTGATCATTTACTTATTATGCAATAATCAATGTATAGCAACTTCATTCAAGTAGTCTATTGTCATTAAGTACTTTTGAGTAGATATTTCACGGGATGTATTCTTGTTCAGGAAGTTTATTTATTTTTTATTAATAATTTTGGATGAGGTAGTGATAAGATGATGATGAATTGAGTTCAAATCACAACCAAGTCTCTCACATTGTGTTCAGATAAAGTCTAGGAAGGCTGACTGTAAACTGTCATGATATTGGTCATGCTGTGGTTCAAGTGCTTTGAAATTAAATTTAAGAAAACTCCATATATTATTGTTTATTCATGTAAGACAGTGCAATGTTATTGTTCAATTTCATGGCCTGATCCAGGCTTTTAAGAAATCCTAGACGTATGAGAAAACCACATTATCATACTTATTTGTGTATATTGTTTAAAATTTGATATTTGTATTAATATTTTATTATGTACGACTTCCTTCTGCAGACAGCAAAGTATTTTGTGTGTCAGGATATCCATTTTGTTTTTTTTATAAATACATTCCAGTTTGGTATGATCACAGGATTATTTAATTACTGCTGTGATTATGCAGGTGTTTTGCTAATTTTATATATTAAAAGCACTGTTTATGCACAAACACTATACTGATTGTTCAAAATACAACTGATGTCATTTTATTGTATTACCATAGACTCCAAAAGGACTATATTTTTCTTTGATGTTTACTAAATGGCGATTCCACACAAATTCTGAATTCATCTGTATGCAAATTTTCGAGATTTAATGAGAATGTTGATGTCTTTCATAACACAACAGTTTTTGTCAGCTTTTTCCATTTTTCATTGTTGTTGGAATTGGGTAATATATGGAAATTGTCTTCCAAGAATATTGTATATGGTTCAAGGGGAACAACTCTATTTTTTTGTGACAGTTTACATTGACTATGATGACTATGCATAACAAATGTGCCTTATATGATTTTTTTTAAATGATCCGAATGTCCTGTTAAAATTCTACTGTTATTCTATTACTGTCATAAAAATCTAATTCATATGTATTGTTGTAACAAGTTCTCCATTGAAAAATGGGATTTGTTATATTATACTGCTAATTTTCTCACTTGCTTTGATTGATGTACATTTTTGCTTTTGTTTCAATTTTTAAAATTGTATCTAGACTTGAGTTTTATATTATTGTACAAAAACTAGTTTATTCGATACGGAAACACATTGAGAGAGATAACTGACATGCAGAAAATAACTTCTTGTCATTAATATACACCAATAAATTTTCATGACATCCACCTTTAACCAGCAACATGCATATTTTAGTGACATAAATACTATAAAATTTTACTTTAATTAAGGTTAATTGGTCTCAGTAGCTTTTTGAACCACTTATTTGCCCAGTGCTTGTCTCTTTCATTGTTAATTTCTGTATTGGATAATCTACGACTCTGTACGATTGGTCACTGATTCCTGGTGCTATATATAGTGTATGAATGTATTCATACTTCCTGCATTTTACGAACATATTAAACAAAATTTATCCAAGTTTGTCCCTCTTTTACCTTTTTTCTTTTCTTTTCTTTTTTTTTTTTTTTTTGGTGTTTGATCATTATTTCAGTTTTAATGTAATGAATCATTCTCAAAGGTATTCCATTTTTTCCAATGCAAGAAATTGTGTACAGATTTGGAGAATATTTTTGTCAATGCTATGTAATTTGAATTAATACTGGGAAAATTATCATCCTTTTAATGAACAATACCCTTTATAGCTGCATGTAATGTAGAATGTATAATCATATTTTAGTCATTGATTTATTTTAGAACTTTTTTTTGTCTTTCTAATATTAAAGATTAATATAATTCAAAATTGTGTTATCATGTCTTTTATTGACTACAAGGACATTTGGACAATGTCTGCTTTTCTCTGACGAAGTGAATGACTTCAGCAGTGGCTTTCTAGATTGCTGTATTGTAAGACTATTGGGGTAATCATGAACTCTTCAAATGCCGATATGGAACAAATTAACATTCATTAGTATTACGGAGTCAGAGGACCATGTGGACAGGTTTACTCTGTGACCTAATATTTACCTTTCCACCAAGATATATATGGAGTACATTTATTAGTAAATCAAAAGTTGAAAGTCATAATAAAAAACAAACAATTTGCATACTTTTCAGGAAGATATCAAGTATCTCATAGTACAATAACCCAGCCAATTAAAGATGTTTGCATATTCTATTTTCATTACACTCTGTTAAATTATTATTTATGAGTATGTCGTATCAATATCTATTATTAATTACCGATATATGTATTAATAATATTACTGCTGAATTTGAAAGTGGATCATATTAATTTCTTGAGATGGGCTATCAACAATGAAAATCCAAATTACAATTCGCCCCTATCCTAAAGTATTTTAATCTTTTTTTGTATATCCAACACAAAATCTTTGAATTTGGTCCATTCCGACAAACACAGTGAAGATCTGATTACAAAAATATAACACGGATTATATTTTCCCAATAACAAAAATACCAAAACTAACAAGATCTTTTTTAAAGATATGAATGGAATATGGTTCTCTGCAACAGTTTAATAATTTTCAAGTCATGAACACAATAGACAACATTCAATTGGCAAACATTTATTTGATGAAAACAAAATGACAATATGAAGTATAAGTATTGCACATGATCAATCAAAAATGATATTTTAAGACATTGAAATATGAAAATGCAATTATTGTTGTAAATTTACAAACCTCTATATAATTGTAGCAAAAACTTCTTACAGGAAACCACCCATTACAATGTGATATGATGTAGTGATTATATATAAAGAAGTGATAAGAAAAATATTTACAGAATTTAATTAAACTCTATTACATAATGAAAATATCGATAACTAATTTTACATCCCTCCGTCAAATAAATCATATCACTAATCAAATCGCCCTCTCTATTTATAAATAAATTTGCATATATTAACACCATTTTGCTTTAAAAAGTTCATTCACAAAGCGCTCAGCAAACATTTTTGACTATAGTCCATAAATAAAACCAATGATAGTTATGTGCTATTGTCATTTCAATTCAGCCTTGTAATTGTGTGGCTTCTGTGGTCTAATATCATTAACAATTTCACAATCCATGTTAAATATGAAGATTTTATTTTCACTTCATGCTTTCCTGGTAATTCTAGTTGAAACTTTTTTTTTTTGGTCATTTTTCAATATTTCAAAGAGTGATTTTTACCCATAGATCTTTTATTAAAAGTTCCCACATTGAAACATATTTTTAGTGTTGATATTTCGGTATATCATCTTTGATAATACTTAATACTCATATAAAGGAAACTTGTAATCACAAAAATGTTCAATACTAAGTTATTCATCTAAAATCACACTTGAATCCAGCTATTTTGGATAGTATAACGAACTTCAAGTACTTGACTGAAGAGTTATCATTGACCAATTATAACTCAAAGCTTGTGAAGATTATAAAAAACTCGAAGGCACATTCCCATTTTCCCATAAATTACTTAACTATTGCCAAAAAATAAGTTTACAATGGGCAATTCAAGATTAACGAATTTCTCTCCCATCATTGCTAGTATCATTATTTTGCCATTTCATGAAAAAAGAGCAAATCCCAAACTAACAAATGAAGTCTGTAATTAATATAGACAAGGTGGTCATTTCTTATATTAAAAAATACACTATTATTCAACAGTTGTTATAGGAAATTCTTCATTGCATTCTTTCATATCTCTTTTTATTGAAAGCTAAATGTATTATATTTAATGTTATTAATGTGCAGTGAGATAAACACTTATTAGGGTCAAGAGTCCATCAATTTTTCCTTTTTTCAAAATTTTAATTCTCAATATCTATAAAAAAGTATGAATTATATTTTTGCTTCAAAAACAATGAAAATTATTTAACCACACGTTTACTTGTGTATTATTATTTCAGAGATTTGCTATAACCATGGTACCTATTTCAATATTAATGAGGTAGATAATATTGTTATACTCTGCCCATCCTGCAATCTTTCCAGTTTATTTTATAAAGCAATACAAAGCTATTGACACAACAATAAATAAATACAATAAAATATATTGCATAATATACTTAATTTGTATTCACTACAAGTATATATCCCATAACATTTTTTCTGAGGATGTA
This sequence comes from Ostrea denselamellosa, assembly GCA_024699665.1. Classification (NCBI taxonomy): domain Eukaryota; kingdom Metazoa; phylum Mollusca; class Bivalvia; order Ostreida; family Ostreidae; genus Ostrea; species Ostrea denselamellosa. The sequence goes on from JAMZEH010000055.1 coordinate 15,966,680, forward strand.
AATTTTGACAATTTTCTAGCTCATAGGTATACCAGTAATTTTGGTGGAATATATTTTGGTGGACATGGAGTTCTAACACATGAAAACTGGTAAGCAGTGTAGCATTGATTCCATATCAATAAAATATTATACTGATAAAACAACCAACATAAAAAAAAAAAGGAAAAGAAAAAAGAAGCTACATGTTCCTTAGACATAAACTATTAAAGATTTTGCTGCATGATTCCAAACTACTACAATAAGCCAAAATTATCACCCCATGGAAAATATGTGCTACACAGTATATATTGAGCCTTTACTTTCATTCTATACAATGTCATATGTAATCAGTACAAAGAAAGGTGTCCATCTAAACTTGCTCACACGGAGTTGGCAGAATTTAGATTAAAGTTGAACAATTTATTTGAGGAAAAATGTAAATGCACTGCAACACAGTAATTTTGACTGAAGTGGGGTTTATTTTCATGGAACAGCAAACTGACTTCAATAAACACTCAAATATATTCCAAAGTTGAAGAAAGGCATCATTAGTTGCTTTACATATATGGAAATTTTATATTAAGAAATTTGCTGGCAGCACTAACATACAAGAAATAATGTAAAGAAGGACATTTTCTTTGGCAACACATGCCAAAGAACTGCCAGATACAAAAATGTAGAGTTTCCCAATTAAGCCACTATCTACATGTATTAGCTAGCAAATATTAAGGGTACATTCAGGATATGAGGAGCCAAAATCCTTTAAATTTCAGATCAAAGGAATGGTTAATGTGAGCGATTACATATCATACCTGCACCCCACACATCTGCATCTCAGAAACTGCCTACTGCAAGATGGCAAGAACTAAGGGAGGTAACAAACACAAGTAGAAATTCTGAAGCATTAGTATGTAAATATGAAAGTTGCTTTAATTTAATCAAACTCTGTATATAAACTGACATTTACAAAGAAATTTTGAAAGTCTTGAAAGCATGAATTTCTTGTGACATAAGAAAAAAAAATCATCCAAATTAAAAAAAAACGATTTGGCACTACAAGCAATGCATACAAAATATTATGCATGTATGTACTAAATTATTAGTTGTATTTAATCTTTGTCCATTTGTGGAGTGTTTCTGGAGACCGATACAAAAATATCAGCTTAGAAAACAAGTATTCTTCCATTCGGAAATCCTGGCTCTCTCGCACCATGTATATGTCCAAACATAGATTGAGAATGTTGTCCACACTGGGCAATTCCTGGTACATGATCTGGTAGGAGCTGCCTGCGAAAAACACACGGACAAAGCGTCCCACCACCAGCACCAGGGAAACGTACAGACCAATGATGCTAAAGGAAGCAAAGGAAAAGGTTGATGAGGTGATATATATCCTGATACATACACAGCAGTACACTAGGTGTATAGACATACATACAGCAATCTTATAGTGATGTCAAAGTATAACTTTATTGACTACCTTACAAGGAGAAAAAAAATCATGGACCATATTTTTACATAAGAAATATGCGAAGACTTTCTTTTATATAAACAATGACTTTTCCATATTCTTCACAGGTATGTTCTTCATGCAGTGGAGCCCTTTTACTATACACTGTGTGTCAAAATGCCTTTTCTAAAACTATTTATACAGTTGCACTGTTCAACTTACAAAATAAAACATATAAAGTGTGTTCCATAAAAATTTACATAAAAAGTTGGAATATGTACATCATGGATGAATTTTGTTTTACAATATGGATTTATAAAAAACCACAAAAACAAACCATATGAAACCTTATATGAAGACTACTACAATTGCTAGAAGTACTAAGTACAACATATAATGAGTATAGAATATCACACCATTTCAAATCTAACACTAAATCTCAAAATACACCAAACACCTAGTTACATTATAAACAGCCCCAAGAAATCTCACAAATACAGTAAAACATGCTTATAACAAACACGCTTATAAGGAATTCATGTTTAATGTAAAGTGATATTTATTCACTTATGAGAGGAAAATAATGAAAATTATAACGAATTTTGGCAACAACGAACTGTTTTTCACTGGCTTTGGGGGTTTATTTACTATAACCATGTTTTACTGTATTGCAGATTAGGTAAATGCAAAATATTAATATTAAAATCATTAAATAAATTATTAAATATATTTGATTATAATGTCATTAAGCTCTAGTCATTTTTCTTTGCATCTGTGATGATCAATTCTTTTGGCAACCGAGTCCATTTGATCCTAGTCTCAGATGATCGATACACAAAGATGAGCTTGGCATACAGGTCTTCCTCAAGTCTGAACTCATGCATCTCGCGGACGAGATAGACATCTAGACAGAGCTGTAGGATGTTGTCAACATGGGGCAACTCCAAATAGGTGATCTTCTCAGCCAAGCCAGTAGTACTGAGTCTCAAGATACGCCCAATCAAAAGAATGAAGGTCACATAAAGGCCAATTATTCTGAAAGAGCATGTCATTTATATCATACAAATATAAAACAATGCAGAGTTTAAAGTTACTGTAAATGAGATAATGTTGTTAGATATGCCTATTTATAGCACATGTATAATGCAACACAGTAGCCAGTGCCACAACCAGGTTTCGACAGGATTTATCATGTTGAAGCAAAGGGTATATACAAGCAGGAAATATAGTTATGCTCATCGGAAAACCACTATGAAATTATTTTGGAGCAACATGACTGACCGCATGCGTGAAGTCAAATTCATTATTTTGTATCAGTAACACTATGCTTAGTTTCTTGCTTGTCAAGATATCACATTCCCATTAATTACACCTCCATGAGATGCATAGTTTGTGAGAAAAACAAATTATAAACCAATCAAAAAAAAAAGTTGGTGTGACCCACTAAAATTAAGGCAAGATTGCATTGGTCTTGTCAAAGTTTGAAGCATGTGGCTTGGTGTACCTCTGCTGAAATGTAGAGCATCATTAAATATTGCTTAATAATGGTTCATGTGATCTCAGAATGCCTCTGGATTGCCAATCAGAAAATGCATTTATTATCATTGTATGATTTTTTGAGTAACTGATATAAATATGCTGAAAATATCACTTAAAATGATATACAAGTGTATAATTGTTGATCTTTTTGGTTTTTATGATAAACAGGAATGAAAATCACAATAACATATCAAGCAGCAGCCCACTTATAACTCTATGATTATCCCACAATGATAATTTGGTCTACTTGTCTGTATGACCCTGGACTGGGATTGATTGACTGTGGCCTAGTTTGCATTTATGAAAATGTAATTGAAAAAAGATGAAAAAAAAAACCCCACAAAGAAAACAAAGAACCCCCCCCCCCAAAAAAAACCCCCCAAAACAAAAAAAACAACAAAAAAGAACCCCAGACAATATCTCATAATCACTCTGTCCTTTAATTCTTTCACCTTGAAAATCAAAAAGATTTCAGATCTTTGTATATGGCAGAACCTACATGTATTATGTCAAATATACCCTGTACAACATCTAATCACTGTTCCATTATAGTTCTAGTGGGCCAAGGAGAAAAAAAAATGTAATCCAGTTAAACTTACTTACAGGTATAATAACTTTTTGTCAAAGTGTCTACTAAATCAAATGGAATACACCTTATTGTCAAGAACTAAATATGCAGTTAACATGCCCAGCTTGCAGCAGAAAATTCCATTATCAAAATGAATATCAGTATATTGGATACTGCTCAATATGAATATTTTTCCAGTGAGTTTAAATTCGTTAGAATTTTCAGACCAGGAAGTTTAATTATACAATATCGGCAATGATATATCATTGGCAAGTAAAAAGTTAATCAAACATATCAGTTGCATAAAACCAAAATAGTAAGAAATGTACATATATTTTTGTCTTCCTAGACAAGAATTGTGGGAAATGTTCATTGAAGTGTTGTCATTAAGGAAAGTAAGCACACCACCAAAAAAATGAAAAATGATTTTTTACCCTTGTCAAATGTATTACAATGATTGGTCTAAAAGTAGATGTTCAGTAAACCATGCCCTTTTTGTTACATAAAGTATACTGTCAGAAATTAAGATAGACTTCTCTTATATCATTATATGCTTAATATAGTGCAAGAATTAATTTAATTCAATTTCAGAAACCAAATATGTTGACGGTGCTACCATTACAGCAAACACAACCTAGCTCTACAAATGGAATCAAGAAAATGGGGGGGGGGGATCTGTAGTGTAATGAAAACCACACAAGATAATAAAAATCTTTGGTACCATCGTGGTGATCATTTTGAAAAATTATATAATACTCCTATGTAGTTCTTTTTAAAGGGACATTAGAACAATAAAATATATTGTATAGAATCCCAATCTTTAACACAATAATTGAATATTTCAGCATTCACATTTGCATACACTGAACAAATGTAAATTCAAGTTTGCTACATGTTTACACTTCCCTCTTTATTGTTGTTGTACAGATGCATTGAGATCCATTGACAGGCCTAAAATTAATTAAGTCTCTCATAATCATTTGATGTCAAGCTTACAGTTACATAGGCACAAGTATAGTAAGGAATTTCTCTGACGTAGTAAGTGGCATGGTTGATTTACATGTGTGGGCATGCAAAACTAACCCAGCCTAAACCAATGAGGGGTGGGGCTGTCACCATATTTTGCATCACTGGGCATGCCAAGGAATTGAACCTGGAAATAATTTGCACATAGTAGAGTTGACCTACTGTTTTCCACTTATGTCAGGATTGGTCATCTAACATAACGTTAGGTCGTATCTATAAACACTTGTCACTTTTTTGGCCATCTTCTTTCAAATTGTGTGAAATTTTAAGTTCAAAACCAGAACATTTATCATGAATAACTGGTAAATGAAATTAATGAGAAATTCACTTGTGAAATTTTAAAATATAAGTAAATATATCTACTTCAAAATTTCCCTTAAATTGAAGTGAAAAACCCAAATTTGACTATCTGGTAAGTGACTGGTAAATGTTAAAGAAATATTGCATTTTAATACATTTTGAGATAAATAATAATAAAAATGAAAGGTAGAAACTTTTAAACCAATGTTGTTTCATTTTCATTTCTTTGTATTTTATTTAACTGAGCCCAGACCAATACATCGATACTAGCGTTAAAACATATCGCTCCCAGATCTTGCCCTGCTAACAGGAACTAAGTTCATGTTGAAAATAAACAGACCTTCGCAGTAGCAAAAAGGCTACATAGAGTTCAAGAACATTTTGATCATGCCTTGTACACAAAACCAATATTATCATTCATTATTATAATTTCTTTCCAAGAATGTTAACTGTAGACTTAATATGGCTGACTGCTTCCTGCTTAATCCTTATTATGATTTATGTAGATAATAAAATATTTATACAAAAACACTTGACAATAAATGTTGCATTCCTGTTAAAATTGAATAATTCTTTAAAAAACAAATGTGTTTGGAAACTGTCTAAGCTTAAGGTTCAAATAAAGCATGACACAAAACAACATGTGTTTGTGAAACACTGATGCCCCTGGATTACAACAAAGTGGAACTGTAAGATTTATAAAGGTCACCAGGTCAAAGACTTTGGTGTCAATGAAAAGGTCTTGCCACAAGAATATACATGTCAAATATGAAAGGTCTAACTCTTATTGTAAAAGATATGACCAAAGCTAATTTTTTTTGAAAATTTCCAAAATTTTGGTCAATGTCAAGGTCACCAAATCTGGTATCATTGTTAAGATCTTCTCACAAGAAATGCACATGATATATATAAAGCAGTATCTTTTACCATATGAAAGATCTGGCTTATATGTTAAAATTTTCTAAAAGTCGGTCAAAGGTCAATGTTAAGGTCACCAGGTCAAAGATTTTGGTGTCAATGGAAAGGTCTCACAAGAAGCACACATACCAAATATGAAAGCTTTACCTCTTATGGTGTAAAAGATATGACCAAGGTTAAAGATTTTTTTCCATTGACAGACAGACAAAAAGACAGATCCACAGATAGATAGATGGGCAGGCCAAAAACTAGATGCCCCCAAATCTTTGATTCTGGGGGCATAAAAAGAACTTGACCTGCTAAGAAACTTTTTTTTTGCAATATACTCCTTTTATTATTTGTACCTTCCTCTGATAATCTTTGTGAAGTTATGATATCTAATAACTTCAAGTGTAGACTGTATGATATGGTTTTGAAGTTATGGTTATAATTAAAATAAGGCCAAGACAAAAAAGTGAGCCTAATTCATTTCATTTCTGACATAATAAGGTATACAGAAGGGAATATGTTAGATTCTGAATAATCAGAAAATCAGTAATATTGGCAAATTCATATGACTTTTCCAGAAATACAGAAATCAAAATAAATTTTCTAAAGCTGAAGCAAAATACACAAAATTTAAGTATGTGCAAGTTCAACATGCAGTGGTGCAACAAAAATAAGCATGTTTCAAATAATTAACAAATTTACAAACACACTATAAAAAAAATTCACTATTAAAGCTTGTTTTGAAGGTAAAATCACATACTTTTGCTATTAATGCTAGATTGTGTACTGTGAAAATACTAAAATACAGATATCAAGCAATGCCTCCACATCTAAAAACCCTTAAATGCTTCAAAAAAATATATGCAAAAAACATACCGTATAACAGATCATTTTTACTGCTGTAATTTTTTTTAACTATACAAATTTATGTTCAATCTTCAAATGTAATAGAAATTAATGCCCAAATGTAAATATTATTAACCAGTTATTTCATAACATAATATATATTTACAGTGTGGTTTCTGTTTGGTAACTGGCTAAAGTTTGAGGAAGACATACATGTGGTAGCACCTGGATTGGATTGTATAGAAGATCGTGGTCTTTCCAAAATTTCTTACAATTTCTTACAAAAGATTATAATCTTCAAAATTTCATCAAATGTCATAAAACAATTAATATTTTGCAATACCTTTAAGAAAGAATATGGTTTTACTTCAACATACTTTGTTCTAGTCAGCAATACTTTTTAAAGATATATTAATTACTTGCTTTTGATTGCATAAAAATGCCACGAGATCATCTATAAAAGATTCTTGATTGTTGGTGAAAAGTCAAACTGTTTAAATGAAAAGGATGTAAATCATAAGCTGTGATGTGTACCTCTTTGAAAGACAGTACATTGTGTTTTGATGCTTCACAAACATGTTATCAAACCAGACTAGTTTATTTTCTAATGGAAGATATAACCTCTAATTTGGATTAAAAAATCATGAAGCAGTTCAATTTATTGACAAAAGGGGTTAAGGGGGTCTGCAGATCAGTCAATCCATGATGCTTGATTAGTTCACTGCAGTGAATTTTAACCTATTTCATATTGATGAATCTATAAAGCACATAAAAATTAATAACGCATAAAAATGACCAATTATACGGTAACATATATATATATTTATAAACTGTATTAATATTTTTAAATCTAATCACTAACAACCCAGTGCAAATAAGCTATTTTGAGCAGACATAGCATGATACATATCAGGTTATTCTGGATAATCTAAAATTTACCTGAATCAAACACAAAAGGTATAATATCGTAATTCAGATTGATCGTTAGTGTTTACAATCTTTAAGGTATGTCTATGTACAAATGTTATCAGAAATTCAGTTTTCCTTAGAGGAGTATAAATTTGACAATCATTAAAAAATGGAGGCAAAAAATTGACTAAATAACCCGTTACACAGTCTTTGTACCTGCCAAAAAGTCTGTCATGTTTTTTTTATTTTATCACTGTATGCTTCACTGAAAAGCTTAATTTTTCAAAAACTTTTCCTGAACTTATCTCTGGTCCTATTCTAATGAAATTAAAATTAATAGTTACAAAAATGTTGAGGTTCCTTTATTATAATTTCCAAAGAAATTCCAATCATATGCTGCACATAAATAAACTGCACAATAATTTTTTCAAAGTAATTCATGAAAAAGAAATATTGATTTGGTATAAAATTTGGCACATATTTAATACTGCCTCCATAATACATTTAATTTCATAAAAATTGGACCAACAATGAATTCAGAATAAGGCTTTGTAAAAGGGTGTTTTTCAATAAAAAAAAATTTAGAGTACAAATGAAAATATTACAAACATTTGTCATACACTGTAGGTAAATATAATAAAGCAATGATATGGTAAGCCAATTTTACAAAAATAATAGAAACATCATTTTTCATTTGATAAATTGTAAACTATAATTCCTAAAGCATAAACTATAGTTAACAATTTGCGAACTATAATTTTCATCTGTGAAATTATATTTAACAATGTAAGCCATAGTTTACAAATGTAAAACCAAGTTTATCAGTTTGTGATTGATTGATAGATGTATTGTTTTCTGCCACACTCAACAATTTTTCAGTTATCTGGTGGCGTCCAGTTTTTATTGGTGGAGGAGAGAACCCAGATACAATGTACCCAGGGAGAGACCACTGACCTTCCGAAAGTAAACTGGCAAACTTTCTCACATATATCAGCGCGAGTGAGAATCGAACCCGCGCCAACTAGAGGTGAGAGGCCTTGTGATTTTGAGCGCGATGCTCTAACCACTCGGCTACGGAGGCCCCTTATCAATTTGTGAATACATATTAAGGATGGTTGAATTTTAACTATAATTAACTCTCAGTCATTAGTACTGTCTAGTGTTGCTGAATTGTAACTATAATTAGCTCTCAATTATTAGTATAGTCCAGTTTTGCTAATCACATTTATCAGATGCAAAACTATGTTTTGATCATTTTGAGAAATTGGCGTACCATACATTAGGCATTACAATGTGTGCACACCACAGTTACACTATAAGGAAAAATATATACTTGAATTCATGCACTTTCAATATAAAAAGCAAAATCCATCATTAAAAAAATGCCTTGTGCATGCTTTAAATGATTCTTTAGCTTGAGTAAAATTTAATAAAAACCTTTATATATATATTTATTTAAAATTGTCATTTAATAGCATTCTATATACATTTAATATCAATATTAAAGACTTACCCATATCCAGATATGAAAGAAAAGCCTGCTGGTGCAGCTCGGTCATTGAGGGTAATCAGTGTCAGCTCCGTGGAAGAGTTTCCACAGTGTTTGACTTGAGGGTCAGGACACAGGGACGCCGAGAGTAGTTCATTCACATTCCACCATTCAGAGATATTAGTGACTGTCAGGTGCATGGATACATCATTCTTTGGAATAACTGCAGGAAAGATTTTATAGATTCATATCCTCACATGATTCTGTATCTACTGTATATTTCCTTCGTTATTATCCACTGATAAATCATATTCATGAAGTCTTACACTAGTGTGTGTGTGTGTGTGAACAACACAGAATGGGAGACATGGAACTACAATATACAAAGACCCAAGGTTGAATCTTCTTAAATTATACACTCATGCATAAGATAGTTGGTATGAAACTCAATTAATTAATGAATAATAACTATAATAATACATATCAGGATTACTTGCATAAATCATGAATTGTAAGTCACGTTTTTACTCCTATAACCCTTCTAAAACTAGGTTAACCAGAACACTATCTGTTTCTTCCCATAAAACAACTACAAGCTGCTGTCAATAATAGATTTATATCTTCCCATAAAACAATAAAAAACTACTGTCAATCTATCTATAAAAACAGTTACAAACTACCGTCAATATGAGAACTGTATCTTTCTGTAAATACAATTAAAAACTACTGTTAATGCCCATTGTGAAATAGTCTGGAAAAATATTAATTTATAGATGTTACTAATTCCAAGGATCATAACTCTGTATAAAAACAGGACTATTACAACACAACACATAATAGTCTCTAGTCGTAACATGAATGGAGGAGCAATACACAGCCTAGACAAGATTTGTGACGGACAGATGGACAACCATGCAAAACCAACATCTACATCCCATTCACAGTTGACAATTTACGTGCATCTATCTCAAAATTATCTGAACTCTGCATTGCCCAAGTAATGAACCTTGTGAGTCAGCTTAATACAGAAACAATAAAAGAATGTGAAACTTACAATCAAGTACAGTAGCAGCCTTTTTCGACAGTCGGAAAAAGCGGGAATACAACCCAGGGATTCTCCTGCATTACAAAGAAGTATTATATCATTATATTTGGTACTGCATTATTATGTATTATATCATTATATTTGGTAACAAAATTAATTTGGTGATTTCTACATCACAGTAAGACTTACACTGATGGGTTAGTGCTGTCGATAAGGAGCTGGTCAAGCTTCTTGCTTGTTGCATCATCAAGTGTGTCTTTCAAATGGGTTGTAAGGGACTGACTGACATCACCAGAGGTAGGGTTTCTGAAAAGCAATGAATGAATAATTACATAGTTAAAAAGTTAAAACAGAGCTTTGAAAACAGTTTTGTTCTTTAATAACAGCATTTCTAATATCTAACCAATCAACATCAGAAGTCCTAAACATCTAACCTATCATTATCAGATGTCATAATTTTTTAACAATCATCTCTACTTCACAGTTTTGAAAGTACTTCTTAAATTTTTTTCCACTTTATTGCTATGTACAATCTTATGGAATCTACTAAAACTATCCAAACAAGACTAATCCCTTTGTAGGGCCCACCAAAAACTGGGTCTATTTGAAAAAAAAAAATGTATACCAGAACACTATAAATTTAACCTTTAATCAATTCTTATGAATCAACAAATCATTAATTGCAAATTCATATCAAAATTTTATTCTCTCAATCCTGATGTCCTTGAAGTATTTTAAGTTACTTTGACTAAGTATCATGGCACATCTAATCAAGAGACATTTTCATGCTTGCAATAAGATGGTAATAGACTAAACGCATTAAACAGATATCTGTAGCAAAGTGCAAGCAATGTTGGTATGTCACTTGTAATATGCACATTACTATCTTGCACCAGAGTCAATTAAATACAAAATATAGGTCAGATCCAAAATCTGGACCACAAGTTAGATTGATTGATTGATTATTTGTTGTTTTCCGCCACACTCAACAATTTTCAGTTATCTGGTGGTGTCCAGTTTTTGTAGGTGGAGGAAAGAACCCAGATACAATGTACCCGGGAAGAGACCACCAACCTTCCGAAAGTAAACTGGCAAACTTTCTCACATATATCAGTGCGAGTGAGAATCAAACCTGTGCCGACTAGAGGTGAGAGGCCTTGTAATTTTGAGCGCGATGCTCTAACCACTCGGCCACTGACGCCCCCCCCCCCCCCCCCCCCACAAGTTAGAGGATGTGACATGTAGTATGATTTCTGCTTGCCATGAGATGACTACAAATATACATATTGTCCTTGACCTAAATCACTGAAGCACAAATATAGGTCAAATACAGCATCTAGACCATGACATGTGAGCAAATTTGATGTGTATTCCACTTGCCATACCTATATATGTTGTTCGTAAATCACTGTCAACTGAAGCACAAATGGTGGGTCAGAAACAGAACATGAGTTGGAAGAGGCATCACCGGATGTTTCATATGAACAAATTTGATGTGTATTTCACTTGTGAAAAGGTGAGATTAGACTTAAGCTGCCTGTAATCAGAGTCACTGAGGCATGAAATGTTAGTTAGATGCAGTACCTGGACTGCAAGTTGGAAGATGCATTGAAATATGCTAAATGAGCAAGTTTGTTTTGAATTCCACTTGCTATAAGGCAAGAAGAGATTTTAACACTGTTCTTCACCTTGAATCTACAGACAAACAGACAGACAGTGATTCTAGTATACCTCCATATTGTTGAATATACTAAATGTACCCAGCTCGTTTATACGGAGAACTAAATTTTTGAAAGTTCTTAATCATATTGAATTACACATTTGCTACAATAAAACCAGATACACAATATTTGTATTTAAACCATGAGACATGATTGAGTTTTGAAATTAAGTGAAACACTTCAGCCAGATGAAATCTATTACTTAGAGAAATTACATGTATACTGCACAATTTGTTTTCAATATATATATCTACCTTGAAAAGGTGACCTCAAACTCTAATTTTACACCTGATGTACTGTTGAGATAATTGATGAGCTCTTCTCTACTAGGAGGGCTAATTCCCCACACTGATGTAGACTTTCCATTCAGCTTTATTATGGTGATGTCTTGAGGCTCATATCTGTTCAGATAGCTTACTGCAGCCTACAAATTATCCATCTTTTCAGTATGATTAAAAAAGGATTTGCAGTCTCATCTTTGCTAGCCAAAGGTTCCGATTTATTACTCTCTTTCAAATCCTTGGCTTGCAAAAATGGGAATATCTGGAAGAGAAAACTAACATAGTATACTGTGCATGTTACTTTCAACCTGACCCTTACCGTATTTTCTTTATCATTAAAGTAGGTCAGCAGATCATTGTATTGTGCAGTTGTAAGTGGTGTTATTCTTTGTTGCTGTGCCAGGACTTTGAAAAGGGGCTGTAATAGACAATACAAGAGGTTTCAAACCAAATGCCATTTAACCCCAGTGCAATGTCTTACAATTATGGTTTGTAATCACTTGGGGTTTTTGTTTCTTTGTTGGCTTCATTTGTATATCTTGTCAGAAGCATTCAATAATGTACATTAAACTGACCTGAAATCCTGGAATCGCAATTGAGGCTGTTACAACCATCGGTGGGTTACTGATGTACACTGTGTTAGCAAAGGAGAAAATGACAAGTGGGAACCAGATTATCAAGATGATGAGTACCAGTAGCAGTCCTCCTACACCATATTTAATCAGAGATCCTTTCTTCTGAGAACGAGGAGTTGGGTAATTCTAAAAACAAATGAAATATATATATAAATACAAGGCACTTTTTAAATCATTCAAATACATGAACATTTAAACTGGTCAGCATTCACTCACATCAAGAGCTGCTCCCACAGATCTGTTGTTAAGTAGTTTAAACAAGAGATTGTTGGGATACATTTTCACCTAGATTTGCATTTCTCTATGTAAAACTTTAAACTCCAACTGTGGCTCCTCCATTGCTCTGGGGGTCACAGTGTCGATACACTCTAATCCACACAATACAGAACTACAACTTTTGCAAGTATATCAATCTGTTTCTTGAGAATGTTTTTCTTCTTTTTTTTTTAAAGAGAATTTTCCTATAAATAAATTCTTACATAAGATTTAAATATGCATTGTGGCCTGACCTTGGCAGCAGGGGTAATGGTGTGAAGAAACTTAAATCTACAATACATGAGGATGCTTGCAAATTGTATCCCTGTGCTTCTTGAGAAGAAAGTTTCCCTACATATGTAAAAGCAAATCCATATTGTGTGCCCCAACCTTGGCCCTGGAATCACAGTACTGAACTCGCACACTAATTTGACAAACTGAACACTCTAATTCTTCAGAACTGTCACCAGGAGTCATAATTTGAACAAACCTGAGTCTTACATTAGGAAGGCTTCACACAAGTTTTGGCTTACTGATACTTGAAAACAATATTTTTTAAAACTCCCCATTCTATTTCTTAATTATCTCTCCTAGGAGGAGGCATGTTTTTCATTTGAAAAAAAAAATTCAATCCCCATTACCCAAGAATGCTTGGCATCAAGTATATTTGAAACTGACTTTGGCTCAGATGAGCTAAAAATGAATGACATTAGGTTTATTTAATGCAAATGATTATCAAGTTGTTGCCTTTTCAGCCTCTCGCCAGCACTTGAGAACATAGATATTAGCATAAATGTCCTCCATCTGTAGCCAGCTCCCTATGGATAGTGTGGAGTCTGTCCAGATCCAGTCCATTAAAACTCTCAGTTCCAACAGGAATGGAATAGCCAGGAATCTAAACAAGACGAAACAGTCAATTTAAGTGAATATCATTAACTTAAATTGCAGTGGACATGGCTTTTTGTTCTGTAAACATTTTCAAATTAGGCTTACATTTTTAGAGATGAAAGATTTTTTTCTCTACAAGACATGTTTTGAAACACTGTATCCCAAACTTTGGCCAAATTTAAGGCATATGACCATGACATTTACCCAACAGTTAGCTTGACCATGACCAATGTAAAATATGAAGTCCCTATCACATGAAAACAGACAAACAGATCAAACAAATAGCAATATGTCTCCTTTCTCAATCTCAGGAGTATCAGGAAAAAATCAAGGGTATGTTTTAAGTTATAGTTTTAAAAAACATGATGGGGGAAAACATGCATTTACTTACCCTTTGAAGAGGAATAAGTTAATGTAGCTGTATTTCTTGGTGAGAAAATTCCCTAATATTCTAGTGGGATAACTGGATCTTATCTGGTAAGCTGACAATCCAAAATACAGGCACTTGAAGAAGTAAAACATCTGGGCTGGAATATTCTCAGAAAATTTTCTATAATGAAAGAAAATTTGCTATAATGAGATATTCTAAAAAAAAACAAACTATCATTTGCTTCAAAGAAATCACTATTGAACACTATATGGAAGTGAAAACAAGTGTAGATTAAGATCAGTGTCAATCCCATATCAAAAAAACTCCTGTACAGACCTTTTAGTTACAAAGGGTAGGATGAAGAAGAGCAAAATATGGATGAGGATGACTAGAAGAATCTGGAAGATGAACTTTCCTAAGATGTTCTTCTTCAGGTACAAGGCCCGGTCAATAACAATCAGGACAAACTGGGCCACCAGCATGATCAGGAATGGGACTGGAATCTAACAAATTGAATTAAAATGGTCAACTCAAGTTTCAGAACAAACAACGCTTTTTAGCCTGTCTGTGATTCAGTGTGAAGTAGATGCTTAAGAATTTATTTAAGCATATATATCCCCCATAATACAACAATTTACACCTTTATTCCTTATACCATATAAAAGATGGGTTTTTATGCTGCAAATAACATTTCATACAAAGCAAGCTTCTTTGTGATGTAAGCATAAGTTCCTTTATGAGGATAGACAGTCATACCTGTATTAAGCAGTCACCCGCGAAATTCAGTAAAAGTGAGCTTTATAGAGAGGTGACCTCTTAATAACAGTCCACTTTATCAAATGAAACTTAATAATTTATAATACTACATGCATATAAAGTACTGGAGTAGTTAGGGCTATATGGACTGTGGATACTGACTGGGGTAGCTCTGTGTTTAGAGCACTTGACTAGTGATGCAGTGGTCCATGTTTAATTCCTGTTCCAGCTATAAATTTTCTTTTCTAATATCAATTTGGTGTCAATGACCACCCCTGAACATCAAGTAAAAGTCCTACCAAGGACAACAGAATCTGGGTTGTATGTCTTTGAGGGTGAAGACAATTTAAGAAGGGAGGAAAATGTAGAGGTTATGGCTATATGGACTGTGGATATCGACCTGGGTAGCTCAGTGGTTAGAGCACCAGACTAGTAATGCAGGGGTCCCAGGTTTTATTCCTGGTCCAGCCAAGCATAGAGGTTGCTACATTAAAAACAACAAAATTTTAAATTTTAATCATTGAACACCAATTCAAATACAGTTGTACATGCTATTCATTGTGTGATTTTTGTTCAGCAGGTGCATTGCTTTCTACATCACTTATTATTTCAGCTTTCCCATTAAACATATTTGTGACGAGAGTTTTCCCAATGTCTAAATTCAAAGAAACAGTACAGGTACTTAATCCTAATTCCATCAATTTAATGGCTTTATATTGTTCTTTTAGCATTTTCCTTCCACTCTTTTATGTCAATTTATTTGATTCAATGTGTAAAAACAAGTCATTGTTTTTATGCTAATAGATAACCTTTATTTGTTTGTCCAATGTTCAAAATCAATCTAATTAAAACCAATTATATTGTCAATATTTTGCCACACTTAATCAGTTGTTTATATTAGTAACAGTGCACTCAGAAACCATCTATCTGCAATTGAAAATAAACCCAGGATATAAGTCATGTGACAATTCAAAATGGCCACTGTATGCAGTGAAAATGGCAATTTAGTATGAAATTGGATGAATGCTGTGCTACACAGGTGATTGTTATATCATATAGGATTTTTAATCAAGAGATAATAAAATGACCACTTGATAAAGGTGACTGTTATGGCAAGTTTGACTGTATAAAGAAGCAAAGGATTATTGCTAAAAAAAAAAATAAATACAAACTTAAACCCTTAAGCTCTTTCAATATTATTAAACAAAATAAATAAATAAAAATAAGACTTCAATTCTTATGATTCTCCTTTAAAATAAATAGGTTTCATTCTTCATACCCTGTCTTCTGTAATGTACTCTGTCACATTATCTCCCCCTGAAGCTTGCTGTAATTAAAAACAGATCACAACTAATGTATCACTCAAAAGTAGAGTTTTACTCTAACTAAATGCTAATTTCATTTGCATTACCTTTGCATTGCATTCAATGAGAACATGAATTGTGTGTAGCAAATTGATTTACATATGTGCATTCAGATTTTTTTTTTGATTTTTCTTTTTTTTTTCTTTTAGAACTAACAGACACAGACTATATTTTATTGTATTGTTTATACTGATGCAAAGTTAGAAAGATTTTTTTAAAAAACATTTATCGACTCAAAATACTGTCAGTTTATTCTAACACAACTTGTTCTTGTTCTTGGTATGCAAGACAATACAGACAATGCAGAACAAGGTTGTAAGATTTATCCTTGAGTTGAAACTTAGGTCAAGAGTCACATCTATTGATCTGCTATTTATACCTGACAGAGTAACACAACTACGATTAAATCATGTTTTTAATATTTTTAAATGGTACTGCCCCAATATACATGGCAGAACACTTTGTAAGAAATGAAGGTAATACTAGAGGAGCTACAAATTTGAATTTAATATACTGTACCTCAAGGAACATCGAGTTTCTATTACAATGCCATTCTTGATTGGAATTGATTACCAAGAGACATAAAGAATATTATGGACCGAAAATTGTTTATGATACTATAAAATCTCATTTAGCACTGACTGCAAGGCAAAGAGAAGAAAATGGTTTTATCACTTTTATCAAGTAAATAGTAAAATGTTAACTTACTGCAAATTCTTATTATGAATTATGTTATTCAGGCAATTTAATGTGTATTCTGTGTTTTGATTGGCCTTCAAATTAATGTTCTGACAATTAAATCAGCATTAACAATTGCAAACTATTTTGTATTCCTCTGCAGTCACTAGAATAAATAATATGGTGACCAAACCCACTACTAATTGCAAAATTGCAGTAAAATGGGAATCACTATACAAATCCTTCTTGATGTATGAAAATGAAAAAATTTCCCTTCAGCAGTTTGATGCCATTTCAACAAATCCAAAGCAAAATCTTATGAGCATTTATGTCAACCATTAAAGGCATTAGTTTAAACGGTTTGAGGAATCATTACTCTAACACTTTGGATACATGTATTGAATCTAATAAGAAGTAAATTAACATTGTTCAGAATAAATTTATAAAATTTTTTTAATTAAAATCAAATAAAGCAAGACTACCTCTGGTCCAAAGGCCCAGTAACCAAACACAAGGATGAGAAAGTTAATGAAGTCACAGAAGAACATCATAGCATACACGTCTGTTGTCGCATTGTACTTAGAATCCGTCAACTGATTGTAAAAGTTTTTAAATGGTGCCATCACTATTTGGAGACTGTAAATAATAAAACATAATTCAAAATAAACAAGAATAAAATATATAATTTTCTGGAAAGGAGAAGGCAGGATAAGGACCATACATGGTCCCCATTTCGAGAAGTCAGCATGAACAGAACTGTAGATCATTAATTAGTAATCCAGATCATGTATTTCTCAAACTGAGAATCAGTTTTAACAAATCTCAAGTTCAAAGGAAGGTAAAAAAAATTCAAAATCTTGTTTTTGGCTAAAAATTTTCAAATTTGAAGTATATGCTGCTTCAGAAAATCTTGAGCACACTCTTACCTACTTCTCAAATTTACATATTTTATAAACCATATTCAGCTGTAACTTTGGTAAAAAAAAATTTAAAAAGGTACATAGGCAAATATGTGCTTGATGTTTTACAAAGCAAAATATATGCAAAATATAAAAAAGCCATTTTCTCCTAAAACCTTAAATGCTTATATCTGTGACAATCCTGTCACTTACATTCATGATTGTAATAACATATACTTCTACTGAGGTATCATGTTGAAACAGGTTTTACTAAGTTTCAAGGTTTTAAATCTATTTTGGGGGCCACATGGAACCCTTAAACTACCTTACTCTTTCACTTTATAATTTACTTCCTTTTATATCCAAAAACCTCAATTAAATAAATATGACTTTATTTTGCATGCTCTACCCTGGTCCAGTGTCCTCACTGTCATCGCTGTCCTTCTTTGTTTTGGCTTCCACTTGTTGACTTGTCCCTGGATCATCTTGGCCTCTGCTCTCAAAAGATCTTGACCCTTCCTAACAAGAGTGATAGTAAAACTGGTGAATGTTCCCCAAAACTGCATCTGAACTACTTCATATGAAAAGTGACACACAATATGATCAATAACTGGTACAATATTGTTGAAATGAAGTTTTCTCATATATAATGTATATGCAGTGACCTTGACCTTCACAAAATGATCTTGAGTGACCTTTGTCTGAAAGTCATTTGCCTATTTCTTATTTTTGTGATCTGATCTATACTGAATCCAAAACTGTTGAAATAAAGAACTTTTTCTCATATAAAGTAATGTTCTGAGTGACCTTGACCTTTCCAAAATGCCCTTGGTCCAAAAGACCCTGTCCCAAGGAATATTTGTGTTCAATCATGATCAATATCTGATGAAAGGTAAGAGCTTGACTGGAATGACAGATGAACAGACAGCTAATATATGCTGTCCCAAAAATTATCAGGAAGTATAAAAAGTAGAAGAAAATATGCATTAAGAGGAAATATTTTTAGACTGTCCAAATCCCATTTAATACTTCAATTAATAAATAATACATTGTACATGTGGTTACATCTATCTTCATCTTACCTCTGGTATAGGTGTAGTTGGTGCAGAAATCATTTCCTCCACTCTGTCCAGATCAGCTGAAATTGAGTCTGCATCCTTCCACAATCCATATCTCTGGGTAAACACCAGATTAATTCAGTTTCTTTCTCATGTTGTCACATACATATAATAACACAGACTGTTATGTATCATCATTTTCAAAAACTTTAGCTACATTTCTTTGAATCTATAAAGCAAGTTTTCAAATCTATTTAACACTACAAATATTAGATACTGGAAACAGAAAAGTTTAATTTGACACCTCTCCCCACCTTGAGGATGGATCTATGTATGAATAGAGCCAGTAGGAGCACCAGATCAGCTGCAACAAACCCATCCTGCTTCTCTATACCAATAATTCTAGGTGCCCAAAACGGGTTAGTTTCTATTTCTGTGTTGTTGTTCCATGAGAAAAATCCAAACTGGAACAAGTACTTGATAACTACCACTGCCTGTAGAAAAAAATGCAATATATGTGTACCAAAGTTCAAATTTTACAACATGAATATCCCATACATTAAATCCTTATTACAATTAATGTAATTATGTTGTTGCAAAATTATACCTCTCATATATAATCTATCTAAATGTATCATTGTGATGAAAAAAAATCAACATTCATGAAAATTATGTTTCATTAGCAAGTCTGACAAGGCATGATCTTGGAAATAATATCTTATGAAATGTATGTAAGTGATTTAGAGTAAAATAAGAGACCAGTCATGTACGAGGGCTGTCCAAAATGTTGAAGGACGGTGGTGTTTTTGTCATTTTAAATGGTTTTAGATCTATATCATGTCTTTGAAATATTTGTTATGAAATTCCAAGTCTAAATATGTTGGTTTTGAATGTTTTAACTTTTAAATGAAACATATGGTGCTAGTTGTAATTAAGTTTTTGAAATCTAATGATTATATTATTCATAAAACATGTCAAAACCAGATAAAATTTGCAATGGAACGAAATTAACTAATGTCATAAAGGATACTTATAATCACAATGTAACAGAAATGTCAATCTGATGAACAGCTAGGCCCGTGTTACAACTGGTGAATCCAGCTGTGGCTTGTATATACCAGGGATGGTTATCAGTCAAAATTTTGTAACCAGTTAGTCGTAAATTCTTTCTGATTAACCACTTAATCATTAAAAATAATCTGAAAAGATGAGTTACTGCTCACTTTTTAAAAGTTCTTTTTAATTCACAGTAATAAAAAGTGCTTTGATAAGTAATTATATGTGAACAAAATACCCATGCAAGCAAGAATATGTTTAGGAATTCAAATGTTCTCTTTTTCTACACCACGCCGGAATGGTACACTGTACAATTATTTATCATCTATCAACATTGGTCTCCAAAGTATTAATGAAATAATTTGGTCCACATCAGATGAAGACATAATGCCTGCAAAGTTTATTTACGAGAATTCTTTCATGTGGAGAAAATCTGTTTGGATGGCCATACATTCCACACAATACACCTGACATTTCCCCTCTCCCCACCCTTTGAAAATGTTCTGGATCCACCACTGGACAATTTTTGTTTAATAAAGAATAACCCTATTAATTGGTCACAAATTTTCTAATTGGTTAGCAATTTTGCGACTGAATAATCCGTTGGCTGAATAATCATTGCCATTCCTAGTATATATGAAGTATTTATGCTGGTAATGCACTTAAACTATTGTGCATTGTAGTATATATGAAGTATTTATGCTGGTAATGCACTTAAACTATTGTGCATTGTAGTATAAATGAAGTATTTATGCTGGTAATGCACTTAAACTATTGTGCATTGTAGTATATATGAAGTATTTATGCTGGTAATGCACTTAAACTATTGTGCATTGTAGTATATATGAAGTATTTATGCTGGTAATGCACTTAAACTATTGTGCATTGTAGTATATATGAAGTATTTATGCTGGTAATGCACTTAAACTATTGTGCATTGTAGTATATATGAAGTATTTATGCTGGTAATGCACTTAAACTATTGTGCATTGTAGTATATATGAAGTATTTATGCTGGTAATGCACTTAAACTATTGTGCATTGCTTTGGCTTCTTTATATTTACATTGCCATGGTCTATGTCAAAATATCAATTCACACAATTGCCACAGTTGTTACTATAAAGAGAATAATAGTATGTGTCCACAAACTTTTTGGACAGCCCTCGTAGTTACCTCTGTATAAGTAATGACAGTAATCCAGAATGTCTTGGAAGGACGTGGCACAGACAACATGCCCCACAGAAACACCATGAGTGGGAGGGGCAGAGACAGAAGACTACAGTAGAGGATCTGGTTCAGAATCATGAGGAAGTAACATACAAGCTCAGACCGTGACACCACAGCATAGTAAGTGGCCTCCAATAACAGGTAGACTTTGTTCTTCTTACTCTCAAATTTAGTTGATGGCTTGCTCTGCACATTACCATCTATCGTGTCTCTAATACAAAAAACACACCAAAAAAAATCAACATTTGTAAAGCATTTCCTCCAGAAGTGATCCGTTCTACTTCAATTGTAGCTATAGTTCTGTAGCTCTCTGGTCATAAATATTGAGATTTCAAATCAGTCTGTTGCCCCACTATCATCGAGGAGCTACAGAACTGCAGCTACTTCATGTGAATCTCATGAATTACTGATACATAATATATTTCGAAATTTTATTAAGCTAATTTTTACATTCCCATGACTGGCAGGTGTTCCATTTCAATTCTCAATCAAACCAAAGTTATTTATTACAGATAGTGACTGTTCCTTTGCCAAGAACCCAGTAATTGGGTCTACTGGATATGACCTTAAAAACAGGGGTCCTGTGTCATGAAAGGTGTTGGTACAATAAAGAACCCTCACTGCTTCAGCCCTGAACACCACGACGAATTGTTGTGGCACTTCATATAAAGCTAGTAATGTCTCTATATGAATGAAAAATTCTCTGATGGAATGTAAAATCAAACATACCCCTGAGTGTCTTCTCTGTCAACTAGATTGATTTCTGTCAGATCTACACTTCCTCTACTGGAATAAAACACATGCTTATTATAATATTTTCAGATAATAATGGTTAGAAGAGTATTGTGGATTCTTTTCAATTCAGAAACTTTTCCACTCCCCCTGAAAAATAACTATTTATGTAAAAGGACATTCTGATATTTATAATCATGTGTACAGCTAAGAACTCCATTGTGGGTTGGTATGTAATCCATAACAAGCATATGAACCAAAAACCACCAAGATAATACATACTAGGACAAAATTAATTGACAAGGGCCCTTATAACCACATAATGACAATGCATAAAAAGTCCATATCCCACACATGTATAAAAGTTGTTGTCCTCTTCTTTGTATGACATCTTCATTAATTCACTATTGTCATGATATATAGGTTTACACAATGACATTACATAAATTGACAACTCCCTTTTGTGATGCTAGAAATGGTAAGCACATCAGTATTGCAGCTTGACAAACATTAAGCAGCATGTATTATACTGTTGTACCCTACTGTTCTAAAGGGACTTCTATCCCCTTTGTGGCACACACAAAACTAGATATATTTAAAAAGTGTAAAATCAGTAAGGATCAGCTTCATCCTATGACATGTTCAGGCGTTACAACTGGTAAATCCAGGTGTGAAGGGAGTTCACTTCAAGCTTTGAAACTGTTTGATTTTTTTCTCTTTTTGACTAAAGATGACCCATGTCTTAAGAACAACAACTCATTATTGGTGTTAGTTAAATTATTATTATTATTGGTAACAATTAGATGGAAAGAAGAACATACCTGGCCCCAGATGGACCCACATCTCCATCCTCTTCTAAGTCAAGTCTGACAGTGTCATCCTTTACAATGGGGACAGCTTTACTTTTCTGTGGGAAATCCAAATAATATAACATTACACAAGCAACCAACCCCTCAAAAATCCAGAATTTAATATTATATCATATTAGTATTCTCAAATAACCATTACTTGCTTATTTTTCTGATCAAGCACTTGCTTTTATGTTATAAGGGACTTCATATATTTGTCTACCCAAATTAACATTTGTGCTTTTATTTCAAAATCAAGTTTATTTTATACAAGAATCCCAATACAACTCAGTTGTTATTCTCACTTTCATTAAACTGATATAAAACCTGGACTACAACATGATTGATTGATTATTTATTGTTTTCTGCCACACTCAACAATTTTTCAGTTATTTGGTGGCGTCCAGTTTTTGTTGGTGGAGGAGAGAACCCAGATACAATGTACCTGGGAAGAGACCACCGACCTTCCGCAAGTAAACTGGCAAACTTGCTCACATAACGCCGCGGCCGAGATTCGAACACGCGCCGACAGAGGTGAGAGGCTTTGTGATTTTGAGCCCGATGCTCTAACCACTCGGCCACGGAGGCCCCCTGACAAACATGATGTTTTGCTGCTATTTTTACATATAATGGCCTAGTCTTTCTTCTGGGAAACATTGAGCACAGGCTTGTTCCAGTAGAAAAGTATGACAGAAAAATTTAACTTTTTCCAAGCTGTGCTCTATGTTTTCTGGTGAGATATAAAAGGATATTTAAAACTTCTTTTAACAGCTTTCAGATTTCAAGTTTTAT
The DNA here is from genome assembly GCA_024699665.1 of Ostrea denselamellosa. Taxonomy (NCBI): domain Eukaryota; kingdom Metazoa; phylum Mollusca; class Bivalvia; order Ostreida; family Ostreidae; genus Ostrea; species Ostrea denselamellosa. The sequence goes on from JAMZEH010000055.1 coordinate 15,990,298, forward strand.
GGAGGCCTGGAATGGCTGTTCTTATACATAATCCTTTCAGAATTTACATTATTCATAAACAATTAAGATCATTTGTATTTGTCAAAGATTAAAATTTCTTGTGGTGGGTTGGACTTGTCAGACAGGGAGAGCCACCTTTTTTTTCTTCCTATCTCTTTTTTTTTCTTCTTCCTATCCCTTTTTTTCTCACTCCCCCTCCATTGTCTCTCCTACTCCTTGCCCCCCCCCCCCCCTCTTCCCACCTTTGTCATGACAGTAAATGCAAGTTTTTAGCATTTATTATTTTCCTTGCTAATTATTTTTTTTGTCCAAGTACCATAACAGCTTTGTTACTAACTGATATCAGTACTGAGTTATTTCAATATTTATCCAAGTTACAGGATTCTTGTTGACAAGAGAGACACGAACCTGGATCCTCTCTTTTTGAATTCTCATTTCATTTTCCAGTGTGTCTGCAACCAGTCGGTGATTTCTGGAGATGCCATTAAATTTGACTATCATCCAATCAGCCAAACTCAGCAGTAACTTTTGAATCAGTTTTAAAATATAGACAACTTTTTGTAGCTTGGAGTCTGCAAGGAGAAAACAAAAATTGGTTAAAATTTACAAAATCTTTCTAAATATGATGAATTCAATATCTATGCAAAACAAGTCTTCCCAATCCACCATATGTAGTCTAATTCAAAGAGTACATATAATTTTGTAATAGGAACTAAGGCACAGAAATGATCTTGTATGAATGGGAAATGAATTCAGAGTATGTTCTTTCAGCAAAACAAATTCCTACTTTATTTTTTTTTTTTTTTTTTAAATTTGTATTAGAACAATACATATAGGATGGACCTGTGTACAACACAAAAATAATAGATAACCCCCCAAAATAATTCATATTACCCACAAAGAGTCCCAGGTGTCTACACATGGAACTAAACAATTCATTCCAATCCATTTTACATTGTAAGAAACAGTTGTTCCATGAAACTTGCAAGTTGGTTATTGACTTAGTTTCCAACTCATGTTTGTTATCTTTTTATCATAAAATATATGTAGCTTGTTGAGTGTCTTTTGTGAATTAAAAAAAAGCAAGAGTTGAAAAAACAAATACAAAACAGTAACTGATGAGCAAAAGTTCTGAAACCTGCTTCTCTCATTACAATCTTTATATCCTAGATAACATTACTTAAGATCAAAGGTCAGAGTGATAGAGCATGATCACAAGTGTGATAACAAAACGACACACCCAGGATGTGATGCAACATACAGCACCAACAAACATTCCCCATATGTCACAGTGACAAAAAAGTACATGCTATATCAGGAAAACTCTAAAAGCAGTTGATTTGACAACAAAAATAAACAAACTATACAAAGAATGGGGCAGAAACTAGACAAAGACGATGAGCTTGAATGAAGTGTAGAAAACACAGATTGAGTAAACAGTGATGTTGAGAAAAAGTTAATGTGGTTGTGTCTAGAAGACAATATTATTTGATGCCCTGTATCACATTATGTAGGACATTTTATGTTTCATTGATTTCTTCTTTAAATTGACCTATTTATAACCTAAGAGGTGGTAAAAACAATTAAAGAGATGCAAATGTTACCATCAGTTTGGAAAATAAAGTTCTACATCCTGTCATTTATGGAAAATTGTAAGAAAATCAAACTCTTTCAAACAAAATACACTACCTTAGTGCATGTCCTAATATCCTGCTTAATATAAAAGTTCTACATGTAGTATGAAAACTATTAGAGAAATTATCTGGAAAACATACTCTGTCTGAATGCATATTTTCACCCAAAAAAGTACAACTGTCTTGAAAATATGCACAAACTTCTGTATCAGACATAATTTTACAAAAAATGAAGTTCAACATTTATAAAATTTGAGTAAAAAAAAAAAATAATAATATATAAAAACAGTAAAAAACCAATTGTGTCTTGCACAACTACACTTGGTATTGAACATTACTGCCAAGTTTCATACATATCCGATATCATGTGTACAAAAAACTGTGATCACAAACTTTGTGACAAACAGACAGACTGGACAAAAACATTATTCATGTCTCCCCTGGAGAGATGATATATAAATTTATCATTTCTATCTTACATACCAGATTTTTCTTCTTCTTTCTCTTCCTCTGTGCTTGTTGGCTCACCCTCTTTCTCCTATAAAGACAATTTGATTTCAATCATGCAATACATTCACACTTCTTTCTTTTCCAATATTAATTCTTTCCCACATTCTGTAAATATAATTTGTTAAAAAAAATATCTCCCTAGCTCCCCAAATTGAAAGTGCTCCAAATTACAATCCCCAACTCTTAATACATTGCAGAGTATGGAGGACAAAGCTTGAGCAGGAACACAGGCATTATGAACTGCATTCTGTGCATTGAGGAAAAAAATGGAGAAAAGATTTAACATTTATTTGACCAATGTCATTGTTGTATATGATACAAAAATAATGACTATTATGCTGAAGTACCTGCAGGAAAGTGAACATAACCTTGTACATGAAAAAAAGCTATAAAACACTCCTCTTTGATCCACTGTAAATTGTAGGAAAATATTAGATTTCTAGTCAGAACAATGTGAACATCATTAAATGATAATGAAGTATTGTACAAAATTTCAAGGCTATCAAGTAAGCCATATAGATGGAGAAGTGTTCACAAGCTATTTTACACCCTCCACCCCTCTAAGATCCATTATAACTTTAAAGATAACAATTGAATCATCCTGTCCTGACAATATGCACATCTGCATATGGCACTGAAGCACTGTACAAAGTTTCAAGTCTATTGGATAAGCCATATTGGAAGAAAAGCATTCACAAGCTATTTAATATTCTCCACCCCTCTTACAACCACTGTAACTTTCAAGAAAATAAACAGATCTGTATGTACATCTACAAATGACTGTGAAGCATTGTACAAAGTTTCAAGTCTTTCTGATAAACTATATAGGAAGAGAAGTGTTCATGAACTATTTTACATCTTCCACCCCTCATAGATTCACTATAACTTTAAAGAAAATAATTGGATCCTCCTGTTCTAACAATATACACATCTACAGATTGCAATGAAGCAGTGTGCAAAGTTTCAAGTCTATCCGATAAGCCATATAGGAGGAGAAGCATTCACAAGATTTTGTGACAGACAGAAAGTACAAAAACGATATGTCTCCTTCTGGAAAAGGAGAGACATAAATAACACACACCTTTTCTTCAGCTTGTTCCACTGCAGCTTTAGCACCAGATTCTATGGCTGTTGAAATCAACTAAAGAAACAATTATACACTGTTATATAGATCTAAAATGACTAAATCTCAAGAATAATTAAAAATAAATCAATGTAAATATCTCTCCATATCAATATATTCCTGCAGATTTATATTTCAGTATTAATCATAAATTTGTGCACTTGACATGACACCAAATGCACTAAAAAATAAACCTAACTAAAATAAGTATACATACAGCATTGGGTGCACAGTGTTTATATTTCCTACTACCTTAAGGGGATCTGCCTTGCCCTCATCCTCATCTTCTGATTCCTTCCCAAATGTTATACTGGATGGGTCCTTAGGATGGGGCTCTGTCACCTCCTCAAACAGATAATAGTCCCCAGAGCGAATAGCTACAATGTCAAAATACAATGTGAAATGTGGCAGTGAGTGCATACATCAGTTCTAACTGTTGATTCAGGTGTAAAAAAGAAATATTTTAGGAACACACATCCTCTTCATGTTGCAATATTGAAAAGGATCAACTGTATATTTAAATTGTCTATAACAAGAGTAAATAATCAGGGATACCAGTATATCAAGTTTGATGTCCACAAGATATTGAACAGACAATAATTTCTTGTATCTGGAGTATCTGAACCTCTGACTTCAAAGTTAATAAGGGTCATCAACTCTGTATACCAAATTTGAAGTTTGTCAAGGAAAGGGTTCTCAAGATATATAGCTGATTCAATTTCTTATACATGTATATATATTTCTCAATATTGATATAAACAAAATATACTTTGAAAAGAAAATTCTGAAGACAAGGTGAATCTTCTTTTATATGCTTAGAAGTATGAAATCCATAATATGCATATCTGAAATGTAATCATGCCTTAGCGTTTTACATCTGACACAACACACACCAACTAAGAGACTGTCAGGTGACCTGGCAAACTTTGGCAAATTTTCATTGGTCATTGAATAAGTTTAATGGATTATTTCAAATATATCGAGCATTCTGAGTGTATTCCAGGTAATCCAAAGTCCCCTACCAGTAGGATAATTTAGTCAAAAGTAGGTCAAGCATAACCATTCTCAAACTTGATCTGTAATTATCCAAGACAAAGCCATGTATAAAATTTCATTTGAATATCTTCATCCAATGTGGAAAAAAGTCCAGAAAACCTCAAGCGGAATGACAGACAGACAGATGGACGGACAGACCAAGTGTAAACTAATAGTCCCCTTTGGCAAAGCCAGTAGGGGACTAACTAAATATAATTCCATCAATAATTGATATTAATCCAATGAATGGGAACTGTATACGTTACACAAGTATGATCAGTGTGTCATCAGCATTGTCTATCAAGAATTCTTCAGATCATCAAATTTTATATGTAAATTCAAGTTTATCAATAACGAAATGCAAGGAATATGAATAATTGAAATATTTCAAAACCACTTTTGCCATGTTAGTGAAAACTGAAAATGGTTTACCTAACTGCAAAATCAAAACTTTGAGGGAATATATAGACTAAATTTTCTATTAGTAAAACATAAAGCACAATTCATTTTAAAAAGTACACAAAATGTAATTATATATCTAATATTGCCATATGAGTAGTTTGTAGACATCGACCAAGTGTGTTCTGCATGTAAACACTGTAAACAAATGTAGTTCCTGAGGTCTTCAACATTTTAAAAGATGTACCCAAATAAAATAAACAAAGGATGATGGAGCATTTTCTTACTCTAGTTTGGAACCTACCCACAGCTTAAATGTTTCTTGAAATTTTGTCTAGTTGGGTGTGAAATCAGTGCCTATGTTTTGTAATTTGACAGCTGTTCTCCTCTCTCATGATGCACCTTTATTTTAGTCTTAGGTTTCTTTTAAACACTGAATGAAAACATTGTTCTACATTATTTTATTGATGGTTCTCTGTCAGATGACATCAGTGAATTTTTAAGAATTGTTGTCTTCCACATTATTGTACTACCTGACTCCAAACTAGCTAACCCAACAAGCCATCAATTGCTGGAACAAACTAGCTAACCCAACAAGCCATCAATTGCTGGAACAAACTAGTTAACCAACAAGCCATCAATTGCTGGAACAAACTAGCTAACCCAACAAGCCATCAACTGCTGGAACAAACTAGTTAACCAACAAGCCATCAATTGCTGGAACAAACTAGCTAACCCAACAAGCCATCAATTGCTGGAACAAACTAGCTAACCAACAAGCCATCAATTGCTGGAACAAACTAGCTAACCCAACAAGCCATCAATTGCTGGAACAAACTAGCTAACCCAACAAGCCATCAATTGCTGGAACAAACTAGCTAACCCAACAAGCCATCAATTGCTGGAACAAACTAGCGAACCCAACATGCCATCAATTGCTGGAAGGAAATAATGACTTTCACTGAGAATTTCTTTTATATATTATAACTTGCATTAAAGGAAGGTTGTAAGCCATTTCAGTGATTATGATAAAGTTCTTTAATGCACCATCACTTGGGGAAGAAAGTACTCTAACTCTATGAAATGAATTTCAACTGAGCTTTACCTTGGAAGTGTTCCTCAGGTTCAATAAAGTCGGTGCTTCCCTGGATTTTTTTGCGGCGAAGAAACTCCATTTTCTTCTTGATGTTTTCCAGTACTTTCCTCTCATCCTCATTCTGTTCTATAACTTGGGTTACCAAGATCTGGTTGATTAGTTCAGCTCCCCTTAAAATTAAAAGATGAAATTTACATCTGTAATTCCACAAAGACTTTCATGGTACCAAATTTTGACAATCCCTCCAAAAGGCTCTATGTATGTTTTTTATATACAATGTACAACTTCTGATTAAAAACTCCAAAGTACTATCTAATTCCTCAATCATAGGAGGTCAACAGGACTGTGCCACAATTCTCACCCCAGCTACCAATCTCATTAATTTGGATCCTTCACTGTGACCTCAAACTAAAATAAGGGGCATGATTGATACACATGATAAATATGCAATTTGCAAGTTACCCAATCATTGTTGAACTCTTGTATATAGTGGGATGCTAGTTTACTGTGTACACATGCGATGGGTATAAATGTTTATTATGACATGCAATAGGTATAAATGTTTATCATGACATTCATACACTGCCTCAAGGAGGATCATAAGTTAATATGTAACCAGATGTACTGAGTGGAAACACAAATTTGTGAAGTTTATATTAGAGACAAATTCTCTGTCTTTCTTTGTTCAAATATGAATTGAATCTATATAGAAATTTATCATGATTACATATTCAATTCACTTGACTAATTTAGAAAATATCTTCTTGTTATACCAGTCTATGATAAGATAATACAATTTGTACCAATAATCAATTTCAAAGGAAGACATCACAGAAAAATTAATATCAAAGAAATTGTGTATTTTTCAAGTTCATTGTTTCCTACATACTCCCATGTAAAACTTCTTATTCTATCCTCATTAAATTTGACTACAAAGAAAACAATTTCATTAGATTAAAACTTTGACTTCTCCTTAATAAACTTGTGGAAATTAGATCACTGTTCCGTGCAAGTCATGTGTTTGGAAGCAATTTAGTGAGTACCTGGCAGCTAGAGCATTCCGTGCCTGGGTGCTGGCTATGATGTGTCTGAAGTAGTGACTGTTGTAGATCCGCAACTGTAAGAGAAGGAATGTGAAACACACCACATCCCAACTCAGTCCCGAGTCATCAGCCTCCACCTTACATTCAATGACACCGCTGCCTGTAAACCATATAAGTACTTAGATCTATGTAAATAAAAGGACATCTTTAGGATTTCATTACTAGCAATTCTTAAAATCAATTCTTTTATCATTATTATTCAAGTTATATTAATTCCTTTGAAGTTTCTGGATCTTTTGATCAGTGGGTGATAGAAAGCATAGCATGCATTTGTAAGTAAATTGGGGACTTTGTGTTTACAGTTAGTATCATATGCTGCAATGCATAAATAAGAAGAACTTGGAATTGTGATATTTTCAATGACAAAAAATAGTATTAGTGAGTACTATATACAAATTTTGATGCTTAAAGGTCATTAACCCTGAAAATCAAAATCAGCTTCTAATTTGACCAAACAACAGATTGATCACTGACTACAAAGTCATATCTACATTGGTTGTTCATAGTATTAACAAAATACCACAATTTTCGGAAATACAGTCGATATAGTTGCAAAACTGTAGCTCTCGGATAAAATATTGAGATAGATCAGAGATCTGATCTGTCCCAATATATTGCCAGAAAGTTACAGTTCTGCAGCTAGGGTCAATGTGGAGTATTGGGTGAAAGGAAAAATTTTATTGGTAGATTTGGCAAATGGGGTGAAGACTTTCTCAGCTGTTTTTAGCGCTATTATGAAGTCAACAGAGCAAGGGTATCGTTGCAAGTGTAAATTATACCAGTATAAATCTAACAGATGTTACGGAAAGCATTGATACAGGACTATTCACTATGAAGATACGGTAAATGAAATTACCACTTTGCCAATCCAACGTTAAGCATTGCATATTGAAATTGTTTACTGTTTATCATCTGCTATGTTGGTTTTTACAAAACAGCTTTTTTCAGCAAGCCCAGTAAAATTGATTGAAAGTGATTATATAATTTGTTATGTTTTAATTGTTTTAAATAATTCGTAAGTAATATATTAATAATTTTATTTATTTCTATAAAATATTAATACAAATAAATAAATAAAGTGTACCAGTTTGAGATCTAGAGCATACTTGTTTTCATAAACATGGTTTGTATCAGAGTTGTCTTTCTTTCTGCTTCCTTACAGGTCTTAGAAAAGGTTTGCGTTTTTTTTCCATCTCCAGTTGCAATTTTATTTTAAACATAGGTCTTAGATAGATCAATTTGTTGTATTGGGTGAGGCTAGCAAGCTAGTAAAATAAGTATTAACCTTATCATCAAAAATTACAGTAATCAAAAAAAATGTTTTCATAAATGAATCACACAAAGTTCAGACATTAGGCAATGGTTTTTTTTTTTGGTTTTTTTTACATGCACTTTAACACCAAAATATAAGAAATTGGTTGTTTCTCAATGTAACTATTTACACAACATCTTAATATTGCCATTCACTTTTTGAAACTTTAAATTATGAAAAGTACATATATCTGTATATCACCTAGAGGACAACTGTAGTGTAATCTTCATTTTAAGGTTATTTATGAGCCTTACTGTATCATGTTCTTTCATAATGCTGAATTACTAACTTCCCATTTTAATTAATATCACTCCTACATGTATAAATGAGCAACCTGATTCCCATTTTTTTAAAAAAAGAAATAATCTGTAAGCAATCTATGGTACCACAGTACAAGTGTGTATATTTCTGAACTTCTACCTCTGACTATAATATAGCAATACAATCTGATCATAATGAAGTTAGGGTTTCCTATCATACACCAGAAAAATAACAAACCTTGTATAAAAACAGTAAGATCTGCAGGAAAATGTCAAAACTTGTAATTTAGATAGAACTTTTATGCAAATAACAGAAAGGTTTCTTTAAGTTCATTAAAAATAATTAAAATAAGCACAAACAGAAGTCTGCTTTGATTGTTTAATCATCTCAAGCAATGAGGAAGGACTGTTGAGTAATATGTGTCTGTCCACAAGATTTCTCTACAAGGTAACTGAAAATTTCAAAGGAATTTTGAAATTATGGGTCTTGAGCCATAATACAGTCAATGAAATTTTGAGGTATATCTGGACAAATATGTGGATCTGAAAATTTTGTATATTTTGAAAATGACATTGGAAAATTATGCACTTCCTTGGTGTTTCCTTGTTTTCCATACACTTAAAAGCATCCACAAATAAATAAAAACAGAAAATTACCTGGAGAGTACACACGTGATGGAGATAGACAAGTAAGTCCCAAAAGCTGAACCATCCAACACTGGTTGTCATACAGGTAGTCAATGTAAACACAGCCCAGCAGCTGTAACAGTACCATAAAAAAAGATTATCATCCAACATTACATAAAATTCTGATAAGCACAAAGTCTGTAAAATTATAACATGAAGTGAATTGGTTACCTGCAATGATGCTTTCAGGAAGATCACAATAAAAGTGTAGCCCAAGAATATATACCAACTGCAATGAAAGAATTTTCAAATAGCAAACGAAAAATTAAAACAATTGCACGAGTTGTCCTCCCTAATGTGCGCGCGTGTGTGTATGTGTGCATGCACATGTGTGTGTGTGTGTAGAGAGTACCAATATCAAAATATGGTAAAATGTTTACATTCATATCTACATGTAATACTTTACTCCTATGTTAAAGTTTGAATAAGAGTATACAGTTGGCCAGGGCCAAAAAACAAAGGCAAACTCAATCTCTACCCAGAACTGTCGTTCCTTACACTCACATATACCTCTGTCAACATCAAGGGTTTTTCAAGATCCATGTAAAAAGGTAAAAATGCTCGAATAAAATGTTTTAACTTCTATTTGCAAAAATATACATAAATATATCAATATTAAGCAGGTGTCAAGTATTTCTGTGACACAATAATCATTGAACAGAGTTGAAATGCAGATTTTGTTCTATTACACTATATAAAGGTAGTAATGGAAATAAAAACTAGAATAAATTGCTCGTCCTACATTTTCCTGATATTTCATAACTATATATAGTTCTTATGTTTTATCTCTATTATTTCTATTAACAGTGAAAAAGTGGTTTACACATGGAATGATACTACTAATTTTGAGACATTGACAGAGGCATATATATATATATATGTGTGTGTGTGTGTGTGTGTGCGTGTGTGTGTGTGTGTGTAAGGAACGATAACTTATGGTAGAGATTGATTGAGCCAGATTCACTTTTAAAATCAGTTTCACTATTTATTACAGAAAGTGAAACAGAGCCAGAACTTTAAAATAGAACGGTCATTTGTACCTTCTTCTGATTTTCCTAAGTGGTTTTAGAATGAACTCCTGCCCATACCACATAAAACACAGGGCCCCTATAATGTAGCCCATACTGAATAAGTTGATTCGATTTGTGCCTGCTAGGAAGATGATGAACAGAGTCACCCAGTACATGTAGAAGAAGAACCCATTCTTTAGTACATCCAGGTAGGACCTAAAAACACAACATGGAGATTACCTTCTATAATATCATCCATTCATTCACACCTGAGATTAGAAATAGATCACAACAAAAATGAGTATCTTACCTAACTCTTGCATATCAACATGATAAAATACTGATACATGTATTACCAAAACAAGACAGACTTCATATTCAAAACAAAACTCAGACATGCAAAACATTTATATCTGGTAATCAAGGGACAAAACTACATGCTCTTGAAATATCAGTGAAATTTCAACACTGCCGTCATACTCATCATGATAATGATTTATGAAAATATGCACTTGTGCAAAATTAGATGCAAATGGGACAAACCATTGTTAAAACATGAAATTTGGCATGTACACAGTACAGAGTATGGCATGTACACAGTACAAAGTATACAATATTAAACATGGATGGAAGAAGTTAAAAAAAAAAAATTGGTATTTTCAATTTAAATGTTCTTATTTTCCAATATCCCACACATAATAAAAACTTTATCAACTAAGATAAATTTACTTAAGATACATGTACAGTCAAACCTCGTTATCTTGAACTTGATGGGACCAAGAAAAAACTTCCATGATATTTGAAGAACCAAGACATCAAAGGTAAAATACTTAAGTATGGTTCCACGTAAAAATCAGGCAAAATTGAATAAGTGGTTGGGACTTCCAAATCACTTCTCAATATTCATGGTATTCGAGAAATCAGTGTTCAAGATACCAAAGTTCAGCTTTATATTTTCCTGTATCTACATTGATAAAGTGAAGGTATTTCTTTGGTTAAGTCTTCTTTAATTGTTGTCTTATTTTCCTCTACAAGCTGCAACACATTTTCTAATTCAGACTTCACAAAATTATCTGTAGTAATAAACCAGGTGCTATATTTTTTTTTAAAAACAAATATACATCTATCCAAATTTTTTTTTATCTCAGAAATGTGAAGATTATGCTGATGGCCACAAGGGATCAAAGTCTGCAAAATGACGAGGTGAAAACGCTGCATGTAGAAACGCAACCCGATACATACCTCTTTTGACTGTGAGTGCATGGTTTTACAAGTAGAGCATAAACAGTTATTAAAGGGTCATGTAGTTAAAAAATTACACACATGTACACTGTACAGCACCAAAATAATAAAAGATTTGAGAAAATAAAAGGTAGATATAGATATCAAAGCAAATTTAATTTAAACATATAATATTTACAATGGGATTGGGATAGTAAATAAAATAAGGATGGTAACAGTACAATTTTACAGACTCAAGCAGAAAGAATGATGTAGACTGAAAAAGGCAACTCCAGGGCCTAAGTATATAAATAACAATAAATTAATCTTGAGAAGATTGGCAGGAATTGTTTCTTTCATTTGTAAAAATTTTTGGATCCAATTCAGGTCTCATCCTAATCAATGATTCTAGAGGAAAACAAGTTTGTAAATCTGTACGTTGTTGTTTCATGAGGAATAAAGATTTTATTGAAACTCATTTATATTTTCAATATAAAATTTATGGAACTATTGTGGCCCTATCCTAACTGGGGGAGGGGGGCGGGGATTAAATAATCTCAATCATATTATAATTACATTGTACTTATTAATTTGACAAATTGCAGTCCCCTTTATTCCTGAAAGATTTCTTCTATGAGCATGTCCATTTACTTCAATTAAAAACTTCAGATCTCAATTATTAATGCTATCCTGAACAATGGATTGAGCAAAATTGGATTACATAATGTAAGAAAGTTTACAATAGTTTTCATCAACCTGGCCCCATCATAATTTATCCAATCCTATTTATACTATTTTATGATTATCTTTTCTTGGTATTTCAAATGAAAAAAGTAAAACTTTTTTAAAAAGTCCTTTTTACTTAAAAGATGTTTTGCATTAAGCTTGGTTGAAAGTGGTCCAAAGAAATAAAATGACAAACAAAGTGAGTTAAGCCTAATAATTTATTTTCTTCATAATCTATATTTCTACCATTGAAGGTTTACATATTGACCTTCACATTCCTCAAAAACACTTACTGATGCACAGTGGTGAAATCCTCTCCTTGAATTGGCATGTTAGCCTCCACCTCAGGCAATATATCCTCATTACTGCCCCCTTCATAGCTACTGCCAGTGCCTGTGTGGAATGCAGCCTCCGTGCGAAACACTTGCAACTGCAGGCACACAAACAGCAGCAGAAAAAAGTCACCTATATTAAACATAGAACCAATAATATTCATGTCTTCATACTCAATTTTCAATGGTGTATGTGTACATGCATATTAGAAATATTTTAAGCTTTGATATAAAATTTAAAGAATTTGAAATACTATATAGGACTTAACTTTCAAGGTTTGTAAATTTCACAGTTTTCCTTATTTACACACAATCATGGGTTCATGAATTTGCAGATTAAAATCACTAAAAAAAATCACCCCATCTCCATCGTCAACTCCAAATTTGTTCCCCCTAAAGATAACCCATTGCATAAGTGAGCTGTATTCAGTTCAATAACTAAACAATTCTCAAGGGATTTGAATACTAGAGCATTCAGTAGTTTTGGCAAAGAAATAAGGTGAAGATGCATCAATCCAGTTATTTATCAGTGCTGGTTTTGCATGTTAGTTCATGTTTATGTCAATTATATTGACAGTTGTTTTTGTTTTGTCACTGTTTCGATAGAAATGACATAGAAAATTTAAAACAAGATGTGTTTGTGAAACATAAATGCCCCAAATAATGACAAATTCCAATTATGACCATGCTAATGTTAAAGTTTTTAAAAAGCAGATCAAATTCCATAGTCAAGGTCACAATGTCAGCTATCTTGATACCAATAGAAAGGTCTTATTACAAGAAATACTCATGTGAAATATGAAAGCCATAGTATTTACCATTTAGAAGTTATGGCTAATGTCAACATATTTAAAAAGTAGGTTGAATGCCAAGGTCACGACGTTTAGTACCAACAAAAAGGTTTTGTCACAAGGAATACTCATGTGAAATATGAAAGCTATAGTACTTACCATTCAAAATTTATGGCTAAGGTTAAAGTTTTTAAAAAGTAGGTCAAACAACAAGGTTAAGGTCACAAGGTCCAAAAATTTTTATACATACAAAAAGGTCTTGTCACAAGGAATACTCATGTGAAATATCAATGCTCTAGCATTTACTGTTAAAAGTTATTAGCAAGGTTAAATTTCAGACAGAGTGACTAAATTACAAAATGAGAGACAGGGCAAATTAAAGCTTGGGTGACACAAACATATTAGCACATTATCAGATGATAAATCCCCAAGGTACATGAGTAATTCTGCTTGTGTTTTGATAATCAAACACCAATGGTAGGCTCACACTGTCTATTAAAGGGTGATTAAAAGATCAATACAGTTAAAGTTAAATCATTACTGATCTGAATAGTTAGAAATAAAATACAGTATGTGACCTTCAAAAATAATTGAAATAAAGTATGTAATTATACAAAACTACATTTGTTGGGTGAATATAGCAAATATTTTCATCACAAGTTATTTTACCCCCTGACTGACAAAATTATTTATATTACTATGCACAAACCAATTTCTGATATAGTTCCACTGAATATTGCAGAGATTAAAACAATAACCATAGGATTGTGTGTGTGTGTGTGTGTGTGTGTGTGTGTATTACTTACCGTACAGTTTGTATGCATCTGGGGGTTCAAAGTAACTGGGAAGAAATAGCCATTTTACCAATGTCTTTTCTGTTTCAGTTGTAATGCTCCATGGATATTCTGTAAATGTTAACAATAATTGAATCTTGTACAAATCAAAACATGATGAACAAATAAGACTATAGTACAAACTAGAACTGTCCTAACCCCCCCCCCCCCAAGTCACATTGGATGATGGGAAATAGTGAATTTGTGCTCACTGAAGAAAACAACAAGTGCATAATTTCATTATATACATAATATATGCACAGAGTTTGAATCAAATCTGTAGATTGCTTTTCAGATATACTCTGAACAATGACAACACTCCCACAATATGAAAAAAAATACAAAACATTATACAACTTCCTTGAACATTAAAAAATGTCAATCAAAACAGCAAGTGCACAATACATCATAATTCACATAAGGTATATATAAAGTTTTATCAAAATCTGTTCATCAGTGATAAAGATATATTCTGGACAACATCTATGGACAGACAGTCAAATGGACAAGGCATTTCTAATATACACCCCCCCCCCCCTTGTTTGCAGGGGGTATAAAAATGCATAAAATAAATACATACAGCACAAAGACTTGAATAAAACATTTTATTTCAAGGCATAATTGAAGTTGAAAATAAACATATCATGTTTTAATTATACGATTGTTTTTATTCCCTCTCACTTCACTTGTGTTACCAGTTAAAGGTATTTGGTGGATGTTAACAAATTCACTATAAGCAGAAATTAAACACATATACATATCAAGACATTGGTGTATCTACCAAATTCAAAAATGTGTACTATGGACAGATCAATGTTTGTTAAACAAAATGTTTTTGTATTTGGTGGTTGTGCCTGGCTATGAAAGCAAGTGATCAATGAAGCACACTATTATTTTTTTGTGATTGTGCCAGGCTTTGCAATCATGTGACCAATGAAGCACACTTTATGTTGTTTTTAGTGATTGTGCCAATCAAGTGATCCATGAAGCACAAATTTTGCTAATGAAAGAAGAGCATACAGTAGCTTTCCATGAAATTGCCTTACTTTGCCAAAAATGATACACTTTAACATAGGTTTTTGACTGTTTTTTCTTTGAGATTAAGCTTGACTTATAAATTTGTCATACCGCAATACCATTTGACCCACATATGTAACATGTACACCTATTTCAATTGATAGGCTTTCTCATTGTTAACCACTATAATATACATGTATATTCAAAAGTGAAAATTGACCTGTAGAAAATTATTACACATACATAAAATTGTATAAATAGAGGATCCTGAACAAGTGCTTATGGCATGTGAAATTTATGAAATGAGTTGCCAGATTTAATATTTCCCGAGCCTTGGTGAGGGAAATATATAAATCTGGTAACGAATTTCATAAATTTCATATGCCATATGCACGAGTGCAATATTCTATATATCACATAACTATCAATAAACGCATATTTTAATTACTTTTCATTTTATGTTTCTATATAAGAAAGTGATTTTTCAGCTTCTTTGCATCATCTGAAAATGTCCTTGAGCATAAGAAATAAGATCTAATGATAAACATGTTAATGTGATAGCTAAATTGAAATTCCAGTCTTAAGATTTTAATTTTTAGCTATATCATTATATAACAACAACAAATGAAACACAAATAAATATGACAGACTTGAAGAACGTTTTGTAGTAACATTTTTGTATCTATGTCAGCACGTGCTGACTTCACATGACCCTACATAATTTGCATTGTTATTAACCTGTGCTACAAGTTCATATCCTTTTTCCAAACCTGTGTTATAAACCCATAAACAGTTCTGTTGTGTGATAAAATGTGATACTTATAATATGCAAATAATTAAATTATGATGAAACTGCTAATTGAAATTCATTTGACTTGTATTTATCATTTCCTTGTACACAGCCATTACAGGACATTAGGCTATGTTTACACTAAAATAATTAAAGCAAGGTTGGAAAATTATTTGCCACTAAAAGTGGCATAAGTGGAGGAAATGTACCATTATTGCATGAGGAAGTCAACATATCATATCATCATACATCATTTTTGCAGCTTTGGAGTTGTTTTGATTATAACATAAAACACTTGTTAAATATTTTATCTTATTTTCATAATCTTTGCTACTTAATTAATTTCAAGTTTAAATCAAAGTACAGAATGTACTTCTGGAAGTTGAATGCTTTCAAACACACAAAGAAATAAAAATAATTACTGTATATACCAAAGAAATTCTGCTGGTTTCATTTTTAAATTCAAAGTAATTCCACCTTCATGTGACATCATAAGATTTTGAAAAATCATCAATTTATTTAGATTAATGCATGATAGGAACAAACCTTTTGTTGAAATCTTTTCCGATAGTATTGAAAAAATCTTTAATGGGTTCAATGAATTTATATATTCATTTATTTACTATATGCAGAGACTCGGGCGTGTTAAGGAGTATTTCTTAACCTTCGACTCTTTCATCAACAATGAAGTTGTCCATAGGGCACCTATCTTGTGTGCTGCTTGTTCATAAATATACACTCGTGTGGATATATCTTTTCTTATCATTTAGTAAAATGTACATATTTATTTATATGGTTTGAAATAAGCTCTCTTTAATTTGAATTTTAGCTTCTGAATATTGTTTGGTGAATGAGGACTTGAAGGAGCCCTACCTGGAGTCCTTTACAATATATTCATGCATACAGTGCATGATGACCTAGCAAAGTTCAACTCCCAGATAATAAACATCAAGTCTGTTAAAAGTTTAATGCAACAAAATCTAATGCTTTGTTGAAATTAACATTATTTCCCTGAAGATATTCATTGAAGATAACTGCGATTAAGTCAAGATCATTTAGCTAAAAAATTTTGCTGTGTGGTATGCCAATTCTCAAGCTTGATTATAAATTTACATTAATTCTGCTAAGATATTCAGTGAAATTACAGATAAAATCAGTTTTACACTTGAGCTGAATTTTATACACACAAACTTCATTTTTATCCTCAATTTTCAGGCCCATAAAGTGGGGTGCATATCAAACAAAGATGCATATTATCTTTAGCAAAGTACAGTATGTATCTATAAAACGGTATTTTCTGACAGATTCAAAAAGTTATGAAAATTGATGTAACCAGAGTAGTGTAGTATAGCTGCATAAATTTGACAAAAATTATTTGGATTTTTAAAATTGTAATCACTGACCTTTTATTTTTTTAATTTTTATTTTGTAATCCCACTTTCACCTTTACCCACACAGCATCATCAGGAAACAAATAGATTACAAAATAATATATACAAACATATGATCATTAAATATTTTGTATGAGTTGTAATTACCTATACAGATCCCTGGTGGAAACCCAAGACACAGAATGTACTGTATTGGTAGAAGTACAGTGAGTATCATGGTAAATATGGGCCACACAATGGCATTCTTCTGTCGGCTCAGGAGAAGTAATATACCAAGGAGGATAGCATATAAAACACTGTAGGCATCAACTCTTACACAGATCACCACAGCCATCATAATGTAACAGACCTGGAATCACAACATATAAATCTTTCTAAA
Organism: Ostrea denselamellosa; assembly: GCA_024699665.1. Taxonomy (NCBI): domain Eukaryota; kingdom Metazoa; phylum Mollusca; class Bivalvia; order Ostreida; family Ostreidae; genus Ostrea; species Ostrea denselamellosa. The sequence goes on from JAMZEH010000055.1 coordinate 16,007,947, forward strand.
AGTTATCATGTTTTGCAAATATTAAAACATGCAAGACATAAAATTAGACTAATGCAATCCCTCCCCCTCTCCCTTTTTTCCTGAAAATGGAAAAATTCAACACTTCTGATTATATCATCAATTTCATTTTCATCTTAACAGTCTTCTTTTTTCTCTGATATATTCAAGAATTTGAACTGCAGTCTGACAGTAGATTATAGAGATTCCATCTTTCTTATGCCAACAAACCTCTAATCCAAATTTATAAAAGAAGTAGTTTGCAAAATATTTTGCACAGCTCAGGAGATTTTTGTCAGCATTTCCTCTGTTGATATCGCTGAAGATTACCCCCTTAGGAATGTCAATAATTCCAGTACACAGACGTCTTCTACTTTGTCTATAGTGGATCACTCGCTCAAATATCAACACCAACAGAACCAAGATGTAGTTCTACAAATAAAAGTACATTATGTAATACTTTTAAATTCTAGATAGTAATGCATATTTGAAATCATTCCCCATGCCACTAAGCAATTGGGCATCAATGAATTATCAGTAGACTGCCAGCCATTGACCGAGTACTTATAGTAGTTTAAAATAGCAATGAGATACTGTACAGTCTTGCTCAAGGTCCCACAACCATTTCCATAATGTGACACCATCATACCTGAAGTCAAATGCTTATCTTAATGCTAGATAGCAATCCATTACATGAATGAGTTTCTGTACATGGGTAAGAATATAAACACCCCAGCTATTTATTATTTCAAGACCCCATCAACATAAAAAATATTGTTGAACGACACGATTTTGATGTACAAATACAAGATCACCAGTGAACTACAATGGCATGTATTGGAAACTTTCAAATTAAATGTCTAGAATTTTTTTGACCATTCTTACTTTGAGATAATTTGAAAAGACTCCAGCTTTATCAAGGCCAACCCACAGAGCATTGTTCACTGTTCCATTGCCAAATGGATTACTTGCAGCAAACGCTGGTAGTATGATGACAGCAGAAGTATTGGTCTGATTAATTCCTGGAGCTGGAGTTGTAAAATTGGGAACTTGTTCAACAATCTACAAAATCATAAAAATTAGAAATGACATAACTACATTTGTATCACTGTAACATCTCACTGTAATTTTAGCAGTGCTTGACAAATATCAAACTCTTATTATACAAATAAGTTTGCTTTATTCTCAGAATGTCACATTTTACTTCTAAAAACAGGGACTATTATATTCTTACTGAGCAGTTTGAATTCCAGTACTCCTTTTCTATGATGTTCAGCTGATATATCATCTTAGCCACCATTGCTATAGCTGTCCACAGTCTACATACATGTAACATTACTGTCCATCCTTGAATGACTGGCATCAGAACTCCCAATGTAATTACAAACACTGCCCCTATGGCCGACACCTGCAAACACATTTTGTAATTTTTTTTTTTTCTTTTAATAAATAAATTGAAAATTTCATTTAAAATTTAGTGTAACAATTACAGTATGGTAAATTGAAACATCAGCAGTTGCTGAAAATGGGACATCCATGTACATGTGTCTGAATATTATATGAGCACTGGGCACTGAGAAAACAAAATTTCACATCAGATGAATGTGTAAACAAACTGTATTCAAATTAACATGTTTAGCATAATTCTACTGTCCCCTCCTTACAAAGTTCTAGTCAGTCATGACTCAACTTTTCCATATGAGCCATGTCTTAAGAAATTTTTGTATTAAGTATATACACTATATACATCCATAATCCCAACATTTCAGGTACGATTACCAGGTTTTGACACACCTTTTACACTGAAAATCCATATTTATTTTAATCAAATGACCTTGCTTTAAAGTCATGATGCACATCCGGTGAATGACCACTATAGTGAATTCTACAATTTTCTGCCTTACTATGTTACAACCCAGACAAAACATGTATATTGCAAATCTTGTAAACTTTGACCTTTTCAAATCACCTTTAACCTGGGTCAGATCATATCATTTAAAATATAGTGGCCTTGACCTTTTCCATATGGTTCTGGGTACTTTTATATCCTTATATCTTATGGCTCTCTACAATTCACTTTCAGATCTACAAACATTGAATCCACTCTTCCACTTTTGTAAGTAATTTGGTTTATCTTTTAATGGACATCAACCATCAACAGCTATTCCACAGCATAGTCTTCAGCCAGAAAAATATCATGAGTTTTCTTTTATCAAGATAACTGTAATACCGATGGAATACATATATCAATGTAACTATTCTTAATCCAAATGAAAATTTAATTGAATTCAACAATTTGTTTCTTGCAGCATTATTAATCCAACAATTTTTTTTATCACAATTGTACTCTGGGACTTTTAACATTAAAAGAGCAGTTTTTGTAACGCACACTTCATTGTGTTTGTATTTGTATTGATTAACACAAAAAGAGCAATGTGTGTCCTCCTGCAGAAGTTCTGCCACAAGAGCACAATTTGTTTTGGCCAAGTGCTCCTACTTTAATCACTTGTTTCATTTCAAAGTCAATATATCATTTGGGAAAAGGATGTTTTACCAAAATCTAATGTCTTTATCCTTCTATACCTGACCCATGACAATGTTAACAAATCCAGATCTTCTCATTGTTTGCTGAAGGATCAGCTCCTTTCAGAACTTCTGTGTCACTCTTACACCAGACAATAGTAAAATAAGCATTTACTTACTTCACTAATGCTGACCATGATAACAGTAAAAATGGCCACTTTGACAAAATGGACCTCTAGTACCCTCCACAGAATGGTGGACAAGTCTGCCCAGACCTCACTACATGCATTCCACATGACAGTGCTGTAAGCCTTCACTTTCTTCCTAAATCCTGAAAAAGAGTTCTCAGTGTCACAGAATCAAACTGATTGACAATTTTTCATCTTTTTGAAAACCAAGTCTGAATATGGGATATATGTTTGATACTTAAAAACTAGCTGCTTTAAAACATTATATTGTTCTCTCTGAGGAATTTCAAAGATTCAGTTTGTGACCCACAATATTTCAAATGCTGACAATAATTGATTACCCTGACCTTTGTCAATGATTGGAGGGTCTGAGTCAGTTGTCTCCCCTGCTGTATCAGTTGTCATGGTAACTGGTTGGCTATCTTCCTTATCCTCTATTCTGCACAGAAAAAACAAACTGAGAATGATAACAATCTGCTCATATGGGCCAAAAATTTGTGATTCAAATATTTAACTTGTTTGTACTATAGCTGAATATGAATCTCAATAAAATACCTAAATTTACTATTTATCTCTGGATTTTTAATGCATATTTTGACACAATTTCTATATCACTTTGATAATTATGCACTGATATATATCACTGGTTTGATATGATAGTCTACATGTATAACAGGTTAAGTTTCTCTACGCAGCCAATTCTTTCTGACAATTTGTTACATCAGCATGAAAAAGAACATTTACTAACTTAACATGTTTGATGTCACTAAGTTTGAGGAAGTTGGTGTGGAAGTAGTGGACTTGTAGAATTATGAGAATCAGGAAACTGGTTGGTGTCAGGAGTTTGACAAACAATGTGGCAGTGTCAAACTGTTCCAAGCCAATGTCACCCAAGCTGGAAAAAACCCAAATCTCAACTTATTCAACATATTCAAAAAAGCACTGTAGGTAACACTGGCAGTACTGTTATTGCAGGTGAATGGACAGTGCCCTTTGACCTGACATGGTACAAAGCGGTTTGGTTTTTCATTTTGTACTAACATTTTGTATGAAATGTCCATTTTTATACTAGCACTTCATGTGTGACCTTTCTTATGTTTGTACTTACACTTCGTATGAAAGGCCTGTGTTGTTGTGCCAGTATGCTGGGAAATCTTGGAACTGGTAAGTGTAGATTATTGTAAGAACGATCATGGAGTAGATGATGATAACCCACCAAAACACATACATGGTGACTCTCCACAGGGTGTAGCTAATCTGAGGGATAGAAAGAAGCAATTTAATTCATTCAGGTCTAATAAACCTTTAATAAACATTATACTACATCCATCATTACACAATGTACTGAAACATTACCTAATGAACCAGAGACTAAATGAAACAAGAGCATTCTTTTACTGTACAAAATTTCTTACAGAGATCTGCAGCTGTGATAGAAAAAATTAAATCTGTCGTAACAAAACCCCCATTATAATAAAATGTCAACAGCATTACATGATTTATTGTGAAACAATGAAAAGTTTGACAATGGCTAAGGTTAAAGTTAAAAAATATAGGTCAAACTGTAAGGATTTTGGTACCAAAATAAAAGGCCTTATTACAAAGAATTACACATGTGAAATACAAATGCCCTATCAACATCCATTCAAAAGTTGTGACTAAGGTTAAAGTTTGTGTGGACAAATGAACAGATAAACAGACTGACAGCCCAAAAACTATATGCCCTCCAGATCTCTGATTACAGGGGCAAAAAAAAAATGATTGTGCACTTTCATTTGAAAAAAAGAGCAAGAAATTTTCAAAATGAACAAGATGTATAATTACTTGGGAGATTATTAAAACAAGGGTGTCTTAATTACTTGAAAAGTTATCTTGAAGGTTTCCCACAATGTTAATTTGACAAAAAACACGACAGTGTCCAATTACCTGGGAGGAAATTAACATGAAGGTGTACAAATTACCTGGAAAGTCAACATGAAAAGCAGGAAAAAGATGAGGTATATAATCCTATAGACTACCACATCCTGTATGGAGATCAGCAGCATCATCCCAGTACACACAAATATCCAGTACTTAGACAGTAGATTCCACAGGTACAAACCTAAAATACAGGATCAGTCACAAACCACATGAAAATAGGTTGTTTTCAAAATCTAATATCAAGTTTTTTGCTCAACTTCTGAGATTAACTTCTTTGATGAACAAAAAACATTCACATACTGTAAAATCACTAGTTTCCATGTGACTAAATTTTCATAAACTGAGAAAAAACTGGTTTGTAAAGATTTTGATCAAAGACATATAGAAGAGTTTTCTTTTCTTGTCATAATTGTCATGTTATCCACTAAAATTAGATCACAACAAAAATTTGTCATTTCACAGAACACTGTATAACACTTTATTCACAAATTTTGACATTCCAAATACCAAAAACATAGTCTCACAGTAGTGCAGAGTATTATGTATCTATCAAAGCTTGTAAATGAAAAATGTTAATCGCATTTTGTGTGCCATATTAAAATTACTGTGCTTCTCAAAAAAATCAATCAACCTAATGTGTTCCCCATTGCAACAGATCTTGCACCTCGATTTTTCTGTATACTGAGAAAAAAGCAATTCATATTCTAATGAAAATTCCTTTATTTCAAATAATATTTATTCAATAAAAAATTTAAAATACGATTAGACAGCAGGCATACTGCCCATTTTTCTCCTTAATGTACCTTTAAGGAATGTTCCTTTAACAAGAAGATGCAATCATCTGATCACTGCTTACTGGGTATGATACTGAATATCTTTCCTCCAGTAACAGAATATGTAGCATGATACATACGTCTGTGACATCAGCACAGTAAGCCTTACACAGCAGCTTAATTTCATATCAGACCACTCATAAAATCAGGTGGCTGCCTACATTTTAGAGGTCTGAAGTAATATGCAAGCAACTCCAAATGTTAAAGAGCATATTATAAAATGTATACTATAAAATAAGTAGTCCACTACAATTTGTATTCATAGCCATATTATATGTTAGTATCAAAAAGCAGAATATTTAGCTGCAATTTTTACCAACTGTTTTCATTGCATCAGAATGACCTAAATGAAGAAAAATTAAACTGCATGATGCTTATCAATAATTCATTTATATCCTGCATTGAATATCATAGACCTTCCAAGAAAAACTGTTCACGTTCCTAGACTGCCAGCAATAAAATATATCAATGGTTTTGACATTTCCAATATGACACCATACTACTACAACAGTATTTAAAAAAATACAGGCACCACATGCATGTAAATAAGAACACCAGATATCAACAACAGTAAAATGTTTTTTGTAGGCAACTCTGGAAACAAAAGGTGAGCTTTCTGTAAGAGGTAAATCCTTTTCAAATGGATCATGAATTGAATTTTCACCTAAATTAAGGTTGTCTCTATATAACAAACACATTTCCTTTTCCCCATGACCTTTTTTAACATCATCTTCATTTTTTGTATTTACTATGCTTGCATGAGGTTTTCAATTTCTTCCATTCAAACATTTCCAAACAACTTCCATGCTGCCTTGTACAAGTGAGAAAAACGTAATATACTTGTATGTCATGCTTTGGTAATAACCAGTTTAGAAGTAAATACTATACACAAGCCATACCTATCTGTTTGACTGTTTGACTGTCATATCCATCAACCTGATCCAAACTGGGTATGGCTACATGCAAAAAAAGTGTCACAACATCAAGCAAAGGGCATAAGAACAAAGGCAAGAATGTTGAAACACAAATTTTTGATGAGTTAAAGCTTGTCCTATGTTCATGCAACAAAATATTCTAATCAAGGCTAGAAAGAAATTAAAAATTGGATTCAAACCAAAAAGTACTACAATAATAAAAAGAATAAAGTTTCAATCATGGACAATGCAATAGACAGGAAACACATGTCTGGTATTTTTAAGTGGATCATGCCAAAAAAAAAAAAAAAAAAAAGGGAAGGGGGACACTACATGCTTTTTCTCTGAAAAAGTGTGAAACACTGAAAAAAGTTAGACTTCAACTATGTTTAAAAATATTTTTTGCTTCAATTTTTCCTGCAACAAAACACAATTTTTATCCAATGCATTTATCAGAAATAATTTACAAATCAATTTTTAATTTGAACAGTCACCACCACCATAATTCAGTGTACACATGTATTGAGTTTCAAACTTTATTTATATATAAACAATGTTGTTCAGATCATGCAAATGTAATTGAGAAGTACATAAAAGACTTGAATTTTGTTATTGTTATTTTTTAAAGTAAGAATTCAGTTTCTTAAAATAACCAAATCTATGTTCTACCACCACCACTTCCAATAATGCTCTTTTTTAAAATCAAGTTAGTATCTTACACAATCCTGACTGAGTCATGTCCATTTCATCCTCCTCCCCATCTCTTATATTAGTAAGCCTTATCCATCCCTCTGTGTAAGAGTTCTCAGTGTCAATAACTATTTTCTTTTGATGTCAGTTACACTAAGTCTTTTTTGTTAAACAATTTATAAGCTTCACTCCATCACCTGTTTCAGCAAATTTCATTTCAAAATAGATTTAATATCATATCAACTGTCTGACTGTTACATTCCTAATACATTGTTTCTAAATTACCTCTTCCATTGGTGTTAACACAACTGAATATGTAATCTTTCAATACATTCAATAGGTCAACCTAGATAGTGTTTTACAACATCTACGACATAGAAAGTAATATTTTTGGTTGTGACTTACTGAACCAGGAACCTCGAGGAGTGGTAACCTCCTCAGACTGGATGGTTTCAAGTGGCACCTGGGTCTTGTCTGCCTTCCTTTGTAGCTGTCTCTCTCTGATGTATTGTCTCATAGTCAGCCAAAACATGCAGGTGAACAGGATCTAAAAATTTCAAATTGTTTATTATCAAAGAATTATTTAGATCAGCTACACACAGCTCTGTTTATGAACATTTAACTACACAAATATGTCATGAAGTTTCAAAGCATGCTTATCAGATATAGATACATATATTTACTGTTTCAAAAATTCTATATTAAAAAATTCTTTCTGATAAAATTTCATAATAAAATAAAATTGTACATTTGGATTGATGAGTCACAAACTAGGTCAACATTGTATGATTTCTATATAAACCTATATCCCCCATCTATATCATTTGAAAATCATGGTAAATCCACATGAAGTCAGCATTCATTATTCTGTACTATTATTGCGTACTATAAAATCTAAGGCATAGAATCACATAGTCAAGGGCAAGTTTATGTTGCTCCATCTTGTCAGATAACTTTACTCAGATAAAACTGTTCTCCAAAATGTAAAAAAAAAAAAAAAAAAAAAAAAAAAAAAAATATTGATAGCAGAGTATTGATCCAATCAAAACTTCACAGTGTATACCTGTAATGCCAACTGAAGACATGGATACGTAAATTTTTTTAATCCAATTTCTTCTAGCTTGATTCCATTGCTTTCTTCTGGCAGCTCCTTGAGATTCATGCCATACACAAACTGAATGATGAGTAAAGCCTCTCCATAGAAGACTACGATGGGAGAACACAGGAGATAAGCTTTCCTGGACTGGGGCACCATCCAAATAAAGCAAGCTGCCAACAGTAGGACAAAGGTCAGCCAGCTGTGGAAAGCAATGCTCCAAGCCTACAATGCACACCTTAATGTTCTATAAATTGAACAAGAAATGTTATAATAAACACATATCATAAATCTGGTGAACCAATAATTCTTTCTTGTAGTCAAAATTAATGATTTTCTGTATATTTTAATGTATTAATCCCATATTATAAATTCCTTTCTCCACTAAATAATAAAAGGCTATTGGAATTTTTTATATTTTTTTTGAGTTATAATACATCCACCTAAGAATCATGTAAAATTTGAAATCAGAGGTTTATTCCATAACAGCCTCTAAAAAAAATATTTTTAATATTTTTTAGTGCCTAAAGACGTAAATCACAAAAGGCAATAATTTTTTTAACTCCCTCTTCCATATACATTTAAATGATAATTGAAAGATCATTTGGAATGCTTTTTACACACTGGATAACATTATCTCACAGACATTAAGGCCATATCTAATTAAATTTGTGATACAGGTGACTCTGGATAACTCAATGTTCAAGAATATGAGAGATCAAAGGCCGAGTCAAATCCTGAAATTAAAGGTTAGACCATTATGGTTCAGATTTTATAATAACTGGGTTGCATATTTACAACATGCAGTGGTTGCTTTGACATGTTTTCCTTAATATTTTTTCAGGTAATTGACTTGATTTCAACAACAAACTTAATCTTGCATAAATAAAATACATTTTGAAGTTAATATTCATATGTTCTTTTTGCAAGCTGTAATAAACATACATGTACATATTTACAAGACAAATTTCTCATAAATAATGGAAGTTTCACAGTCATTAACTACAGAGCACTCAATTTTCAGTCAATTTGATGAAAATGAAAGCTAAACTTTAACTTTCATGAGTAAAATGAATACAGTTTACCATATGGAATGTAAATTACTCCCATGATTTCTCAATTAATTGAAGTTATTTAATTCCAAACCAGTGAAGAACATTTGTATAGAATTAAACAGGGAGGCGTAATATATTTCAACATTGGAACATTATAGAAAATTTACAAATCCCTAATTATTTTTTTTTTTATATCTGTATTTACAACCAAACTAAGCCAAAAAACATATATATTAACCAATACATCTATTTCTTTTATTTGTATCAAGTGTTCTTCATTTTCATTTATAGCCTTTTCATCAATCTATTACCCACTGCATGATTCTTACATGGACTGTAATTTAGATATGTAATCCTTAAGCCTAAATTCTTATATACAATTTGTTGTGATTTTTTCATTAATAACCTGGAAAAATGCCTACCATCATTGCTATTAGGGATAAAACATAACTCTGCTTCATAGTGTAGACAAGCAGAGAAGCCAAAGGGTTCCTCTTTAAGTTGGCTTTTCTCTTCTTTGGTTTAGAATGAGATGACCCACCATCTTCCTCATCTGATCCTAACATAGTGGGAGATTCTGCCTCATCGCGACGCTGGGCTGAGAACGTCTCATAGGACTGAATCTCTCCAGCTTCCACTAGGCTCTGTGAAAGTCCAGAAAATAACAATCGTCAAAATTCATAGATATCTGTATTCAACCTGAACAACATACTGCAGCATGTGCTGATTAATCAACTTTATCAAGATATGGAGGGGAGGGAATTTAATATCTTCATCAATGATTAAATATCATTGTACAATACATTTGCACTGTATTACTCTATTCTTGATAGAGAAACAAGAAATAGAAATTAACAAAAATCTCTAAAGTTTGATTCCCCTAGTGAAAACCTTGTACATGTATAAACTTGTGTAAATGTTCCCCTCACCTTAAAGTTATGCATATTTTACAATCACCACTATCTTATTAATCACATACACATTTACATTCCTTGATGTAATATGAAACCATCAGAAAAATGTCATGCTTTCTTGTTCTACAAGATGAAACCAGAGACATGTTTTATATATATATATATATATATATATCTGATGAAATGAAGCATATGGAAAATATTGAAAACTTTGCTTATCCAAGCTTTGTGCAGACATGCATGGATTTTGTGAAAGCAAAGAAGATGAAAAATAACTTGCATTTTCTCCACTAACCTGGCAATAGAATTGCCTTGAAATTGAATACAAAATTAAGATTATATTCATGTAACTAGTGTACTGCAACAAAACAACACTCTAGTCACAGTTCTAATGATGAAACAATGGAAAGCAGAAAACAAGAGGAAACATGACTTTGTGAATAACAAAATTCCTCTGATCCAAAGGAAGAAGATTCTGCAATACATACCAGTATTTCAGTTCAGAAGTTGTGAATTTAGACCAATGAATATCAAAAGAGACTGATTAGTCAAACTACAATGTCAGGCTTTGGTGGAATTTCATCTCCCGTCTTCTTGAATTAGATAGAATTTCTTCTTGTTTGTTTTTAAATGATTTGCCATGCAATTAAACAATTAAAAGCTTTTCTTGAACAACACTAAATAATAAATTACAATTTATAATATTTATGATAATAACAGTGCAAAAAGCAATAAAAAGGCAATATTTGATACAAGATAAATAAATATAGGTGTCAATAAAAATGAATATTAATACAGGTAATCATATATAGTGCTCCCTTGATATATTGCCCCTCATTATAATGCCCCCCACACTTATTGCCTGAAAATCTCAGAGAACAGACTTCCTCCCATGTTAACACCTCAGTTATAATCATAACCCCACATAATGCCATATGCCACTGCTTTTCACAAACAAAGGTTCCAGTTGTATTGTATTCTTCAATCCATATATGATGACATGTTATTTTGCAATTATAAGACCTGCAACTGGCAGTGTCACGTTAAGCATTTAGGCCAAAATAAAATATGTGTGTTTATGGTTTCATGACTCTTCCTACATTTTTGCTGCCAATCGTAAATATTTCATTGACAAAATATGTAAATAAATTTAAAATCTGGAACCATTATTTTTTTTTTCTTTTCTTGTTAAAGTTTCTTTGATTTACATTTTGTCTACTATTGATCTTCAAAATGTTCAATAAGTATTTGTAAAGTATATAGACATGTATTCAGAGCATATCAAAAACTTGAGATTAACTTGAATAAAATGTTTTAATAATATAAAATGTTTTAATGCCTATCCAACCTGATCTTTTGAGAAGTGAAATTGGATATGCACATATATTTTATTTTGGCCTTTTTATTGTTGATAGGATTTGGAGATATATGGTCACTATGTTAATAATGAAGTTTTATTTTTAGAATATCTTAAACAGTGCTTAACTGACAACTTCATGCAGCCAAGTGATGAATTTTTTTTTTTTTACATTTCATCAAAAATGTATTTTGTATAAACACCTTACTGATAATGTTAGCATGCAATTTTATCTGACAAAATCTATTCCATAAAATTATTTTATACTTTTAACAAAATTTTGATTATCTGCTCACCAGCTTAGAATAGAACAAAGTAGCCAGTTTAACATTGAGCAAGGTAGATATAATGACACAGTAAGACACGATTGATTGTGTGAATTCTGTAACTTGAAGGACATAGAGGATGAATATCATTTTAACATGTCCACTGTACAAGAACATCAGATCTATGTATATCAAAAAGTATTATTGGTCTTATGCTTCTGTGTATAAACTAATACAACTGATATCAATCCAAAATAAAAGGCAACTTTGTAATCTGGGTGAATTTTTAAAATATGCTCTGCTGTTGTAAGCTTGTCAAATTAACATATGAAATATATGTTATGTAGACTTTACTTATATAAATCTCTTATGTATGTCCATTCTCTAATATTCACTCCACTCTTCAAATTATATTGTATACAGCTTTCTTGTTTATATTTTGTGTATATGTCTTATACTGATGAGCTTAAGGCCAATAAACAATCACAATTACCTAACACTTATCAGTAATCACACCAGTGTTTTGAGAGCAGTGAAGTGAATGGTGAAGGGCTGGGCAGGTATTCAGTTGATCAGGTTAATTACAAATAATTGCTGAATAAAACTCAAGATTATCTATATGTGTGTACAGAATGTAACCTAAATAAATTACATAACTGAAATTTCTTTTGAGTGCACAGGGAATTGTCAGTAATGGGGAATTCATTATACCCCCCCCCCCCCCCTTTTTAATGCCCAAATCAGTCTTGAACAAAAGTTGGCAATATATCTAGGAAGCATTGTACATGTCAACCAATAGGATTGTGGTACTAGACATACATGAATGATGTCTAATTATATTGGTTCATCTTTGAAAAAGCATTTTGTGTGCACTTGTCATGCTACATATCACATCATAACTATCTTATGCATGTTGAATATAAATTCTTTAGGACTTGATCACTTTACACATTACATGTACTTTATCAAATTGGCCTTCATAAAATGGAATATTGTTCTTTTTATTTGCTTTTTCACATGTTATCATTATAAATGACTTATACATTTTTTAAACAAAAGAAATTAATCCAAATCAAAAAACAAAAACAAAAATTAAAAACACCAAAATGACTCAAATTATCATAAAATTCCACCAGACCTCCTCTTGACTTTCATGATGCGGCAGTACCTCCCGCTCTGATGACTTTTGATGTTTACGCTTTTTCTTCTTGGGTGAACCAGTTTCTGAGTCAACAACATCATCCTTCTACAAAAAATTGACATGCCATGCTATGCACACACCCAAAAAGGTTAGCATTTTTTTAAACAGGACATCACTTTTGGAGAAGTTAGTATAGACTACACTTCCAAAATACAGTCAAACTTGTATTAAGAGACCTTTCAAGGGACATAAGAAAAAAGGTCACATATGACAGGTGGTCACTTAATTCAGGTGCCCATTTTTCAGAGGATAAACGAAACTGATATGTTTTAAACATGTAGTATATTTATTTTGACATCATCAGTTAATGGCATTTATTACAGATTGATATGATTACAATCTTCGACTGTTTTGTCGTTAACGTCTCCGCGTTCGCCACTCATTGTAGAAAACACTGTTATTTCGTTTTGTAAAACTGTCCAGCCATCCATTTGAAGCTTTGAAGCTATCAACATTCAGATCTTTAGCGAATTTCAGTGCCTTTTCTTTTAACAACCCTCCTGTAACATTGATCCGCCTCGCGATCGCCGACTTGAACCACTCGTAAGTTAACTCGTTGATTTCCTCATTCTCCGTGGTGTATTTTCTCCTTTTGCTTGTAGTCGGGACGTTGTTTTCGTAATCTGATAAAATATCAAATTTTCTTTTCCTCAGATTCTGGATTTGGGTTTTACCAACACCAAATTCTTCTGCGATTTTATAGGCTGCTTTTCCTGCGTCTAACAGTTTTATCGCATCAACTTTCTGTTGTAGAGTTAAAACTTTCTGCTTTGGGGTAGTCATGATACGGTACAGTGTACTTGTCAGCTCTGACTGGATTTGGCATGCAATATTCGTATTAGCTACATGATTTTGGTCAACACTTTTTCCTAGTTTTCAGTCGGCTTACATTTGTGCTTTAATTGACTTTAACGTGAATCGTAAGGCTTAAATAAAAGAACATTGAGAACATAATATTGAGATGTTGAGAACATAATGATCATCGAGAGCCTGATTTGATTTAATTGAAACAACACCTTTTCTGGCCTGTCATTTAATTACCGACAATGTTCAAAGAGCGGCGCCTTTTGTTATCTGCCCTTTTCGTACCGAGAAACAAAAACGAAAGTACATAACGATGAGTGAGTACATAATTTGATTTAATAGAAGCAGCTCCTTTTGTTGTTGTCGGTCCTTTACTTAGTGAGAATGGAACAGGAAAGTACATAACGATGAGCACATAATTTGATTTAATTGAAGCAACACCTTTTGTTGTCTGCCCTTTACCTACTAAGAAACGATAACGAAAGTTCAACTTCACATTTCTGCTCAGGAAAATGCCGTTTTTAATATTTCTCGGAGAAATACAAGGTCGCTAAATGGAGGTAAAATAACATGAAAACATGCATTTTGGGACCAAAAATTACGGTCGTTAGTCGCGTTAGACAGGAGGTCGTTTAATTCAGTTGTAGATGATAGAAAATTGTCTTGGGGGAAATTTGACGGTCACATATGACGTGAAGTCGCTTAATACGGTGGGTCGCTAAGACAAGTTTGACTGTATCATGCGCAAAAAATTACATTCCAAATTATAGAACCAGATACTGAATCATTGTTTTCATTTGAATATTACAGAACTATAAACACAAATTAGCAAAATTACACTGATTTAAAAAACAAAACAAATAAAAAAAACTAACTGATTAATTCTTTGCAAAATGGTATAATTTTCATCCATTACTCTGAATACCTTGGTATTTTTCCAGTATCTGGTTTCAGTGGCCACACTGAAATACAAGGCCAATAGCAAAGGTGGATTGACAAAGAGTGTCCAGTTGGAAGGTTCATGGAATTCCACAGACCAAGGTTTACCACAGTCTGTTTTGATAACAGCTGTTAATCCAAGCACTCTACAATGAAGTAAAGTCATTTCATACACTATTAGACATGAAATGATTATCTTTTGACATCTATGTGCTAATAACAGCACCTGGCATACAGAAAAATTTAATACTGCACATTATAATGTCACAAACTTGATGCTGTTATTCGCACAAGATGTAAAAAATTAAACATTTCACTCATATGTTCACATCACCTTTACGTATAGTTTTTCTAAAAATATAACACTACATGTTTTATAATGTCAGTACACATACTGACAAAATAGAAAATGAAATCATTCTGTTGTCATCATCATTTACTTTTGGAACGTTTCATTTTAATTTGAAATATGCCCTCTTCAAAATGTAAAATTTGATACCTTGCCCAAAAAGATGTCCTTGATGGAAGCCAGTCCTCTTGGAAAAGTTGCATTTGATACAAATGGAGAAAAGCTAAATGTAGACCACTCCATACTAGTACACAGATACGGAAGATTGCAAATTTCTGTCCAAGACCTCGATAAAATGACCACCAGGTGGCAATATACAAAAAAGACAAAAAGTAAACAGCACTCGCTACAGATGGTACAATTATACCACATGCTGCTAAAAATAAAACATCTATAAATTTTCCAACAAAGAGTAGGAAATTGTGGAATCGACTGGATCTTTTCCTGTGAGAGATGGACTGTACTGGAAGGTCTTCAGGGCTTAGTGTGTCTCTGGAGGGATTGAACACTTTGTAACATACAATGAACACAAGAATAGCAACTGCCAGAACAACTACATCAAGAATGACCAATCGCAGAACATGAATAAAGGGGACGCCATCCAATCTGAAAAATTAATAACAGTGAAAGTACAAGTACATTTCTCAAAATTTCTATATACTGAAGCATTTCTCAAAATTTCTATATACTGAAGTATGTGAATAAATAAACAGATCTGTAATTATATTATAAGATAGTTCTCAATATTCTGCAGCAATACATTTTGCACATTAATTTGAACTACACACCTTTCAACTGCTATTAGTCGAGCAATTTTTTCACTGCTTGAACCTAAAATAAAAATAACAGCCATTTCAATTTACAGGAGCAGAATTAAAGTATCTCTGAGATTATAAAGTAACTATGAATATCTCTGAGATTATAAAGTAACTATGAACATCTTTCTAATTACCTTCCTAAATTTACTGAATATAATAAACCAAGACATTTTCTTCCATTGTTTTCTTTGCCAGGGGTTAGCGCGAACGCAGACCCCTACACTTAAAAATTACGTGCCCGAGTAACCCGCATTTGGGGTTATCGCAGACTTCAGCCAAACCGGAGTGCAATGGTAAGGCCTCGATCTGGGGGAACCACCTTGCTGATCATGGTATCCCCTGCACCAGGTAAGTATGATTCACCAGTCTCTTGTAAGAATCTTTATATGCTGGTATCTACACCATATTGTAAGTTAGAAGAATTAGCATGATCAACAACAATTTCAATCAATACTTAATTATTTTACTGACTCTAGATCTTGAAAATTGACATAGTAATAAATCAGAATATACTTTTAATAGTTGATTATATTTTATTTAGAAAATCTTCACTGTGTAATTAATAAATATATTTTACAGAAAATAACTCAACATTTCACGTGATAGAAAGGTAACCATGACTTATCTCCCATGCTTGTATGGCGGCGTGTAAATCTCTTTGTTATAGTGTGGTTTGTCACGAGTGAGAAATGCCTCAAGCTGTGTACATTTAAATAGTAAATCATACACAGGTCTTGTGATAAATGCTAAATACAGAAAGTAGCCAATTTTGCCTCACATTATATACACAGCCACTAACACTTACAAGATTTAAAATAAAAACCAAAAAATGATTTGGGAACATTATAATGTGTGCATGCATTGTATTCTACAATTCTTTCATCATAATTCTGAATCAGTTGTTTTGATATGAAACAGACATTGTATTATCAGTAAAAGGATTTATGTATAGTAATTAATATCCTGTATCATAATGAACAGTCTGTTTTTAAATAGCTGTGCTGCTTTAGTTTGAATGTTTTTATCTTTCATTTAATTGTAAATATATATACATGCAAAGTTAAGTTTCGTGTTTTAATATCATTTAACTTGAATACCAATAAATCCCAGCAGGGTGAATTTCATCCATGACAATGACAATCTGACTTTGGCAGAACCTTAAAGGCCAGTATTTAGAGATGCACATTATTCACGGCATTTTTGTGAGGAGGATAAATTATTATCAGATGACCCTTTACTTACAATTTGAGAAATTGTAGCCATATGGTTCAGGAACTGCCACCAGTACAATGTGGAAAATGACATGAGCTAGTGTTGCCAAACCTCCCAGTACAATTAGTAAAATTAAGTAGACACCAGTGGCACCTAAAATATGCAAAAAAGAAAAACAGAAGTTAGTATTTTGTTATCAATACTTCTTTGTTATGCATCCTAGGTCACAAATTGGGTGGTATCTTGCATTTTGATCTGTTTCTTTGTCAGACTGTTTTATTTCTTGTGTTCAACTTTGCCACTGCAACAATTAAATTTGGCCATGATTGTCAGAATAGTATTTCACTAACATATCTTAATTATGTCATAAATCAATCAATCAAAAGTTTGAATACAGTAATGAGAGAATTTTTCATCCACTTTATTTCTTTGTCAAAATACACTTGAAAAAAAGATTGCCCCATTTTAAATTCTCCTCCTAAACTCCTTAAATCATAACTTTTTAGCAATGAATAAATTCATCATATGAGTGAAATCCAAGATAAAACCAGGAGTGAAATTTCCCTTTATACATAAATTAAACTGCTCATGCATTCAACACTTTGTACATGAAGATCCAGTACTGGATGTTTTCCACAAAGAAAAGAGTTACATGCATGATACACTGTGACCAAGCCACATAATGATGACTGAAAATTGATTCTGTATCTAGTTTGGCATTTACAGTTAATGCATTTGGTATCATTATTCTCTGTAACCTGCATCTGATGATGTGGGATGAAGATGTTAGTTCATAAAATTAACTGATCCTAACTGAATTATTAATGAAAATGAGAGCTGGTGGATGTTCTAAATCTGTTTTTGAAGTCCCTCAGTTCCTTTTATGAAATAATGAAGATAATCCATAAAATGTGGCAGCCATTTGATGCTATACCAATTAGCCTGGGGTAAAATGTTGATTACACAGCTGGAAAAAAAATATTGCAGACTGCTTTCATACTTTCATCAACTTGATGAACAAAGGTTGATTGCAATATCATGAATTTTTAACAAATTGAATAAAACAATACTTCTTGTTTCATGTGAAAATGAAGCTTTTTAAACAAATGTATAAATAACTGCAATGAATATCCTAGCTACATGTATATGGCATGTACCTATAGATAAAATATCTGGTACATGTATTGCATTGGAAACCTTGGAGCTACTCAAGCAGAGCTCACATAATATGTATTTACACACAGCTGTTACCATTAAATCCAAGTAGCCCAGGAGCATGTGATAATTCCAAAACCCTGCTAAACAAGCAGATAAATGTACAGTTTAATTATATGCATTGCTGTTAGAGCAGAGACAGGAATATAAGAATTGTGTTTCAAATGCATTACCTCATCTATGATTTTCAGAAGCATTGTGCACACATTACTGGTAGTATATAATTTTGTAAATCAACTCTTACTAAATGCTGACAAATATAAATTCTTCCTGTCATGTAAACTGCACATGTATGTTAACTTAAAGTTGGCCAAAGAAAAAAAAAAAAGACACCCCCCCCCCCCCCCGCCAACAAATAAAAAAACCAAACAACCCCCCACCCCCACCCCAAAAAAACCCCCATAGTATCCATTAATTTTTTTTATTTATAATATTAATAATTCCTGTTAATATGATATCTATACAATAAGGTCTAAACATTTGACTTATCTTGCCTAAAGTTGGGAGGTTTAGCTAGAATAGGTTTCCCTACATCTTTTGTTTGCTTCATACATATATACACATTACTTTGATATATTATCCAGTTATTAGAAAGTATATTATCCAGTTATTAGAAATTTAGTCTGTTTATCTTAAATCATCTTCCTATGTACCTTAAAAAAAATACACGTGTGAAAAATTAAAAATCTAAATTGGACACCCTTACCATAGACAAAGGGAACAGCTGCAAACCCAATCTATCATTTAACTACTGAAAGTTACATTAAAAGTATGGCCTTCAGTCCCAGAGTTAGGGACATGATTTGGTATTTTGGGGTAATCACTGAAACAAGTGTTGATTTCATATGTCTCTATCTGTATTACAAGTATAGTCATAAAACAATTGTTAAATTAACAAATACAAGCCATGCTTACAATGCAGGAAAACTACTATTGTAAACTTCACCCCCACCTCAATACTAAAAATATATAAGTGCACAAGTTTGTCCATGTTACCATATTCCATCAATTATTTTTAAATCTCTCAAGAATTTCTCTTACACATCTTAATACTTTTTCTTGAATCACTTTAAAAAGAAGTTAAAGAACTCATCTACACATTTGTATAGTTTACTAGCTCTGGAAAATGAAAAAGTGATGATGACAAAAACCACTATCATTGGGAAACTTTATGAAACAAAACAAAAATTCAGTCACTTCAAATATTTGTATAGATATCATCCATGCCCCTGAAAACTGTACAAATTAAAAACAGGAGCAACATCAATCTCAGTTCATCAGGGGTTTCTTCATGAAAATGGTCAAATTATTCTGATAATCCCATCCACTACAAAACAGACAATATTAGACTCCAGTACAGGGAGTTTATATGTTTTGCTCAAATCTTTTTAAAGCTTATAATAGTAATTATAACAAAAAATCTAAGGTTTACCATTACCATAACAACTGATTGTTTGGGGCTATATTTCATTGCATAGGAAAAAAATCAATGCTTTATCTGATAAATTTCTATTTAAAAAATTAAAAAAAAACAAAACTTCAAAAAACATTTTCTGCATTACTAATTTATTTCTGAAGAATAATTATCCTAGGGCAGTCTGTGAAGCATGTCTTCAGATTATTTCTGAAACCAAAATAATAAAAATTAAGTATTATGGGTTGGCAACAGATTGAAATCACCAACATCAAAGGACCAAAAGCCTTCAAACTCAACAGGAGCCTGGAAAAAAAAATTGTAGTCATGGGAACTTTTCTTTCTAAAATGAATCAATGATCAACCCTTGCTGATTATTCTGAAAATTAAAATTATCAGCTGCTCATCTCATCTTAAACTGATGCTTCACTTGAATAGTAGACAGTTGTGTCCCCTGTTTTCACAATGCAGCACTAGCTTGCCACAAAAAAAAAAAAAAAAAAAAGTTAACCCAGCCAATAAACTTCATGAATAATTTTCCTTCCAAATTTTACATTTAAAGTTACAGTACCTTTTGTTGGATACCAAAATAATACATGCCTTGTTCTGTACATTTAAATGTAGTGCATGATAAACAAGAGGCCCATGGGCTACATCACTCACCTGAATCACTTTTGCCCTACTGTTGTGATTTTTAAAAGATTTTTTTTTTCAATCTTTATTCCCAGGAAAAATCTTGACCCCATATTTTAGCCCCAACCTAGCCCCAAAGAGTCATGACATAACCATAAGACGAGGTCACAAAGTAAAAATCATGATATGAAATGTAAGGCCTTGTGAAATGGAATCTATACAAAAAAAAAAAAAGGGGGGGCCCAACCTTAAATAGTATAGAAGATATTGCCTACACTGACTTTTCTTTATAGGAGGCCAAAATCCAAGGTCAAGGCTACCAGGTCATGCATACATGAAATATGAAAAATACATAACTCACAATTCAAAAGTTATTTGTAAGGTTAAAGTTTTGAAATTTGGGTCAAACTCCAAGGTCACAAGGTCAAACATTATAGCATCAAATGAAATTCACTGTCATAAGGAATTTATATATAAAATATGAAAGTCCTACCTTAAATAGTTCAAGAGATATCAATTGCTTAGTTTAAGTTTTCTTGAAAGTAATTTAAATATCAAGATTAAAAACTTAAGTACAATAAAAGGACTTGTAACAAGAAGTACATACATGAAATATGAGATTCCAATCACTTACCATTCAAAATTTGTGAGCAAGATTTTTAAATTTGGGTCAAACTCCAAGGTCAAGCTCACAAAAACAAACACCATAATATAAAATGTAAGGTCCTGCCATAAACAATCAATATATGAAATATGAAATAAACAGTTAATGAGATATTGTTTAGGTAATTAGCTTTTCTTAAAAGTAGTTCAACCTCTAAAGTCAAATGACTTTGAAATTTCTTGCCATAAGAAATCTATATACACAAAATATGAAAGCTTTATCTTAAATAATATAGAAGATATTGCCAAGGTTAGGTTTTCTTAAAAGTACGTCTAACTCCAAGGTCAAGGTCACATGGTTACAAACCTTGAAACCAAAAGAAAGCTCTTATCACAAGGAATGTACTGTGTGAAATATAGCAGGGGTAGACAAATAGATTTTTGAATTACTTGCCCAAGGACAGGTAGAAATGCAAAATTCACTTGTCTGGCCATAAAATTTACTTGTCCCACCTTAAATTAAGAAATATATAAATAGAACTATATCAAATTGTTTACCCTGTTGTATTTTATTAAATCAATTTATTCAATCTATTTCTGTTTGCTCATCATAACAAAACATCGACCAAATTTCTTTCCATATTCTGAGATATCCTTGGATTCTCTTATTTTTGCTATAATTTGCATGCTTTGTAGATACAGACGGCTGATAGTTGTTATTGCTATATTCTGGGTCATTTTATGTACTCCCATTAAATGTCACAAACTTGTCTATAAGTCAATTCATTAACGGCATTGCGTGTTCACCTTCTCATTGCGTCTAAGTAGATTCTGCACTTCACAATAATTTTAACTTCTCTGTACATTTAAACACTTTAGTGACTGTGCCATTTCTCTCTAGAAGGGTCTATGTATTTTAAATCACCGGAAGAGTGCTAACATACTTTCCGTATATCAGCAATCAACATTGTTAATGCATTTACACTTGATATCAATATATTTTTATTTTAGTTTAAAAATTTACTTGTCCACGGACAGGTTGTTTTTGTAATTTTTCCTGCCTGACACTAACATATCATTGCCCTGGACGTCAGGCAGTGCTATTTGTCTACCCCTGTATAAGAGTCCTGCCGCTCACCATTCAAATTTTATGCACAGGGTTACAGTGTAAGACAGATTAAACAATAACAATATGCCCCCAGACTTAAATCACAAAGACAAAAAACCAAAAGAAAAAAAAAACAAAACAAAACAAAAAAAACCCAAAAAACAACAAACAAAAACTACACAAAAAAAAACTTGAATCCATACAACTTCGTAAAAGTTTCATTTCAGTATGATTTAGTGTGACCCTGCTACTCTTTATAAAAATTTGTTTTATATAGTGCCCTGTATATTTCCATATAAAGCTTTGATCTTCTATTATGGCCCCACACTTTTCCTGCCCCCCCCCCCTTAATTTGAAAAAGGCTTGAATTTGCACTACCTGAGGATGCTTGCATATCAGTATGACTAATCATGGCCTTGCTGTTCTTGAGAAGAAGATTTTTAAAGATTTTTCCTATATATTCATATATACCCATGTAAATTTTGATCCCCTATTGTGACCACACCCCACAGTTTGAACTTGAATATGAACTACCTGGGAATGCTTGCATATTAATATGAGTAATCATGACCTTAATGTTGTTGAGAAGGGCATATTTAAATTTTTTTTCCTATATATTCCAAACTAAAACTTTGATCCCCTGTTGTGGCCCCAAACTACCCCCAGTGAATCTACACTATGTCAGAAAGTTTTCATGTAAATTACTTTCTTGACTCAGTGATTCTTGAAAAGAAGATTTTTGAATGACCCACCCTATTTTTGCCTTTCCTGATTATCTTCCTTTTAAAGGTAACATAGCCATTAATTTGAACAAACCAGAATCCCCTTCATCCAATGATGATTTATGCCAAATTTGATTGAAATTGGCTCTGTGGTTTGGAGATGAAGAAAAGTTAATGACTACAGAAACAACATATGCTGGACAAATATGATAAAAAAAAAAGCACTGATTATAAATGACTCACCTTTTATAGTATTGGCACTTGGAGCTGGAATCAGTGGTAGTCCTAACAAGGACATCAAATACAGGAAAGACACAAGGTTGTACCTTAAAGCACATCCTGGAACACAACAATTTTAAAGTTTTTATTCATTGCATGTCCAATATGCAAGTTTTGAGATAATAGCTCTCTTGTGTAGGAGGTACACTTTGTGGAACTTTGACTGCCTAAGTGGGACAGAGTGAACCTAAAGTCAGTGAGGAAGACAATAAAATGTATTAAAAACAGCTTCTTTTTAAATATGTAAATGTAGGAAATACAAAATACAATCGAAAGAAATATTTTACTAAAGTGGATACATAAAAACAATGTCATATTTGCAAGTAATGTCAAGGATATAATATATATGATTAATGAAATGATGTGATATAATAAGAATTCCATGTTTAAATTACTTCCTAAATACTTATCATTTACTTAATTTGTGTATCAGTCAAATTTGGGTGACGAAACTGTTTGAGAAACGTTCTGAGCACATTCATTTAAGCAGTAATGAATATTTGTCCCACTCCCACATGTAAACAAATTGTTTTACCCCGAAACTGGCATATTTGACGCTGAATACTCAGTTACATGGTTATATTGCCATTTCCTATATATGTATAAATTATATTGTCAAATAAAAAGGCATTGTTTGGAAAGAAGTTGTGAATTAAGTATGCCTGCTATGAACTCATCCTGGGGTTTTAAATCGTTGAACCAATACACATTACAACACTTCACCATGAGTTATGTCCCTTTGTGGGGTCAGCCAAATGTCAATCAGTGAAAAATTAAGTTTTCCTTCTTTACCCTAGCAAGTGTAAGCAATTACTATGGTAAATCATAACTAATTATTAAGTTTTTATAGCAGTTTAAGAGTTGCCCCACCCCAAGACATTATTATAGTTGACTGCAATTGATGGGAAAATATCAAAACTACAGATCAGAAAGTTACAAAGGCCAACATAGGGAAATACAACTTTTTATCCAAAAAATGGCGGAAAGGGACATAACTTGCATGAAGTGTTGATGCATGTATATATCCCACCACAATATATCTTCACTAGCCAAAGGTGCTTCTCTGGCAGAGTGAATCATAAACCCTTGGCTAGCGAAGATGACACTATACCATAAGACCCAGACCAGTAGGTTAACACTTCAAAATTCACAGTCATGCTGCCCCTTCCACACACTGGAGTTATGCATATCTTTCATGTGAATATCAAGACCAAACTCGACAGCACATTGCCATACAACACTAACGACATTTTAATTATAAGTTTAATATGTCTTAAATGGGAGGTGTACAACTGTACATTTGTGTGCAGTCATTGTGCAAAGTAAGACAATATGAAATGAATACCTTACATGTTTCAGAGTACAGCATCTCTTAGACCTGGCTCCAGGGCCATAGAACTTCAATGAGCTAACTTTTGATCAAAGTTTCCATTTATAGAAAGAACAGTTAGTAAAAAAAAAAGTTAAGACTTAAATCAAAAGTGAGCTTGTCTAAGTTCGATGGACCCAGAGCCTGTGCTCACTGCTAGCAACACATATAAATCTCTCATTTAAAAATGTTAATTTCATATTACTTTACATAAAAAAAATTATTTACTCAGTTATTATTAATATTATGGTACAACAGCATAGATTTTCATCAATTCAGAAAAATGATATTTAAAATAAAAAAAACAAAAAACAACAAAAGCACAGCCCTCCGCGAAGCAGGATATCCTCTTGAAATATGGCACTTGTAAGATAACATGCTATTGAAATCATAGTATAAATGATATAAGAATTTTGAAATTTCCATTTCTGTGCCTTTAACATTTTATATCCAACCTTGAAAACCATTATAAACCAAGATCTTCATGAAAGATAACATCCTTGCAAATGCATTTGAAATTGAATACAAAATACAACAACAGAAAAAGGAAAGTGAAAGTGGTTTACAATGGAATAGGAAAGTTTCGGGTTACTGCTGGAACACCGTTTTATTCTGAATTTACACACTACAGTCACATGATTTCGATAAGTGGGGGCAAAGTTGTTGGATCAGAAGCAACAGGGTGATGGCCAGCACCCAAATACATTGCAGACAAATAAACATAAAGAGAGAGTGGGAATGATATAATTTACGAAATCCATTGGATCAGCAAATGCAACAGTGATCTATGGTTAGTGGAGCAATGAAGTTCTACTGTTCATTTTTCAGATGGTTTTGAAGGGATACAGACTATCATTACTTGGGACAGAAGTGTTTAAAGAGGCATTACAGCTCATTTTACACATTTTAATTGAGTGCTTTTTAAAAAACATATCGATAAAATAATAAAAATCATAACAATACTGACAATTTTGAACATTAGGGATGCATTAATTTGTTCTCAGATGGTTTCTTCACTCTGACTTGGACATTTTACATCACGTGATTCAGTATGACAACGCACGTGTTGTGTAAAAACTTATTTAAATACCCCTTAAATGGGTCCACACTCACTTCTTGAGTATGGGATTATTCCCTGACTCTTATAACTAAGTAATTATAAATCATTATTATAACAGAACACCTTTCATGTCCCTAAAACCAAATAATTTTTTTTAAAGAATGCCATGTGTTTTGATAAAAATAACACTTACTTTTAAAGCCCTGCATGTGTGTCTCATAGCTAGAGGATCATGATGATATCCCCACGTAAATACTACTGTGCGTATGTGTTGTATCGCATTCTATTTTAACCCTTTTCTCGCATAATCTGTCAAAATTTTGGGTTTAGCCATTGTACTGGATTGTTTACCTTCCATGCTCATGTGTCCGAAAGAGGAAATCTCAATGTTGTTAAAAAAGGGCCTTCAAAAGCTATTAATTTTTGCATTTAAATGACAATTTTCAAATTTAGAAATGTGTTATTTTTGCAAAGTTTATACATTTAAACTATGCAACAAAAGTAGAGAAAGCTCTGGGAAGACTGATATTTTATGATTTTGGAGCAAAATGAGCTGTAGTGTCTCTTTAAAGACATACAAGATGTTTCTCAATAATATATATTTTTTCATGAAATTTTATGTACAATTCACTTGCATTCTATCTTGTTTCTAGAAAAAAAAATTACCAGGTCTATTTTAGAGTCAGTATACATGTATTTTGATAGTTCCTAGTCGTCACAAGTAAAAATGTTAAATCAACAGGCATTACCGTAGTAAAGAAGGAGAGAAAAATCTTTCTAACAATGGGGTATCAAACCCAGGACCCATAAATTACAACTTAGGTGATCTCAGCACTGAACTACCCAAGATTATATAAAACATGTGGTAATATTACAAAATCTACACCAATTATACAAGAAAACTTCTTATTGAGGAAATGGAAAAAATAATTTTAGAAACATCACATATGTCCTTAAATGTTTGAACTGATGATCTACCACATCAAAATACATCTATATTAATGTGTGCTATGATCTGTTCTACTTTATTTATAATTGCAAGACATGCAAATGAAAACTTACAACACAAAGCTAAATTTTGTTTTATTTCATATTGTGTCATCAGTTTCATCATAGAAAGAAACAATATTATCAAGATGCTGATAGAACACCCCCAACCCCCGCATTCCATCCCGATCCTCCACAACGAAATGTTAATTTAAGTTGAATACACAATAGGTCTGTAATTTTTCATACTTTTGAAATATTTCTCACACTTTTGAAATATTCATGTTTCACTACAGTGAACAATAAGTCTAATTTCTGCAAAATAGACTAGGTGTGTTCACAACAGTCTATCCTCTTGAGTCTTCCCCATCCCCTTCCTGGATCACAGGCTGGTATTCTATCCATCATTCCATTGCAAGTTTAATACTAACATGCTAATTCAGGTACATGTAATACATGGGGTTTTTTGGGATTGTTGTTGTTTTTTTTTTGTTTTTGTTTTTTTTGTACATTTAAATTATAAAAATCTGTTATGTCTTTAATTTTCTTCCACTTAGTATAATCTTGCAAGAAACTCGAAATTCATAGTAGGGTTTTCAAATTGTGAAGGCATGTATACATGGGGTGGAGGGTGCAAGGGGGGGGCAGTGTTCCAGCAGTAACTCTCTTACTGAGACTAGTCTGAATGAATTGAAATTATCTGCACCAGATGATTATTTTCAATGTATATGAAGTTAAAAACAAATAAAATTTATTTCCATCACCCATTCTGAGAAATATTTTTTTTATTTCTATCACAATCTAATAAGTTTACCAATGCAAACTTGAACCAAATTAATTAGTCATAGACTTATTATTTTGAAAATATGTTGTACTTGAAATGAAATCAAACTGTCCATTTTAATTATACGTATGTTAATTGAATCCAAGTAATAATTGGTATCTAATTTCACATTACTGCAGTACTCTCAGAATTGGGGCATGTTTTATAGCCTTCATGTTGAAGCCAAGATTGGACCGCAATCACAGAATAATAATGAAAACACAGAAGTGACACTGTTCATGGCCACCAGAACAAAGGATTAAAATGAAAAGATGTTGCAAAAAACTATCAAATATTCCTGGTTATATACATTGACGAGGTTTTTTAAATGGTGGATCAATGGAATAAATATTAAAATTACTGGATCAGAAAGAACTTTGGGTTGTGTGATGATAAAAGCAGAATTTTATATCTATTTTTGAGTAAAATTCATTTCATTCTGTGTGTTTTTCATCAGGGAGTGGTATGGTATACACCCCTACTATTAATCATTATTACAGACAAAATTACCGGTCCCTGTGGGTTAATATCTAAGGAAAACAGTGAATTCCAGCTAAATTGAACCCACAAAGTGAAACAATTTTTCATAATTAACAGTACACAATTTTCATACCATCATAATTTATTCATTTCTATAAGAATATCCAAATTTGTTTTTAAAAAACCAAATATATATTCAATATGGATTTAAATCCTTAATACAGTTACCTGCAAGAAGAACTACAGGCAGAAGAAGTCTAAACAGGAGGTAGCTGATGAATCTTCCTACTTTGGATGACATATTCTGTAAAACATAGAACACATGCTTAATCTTGTAACTGAAAGCCTTGTCTTCTGTTTTCTTTATTAATGCGGTAAGTAACATATATACTTTAGTGAAACAGCAATTTGACAAATCAAACAAAACTCGCAATTAACTCACTCATGTGACTAAATTTTTCAAGGCTGTGAGAGATATATTTCCGCCAAGCACGAAATATTCAACCCTTACCTCATATGTGAAGATTATTCCAATGAATGTCACATCAGCATATTTACATTGTTATGTGTTTTTGCCTGCAGATGTTTACGCCTTTTAGCATCACATACAGCATCATCTGCTTCTGAACAGCGCGCCCTCTATCTAAAGTAAAACCGGAAATGATGGTGTTTGAAGCAAGTTTGTTTACACATCGGAAGGCCTCGGATACCAGTTATATACGCGGTAGACACTTCGCAGTTTTTTTTTAAACGTATCCCCTATATTTAGTTGTTGTAGTCTGGGTAGGTATTATACATTGTAGAATCATAACAAGTTAATTTTCAAAGGAAGATGCCAGTTTTTGTTTTCAAACCATACATGGACGGTTGTAAAAGTAGTTAACTTCATAAATACAGAGTAATAACCTTTGTTGTCATCGACCTTTCCCTTAGACGACCAGATGAAAGGTACACAAGGGAAAAGCATGGTTATTTTCGTACGTGAAGATAATTAAAGGGGGGAAATGTAGAATTGTCAGACTGGATCGATCAACACGACCAGATATATCATGTGGAGCACCTTGAGGGACCTAGGGTCCTAAAATAAAACTTATTTTCTTCCCATTGTACAACACAAATGACCAGTTGCGTATTTATGAATCACTTAAGAATGGCTCAGCAGCGTTCCTAATATTGCATAAGCCATGTTTAAATGCCAGCTGGCTGGATTTACCTGAGAAGTAATTCTGTTTCATGCTATAAAACGAAAGGCTTCGTTTACCTAATCTACTTGTTTCCTATTTACAGAACTGGTCCAGGATATTGCCAGTATGTCTCTAGCCTCTGCTTGATCATTGAGAGGCAGACAGTACAGATCTACTGGAGATCTCCAAATTGCAATTAGGATCACTCTTCAATCTTGTAACTCTCTACCCGACCAAACGAATACAGCCTATACTTGCAAAAAGTCAAGAGCAAGTGAATTGAAAAAATTTCGCAGCACTTGAAAAAGTAAGTTTATTGGAACTTAAAAATCTTAAAAGGGAAGTCCCAAACAAAATTAGCTTATTTCAAAAGACAGAAGGGGGTAGGGAAGAAGTATCTACAAGTGGATAACATCTTGTGTGATGTTCTTAAAGCAATCACATCCATATGCTTAATTTTACTACATTTAAATTCTACACACACAATAGAATTGCCAAATTCCAGCTATCGAGAGTACTACCTGACCAACACAATACAACAATAGTAGTTTGAATTTGAATGAAACTTATGGCTGCTAAATTGGAAGATGATAATCTTTATATACAGATCCTCTGCATACATAAATATTGGCAGGGACAAATAAATAAGTTAAGAAATAAACTAAATCATTAGATATTAATGAAAGTACATTTTACAATTACAACGTTTAAATTAGATCTAAGTCTCAACGATTTGTTAAGTTGTGCTCAAAAGCTGAGGAGCTAACTTCCTTAATCAGTCATTTATAGTCTGTTCCTTTCTTATCAGTCAATCGGTCATGGTAACTCAGTGGTAGAGCGTTTGCTTCATAACGAGGAGGTCATGAGTTCAAGCCTAATTCTTATCATGACTGTGTCAAACCTAAGACAAAAACATAGTGGTTGCTCCTTCACCAAACTATTGGCATTTGGAAGTCAGAGTCATGAAGCTTTCGGATATGACATTTAAATGGAGGTCCTGTGTCATGGTAGGCGTTGGCACATTAAAGAATCCTCACTGCTACAGTCATAAGTGCTAAGCATAAGTCTAAATTTGTGGTACTTCACCTACAACTGGTGACATCTCAATATGAGTGAAAAATTCTCGATACGGACATAAAAGAACCAGCCATCTTATCAATCTATCCACATTAAAACTATCCAAAATGTCCAAATATTCATTCATTACTCAGATTTAAATCACTTCTACTTACTGAGTTGTAGCCTCAATCATTTATGCATTAGCCAATCAAAAAAAAAATTCAGATAAATACAATTGCATTACAATTATTATTTTAAAAACTAAAATAAGTATGCATTTTCACTAGGTGGGATTCTTTTGGACACTTACATATCTTGGATCTAAACCTAAAATCAGTGAATGCAAACCCAGGCTCCAGAATCTCTAGTAATGTGCTCTCTACACTGAGCTGTCAGGCACTGGTGATCGAACCCATCTAAGTACCACATTGTTATGCAAGGGCAAATCAATAAATAACTAGCCTAACTTATTTCAAGTTGAGATCCACCTCTTCTTTTTTTGATGTAATTGCCCTCTAATATGATACAATTAGACCAACGGTATTCAAGTGCCATTAGCCCAGAACTAAAAAAGTCAGGATCCTTTCCATTGACCCACTCCTCAACTGCTGTCACGACTTCGTCAGACTGAAAATGACATCCACGGGTATCCTTTTTCAAGTTTAGAATTACAAAGAAGTCGCTAGGAGTTAGGTCAGATGAATACACAGGGTGTGGTATTAATTTATACCTATTTCGCTCTACAGCATCCATAACTTTGCAAGTGTGAACTCTCGTGTTGTCCTGTTGCAACAAAACACCTTTAGAAATTTTACCTCGGCATTTTTCACAGATGATGGTTCTCAGCTGGTCTAGCAAGTTTGCATAGTATACTCCAGTTATTGAACTTCTCTTGGGTAAAATGTTCAACATAATAACGCCATCTGTGTCCCAAAATACTGTGGCCATCACCTTGCCAGCAGATGGTTGCGTCTTGAATTTCTTTGGCCTCGGGGACCTCAGTCCTACCCACTGATGACTCTGAGCTTTATACTCTGGCTCATAATAATGAACTCAAGTTTCATCTACAGTCACCAGATGCAAAAGAAAATAATATTTTGACCTAATATGCTTCATCAAGGCACCACATACTGATGATTTGGTTGCCATTTGCTCATCGCTAAGGGATTTGGGGACCCAGCGGCTGTTAGGTTCCACATACATAAACAATCAAGTAAGATTGTTCAAACTCTACCATGTGAAATGCCTAATGCCTGCGCTATTTCTTCCACCTGAATACGCCTATCAGAGTATACCAGACCTGGCTTCATCTTCTAAAGACATTCTACCACTTTTGAATTCCCTACCCTGAATTTAACCTGAACATATGATGGTGCAAAAACATAAACAGTGGTTAACTCGCCATGTATTTCCTTGCTAGTTTTACCTTTTAAATTACAGCACGGTACTCAATTTTAGATGAAAAGCATGCCTTTGCATCACAAGCCATGTTTGACATTCAATATCTTATTAAAGAATGACTCAATACACATGCAATTTTGTACCCAGATATAAAACATATATTGAAACAAGACATGGAAATCGTGACCGTCTTGGTCAATCGGAAATGGGATAGTCTGGTTACTTATTGACTTGCCTGTGTACCTTGAGACTCTGAAGACATCAACCCAGGATCTTTAACCCCAGGCATGCATTTTCCCCTGTCAGTTCCAGGGACTAGTCTTCTATGACATCAATTTAGCAGGAAGGGTGAAAATGCAATAAACCAGACCAGGATTGGAACCTCAGCACTTTGAATTTCTAGTCAGATGTTCTACCAGCTGAGCTATCTAACACTGGTGATAAAACCCATCTGATCACCATGCTTTTATGGAGGCAGAATATTAATAAGAGATGCAGAAAGATTTGGGAAAGGATCTGAAATACCAAGTTAACTGAAAAATTAAATTTGTTCATTGATTTGGGGGAAAAAATACAAGATTAAAATAAATCATAATCATTTGAAGTTACCATGGCCCTTTTGTTGTTCAACTGTTGTGATTTTTAAAAGATTTTTGTTCAATCATTATTCCCATTAAAAATTTCGACCCAATCTTATGGCCCCAACCTAACACCAAGGAGTCATAACATAACAATACTTGAATTCACACAACATTGGGATGCCTTAATTCTAATATGACTAACATGTGATAACCATCCTGTTCTGGAGAAGATAAGGCCACAAGGTTACTGATCATAATATGAAATGGAAGGTCTTATAAGGAATCTATTTACAGAATATGAAAGCTCTTCAGGAGATATTGAATAGGTTAGGTTTTCGTAAAAGTAGGTCAAACTCAAAGATCACAATGTTAAAAAGTCTGGTATCATAAAAACTGTCTTGTTACAAGGAATGCACATATAAAATGTGAGAGCCCTATCACTCAACATTCAAGTCATGTGCTAGGTAAAAGTTTCCAACAGAAAGATGGACAATACAGAGACATGTTGGGTTTTTTTTTTTTGGGGGGGGGGGGGAGGGTATGATTTGAACAAAATTCAACCTTTTTTATGTCAGGAAGCTTTCATGGAAATTTCACCTTTTCTGGCCCAGTGGTTCTTGAAAAGAAGACTTTAAAATGATCCCACCCTATTTTTGACTTGCCATGATTATCTTCTCTTTTGAAAGAGTATGGCCCTTCATTTGAACAAACTTGAATCCCCTTTGCTCAGTGATGGTTGAAATTGGCACAATGGTTCTTAAGAAGATTTTTAAAAGATGCCACAAAACTTTCACTTATTCTTAATTCTCTTCATTTCAAAAAGGGTGTGTCACTTTATTTGAACAAACTTGAATTCACTTTACCCAGTCATGCTTTGTGGTAAGTTTGGCTGAAATTAGCCCTGTGGTTCTAGAGAAGAAATCAAAATGTCAAAAATTTATGGATGGATGCCAGAGAAATCTCGCTTGAGCTTTCAGCTTAGGTGAGCTAAAAATTGGAGAAAGGTCATATATTTATGATGTTGTATCTTAGAACCACCAGCATTCCTCTGTAATAGATAATATACATTGAAAAAGTATATTAAAGTTAAAATTTTGAAAGTCAATTTAGAGGGTTGTTACCATATATAGTCATAAATGACCAGGAATAAAGTTGCGGACAAAGACACATGACTCATGGTGAGACTAAAAACACTCTCCCCCACCCCCCCACCCCCCCTCTCTCCCTGACCTTCAATCTCAGGGAACTTAAAAATAGGATATAAACAATCAAATATTAAATCAAACTTCACTCCATATTATTTTATGCCTATGTCTTACTGTAATATTATGGCATAATTTGGCTTGATTGTACTTTATGGAGCAATACCTACACCGATGAAGTTAAAATGTTAATACTGGTAGTGGTAGTATGATATTCTGTCACACAAGTGATTATTGTGTTTGATTTGATGGAGATTTTTAATTTTGAAGATGGAAAATTAGGTGGTTGTATTGTATTTGGTCTGTCTATAGGCAGTCTCTATTTGTCTGTTTGTCTACAACATTGACTTTGGTCATAATTAATAGAGACTTGGTGAACTGAAAGTGCAAGGTCAGAGTTATGTAATTAATAAATTCAAGGCATTTCATTAAGGATAAAGCTATAATTGTATATGACCACACTTACAGACATAGTTTCATAAACACACCCACTATTAGAATAGGTCCTCAGTACCCCTTGCTTGTCGTAAGAGGCAAGTAAATAGGGCAGTCCTTTGGGTGAGACCGCAGAAACTAAGACCCTGTGTTACAGCAGGTGTGGCATGATTCCTTCTTGCTCAAAGGCCATAAGCACTGAGTATGTGCCAAAATTTTGCAGCCCTTCACCAGCAATGGTGACATCTCCATATTAGAGTGAAAAATTCTCGAGTGGGATGTTAAACAATAAGCAGGCAACCAACCATTTTTGTTGCACAATATTTGAATTGTCAAATTATTTGACAGATAATTTAAGAAATATCATTTTCTGTTAAATATCTCTTTTTTTTATTATTCACAGATATGGCACGACAGCTGAGCACTTCACTTTCCGACCTTCTTTTATGTATTGTAGCCTCATATGTTGCATATGAGTGGTACAAAGTAAACAGACTGAAGGCATCAACTGGCATTTCAATACAGGCCACTGCAGCATTTTTTGGAATCTTTCGATTTGCCATGACAAATCCAGAAGGTGGAGTAATCTACAGGTGTCACAAATTCATATCATGGTTAGCTGCTGGTGCGGGTGTACCACTGATTGCCATGGACTTTTGTGCTAGATATGGATCAGCAATGCTAGCAAACAAAATAGCCATTTTCTTGCTGGCAGTGGTTGTTGTTGCAGCATTTCTTCCTCAAAAAACCAAGGAAGTGGCTACTCAGGCAGCAAGCGGATTTTCAATGCTGGTGATCTTAATTTTAAGCTTTATTAACCAGAACTACTTTGGACTTGCAGCAGGAATGACCTATGTCATTGCTGGACTTGCCTTTGGTTCTGAGGGATCCATTTTGGGATTTCCAAATGTTGATTGGCTTCACTATGCACTGATTGTGGGCAATTATCTTTTCCTGAGGTCTATTTAGTTGTGTTACTTTTAGTTATAATTAAATGTTGTGTGTTCCTGGAATAGTACTATTTTTATAAAGTAGTGAAATCTGTCATGCCTAGATGCATAGAGCAGTATTATAAGAACAAAGTGATATATATTATTTAAGAGTGCCATCAATTTCATGCAGCAAGATGGGACAGTGCAATATTAACCTCTAAGGATGATAGTGCAGATTGAAAAAATGATTTGTATTTGATTATTTATATCAGATGAATCCATTTTAATACAATAAATACATTCCATCTCTTTTTTTTTTTTCTCTTCATGATATGTAAAATTTATACTGACATTTTTTGTATACTGAATTTAGTACTTTGATATTGTGAAACATTTTCATTTATGTGATTAAATCTAATTATGCTACTATTAAATTAATAGAAGTTGATTATCTGTTTGCATTTTGAAAACATTGGATCCATATCTATTCTATCCATTACAATTTAAAAATGTTCCCTTTGTGTTCTAATTTATTAATCATTAATGAACTTATCATTAATTGGCTTTTTCTGGGTATTCCTCCAGTATGGTTTGCAGCTTTTAAACCTTGAGGGTTGCTAGAAATTTTTCAAGCCCAGTCATAGAACTGCTGGTTTGGTTTATTATAATAATCAGAACCCAAATCTTTTTATTAAAATTTTTTAACATAAAAATCTTGTAAGTTTCTTGATGATTGTAGAAGGCACTGCATGGAGATTATTTCATTGGTTGCACAACCACCAGCCACCATCACTCTCACGTGTGGTTGAAAAGTATCAACTAATAAAGGTTACTTTCTCCTTGATATGAGACTGGAATTCCCCCTAATGAGGAAGAAAAAAATACAATGGCACAGTGTCTTGAGGACAAGACATAGCATCTAACTGTCATTGCTGCATGCCCTTTTGGGTCCATAATTGGAACAGACTTAATTAGGAGGGTTAGGTAAATATTGTACTTCAAGGGTAGCTAAAGCGTCGTAGTGAATGAGAAAATGTCAATGATTGTTTTAAATTATTATATGATTAAATAATTTAAAACATCAAAACTGGCTAAATGTCCCTTAATGCAGCTTAATTTCACTGGCATTTTTGTTTTGTGGTCTTTGGATTTACCCAGGAAATGAAATTTCCCCTCAAGAGGTTTTTGGGGTTTTTTTGGTTTTTTTGTCAATATCACTGTTCAGTCCTTAAAGTAGGAATTTGTTTAAGTACAAAACTTGACTTCTTCTTTTTTTTTTTCTATCAGACATTAATTTATACACCAATAATATTGATATTGATTGTTCACTAAAGCCTATATTCCAACAAAATGGTGTGCTTATCCTCGTTTTATTTATAATTCAATAGTTAATAACTGTTAATATATATATTATAATTATTTATGAAGTTAATTTAAAAAGTCTTTATGACTTGGGTGAGTTACGTCAACTTATGTGTATAGAGTTTTCTCCCTTGATATACATTCATTCGTACGATATACTATGACAGTATTGTATCGGTATTTATTTAAAATATTTACATTTTATTATTTTATTTAGCCTATTTGATTTATATTCTTGTCCAGAACCCTTTACTGATTTACTAGTTCTTAAATGTGTGAAAACCTGTTACACGCACGAGAGAGAGAAATGGAATGGATGTGCCACCTCAATTTTAAGATTATGAATTACTTCAGTTTGTTAGGTTTTGGGTTTTTTTTTTTGGTTTTTGGGTTTTTGTTTTTTTTTTTCCCTTCAGAATATTGTTAATTGTTAAAGCACTGAAATTATAGAGATTTTTATTTGCGTTATGCAGTCTTTAGATCCGCGCCATAATACCAGTTTTTCCCGGAAATTTCCGAATATGGTACGGTAATATATGCAGTGACCTTTCGTGACATGTGTAGTCATTGGTCGCGTATGACGTCAGAACATTCGGGATTCGTCAACAAAAAGCTAAACGTAAACAAACGAAATGGCTGACATTCCAGGTCCTTCAACTCTCGTTTTACAAGATGAAAATTGCAACAAAGAAAACCTTGATACTAATTTTGAGCCAGAGAGGAAAAAGTTGAAGACGGAAGTTAACCAAAAAGAGAAGGACAATAAATTGGAAGATCGACTCAGCGGAATCCTATGCTGCGCAGTTTGTCTTGATTTGCCCAGGACTTGCTTTCAGGTACTACCCTAAATTGCATATTGTTAAAATAAACATCACCGCATAAAGTTGGAAATGTTCTTATCACATATATTTGTGATTGTGCAAAAATATGACTAATCTAACACATTTCTAAGTGTAAGTGGCAACTCCCAATTTTACAAGTTCATTATATAGTCATTTAATTAAAATGCATGTTACTTGATATACACAAAAGTTTGTGATAGTACGCATTGTGTGCATATGGTAAAAGGTTTAATATTTTCGTACTTATCTTCTTAATCGAATGATTCGTTATACAAAATATGCAAGGTCTATTGAACAACTGTCAGAAACAGCTGGTGACCTGTTTATAACCTTCGTGTGTCAGTGCGTGTTGAATCACGTGAGCAGGGTCACAACACTGCAACGTTAGCTGATCAGTGGGCAACTTGCCATGAGATACATTAAATTATACAAAATATATCTTTAAAATAGCTTGCCCAGTATTATTATTTTTACATAATTTACAATTATATACAGTATCAGAGACCAATATTGTATATTAGACTGACAGTACATATTGTCTGTTTGCAATATATTACATGACACTTCCAACGTAATCTTATATCAGCAATTGGTCACTTTAATCCTTGAGCCTTTTGAAAGCTCTTGGGCAGGTCAAGTGACCAAGAGCTGATGTCAGAGTAAAGGATGCTGTTGCAATGATTGTGACGCATGAACTGTAAAGAAAAGGATGTATAATGTTAAACCAGACTGTCAGAAATGAGGAGTTTACCTTACAGGGGTGCATTTTGAAAAGTCATAACTACAGTGTAGGTTGTGCAATTTTGGTATTGCATTTTTTGCACTTCTATTAAGAAGTACCTGCAGAACTGTAGCATTATGGTTTTATATTTTAGTCTTTGACCATATGGTCAAAGGCAAAATATAAAACCATAACACTACAGTTCTGCAGGTAATTGAGAAGAGCATAAAACATCTTTACTGTAAATACATGCATATATGATTAAGACTGTATATAAACAAATATTGAAGACTAGCTGTTTTATCATTATGTCATTCTGATCATGACATATCAGATACAAAGAAACAAAACATAGAGAGTGTACATCATTATCTGGACCCAGTTGCGCAAGATTTAGTTTATTGGCTTAAGAAATTTCTAAAGAGATATTCTGATTCATTATTTTTATCCCATATATGCAATAAGTTACATTTTCAAAAGAACTGCTATCCTTACAATGAAATAAAAACAAAATGAAATTTATTTTTGAAATATGAATAGCCCCAGTGAATGGTAGTAATAGTGTATGTATAATATTGTAGGATAGGACAGCCATTTGTTATATTCATTATAAGCATGCAATGTAAAGAATTGGTAAAGCACTAAGGTCAGTTGTCAAACATAGTACCACTGGAGAGCCCCAAGTCATTTAAAACCTTCTCAATTATAGGGGGAGACATTTTGTTTCTGTACTTTCTGTCCATTAGTCTGTCACAAAATCTTGCAAACACTTCTCTTCTTTTATGGCTTACTAGATAGACTTGAAGCTTTTTACAATGCTTCATTGCCATTTGTAGATGTGCATATAGTTGGGGTGTGAGGATCCACTTGTTTTCTTAAGAGTTATAGTGGATCTAAAAGGAGAGGCATTATCATTTAATTATGTACACACCTAGGGATCTAATATTTTCCTACGATTTAGAGTAGATCAAAGAGGAGTGTTTTAATCTTTTGTTTTTTGGTGGGTTTTTCCCCTCATGTACAAGGATATGTTCACTTTCCTACAGGTACATCAGCATAACATCATTATTTTTGTATCATATTCAACAATGACATTGGTCACATCAATGTTGAATCTTTTCTCTGTCCTTTTCCTCATTGCACAAAGCGCAATGCATAAAGTTTGAGCTCTTACTCATGCTTTCTCCAGTCCTCCATACTGTAAGGGGAGAGGGTTGTACATGTAATTTGGACCACATTCAATTTGGGGAGACATTTGTTATCTAATTTTTTTTTTGGTGGTATATAAAGAACATGATACATAATTTTTGGCATGAATAACTTCACTGTTTAATATGTGAAATATTATGTGCTCCAATGTACATGTGTCTGTCTCCAAATACATCACATAAATGTACTGTAAACTAGTCAGTTCTTCTCAAAATGTACTAAATGATTAGTTTTCAGTTGTGATATATAACTAAAAGTACAGTAAGAATGCTTGAAGGACATTACAAACAAAGTAAATATTTTTTCCAGTGTACCAATGGACATTTGATGTGTGCTGGGTGTTACAACCACATCCTTGCAGATGCAAGATTAAAAGATGAGACTGCAACCTGCCCCAACTGTCGCTGTGAGATCAACAAGAACTTGTGTACCCGCAACCTGGCAGTGGAGAAGGCAGTGTCAGAGCTCCCAAGCCTGTGTCAGTTCTGTGCCTGCCAGTTACCCCGCAATCTAGTGGAACATCACCAAAGGGAGCTCTGTCTAGAGCGGTGAGTCAACATGTATGCTTAACGTAGCTTCTGGCGTATGTTCAGCATACATACGACGTAGTTAAGGTTTGTTTAGGGTCCCTGAGAGAAAACACTCGAGCAGGACTCGTCTAGCAGGCAGACGGCACCTGAGCGGGTGATTTTTGCTCAACTCTTGTTCTCTGATGTTTTAATAATTGGACAAAACACTTTTATCTTTTGTTCCTGTCCAGGCGAGCTTGGAGTTCATGGGTTCACAGTGACATTGGAGTTCACCGTTGGAGAAATTATGTTGACCACAGTCACTCAACGTAATTATAGCGGCAAGTATCTTAACCATCTAGATCTTTCCAAGGTCCAAGATCTTTAAATTTGCATGCTCTTGTTCAGGTTAACAGGATATAGATATAAATAAAATAAGTTTCTGTAATTCCCCTTTGCAATTCTGGACTCCCTTCATTCAAGCTGAGTTTTGAACATTTATTTGTCGTCTAAAACCATTTTAGGTTTTTTAAGAACCAGTTTGATGCTGCAAATGTACACCTTATGTGTAGCTTCTTTAGAACCAGTTTGATGCTGCAAATTTACACTTTATATGTAGCTTCTTTAGAACCAGTTTGATGCTGCAAGTGTACACTTTTGTTTAGCTTCTTTAGAACCAGTCTGATGCTGCAAATTTACACATTATGCTAAATTTTAATGGTAAAAAAAAATGAGGGTATACATATCATATGTTAGAAAAGTGAAATGTTCAATTAAGAGAATCAGTTGTGAGAACTTAAAACACATAAATATATTTGTTGTAGAGTAAATGCTTCATTGAAAGAATACTGATAAGAAAGCTCATGATGCATATGAATAAGGAGTATTGTCAACCATTGCATAGGAATTCACATAGAATAATGGCTTCAGTGATAGAGAAAACTTCAGAAATACATGAATGTCTGCTGTGATTAGTGGGCTTGCAACCATGACAAAACCCATTTAGGAGTCAGGGTGAGCAATGTGGTTTCTGGACCCCATACATACAAAAAAAATGGGTAAGATTTCAAGTAAAGGACCTTTTGATGTGGCCAGGTAATGCTAAATTTGGGTTTGTTTTAAATATAGGGCAGTTGAAATCATTTTCAATGCTGCTTAATAAAACCCTTGCTGATTGGCCCTATCAAAATGGAAGATTGGTGTTACGTAAGATACAAAAGCCCCCATTAAAGTAATTGTAAATGTGTTTCTGTCTGTACCTTTCTGTCCTTCCTATCTTAGTTTTGTTTTTCAAATGATGTAGTTTTAAACCAAGGACCATCACTGGAGCACACAATCAAGTAAGGTATTATGTTATTGCACACTTGGATCATCCATTAAACAAGGATCCTAAGTCGAGAACGGAAGACATCCCAAACCAAAGCTGTGATTATAGTCTCCAGTAGAGTGTATGAAGATAGTTTCCATGGTGATGCCAATGAAGAAAAAAAAACTGCTTGAAGTCTTGCAACAATTTGTGGAAATATTTAAATCCTGGATTTACCATGTGGAGAACAGTGAATTGAAAAACAAAATACTTAATTCGTATGGTGGATTTACATTTACTGTTGAATGCAATTTATGAAACTTGTTTGGTGATATTGTTATTCCAGAAATGGATGTATACTTTATATTTAAGCAAAGTTAACCACATGTTGATAACAATGCTATTTCAGGTGGTTTTATTTTTTTTTTTTTATTGTTTATACTATGGAGATTAACACACAGACCACAGGTACGTATGCTAATCGAACACCCCTTTCTTTTGCAGACAATGCAAAGATATTCAGCTTTTGATTCTGCAAACTCATCCAGTAGTTGCTATATTTCTAGGTCCACATGTTGTAAATACTCTAGAATTGGTTGTCCTTGGCAAGGACCCTTTCATGAGTTGGCAGGCCATGAGCAAAGCTGCATCCACCCCAACAAGTCAGGTGATGACATCATGGACTCGCTGGGATTGGTTGATAAACAGAAGGAGGAGGAACTGAGAGTCTACAGCAATCTTTATTATCTTCTGTCGTATGAAAAGGTCACTTTTAATGGTATGTCTTGTTTCTTTCAAATAGTTTATTGAAACATCTGGCTAAGGATATAGACATTTTTGAGATTTTAATCTTAACATCAAAGAAATAAAACTTTATTTTTGGCAAGACCTGTTTTATGAAGTCATATATACTAAAATGTGACAAGTAATACTTTGAAATTACAATATGAAATTTTGTATTATATGCATTTTAAAATGTCACATACAGTACATTTCTACTCCAGATTTGCAGCTGAAACCATACAGAACAGATGATTTTATTACAAAGTTGTACTATGAGACCAGCAGATTCTCAGCATTTAATCATCAATGGGTCATCAAAGCTCGTATCAACAATGACAAACCAACGCAGTCAGTTCTTAGGTCCATGTCGTACCAACTTGTTCTTAAGGGCAAGATCACAAATCCCATCCAGCTGAAGTTCATTGCACTAAAGGGGCCATATGGCGACATGAAGGTCAATCCAGCAATATACATGTTTGAGTTTTCACCAGAAAGTGTAGAAACAGAATACCTCGACCTACCCATTGTGAATTCCTTAGAGTGCAACAAACTGTTAGCTTCCAAAATAATCAATGTCAGACTAATTATGGTTCATTTACAGTAGGAAGGATCTGTAGAAAATCAGCTGTTACCCCATGTACAAGTATATAATCATGATAATGCTTCTTTAATCTCTGTAATTCTTTTACAGTGGAGTTTGATTATGGTTAAGCTAGTACAATTGTTACATTACTTTTCATTTAAAGTACATTTGAATACTGAAATCATGTGCTTGTTCAGGGGCAATAAAGTTTACCCCCGGTATAAATATAATGATTTTCATACTCAAAAGTATCTAGTCACCTGAATATTATGATTTTTTAAAGGTAGATTTTTGTGTTTATTGTTTTTAAAAACATTTTGGTTAATGAATCTTTTATATATTTTTAAATAGTAAAACTTATCAAAAACTGGTTTGTAAAATAAGTTTATTGGCATTTTCCTGCATTGGTCAGTTTATATGCACAGCTGTAAATATATTGCGCAGGTCATAAAACGGGTAAATTATATATGTTGTTTTCTGTACCCTGACACCCATAGAAATAGCATTGACCTTTAGAGCATGTGTAGTTGATTTTCCTCTGCTCTTAAGGTCTCTGTATTTTCATTGTGAAAATAATGATATACATGTAGAGGTTTTCAGAATGTCCAGCACATCTTTTATCATTTGTACATTTTACGTACATGTGCAATGAAACTGATATAAAGCAGATATGAGTTAATGAATTATCTGCACATACTTTTTTTTTTTGGCACCAGTCTCTCTAACATATTGTAAAACATATCTTGATTGAATTTTGTTTGAAAGAAATAAATGAAAGAAATGTGATACCAAAAGTATTCAGTTTAAATAAAATTCACTTTATCATAATTTTTTATAGAAGGAAGTTACTTATAATGTGTGTATATATTCATAACCTGTAAAGAGAATTCCATTGTTTATTTACTGCCCTTAGATTTTTGTTTTAGAACTATGCTGTAGTTGTTGGATAGTCAAGTAATAAAACTGTTGTTACTGTGTTTGTAATCCTTCAATGTTGCTGTATAATGTATCAGGAAATTTTAATTTTTTGTTTTTACAAATAGCTTAGAAATTTATCAAAACTAGGATTGATTAATAAATACATCATTGTTAAATTATTAAAAAAAAAAAGATTAAGACAAGATTTGTTTTCATTTTTATAAATTCTTTGATAAAAAGAAGATTGTGTTGGATTTTAAAGGATTAGAAGATCCTGTTAAGTAAATGAATGTTTTGACTTTATTAACTTGCCATGTTTTTGTTAGTAGAATAGCATGACGCATGTAGATTATGAAGACAATTGGAATTGGTTTGCATTGATACTTTTTTATTCCCACATTCCTGTTATAAATTTACTATATGTTCCTTAAAAAATCGGAATGAAAACAGTTTTAGTGGTAGTAATTTTACATGCAGTAGAATT
This sequence comes from Ostrea denselamellosa, assembly GCA_024699665.1. NCBI lineage: Eukaryota > Metazoa > Mollusca > Bivalvia > Ostreida > Ostreidae > Ostrea > Ostrea denselamellosa. Next base: position 16,051,227 of record JAMZEH010000055.1, read on the forward strand.
TTTGTTGACCAGAACACTAAAATTGCTATAATTATAAATTTTACTGATAATGATAAGGATATGAAACATTGGTGGCTTGGTTTACATGTGCAGAATTTTTTTGTGTTATTTCGTCTTAATGATATTGTCTCTCCAGTTGTTATGTAACTTATAAAAGCAGTTCAAAAATAAAGGAACAGAATAATATCTAAAACATTGTTAATTTTAGTTGTAGCAAACGTATTTTTTCCGTTATTGCTATTGCAAACCTTGATGCAATGGATACCAGGAAATGACGTGTAAGTTATTGCTATTGCAAACCTTGATGCATTGGATACCAGGAAATGACGTGTACGTTATTGCTATTGCAAACCTCGATGCATTGGATACCAGGAAATGACGTGTACGTTATTGCTATTGCAAACCTCGATGCATTGGATACCAGGAAATGATGTGTATGTTATTGCTATTGCAAACCTCGATGCATTGGATACCAGGAAATGATGTGTATGTTATTGCTATTGCAAACCTCGATGCATTGGATACCAGGAAATGACGTTGTACGCTATTGCTATTGCAAGCCTTGATGCATTGGATACCAGGAAATGACGTTGTACGCTATTGCTATTGCAAGCCTTGATGCATTGGATACCAGGAAATGACGTGTACAGAAACCAATATTTGTCCTTCAGACTTGAGTAAAGGTTACATTTACCAGTGGCATGACTCAGGATGATAAACCAAATTCAAATTTTTTGAGTTCTACAAAACTTCTGCATATACTCGCATTGCGATTATTATACAGCAGTCTGTACAAGAATACTATAAATATAAATGATTACTCAAGCAGGTATTTGAAGAGTCAATTCTGAGAGGTCCACAACATGGTAACTGCATAGTATAAGTGGACTTCATTTTGAAAGATTACTTAGTGGTGGATCTAAATATGGAAAAGGTAGAAAACTTGGGTCACAACCCTCCCCCCCTTTGAAATTTTTCTTTATCTGCTACTGTTTGTCAAACTCATTTGCAAGCATCCTCCTGCAATGTTTGTTTACAACTTATAATGATAACCATTTCCTCGTGAATACAATACAGATGTGAACAACATGCATATGAATTCTGATGAATATAACACGTCTATAGTACATCTATTATATTGTCTGGGGATTCTAACAGAAATGAAATTAGAATGTAAATATAAACAAGAGGCCCATGGATCTCATCTTTCACCTTGGCCCTGCTGTTGTGATTTTTGATAAATGTTTTTGTTCTTAATTCCCATGAAAATGTTTGACCCCATAATGTGTTCCCAACCTACACCCCAAGGGTAATGACATAAACATGATATAAGGTCAAAAATAATGATATGAAATGCAAGGCCTTGCCATAAGGAACCTACATACAAAATATGAAAGACCTACCTTAAACAGTTCAGATACTGCATAGGTTAACTTTTCATAAGAATAGGTCAAAATCCCTGGTCATGGTTACAAACTTTGACTGGTACCAAACGGTCACGCCACAATACAAGGAATGCACACACGAGAGATAAATATCACTCACCATTCAATATTTATGAGCAAGATTAAAGTTTTAAATCTGGGGCCCTGCTACTCTTTGGTACCCTATTGTGGACTCAACTGGGTCCCTGAATGAACAAACTTGAATTTGCACTACGGGAAGATAATTGCAGATTAAAGTATGACAAATTATGGTCCTGCTGTTCTTGAGAAGAGGAGTTTTAAAAATGTTTTCTATATCCTCTCGTGTAAAACTCTGATCCCCTATTGTGGCCCCACATTACCCCCGGGGGTAGAAATGAGAACATATTGTATTCAGTCTGAAATACGTAAAATGTACTGTTCTTTTCTGTCATATTATTTATGAGTAAATTGAATGTTGAATGAATAACCACCAAGGTCTCGAAATGTTGTTTTGAAATATTTATATACTTAAATAATTTAAGACATCTTTAATTATTTGAGAGTATCATCAATACATCTGATGCGCGCAACAAATTAATTAAAGATCTCTTCATATAATTAATTATATCTTCAATTCCGAATTATTGCGCGCATTAATTGAATTGATTATAGCATTAATTATTCTGTTGAATTGATGCGCGCTGTAATTAAATTGTTTCTCTCTTGAAATGAATTAATGACATCAACAATTGAATTGATGTGCGCTACAATTCAATAAGAAAGCAGTAATGCGGTTAATGCGATCAACAATTCAATTAATGCGCACAATAAATGAATTGCTGCTCTCTTTAATCGAATTGATGATATCATGATATGATCAATTGAATTGGTGAGGCCAATAATTGAATTGAAGCATGCATCAACTCAAATATTGCTCTCATTAATTGAATTAATGCTCGCATCAATTCAATTGATGAGACCATTACTTGAATTGATGCGCGCATTAATTCAATAATTGCTCACATCAATTCAATTGAAGCACGCACTAATTCAATTGAGGAGAGCAATAATTGAATTGATGATATCTTCAAATAATTAAAGATGTCTTTAATTATTTGAGTTTATGTTAATATGGCACTCCACATAAAACAAAAACTTTATTTCTTTTCTATCGAGGCTCCAAAATATATGTCGACTGTTTCCCTGTGCAGTTACGAATTAGGTCACTTCGTGACGTCATGGCAGCTTCCGAAACGAAGTAGACCTACGTGGTGTTTTTTACTGACGAAAGTGGTGGCATTGTATGATCAACTAGCTTGAAAGATATTTCAAGTACTGTTATTTAGTTTAATGTTGACGTGTTATATCGACGTAGTTATGATCTGCTCAGAATACGCAGTCCAACAAAACTATACACACATGGAACTTGCCTATAGGTGCCTTATTGTTGTTGTTTGTTTTACGTCCCGTCGAGAATTTTTCACCCATACTGAGACGTCACCATCTGTAGGTAGAGTACTACTCCAACAAGTTGGAACCTCGGTTAACGTCCCTTATATTTCTCAACAGCGTCAAGTCAAAAGAATCTTGCTGTGAATTAGCTATGTAAAGTACCACACATGTACACTTATGCTTAACTCTCAGGGCCGTGTCAGTGAGGGCATATCAATTTTGGTATGTCCGTCTGTCCGTAAAACGTCAACATTGGTCATTGCATTCCTTATAATAAGACCTTTCTTCCGGTACCAATGTTTTAATACTGTTTGACCTTGGAGTTTGACCTACTTTTAAGAAAACCTTACTTAGGATATATAAGGTAGGGCTCTCATATTTTGAATATAGATTACTTATACCAGGACAGATTTTATACCATGATCTTGTGATCTTGACCACGGAGTTTGTCCCAAATTTCAAAACTCTAACCTTGGTCATAACTTGTAAATGGTGAGTAAAAGGACTCTCATAATTCACAAGTGCATTTCTCGTGACAAGACATTTTTTTTATATACTAAAGTTCCTGACCTGGACAGTTGACCTACTTTTAAAAACCCTAATACAGGCAATAACTCCTGAACTATTCAAGGTATGGGTTTCATATTTTGTGTAGGGATTAACTGTGGCAAGAGATTTTATTTGATGCCATGATGTTTAACCTTGTGACCTTGGAGGATAACCCAAATTTCAGAACTTTAACCTTGTTCACAACTTTTTGAATGGTTGGTGATGTATCGTTCATATTTCATGTGTGCACTCCTTGTAACAAAACCTTTCATTTTGGTTCCAATGTTATGGACCTTCTAACCTTGACCTTGGATTTTGACCTATGCAATATCTCCTGAACTGTTTAGGGTAGGGCTTTGGTTACAACTTCCATGAAAAAAAAAATATACATTTTTATATAAATCAGTGGTATATTGAAAAGAGAGTATTAAATTTTGTAGATGAATCCTCAGTTAATGTAGTGTGAAACAAAATATGTGCACAAAAATATCGAAATCTTTGTTTGTAATTTTACATCCCATTAAAAAAAAAAGGGGGGGGGGTCATTGATATAGAAACGACACTAGCTGTGGGTGAAGTACTACAAATTTCGACCTACAATCGTGAAATGAGAGCGACTTCGTACACAAAAACAATTCGCTGAATATTTTATATAATATCATCTTTATTAAAGTAGAATGAAATAAAATCACCTTACGTCATTTCTGGTCCAATTCAGATGAAATAAACACCAATAATCTCCAAAATATCACTAGTTTCTGGCCATGATTTTGTGACTAATCACTGTGGGTACAAGGATTTTAAAATCCTTGAAAATGAAAATTGCAATATATATTGTTATTGAGAACACTGAAATTGTGGGAAGAAATTGCGAACATTTCTGTATTTCTAAGTTAAATTGCACTAAGTAAGTGACTGTCCAACAATGTGCGCATGGATATTGATAAATCGCATGTCTTTTAGCTGATTGAAATTCCGACAGAAATGAAATTAGAGTGTGAATATAAGAAATTTTCATTTTTGAATTCATGTTCTCATGTATTCTCAAAAATAAAATTTATCTAAGTATCGTCCATTTGGATGTATACACAGTAATTTACTCGTTAAAACCCAATAATAAAAATCTAGAACCTTAATTAACCAATAGCCCCACCTTCAGATTTTTTATAGCATACTTTGGCATTAACTTTTTTTTTTCCTTTGGATCACTTTCAATTTTCGAATGGGACCTTTAACAGACTTTGAAAACAAAAACAAAATTTAGATTCGCATGGAGGTTGTATGTTTCTTTTATGTTTGTTTTGTCACTGTTGTTTTACAGAGATTTTTTTTTGGGGGGGGGGGGGTGGCGGGGCACTGATATCATGTTGCACACCATCTGCAATAAACACTTATAGTTTACACGTATATGCACTGCGTTTTTCCCCTTGAGATCAAAACTTGTAACATGCTCCTCACACAACGTTTTGCGATGTCATTTAAATGACTCGAACAGAACCGACCGTTTTAACAAAATTTTATTTTCAGTGTTTTCATTCACAGATTTGCAGTTTGTTGACAGTGCCCGTTACGATGATGGTGCCATATTCGGCCTTCTGTAGTAATAATTGTGAAACGTTTCTTTAGGCTGTAAAGAAAATTAATTAATCAATCAACAGTTAATTCGAGGACAACTTTTTTTTTTTAATGCATATATAACAATTACTTAACTTCTAATATGCTCACATAGTCTAAAATACACCAAAACATATCATACCCACTATAGTATATAAATTATCAATATTATGTAGCCGCTGACAAAGTTCACAATACGTGTATAATTCAAATGTGAAGCATATATATACGACTAAGATATCAACACAATATTTCCATTCTGGGTGCAATGTTTTTATGCCATGTGGTAACAACAAACATTATGATGGCCCTTGAAACTAAACATTTTAACTGACTGAAGAGTACAGAATTTTTAATTTTAAAAGATATGATTTTTTTTTTCATTTGATGTGTGTATTATTTATGAAATACAGAATATGTATCGATATATCAATATAGTGAGCAAATTAACCGCATACTAACCTAACAGAAAAAAAAAATCATGTAAGATATATTTTTGCCAGTAAATTTATACCACAGAGAAACTACATATATTATATATATATAACTGAAGAAGAAGAAAAAAGAACAGGATCAAAATTTGATTTCTCAAAACAGAACGACGAGAAGAACAGAAATAACAATGCGGGATTTGAACACGTAACGCTAAGATCGTCAGAGAACATCCCATGCCTTCGACTATCAATGACCACTATAACGAGCATAATATAATCCAGGAATCAGAGGCGAGTCACTGTAATTGGATATACGAGACCCATGGGTCACATCACTCATCCGGGCAGAAGCAACTTACCAACTGACATGTTAATCCAAATATCTTATCGTGACCCTGCCTAGGTCTGGTGCAAACAACAGGACTTTATTCTACATGAAGATTGTTGCCTTGTAATATTACCTATTACTTAGCGATTTAAATGAAGAAAGGGGGCTTGGATTTCCAGGTTTATTTATTTCAAAATGCTCAACCCCCTTCTGTGTTCATCTCGGCTCAGCAGGTAGTCATGAATGAACAATTTACACATTTGTTTGTTTTAAGTCCCTTCGGGAATTGTTCACTCATATTAAGACGTTACCAATTGTAGATGAAATGCCACAAATTTAGACCTATGCATAAAATCAGGGTCGCAGCAGTGATGTTTTTAACCCGTCAGTACCTGCCGGAAAACGGTATCTTTTAAATCAAGACAGATTACTGATAAATGAGTTGATGTTAAAGGCGTTTCAACAGTTTCGTTTAAAACCAGTATTTCGAAAATTCTATAATCATTATAATAATCTTATTTACAAATACGACCTGTCACTAGGTCAAATGCTTCTGACGTGTTTCGTACCCATCGCTAGGCCGTTATTTATATACTGATTTTGATTCTGGATTACTCCGTTCATCTGATCATGATATAAGACTCACGACGGCTGTGATCGGACAACAGGGGGTGTTTACTCCTCCTAGGCACTGGTGTTTCCACAGGTCCGTGTTTGACCATTTTGCATTCTTTGTAGGATTTGTGAAGCTGATCACTTTCGGTTATCTTCACATTTTCGTAAGTTTCGTTTTAGGAAACAGTGGGCGAGGTCCAATTTCAAACGTACATTGAATTTAATTTTCTAATAGCATACTAGTATACACTATGCAAATTAGATTACAGAAAACAAAAAAATCCACATCATGCAGTGGAAAAAGTCACGAGCAAAGTTTTAATTTCTTCTTGGAAAAAAATTCACGATCATTATTGGAATTTCTATAGTCTATTTACATATTATCCATGACCCTAGCGTGTATAACTAAAATTTTTTATGACCGCTTCACACACACACACACACAAATTCCACACCCCAATGGAATAATATTAAGAGATTTCATGGGTTATCCTGGTATTTACCCGAAGAAAAAATATCTATATTTAGAGCCATGATTTTACCCTGTGGTCAAATTCTTCTTACACGCCCAGCTACTTAGAAACATCACGTTCCATTTACATTGGCGTTGGGCTGGGTTAAACATTCTAAATGTCGTAATAACGATTTTCATTGGTTAAGGAGTCAGTGTAAATTGATGCATTCCAGGGATATATAACTCACTAAAGACCACGAATTCAAACGTGGCCCAAGTAGGGGCAATTACATATGCATTAATTTACCGGAGTGTATTCAAAAGTATCCCTCTTCTCTCGAACCAAATTTTCATTTCCTCCACCAGTGATCTTCTTGAGGCGATCAGGGTGTGTCAGGCCTTGAAATGGACGTCTTCGCTTTCTCCAGAAACCTTCCTTGCAGGAAGTGTAGTTCACTAGCAGCATGCATGCAAGGAGAACAGGAAGGAACACCTTTGCTCGATACATGATGCCAAAATTTACACCTGAATTACAAGATCAAAGCATCTAGGCAATCAAAGGCCATTAACAACAAACAGGGAAGTAAAACCACATTCATTGCTAATCTATATAGTTTACACGGATTTGATGCGCTACCAATACTAACCTATTCCTTGGATAGAATGGACGTCTAGTTCAGAGAGTATTGTTGTGCACTGTTTTATAGCCCACATACAAATGGTTCTAGAAGGTTTGAATTTATTTACACACTCATCTTCAGTTAGTTGCAATGTGTCGCCAAAATTATCTAAGTATTTCATACCATTCATTATAGCTCGTAAATACATGCGATATTTACTTAAATCAAGAACACAGACAGGGCAAACAATAAAATATTGATGATGTTTTAATCTTCTTATAAAACAGCATCTGTCGCTTTGCATGATTAATATTTTACAAACATTACCGGAAGAGAAAGGAGAAGGCCACGCCTCATTTGAAACTTGTACGAACAAACGGACTGTCGTCTCTGATGACAAATTGTAACCAATCACAAACTTTGATGATATTGTAATATTGTTAACTGTCTATACATTTTGGAATGGATTACCCATATGGCCCGGTCGAGTTTGATTTATAAATGAGTGTACTTTTTGGGAGAGAGTTATTTGGTTGGCAGGGGCAGTGATATCGAAGTACGCAAGCTATACGTCAGTACTGATAAGATGTACCAGATGTGTATCGATCCCAGTACCCATGGCATATACAAATCATCCACTCCAACCGTCGAAGAATACGTTTCAGTTCTTCGGATTCAAATTATAACTGACCAAATGTTTTTTTCCCCTGTTTTATCGAAAGTTTTCAAGTGTGTGAACGCATAATCTTACAAAAAAAAAAAAAGCGATCGAGAAACACTACAGATGCAAATGTTACCCCGGAAATGAGGAAAACCAACGCAACGTTTGACATTGAAGCGGTTTATTTATTTGTGATATCAGGAATAGAGCGACGGGATTCAACATTTCAAAGTTTCAAACCATACCGTTCCATACCAAAATATAATTAATAGATAATGTATTTCTGTCACTTCATATTGGGACTAGATATTGGAAACTATATATATCAGTATAGTGAAGTAGTGAGAGGGACGATGGTTTGCATTGAAATATCTGGGAACTGAATTGGCTGGGGCGGATCCAGAAAAATTTCAAAGAGCTGGGGAATTGCGACCCAAATTTGTATCATTTCCGTCCACAAAAGGCTAGGGTTGAAGACACACACACACCCATCCCCAATGGTAAAAAAAGACATTTTTGTTTATAATCTCCAAACTGGTTTGCATCTCCTATAACCCCCTCTAGATCCGTCATAGATTGGTACTCATTTCCTACTTGTGAATGTGATGTAAAGAGGAAGTAGGGGCTTTAAAGTGCTGAACATCATCAAAACCAGGACAAGCTGTGCCCAGGCCACGCCTGCCAGAAAATACCCTGAGAAACTTCACCCTAATGATAAAATTATGTAGTATACTGTGTATACGGATACTTACATGTAACAGGCAGGGATCCAGCTTTTTTCATTGGAGGGGGGGGGGGGGTGGGGGTGTCCAAAAGACGGGGTATCTGGGACATAGTTCCAGGGCGAAGCCTCTGGAATTTCCACGTTATTACAGATAGTAGACTATGCGAAATCTGTACCCAAACTTGCGGTACGGTCATTTTCATATTATATTATGACCTTGGATTTTGAAATCGTCCCCAATGAGCGAATAGAGTCGATCGAGAGAGTTAATGAAGCAATATTAAACGCAATGCTGGGGTGAAGGATGACTATATTTTCTTTCAGTTGGAAATTCCAGGGGGGGGGGGGGGGTCACCCCCTCTAGATCCGCGCTTGACTTAAAAATCTAGATTCAAAGGAAATGGTTTACACAGTAAATGTCGATTTTCATTGTCAGTATTCTATTTCGAGCACTCTACTGTACTCTCAATTCGTCATTCTAAATTCAGTATTACTTGAAAACTATAATATTATACATGTATATACAATGTATAAATGTAATGTACATTCAGTACAGTTGCACGTAATACGCCATAAACCTTGTTTTGACTAGTGACCAACGACGTAATACACGTCACGAGACTTAAACTAAAACACGCAATCGATTCTGAATGTAAATATTAGCTAAAAGCACAATATACACGTACAAACAGTCAACTCTTCTCGTCATTCTGACACTCTACACTGGAAAGTAGCGTGATGGTTAGAAAAGATTTGATTTCAACTAGATTGGTAAAATAATATCCGCACGAGGGAAGTACAGTTTGATCTAAACTGGTACATATATCAATAAAGGGCAAAACAAGTTTCTGTCCTTTATAAAGGGACTTTAATACGTGGACTAAAGGCATGTAATTCTAACAGAAACTTACTATTTTAGGTTGAAATCAAAATGTGTTTTAAAACAGATTTTTTTTTTTTAATCTTGAAGCATGCACATAGTCATTATAAATTTTATTGCTATAACTGTAGTGACATATAGGCCTAATGGATATTCAATATTTATAGCTTTAAGCTCTAACCTTAGAATTAAAAATCATCAGTGTATTGATCTAGACCTTAAAGTTCAAACACAACAGGGGACACAATTGGTCTAGATAATACGTTCGAGTTTCATTTTCATATCTTAATTCAATAAATATCGAATGGCGAAGTAAACAATGTGTAAATCGTAATCATAAATCTCCAAGATATATACAAGTTCGAGTATAGGGCAACACGGACCTCCGACAAAGCGAAGGTAGGATCAGGTGCCATGGAGGAGTAAGCATCCTCTGCTGACCGGTCACACCCGCCGTGAGCCCTTAGTCGAAATTAGGTAAACGGGATTATCCGTAGTCAAAGTTAATATGAAAAATGACAGTCTAACAAAGGGTATGAAACAAACCATTCAACATATGTCCCAGAGACACTTTGTAATCGCAAACAAGGTCATTATAGCGACCGTAAAATTTGCGAAATGATGACTTCAAACGAGATTCGTTAAAACCCTGCAACGTCAACTTTATTGTCAATAGTTGACCTCGCTTTAAAAAATTCTCATACATATGGCATGCTCTAGCGTATCGAATCAACTGGGAGACATACACACCATAAGCAGGCGAAAGTGGTATATTACTACATAGATATGGAAAGTTGATGATTGGAAAGTTGAAGTCATCACGCTTGTCATATAAAATAAATCTGGTGACAACATACTTTAACCCAATCATAAAAATATTGATGCTCACAAGTTCGAATGTCGGTGTGTGTGTGTGTGTGTGTGTGTGTGTGTGTCCATTTTAAGATATTGTTGTGTGATTCATTTGTGACTGACATGTATGACTAGATAACTTTCCAGGCGTTCTGTTTTGAGCGATGTTTATGACGTCAGTATAAAGATAACGTAACATTTGTTTTGCCAAAACACTGTACGTTCAAGAAATAAAAGTCTGAAAACTTCATTTCAGTGTAAATAGACTGTAAATTTTGTGGTATTAAGCACGCGATGAGCACTCGCAAGCATTGGAAAAGATCTGGGGATTTTGGACTGATTTGGATAGAACAGTCGATTTGTGACAGGTGACATTCTCGTGTGGCATTTCAGCACGGCATTAAACCCAACAGATACTGATATTGTATGTACCTATCAAAAGTTTAACAAACTTCAATTTCAAAATCTCTTGACAATTGTTTATGAAACATTCGATAAATATGTACTTGTGCATGCTCAAGCTAACCCCATTTTTTGTGTGCGGTCACGTGCTGCACTAGGTCTCATCATCATAGTTAGAGCATTCGCTTCGTAACCGGGAGGTCGTGAGTTCAGACCTGCTCATGTCATGGTCGCGTCAAACCAAAGGACGTAAACATTAATAGTGATAGCTCCTTAGCCAAACCTCGGCATTTAGAGGTGTCTTTCGGATATGACCTTAAAAATGGAGGTCCCGAGTCGCGGCAGCCGTTAACACGTTATTGAAAGAACCCTCACTGCTACGGCCTTGAGCTCTAAGCATAAGTCTAAATTTGTGGTACTTCACCTACAACTGGTGACGTCTCAATATGAGTGAACAAATCCTCAATGGGACGTAAAACAAGCAATAAAACTCTCAACTTGTCGGAAAAGGCCGAGTGATGTTCCATCTGGCTCCGGTGAAAACGTACATGCACAAGATGACTTTTCCCCATAGCAACCGGTTTAACCTCGCTTATATATTTTTACGCAAATAAGGTGAGTTCATTTAAATATTTTCCCAAGAACCACTAGGCTAGAGGAAATGAAAATATGTGAAATCTCTCTGACGTAATGTAGATTATAAATTGTTCAAATCATGGCTCCATGATATTCATGCAGGATGGGTCCACAACTGGGTATCAAGGTAAGTTTTAAAAATAATATTTTCAAGAATATCAAGATCATGAATAGTCATGTTGATATGTAAGTTAGAGCCTCGGCTAACGTCCCCTATTTCCTCGTTTAGCGGCGCCAAGTCAAAAGTAACTCGCCGTGAACCTCTAGAATGCTGGAATAATTGATGTGCAATATCCTCGGGTGGTGCCGATTCAAAATTGTTCAAGATGGGACCACAATTAGTTAACATGGGCGTATATAGGATTTTTTTTCAATCGTATCCATAAGAACAGTAGGACCGTGATTAGTCATACATGTAATATGCAAGCAGCTTCAGGTATTGCATATTCAAGTACGTTCAAATAAATGTAATGCTCCTGAGATACACAAAACGGATTCGGAGTTTGACATGGGATTATATTGAGGGATTTGAACAACAGGACCATGATTAACAAACAAACATTCTCAGGTACTGCAGATTCAAATTTGTTTGATTGAAGGTCCCAGAGACACAATAAAGGATCAAATTTTACATGGGAATATATATATATATATATATATATATAAGTTCCAACAACACTCGATCTATATCTATTGGTGTCGGATACAAGGTCAAATACAAAAATTATACAAATCACTGAATTGACCAACGACACGAATAATTAGATTGTCATTTTTGGAGGGGGGGGGGGGTCTTTTCTTCAACATAAACGTAAACGTTTGCATAAGATGGCTAAAGAAATACAGGGGGGAAACTAAAACTACACCAAGCCTACAATTTACATTTTTGCATAAAAATATCAAGATTTTGAGTATAAGTAAAAAATTTATCGAATATAGATAATATTATAGAATATAAATATCAATATTTATCGCATGTAAATCAAGATTTATCACATATAAATAAATAAAAATAAATATCAAAAATTTTGAATATAAATCAAGATTTTCGCATATATCAAGGTTATTGAATATGATTTAAAGGATATACATGTATTCGGAATATCAAAAGAATTGACCGATAGGAGAGAACAATTTCCCGGGAAAATTCACCTTTGAAAATCAATGTTCATTTGTTATTTTTTGCCGCATATATTTCTAAATTTTTCAAATTTGCATTTTGAACCTAAAATTTCGCATTAGCATATTTTAAATTAACCGTCAAAGTTGACTAAAACAGCCTTTTCTCGATAAAAACGACTATTTTTGCATGCATTTTACTCGAGAAGTCCTTCATGGCCCGCCCCTAATAAAAACTATGATATGTGGATTGGTTTTGATCTAAGGAATAATTTAAAGTATGATTTTTTTTTTAGGAGCATCCCTGCTCTGGGGTCGAAAAAAAAACAAAACAAAATAAACAACAAAAAAAACAAAACAAAAAACTAACAACAAAAAAAAAAAACAAAACAAAAAACAAAAAACTAACACCAAAAAAAAAAAAAACAAACAAAAAAAAACCTAACAACAACAACCAAAAACAACCAAAAAAACAAAAAACAAAAAAAAAAAACGAAAAAAAACCCCAAAAAACAAAAACAAAAAACAAAACAAAAAAAAACAAAAAAAAAAAACAAAAACAAAAAACTAACAACAACAAAAAAAAAAAAACAAACCAAAAAACAAAAACAAAAACAAAACAAACAAAAAAATACAAAAAATGCAAAAACCTACAAAAAATGCAAAAACTTATCTCTATCACCGTGGTTCATATTTATGCCGTTTATAGTCATAGTTGTATAGCTCAGATGATTAGACCTCAGACGCTCATAAATATTTTTAGTGTTCTGGTTCGAATTCACTTGTTTGCACACTTTTACTGTTTTAAAATTTTCGCCTGTTAATTCTATTTTTTTTTTGTTTTTTTTTTTGTTTTTGTATTTTATTTGAATTTTCTTTCTTAAATGCATGTTTACTCTTGATATAAAAGACATGTATGAGAATGCAGATCATAAATTTTCTGTAACCAAAAGCAATCAACCGGAACTATACCTCAGTGTAAGCACACTTTGTTCGAGGACAAAAATCTTTCACTTTTTGTTACACGATACAAGTGTCACGAAAAAAAAAATTGTATTCCTTGAAGACAATACTCTATACCCTGATCAGGTTTTTAAGCTGTAGGACTACATTTCAGTAACGACAGTTGATTTCTTGAATTTCATTTTCATAATTTGTATTTCTTACACCAATGACGTTTTAGAATATTATTTTCAAAGAAACGAGTTGCTAGTAAACGCACACAAAGTATTGCATTGTTAAAAGTAAACTGAGAAATACAAAATGAAATTTCAAGATATGGAGCTAAAAATGCGGCCACAATTTAATGCTGCTCAGATAACGATTGTAAACTGGTTTCTTCTATCTCTACAGGGTACGTGCATTGACTAGAACTAAAGCGATGCATGAAAAACAAATAACTACACGCATGTGGCCTAAAGGAACGGAAATCTATTAGCTTTTTGTAACGATTGAAACCAATATCAGCCTTATAAGTCAACAATATTTACATAGAAGTGTTCCTTTGAATAATATTCCAATGTTTTACCTGCCATGGAAATGTAATATATTTAACATCATACAGTGCATTTATATTAATTCTTATAAAAAATATTTTTATTCGATTAAATTGAAAGGAAAAAAGATAAAGGTAAACACTATGTAACTGAAACTAAATTGGAATTACACGATACTTTTCAATGAAATTAATTAAATTACAATTACTTGTAATTTAAAAAAAAATCATTTACACGTTACTTCCAATGTTACATGACAATTACGTTCAACATTACATTTTTTTTTTCTTAGAGTGGTGTGGACCGAAAACCCCTGGCTTGCGAAACAGTATACATAAAAAATTGATAAAGTATTTTCCAATATTTAGAACATCATATGCTATTGAGAGGAGTTGTTTTATTTGACTATCTTTGAAATCCGACATTGTTATGGTCCGACTGTGTTATGGTACGATCTATCAATATTTCCTCCCACAGAATCGGAAGACCTCGGGAATCAGGCTAGACACAGTCACTGACATGACTGATGATGACACTGACAGATTGAAATTTTGATTTAAAGCTAGAAATGATAGAGAATATAACACGGGTATGCTTATTTTTATAATCTACTACACAGAATTGAACGTTTTGTTTGAATGAACAAATTAATCATTTTACTTCTATTTAGGGCCCCGAGTTGGATCTGGGTGCGTGTAATAACCGGAATTGCGTGCTCCTAATAATAACGGCGCATGATTAACGGATTCTATGCATCGAAATTCTGAATCTCTGTGTCACTCTGAATTTGTTGAATTACCATTCTTTGGCATATGATCAACCGATTGATATCAATGAATATTTGGAGTAGGTTTTATGTGACATTGATGAACAATAAACCGGAGCTTGAAATTTCTCCGATGACCCGCTTTTTTTTCTATTTTTTACATTTTATTCACAAGAGTCGACAGTTTTATTAAGTTATTTGTAAAGATCTACATTAATTATTCTTTATTCAGGCAATAGCGACATATGAATAGTATATAAAATGATCCAAGTATTACATTTTTATCACAATAATAAATATCACAGATGGTATCTCATGATTTTATCACTATTTTTGTGTCACAGATGGTATTATATTTTTTACTTTTTTTTCATATCACAATTTGAATTTATATAACCAATATTGTATGGCATATGCTATAATGTAATTGCATGTTGGGCCATGATTTTATAACAATGGCCATCTCACAGGTATGATCCATGTGATGCCAATTTAGTCATGCTACTAATGGCATGTGTATATAATTAATATTTAGTTTCAATAGTATTATTATAGTATTTAGAGTTTCAATGTACATTTTAAAGGATTCTATATAATGGGACTTACATTTTACTTTGGGAATGGAAGGGGTGGGGCAGTTAATTACATTTAACGATCAAAATTGCAATATTTATTTATTTTCTATGTCATGGTAACTTTCACACACATATAAATAGTGTACTATAGTACTCAACATGGATTAGTTTTATTCAGTAGTTTAGATTTAGAGTTGTTATTTACAATAACTTCTGAGGCAGTTGTTACGTCAATACCTATTGCTTGTAAAAGTATGAAATCATAAAATATGCACGCCAGTGAAAGTAAATGTTATTTATCACACAACAGTACTGTTTCTGGGTTCATAATGCAGGTTTGGAAAATGAAATAAACTCGTAGCACAGGTTAATAACAATGCAAATTATGTAGGGTCATGTGAGATCAGCGCGTGCTGATATAGATACAAAATTTTTAGTACAAATGTTCTTCAGTCTTATCATATTTATTCCTGTTTCATTAGTTGTTGTTATATAATGTCATAGCTAAAAATTAGCTAAAATAAAAACCTTAAGATTGAAATTTCAATTTAACTATCACGTTGAAATGTTTATTTTTAGATCTTATTTCCGATGACGCAAACAGGAAATCATCATATACAATGGAAAGTAACTAAAATATGCATTTATTCGTAGTTGTGTGATAAATAGAATCTTATACTCATGCTTATGGCATATTAACTTTGTTACCAAATTTAAATATTTCCCTTGCCAAGGCTCAGGAAATATTAAATCTGGCAACTCATTTCATAAATTTCATATGCCATAAGCACTCGTTCAAGATCCTCTATTTATGGAGTGGGCAAATATATACATTTTATAATAAACATGAGCTTGAATGGGCTTTTAAACTCACTGTAACATGACAAGTGACTTGAAATATTTGAGAGAAATATATGCTTGATATGTTGCTTTTGTCCTTAAATTTTTGTCTGAGCTGGTATACATAGATAGCAAGTCCTGCATGACGGGAGTGAGTTAAAGAGCTTTATGTTAGAATTGTTGAGTATGTCACAATATATACAATGTATATCTTGTAAATGTTACTTTTCGTGTTAATATTTGAAGCAATTTATGCATGTTTACAACCAACCAATTTACAGGGAAGCTGCTTTCTGCATTATGTGAATTAGAGTAAAATGGCAACGATAAGGTTTTTGTGAGTATTGTGACTAATTGCAGTTTTGGCTACATCTACAATATATGCACGTTGTACTTTTTGGTGTGGTACATATTAACATATACTCAACCAAAAAAAGTTCAGGGTCACCTATTTTTCATCAAACCAGTTTGAATTTACTACGTTATGGTATATATTTTTTTGCCAATACTGGGCTTCTATAAATTTTCATGCCTTGTAATTCAAACACACTCTTGATTTGTACTTATTCCCTAGCAGTGTTAATTATTGAAAATTTGGCATTACAAAATGTTTTACTTTCCATCATTGACCCTTAAATTATTTTGTTGAGTATATTAAAGGGGCAAGGACATAATTTAAGCTGAAAATTTTAAAATTCTATTTTTTCATTTTGACTAAGGTATTTCTAATAGTCAAAAATTTCAATGCCAGTTGTCGAGTTACTTGAGAGATACAGAGCTTACAATTCTTTGTTACGAAAACAAGGCTTGTGTCATGTTTTTGTTTACGTAGGTTAAATATACAAGTAAAAGATTGGTTTAAAGCAGATTTTTTTCATTTCTCAAATTAATTCTGAACTCATTTAAACTAAATATTTTCAAGTTTTGTCACATCTCATTTTGTTTTAAATATGATATTTTCTGTTAAACAATCTATGTGCAAACAAAAACATGGCATGAGCCTTGTTTGCATAACAAAAAATTGTGAGTACTGTACCTCACTTGTAACTCAACAACTTACATTTAAATTTTGGGTACCTTAGTTTAGCATTGTAAACAATAAAAATGGAAAAATAAAAATAAAATTAGAAAATTTTCAGCTCAGGTCATATTCACTCCCCTTTAATACTCTCTGTACAATTAATCATTATTAATCTATAACCCAGAGATTTCTAAACATATGCAAGGAATTTATTATTGTATAATGTTGCAAGAGGCATCACTCGCAAAATGAAATTACTTGCTTTTATTTTTCTGTTGCCAAAATGCAAGACACATGATTAACAGACTACACTTGAATTCATGTTCACATGATTTGACATATACAAGTCATTTCACCATATTAAGTTCTCGTGCAAAATAAGGAATCTGCATATATAAGTACACAGTGGTAGAAGCTGTTTTTGAAAAATTGGGCAGAGATTGACACATTAAATATCTGGGATTGGAATTTGAAGGAATATTAAGAAACTCGGCTCTGTATGACAACCAATGGATTTGTGACAGGGGAAAAGCATTAGCTGGAATACATGATAATCAAGAAACTGCAGGAACCAAAAAATATTGGAACTGACATACCATGTTTTATGTTGACACTGCCTGATTTTCAGTGGACAGCCTCTGCTAATTTTTAGGTCACCTGAGTTTGCAATTTTTAACTTCATCTTGATAACTCCATTCCAATTCTTGGGCCCTTAGGGGTGGGGCAAAAATTGACCAATTTTCAAAAACCTTCTCTACAACTGCACATGTATATCCCCTCCCCCCCCCCCCCCCCCCCCCCCCAAAAAAAAAATAAAAAACAAAAAACAAAAACAGACATCGTGGTGTAGAGCAGGGAGGTCTCTACCGAAATTGTAAATTTTATGATCCCCAGGGTAGAGGTTCTGATACCAGGGCGGGGCCAAACTTGTTATATAGTTATATGTGTAAAACACTAAAATAATGTCTGCATTAATACTATTGATGCTAAATTGAAATTAAATGGATATTTAGAAAGAACATGTAGTCCTTTACCAAAACTGTAAATTTAATGATTCCAGGGGTAGGAGTTTTGGTATTAGGTGGGGCAAAAATGGTTATTTATTAAATGTGTGAACAATAGAACATTTTTAACTTCTCGATAACTACCATTACAATTCTTTTCAAATTTGGCATGAAGCAATGTTTGGACAAGGGGGACCTAAATTGTAAATTTCAGGATTCCTATACCCATGGAGCCTTAGAGGCATGGGAAAAATTGATAAAGTTTCCTAAATTTTCTCTTCAACTCATATGTGCAAGAAAAATTAAATGCATAGTGATGTGAGCAGGAAGGCCTTTTCAAAGATTGTAAATTTCATGATCCACAGGGTAGAGATTCCGACCCCAGGGTGGGGCCAAACTTAGTATTATATAGCATATATGTGCAAAACACTTAAATAATATCTTCTTTAATGTTGTTGATACAAAATTGAAACTGAATAGATATTTAGAAGTAGTAGGTTGTCCTTTACCAAAATTGTAAATTTCATGATCTCAGGTGGTAAAGGTTTTGGTTTCAAAATGGGCTAAAATTATTATAGTGATTATTGTATTTATCATTTGAAAGACTTCTTTAAGTTTGCTGTAAGTGCATATTAGGAAAAGCAAGGAAGATTGTACCAAAATTGTGAATTTTGCAACCTTAGGGTTTTAATACTCTAGGACAGTCCGAATTAGTCATATCATGTTAATGTTATATATATCATGTAAAATCTTTCATCGGTATAAGCACTTTCAGGAGCATTTAAGTTTTAAGACCACATCTTGTTTTATACTGTTGCTGAATATTAGAATTTAGCTTTATAGATATAAAAAACAGGAAACACTAGATTTCATAGCCCATGGCACTAGTGATACTTTTGACTAATACTTGGGTAACCAATAAGGCCTGTGGACCTCTTGATTGATTATATATTGTTTAAAGTCCAACTCGAGAATTTTTCACTCGTATGGAGACATCACCATTGCCGGTGAACTGCTGCAAAATTTAGGCCTATGCTCAGCACTCGGGGCCTTTGAACAGGGGGGGATCTTTATCGTACCTCACCTGCTGTGACACGGGACCTTGTTTTTTGCAGTCTCATCTGAAGGATCGCCCCATTTAGTTGCCTCTTACAACAAGCAAGGGGGACAAAGGATCTATTCTAACCCGGGTCATCATGGGACCTCTTGATAAATATATATAGATTAGATTTAGATCATTTCTATCCAAATTTAATTTTGTGTGTAATTTGTGAATTCCTCAGTACATAAATGTCATTTGAAAAGTAATGCCTGAGTTAATGGCTTCGTAGTACTTTTACATGTACTGTTTCATTGGTATTGATTTATTAAAAGAACTGGAAATGTTGCTGACTCAAGTGTATTAACTGCTTGATATGTGGAATTGGCATGTTTACATACTCATGTTCTTCACATATTTTTGTTTTCTTATAACCTATCTTGGTAGTTGATATACTTGATTGTTAGGTACTAGATGAATATGTAGTGTACAGATACTTTTCTTTCCTTTTTCTGCTTTAATACAGCTTGTCAGAGTAGTGGTATATATCCAGTGCAATCTGATTAAAATCAGATCCTATGATCCGCTCATGTAGATCGCTAGTGTAGCAATCTACATTAGCAGAATTTAGGATCTTATTTTAATCAGATTAATATTTAGTTCACTTGAGATGTATAACAGTAAAATTTTAATATCAAAGTTTTGTCCATGTTTTTGTTAGAGTTCTGAGTAATTAAGTCACTTGAGTGAAGGTATCTGATTGAACTGCCATCGTTTGTCAGGATTTTTAACTAGGTTTTGGAGCAAAAAAAAAAAATTGTAAACTCCAAGTGGTTATGGTTCTTTGAGTTCCTGACAGCCGTTATACTATACTTTGTTAGTATTGATTATACAACCATCATCATGATGAAATCATAAAATTGAAAAATTTGTTATCTTTGAAAAATTTATATAATTTTTTTTTTTTTTTTTTTTTTAGACATTCATCGGTTCTTTTGTAGAATTTCAAGTTCATATGTCAATAATGCATAAAGCAGTTGGCAGTACTTCAACATTCACTCCAATCTGATTAAAATAAGATCCTTGTGTAGCGATCTCCATGAATGGATCTTTGGATTTTATTGTAATCAGATTGGCATTTACTCCAACATAATTCTATATACATGAGAATATATGTGGATTCTGTATGTCAGTCTAATTGCATTGTAAAGAATTGTGCTATAGTTGACATGTTTGATTCTGGAGATGGCATTTAAAATAGACATTGCATGTTGCTAAATCCTATTCAATGAAATTACTAATTAAAAATTTGATTATTTGTGTTTTGCTTTCATTAATTATGATATATGTTTCAGAAAAATTGCTAGTATTTTACACTTATATAAAGGTTTTCTTTTTTCAGATTATGCTTTAGGATGCGAGGTAAATTTCTTGAAATATCTTTAATTTCTTTTTTAATTTTAGGTCACCCGAGTAAACTGAGGTGACCTATTGCAGTTGGTTTGCATCCTTCTTCATGCATTAACAATTGAACATTTTCTTCTCCTTGATAACCACCATTCCAATTCTTTTCAAATTTGGTATGAAGCATCTCTTGGACCAAGCGGACATATCTTGCAAATTTTAGGACTCCTAGGGGCCAAAAAGTGACCAATATTCAAAAATCTTCCTTCTCTAGAATTGTACATTTGTAAGAAAAACTAAATGCATAGTAATGTAGAGCAGGAAGACCTCTACCAAATTTGTAAATTTTGTGATCGCCAGGGTAGAGGTTCTGACCCCAGGGCAGGGCAAAACTTTGTATAGGGTATTTATGTGTAAAACATTTGAAAACGTCTTCTTTAATGCTATTGATACTAAATTGAGGGCAAGTGGATATTTATAATGAGCAGGTAGCCCTTTTCCAAAATTGTAAATTTTGTTATCCCATGGATAGGGGTTTTGGTATGAGGGTGGGGCCAAAATGGTCAATGATTAAATGTATTAACAATTGAACATTTTTAACTTCTTCCTGATAACTACCATTCCAATTCTTTTCAGATTTGGTATGAAGCATCTTTGGGACAAGGTGGACAAAATTATAAATTTCAAGATGCCTGCCCCCCAGAGCCCTTTACTAAAATTGTAAATTTTGTGATCCCAGGGATAGGGGTTTTGGTATGAGGGTGGAGCCAAAATGATCAGTGACTAAATGTGTTAACAATTGAACATTTTAACTTGACAACTAATTCCAATTCCTCCATAATTTTATATGAATCATCTTTTGGAGAAGGGGGACACAAATTGTAAATTTCGGGGCTCCTGCTCCCCTGGGGCCCTAGGGGTGGGGAAAAACTGTTAGAATATGAGGAATGTAAATTGTGAAATTTATGATTGAAGCTCCCCCAGGGCCAAATGGTTGGGGCCAAAATTCTTACAAAAAAATTTAAAAAAAGAAAAAAGTTTTAAAAATCTTTTCTACTCTTACACCATGTGGGAGAAAAACCAAATGCATGATTATTATGTCCATGAAGTCCTTTACCAAAATTGTGAAGTTCATTGCACATTGGTTAGGGAATTATTGGTTGATTCAAATGTTTCAAACTTTAACTTTTCTTTTGTAATTAACCGGGAATTGTTTCCATATTTAGAGGGATCATAAAGCTGTGAACATGAAACTCCCCAACAAGTCTATGATACTGAGGTGACCATTAAGGCCTGTGGGCATCTTGTTTTTATTATTTTAATTATTTTTTTTTTTACGTCTGTCTATAGACAGTACATACTGCTGTACAGCAATTTGTCTATGTTCATCTGTCTATCCATCTCTTCAGAGTTTTCTTTCCCTGTCACATACCAAGCTGAAACTTGCTATGTAGTTTCTTTGTGGGTCACTCTTAGATCATGTTGCAATTGTAATTCATTTCAACTTCTCTTGCAGGAGTTTTGCCCCTTTATTTGAAAACTTATATGGAGGGTACATAAATCATCAACTTTGTTTCATAGACTCCTCATAAAAATGCTTCTTTAAAATTGATAATGATACATGTATTAACTGTAAGAAAAGTACTCCGAGTAGAAAACCATTACCGATTGTTGTTTCTGATTCCCCGACTTTGTGACATCATAGGAGACCACAACCATGTTTGTGAATCAAAACAAAAGCAAGCCCATAGATGATTTATTTCACAGCTGCAAGAGGTTTTGCATGAGGTACCTAAGTTTTTTGTACAAGGATATCAGTTTGAACCCATAATTAATGCAAATGACAGACACATCAAAATTTTTTCATTGGAGGAAGAACAAGATTGATCAAAACCCTATTCATTTTGAATCATTAAAAATAATATTGACTGGTTAATGGCAAATAATATATTTTTTCAGAGTACATTCCCTGATGATAATAAGAGAAATATAGATAGTTATTAATCTGCAATTAACCCCAACAGCACTGCAGCATGGGGGCATAGTATGCTATACTGCTGTCATCTGTCTGTCCTCTAACCTTGTTTTCGCAATTCCACCTATGTCCTTTGGAGGATTTTAATGAACCTAGACCACTGTCGTCTATCTTTCCCCTTAACTTTGTTTTTGCAACTCCTCCTAAACCCTTGAGGAGATTTTAATGAAACTTGGTACAAACAAAAATCACATGTAGATGTGCATATTACAAGAGGAACACTGTCCAATTTTTACCTGACCTGACCTGAAACTCAAGTGAGCTTTTCTGATCACCTGTTGTTCCGTTGTCTGTTTCTGGTTAGAATAGATCCTCAGTACCCCTTGCTTGTCGTAAGAGGTGACTAAATGGGGTGGTCCTTCGGATGAGTCCGCAAAAACCGAGGTCCTGTGTCACAGCAGGTGTGGCACGATAAAGATCCCTTCCTGCTCAAAAGCCGTAAGTGCCTTAGGATGGGACCTCAATAGGGAATCAGAGTTTTACATGTGGGAAATATGCCAAAAAATCTGCCAATAGCAGGAGAATTTCAATCAAACTTGAAACAAGCCATCCTTGGGTGAAGGGGATTAAGTGGTCAAATGAAGAGCCATGCCTCCTGTAAAGGGGAGATGGTTCACAAAAAAATGTAAGGTTGGGGTCATTTAAAATTCTTCACAAAAACCACTGGCCAGAAAATGTAAAATTCATATGGAAGCTTATTGACAAAATGCAGATTCAAATAAGTTTGTTCAAATGAAGGCCTATGCCTCCTTCAAAGGGGAGATAAATCACAAAAATGCACAAACAGGATAAGGTCATTTAAAAATCTTCTAAGAACCACTGGGTTAGAAAAATTAAAATTTACATGGAAGCTTTCTGATTGTACAGATTGAAAAAATTGTTAAAATCATGGCTCCTGAGGTAGGGTGGGGCCACAATAAGGGATCCATTATATATATATATATATATATATATATATATATATATATATATGTGGAAAATCTTTAAATGGGTCAAAGTCACTCAGGTGAGTGAGTGGCACATGGGCCTCTTGTATTAAAGACATTATGGCCTCTGGGCTTAATGTTTTTCTATACAAAATATTTTGCAAAATATATTGTCTTTGCAACTCCTCCAAAACTCTTGAGAGGGGATTTTTCATGAAGCATGATACAAAGAAAGATCACAATGTGTGGAAGATCTTTCATCCAGAAAATTCTTAACCTTACAATCACTTACCCAAAAAATTCTTTTCCTGGTCACTCATCTAGAAAATTTTAATCTGGTCACTCATCCAGAACATTTTAACCTGGCCACTCATCCAGAACATTTTGCACTTCACATATTACATTGTTTGAGCAAAGGATATGGTAATATAAGCAAACCATTATTTAAAGCAACAGAAAATTTTAATCTTAAACTTGTGACTTATAGCCATCATGAAGGTTACTGAATTTTTTTTCCAGATATTATAAGGAGGTTTACAGTTGGTCTTTGCATTGTTCTCCTCTTGGGGACTGCATATGTCTCGGTGGAGTTTTTCTCTGTAACTTCATTCACATCAGGAAACCAAATCACAGACTCTGCTGAGGTAAAAAAGAGCTCCGATTGGAAATCCATTGGCCAAGTGCAAATTTCTGTCCATGGCAAAGAGGAAAATTCTCTGCCTATCCAAAAATCTATCTCTAAGCTTGAGCAAAAGTCTATCTCAGGACTGAAAAAGCCCATTGATGCAATAAAATCTACAGCAAAACCAAACATCATCAGACCAACTCCCACTCATTATGTAACTGTAAATTTTGAAGGACGGCTAGGAAATCAAGTATTTGAATTTGCATCAATGTTTGGAATTGCCAGGCATAACAATTTGATACCAATCATTCCTTCAAATGCATTACTACGCAAAATCTTCAAAATTACAGTGGGAAATACTAAGCCTGAAATTAAACACACCAAACAATATCGTGAGAAAAAAGGATGTACTTTTGAGCCAGCTTTAATGTCTATGGGTAGTTCAGAGAACCTTTGGATAAAAGGTTACCTTCAAAGTTATAAATATTTTCAACATGTAGAGAAAGAACTTAGAGAGCAATATACATTTCAAGACCATATCGCAAATAAAGCCAAATCCACATTCCAGACTGTTATTGCAACCAAGAAAACCACCTCAGATACTGTGTATGTGGCTGTTCATGTTCGACGAGGGGATATGAAAAATAATAAAAATTTTGTTAATTATGGATATACTGTTGCTGACTTAGATTACATTCAAAGAGCAATGAACACATTCCGAAAAGACTTCAAAAATGTGCTGTTTGTTGTTGGATCTGATGACTTGAAATGGTGCAAGGAGAACTTGAAGGAAGATGACACCGTGTTTGTCCCCCCAGGCAGCTCTCCTGAAATGGATGTTGCAATTTTGACCAATTGTAACCATACAGTGGTGACTGTTGGCAGTTATGGTTGGTGGACTGCTTGGCTTGTCAATGGTAAAACTATCTACTATAAAGGGTTTCCCACACCCAATTCCAGTCTGGCTGCCTTGTTCAAGGCAGAAGACTATTATTTGCCTGGGTGGATACCAATGTGAATATAGGCTTTTATATGCTTTGTGAAAGGTACATATTATCTTTTTTTTTTTTATTTAATAAAGATATTAAAACTACAGCATTCTATAAATAAAATTAAATTAAAAAAACCCCAACTATTGAATATGATACAAAAAACTACAGTTGAAATAAAGAAGTTAAGGTTAATATAATTACAATATAAAAGTTAAACCTATTTTGGGAAATTATACAAGAACTCTTCATATCAAGGAGATGAAAAAATAATTTTAGAGAAAATGTCTGAAATGTCACGTATGACCTTAAGATAAAATAGTTTCAAAATATGATCCTTGTTTTTAACACTCTTTCCTAAAGGAGCCAGTGCTAACCATGTTTGCCTTATTAACATATTGCATGCTCTTTATCCAATTTTTGGATTTGTGTTTTCTACCCTTTAGTATAATATCATCATCTAACATAATGAGTCTAGTCTGATAGGCTGTACCAAAAATGAACTGAACTGAACATCTATGTGTAGAGAGCTTATGCAATGCATACAATATACAAATAAGGCAAGCTAAAATGTCTGAGAGTTAAATTGATCAAGAATGAATTTAATCAACCTATTCCTCCATCGGGGGTGAAATCAAATAGACTACCTTACACGAGTTATTATGTAGTTCTATTATATGTACATTGACTATGCCAGTTTGGAAACAATAAAATCTTAGTAATTTGTATTTATGTTCCTTTAAGTATTGCAAATTAGCAAACACTTTTTAAACACACCAATAACCTACATTTTGCTGTTACTAACAGTTTATTAAATCCAATATTATTATAATGTTTCATTGTCACTATTCATCTGTAATTATACAAATATGTAATCACTATGACCTTGACTATGTATCTTATATGGAAAGGGCTTATATAGGCAATGCCTGCTGTCCAATCCAATTATGTTTTCAACATAATAAAATGTTGTTTAAATTAAATTAAGTATTGGATATTTCAATATTTTTGTGTAGAACTAAATTTTTGACAATCCCAAAATGATTTGCCATGATGTCACAGCCAAAATTATTCAGTGTTATTAAGTGTTTATGAAGACCCCAAAAAGGGTTTTCAATTCATTTTAAAAAGGAGTACTTATGTATAGAGTGAATTGATATCGAAGTTATTTTAATATTGAAATAGATATTATTAATTACTTATTTTATTAGTTTGAATTACTATTTGAATTCCATGCTGTGGTTGAAATACAAAGCTTCAACATTTCTTATTGTGCAACTGGAACCAGATGATGTTTTTTTGTTTTTGTTTTTTTTAAAAGTACAATTGTTCTTTTATGTGCTTTAAACACCATCACTTATTATGTAGATGGTTTCCATATTGTATTTGCATTAATTTTGTTTTATTGTAATTTGTTGCAAAGCAGGAATGTTTTTAATGTCAGGCTGATGACATTTGTAAAGAGTTGATTATTGTGCTTCTCGGTCGGTGATTTTAATGCTGACATATTTTGTCAACATATTTAATAGCTGATTGTATTTTGAAGCCAAATATATTAGTTTGTTAAAACTGTACAAAGCTATCCAAAATCACAAATGGAGTCTAGAGATATTACAGACCTGCAAGATATAACTACAAATGACACTCTCCTACAAATGTTATATAGGGAATACAGTTCCACAAGCGCTGGGTAAAGATGCCCCAATTAAAATTTAGTTCTCAAGCAGGTAGATTGCAGAGTACCAAGACTGGAGACATTACATAAAGGTACAATGTATTCAGCGTGACTGATAACCTAGCACAATTATTTTCATTTTTTTTCCCCACATTATCCATCAACTTTAAATATTTGAATGATGGCCTTAATGAACAAATCATCTTTTACTATGATGTCCAGGGAAATTTTTAAAAGTTGCAGCATCATTAATCGTATAACATTTGAAAAAATATATATATGTATAATGATTGGCAACCCTAAAAAAAGAGAGAAATTGCTCTTGGTGTGAAATGGCATCCTATGTAACACTGGGTAAGTTCCTTTACCACCAAGTCTCGCAGAACTAAAGTTGGCATAATAATTTCTCCTTTACAATTGACAGGTGTTAAAGAATGGAGAATGCAAGACAATTTCTTCTCTGTATAATTACAAATTAGTTGAAAAGGGATGTTCCCTTTGTAATGCTCTTGTTTTATTTTATTTATATTATCTTTACCATTGTGGAAACCAAATACTCATATATATTGTTAAAAGGTTCCCAACCTACTTTATGGTATTGTTATGATAATCCACAATACAAAACAAAGTGAAGGAGTATATAAATGTTTCCAGTTTTGAGTGTATGGTTCAGGTTTATTCCCATAAAACACTAAATAATAAGATTTTTGAGATTTAAAATAAAATTTCTTGTAATATGACACATTTTATGGTTTATTTGTTTCTTGATATTGTCCTTTTTTAAATGTTTGTTCTTCACATTATAGAGTGATATTAAACAGAGGATAGTAATGAGGTGTCTTTGAAAGTCAACATTTGTAGAATATTCTCAAAGTGGATATATATCTCGAGGTTACCAACGATTTTCTAAAAATATACTACAAGAAAGTCGCACATCATATTCCAATATATGCCCAAACCATGTGCAAAACAAACCTTTAAACACTATTATATGATTTTGAGTACTTAGTAATAAGGACACGACATCTGCTGTAGGTCAGTTTAAGTTTGTTTTGGTACCCTTCCTATCCTAAGAACCGGATGATTATTATATATTTTTTTTCCATGTTTATCCAAGCACGAGTACATGAAATAGACTGCCTTTATTTCGAATCAATAGCTACCTGTTGCACTTTTTGCTTAGGTAAAGTTTACACATAACGAATGCTATATATTTCACTTGAAGTCAGTGTACTACATTCCAGTTGAAAATAAAAGTGTGATTGCAAAAATGTTCGATTTCTTTTCGATGAGCACACATTCGTGGGAACCATGGTGCAGTGTCAAAGTACGGATTAGAGTTGTCTCCCATTGCATTTCAAAGTCTTACAGCTGAGCAAACTGTTGTGTGGCTTCCTCCATGTCTGGTAAAGGCTTTCTGGCAGAGGACTTGAAAGAGTGAAAAAAGGTTATCAAGATTTATCTGTTAGACGTTGAGTTACCCAATGGCTGTAATATTACATAATGCTAACCAAGTAGGCTCTATAAAGAAATTTAGCATTGATCAAGAAGAACTCTATACCCATTTTGCCAATAATACACTGACATGAAAATTCAGGAAATTATTTCATGTGTTGTACATTACATTACACCGTTTTACTCGTCTTCTATTCTTACCTTGGATGTAGGTTTTTCCTTGGCTGGTTTTGTATTCTGTGCGACAGTCTCTTGCACAGACTTGAAAACCTTGTTAGATTCCTCGGTTTTCCGTTTGTTCTTGAAATTCAACTGAAAAACAAATGCACGTTCAAAATTGTTCAGTGCATCTAAATGCTACACATTTAAATATTACAATGGGAGAAAAATAAAATCAAATTACCTTTTTTAGATTAGTGTTGACGGATTTTACTTTGGGTTTCCTAATGCCGGCTACCTTGAATACAGCAGAATCTGCCTTCCCTTTGCCTCCCCCTTTCTGTTTACCTTTGCCCATGGGTAAGTTATCTTCAAATAAAAAAAAAGAAGTTAAGTTTGTCATTAAATATTGTGACGTTTATTTATAGCAAGTTTCCATACTAAGGGGTGTGTGTGTGATAATTTCATTTATGGATTCATTTACAAAACATACAATGTATTGTCTTTCATCAAATCACAGGTTATGTCCATTATGGTTGAAACGAACAGCCACTGAATGTAAAGGTGGGGGGGGGGGGGGGTACAAAAAAGTTTCACGAATATGTCCGCCATCAGGTTATGAGAAATGCCTGGGGAATGTGCCGCCATATGTGCAACAAGGAACAACGCAAAGCGTGCAACTTAGCAGGAGGTTTGGTTCTTGGCGTAGAAATCGTTCCATTTCATCCCTGACATGTTCTGTAGGCGTTAAATCCGGTGACATCGCAGGCCAGAGTAGCACATTCGTATTTTGCTGCTGTAGATAGTCACTAACAATGCGTGCGGTCGTGCGTTGTCCTGTTGCAGAATGACGTTAGGCTGGATGCTATGAATGAATGAAATGACAGACTGACAATCTATAATCTCGTCACGATAGCGTACGCCGGTTAAACTGCTTTCCACTATTACCAAAGAGGTCCTTCCATGTGTTGAAATTCCACCCCAGTTACTGCATGTCAATACTTTACTTACAATCTTCCTATATTTCCAATTTTTGTCTTGTATCAAGGTATTGACAAAGTTCCACTAGCGGATCCAAGGGGGGGGGGGGGGGGTTTCCAGACCCCCCCCCCTTTTGAAATTCACCTATATTTTTTTTTTATATGGCAAAGAAAATATAATGACGTCTCAAGAGGAGGGGGGTCACCTGGACCCCCTCTTTTGATTTTTTACTTATGTTTCACATAAAATTACGTTATTTTAATTAGAAACACTCGAAAAAATTCGCGCCTCACTCCGCGGTAATATTTATGACACCCTTGTTATTGTCCGACCTTGGACCCCCCCCCCCGCCCCCTTTCCCATATTTCTGGATCCGCCCATGCAGTTCGTTACATAAAGTATGGTTGGTTGTAAATTGTTTAACGTTCCGTTTATCTCCCCCCCCCCCCCAAGTCATATGGAGACGTCACCATTGCCAGTGAAGGGCTGTAAATTTTAGGATCTTCGTGGTGTCATACCTGCTGTAATTGGTGACCTATTCATATGAATGAAAGATTCTCGAGCGGAACGTTAAATAATATGCAACCAATAACCTGTTAGGTTGCAGAGCAACTCACAAGACTCTAAAACGCTGATGCTTTGCATAGTTTACCCCACCTATCCAACTTCCGGTGCGACTATTTTCGAATTGCATTATTCAAGATCTCTAACATGATATATCGCTTGACCAAGTTTGTTGTTTTATTTTTAATAATAGATAATCCGTCCAATCAAACTATGGTGAGTCCACTTTCAAATTCTATTCTCATTTCAATGATGTACCACGTGCTACATGTAGCATTTCATTAAAAAAAAAAGGTCTTTATTGCTCCTTCTCAACTTGTCCCATTTTCAAAACGCCAATGTCACATGGCCATTTAAAACCTCGGTGACTCCGTTCCCATTCTGCAATTACTTATTCTGAATTCTACTTTTAATGACCCTTCTAGTTTTGTCATTTGCATTTTTGTACTTGCTGAAGCTTGTATTGTCCATCCTGGGAAAAGGCCTCCTTCCTTTCACAAAGTCTGCTAGATGTCGTGAATACAGAAAATATACGATCATTACAGCCCCGTCTTAGCCCAGAGGCCATGCAGGTTCCCACACTTTGGGGGATTTTCAGGACTAAAGATTCTATAGTCCCTCTCCGGACTGAAACACTAAAATCATAAACATCGTGAATTTCACAATCTTGCATCAAAGAATTTCCCTAAGGTTGCTGTTCTGGTATTTTTGGGGCAGTTGTCCCACAGATCTAAGAGCCTGAAAGTCGGTTTTGTTTCGCTTTCTTGAAAGATGCTAAATACCAAGCCTTTTTGAGTAGTTTCAGATAGAATGACTCGAGTGACCTGAATAAGCTAGAGGTGCATGAAATACGTTTTGTGCACATATTTTTTATGTCAGAAAATCGCGGGTTATAAATATATGTACTAGGTACCCTTGAACCATCGCTACGAGACGATTCTACGCCATTCATTGATCAATAAATTCCAAGTTAGAATGAAGTACTCTGTATGTCACATTTGGTTGTCACCAAATTAAGAATCGACATTTAACCATGGACCTAAAGAGATGTATGCATAGATTGTAATTTACCTCTTGTCGGCAAACATGAACGCAGTAGGGTGGAGTACAGAGAAAGGTATTTCACATACTATATAGTATTATCTGATATCGCAAAGCAATTACATATAGGTATAACGTTACACTGTTGAAAACTTTTAATGATATAAAATAAACTCGTCGGCCCTGTGTCAGGGACCAGTTTTCTCTCCTGTTCTCTACGGAAAAATAAGAACACACCTACAATGATTTACGACCTCCGACAGATACGTATATAGTATATGCAGCCTGAAATTCGAACGTCACTCGGAGAGGCTTTCCCATGTCAATTTGATAGGCCAGCTTTATTACAGTATTAAGATTACATTAATACGAGTACATTTTACCTCTTTATTAACACAAGCTTTGCATACAATTTCTTTATAGCAATATGTACAAGATTCTGGTACACTGGTGATAAACTTCTGTATTTGGAGGAAAGAGCTGTAGTTTAAATGTACACCTCGTACCAGTCGCAATCTCGATGCATATTGGGTTCAGCTTAACTACAAGAAATAAGCTTAACGCAAGCGTCAAAAGTAGCAGGCCGTAGAAGATATGAAAGAAATCATTAAATTGTTTCATAATTTTTTTGTTGTTGATCGAACCACGATGTGCATTTTGTACACTCCTTCAGGATGAGAATAAATTGTGAAGTCACATTTTGACTAAGATATACAGTAAGCAAAATCAGTTTGTAGAAACAATTTTACGCAGCAGGATAACAATTTAAAAGGCATGTACACGGATGTATGGTTAGAGTATTCACTGGACTCGACTCCCCTTACCACCTCAAGACTTCTTGAGTATATTACTAGTGTGGATTCGCAAAAATAGTCTTGAATCTACAAAATACTGCACACCCTTTTTATATTTCATGAACGAAAAAACTAATAAATTAAATTGAACCCGAAACAAACACAGAACGAATTAATTGAAAACTCTTAATGTTTATTACTATTTAAGAACATACGCGACGTTTCTCAATATATATTTTTTCGTAAAATTTCATGTAGAATTCACTTGCATTCTATTTCGTTCCTAAAAAAAATATAAATGTGGGGTATGTTACCATGTCTGTTTTAGAATTAGCATATTTTGATAGTTCCTAGTTGTTGCAAGTAACAATAAGTTCTACTGTATAAATGGGCATTGTCATAGTAAAGAAGGAGAGAAAAATCTTTGGAATTATTAGGTATCGAACCCGGTACCCTTCCATTACAAGTTAGATGATCTAACCACTGAGCTATCCAGGTTGATGTAAAAGATTGGGTAATATTACTACATTACAAAATTTAAACATATCATACAAGAACTCTTCATATCGAGGAAATAATATAAAATGTCAGACACGTCACATGTGTCTTTAAAAGTTAATTTTAAATATGCTTGATATGTGCATAGAGATTATTCAGCTTGCTAATATTTATAACAATCCACAATTGAATATTTGCATTACAATAATTGGGGGGGGGGGGGGGTGGGGGTGGGGGTGTCATAAAAAATATATTTACGTTAATCCCGCAGTTTGAACAGACCGCGCTCTTGTGCGGTCTGTGATATAAGAATGAAACTGGTGTTTCTGTGAACACCAGAAATGTGTCGTGATTACCCAAGATAATCATTATCAGCTCAGTTTACATACGAGCTTTTTAGGCTCGGACTGTCTTTACATACATTGCTCCGATCGCGGCAGGAGGGATATAGAACCCACTGAATGCTTGCGTGTATTTCATTAACTTATGATTCTGTGCTCTTTTTCAACCAAGTTAATGAACTGAAGTGGTTCTTTTCGTGCATTATGCACAGTAAATGCACATAAAAGACGTATAATATATAATCAGAGCACCTGGGCGAGCAAAATTGTTTTGGTAATCTTTAGAAAATTTCAAATTACATGCAATTCTGGCATCCTTTTGTAGACTTTCGTTATTCGGCGATAGATTTTTAGTTTATTGGTTTATATAGATTTGGAAATGGAAAAAAAATCGGTTGCAATTGTTTATGCGACGGCACAGATAGCAAGCAATGTTTTGTCTAGCAGCGGCAACTTGGATCCGGTAACGCTCATATCTAAAAGGGACGATACATCTTGCTGAACTTTCTTGAACGCACAAAACAACCTTTAAATGTCCTAGTTAATTTTTTTCACAGTCAAATGTCGAACTGTTCAATGGTTTGTTAAATCTTTCTTCTATGGTATGTAGCTCTTTTGTGAATGGCAAATGGTTTGGTCCTGTGTTCCCGTCAACACCACGTGACTAATATGCATACTATCGTATCTCGCATGTAACAAGCGTGAAAACTACCAAAGAGTGTACAGGTTCTTCACAATATGCTGGATCAGAGTTAATCATTTTCACAAATGGATAATACATAATGATGTAACTTTAACATTATTACACAACGTCCGGATTATTTTGTATTCTGGTTTAATGCATTTTTGAAAAAATACCGTTTATTCTTGGGATAAGTACTACGATGAAATTCCTAGTCTTCTTAAATCTCGCCGTCCTATGTACAGGTAAGTGTTACGACATTGTCAAAAATGAATAATGATATAAAAATTCAAAGTCATGAATTATGGAAATATAGGATGCATATTTTTGGTGTCTAAATTTATTAACGTGTATCAAAATCAGTTATACAGTTGTGCAAAATTGTGTCAATTTCATTTGTTTATTTTCCAACAGAAACACTGAAACAAGAACACCTTTCTTTAAGAAGAAAAAATATCGATGCTTAAATCAACTTCATTCAGCCATATATGTAGCCATATAACATAACTGTGTAGTGGGATACCTAAGCCTTTTATTTTTCATTTTGCAAAAGATAAACTCTGTATTCCTTCGACATCATAAAAAAATTGTCAAGATTCACAGCCGCTGTGGTATGTGGGTAAAATTTCGGAGACATACAATCCGGTGTTTAATATACGTTCCCTTAAGACAGGGTTTATCTGATATTTGATTTATACATTTCATTCTTGTACTTTTCACCAGGAAAACGCGCACACACACACAACTAGCAGACCACCATTTCGAGCGTACATTTCACACATCAAAATATATAAACACTATTTACGGCTACATAAAACATACTTTTTTCACACTGACCAAAACATGACGAATATATTATATACCATTTATTCTGCTATTAGGATTTGTTTAACATGTGGATCGTGATGATTTTTATATCGTGTGTGCTTTTCATGGGTGACATAATGCTCGGATTGATAAGGACATTTTGTGACCTTCAGAGCACCGTAACTGTGCATTTTTTTCTGGGCAACAATGACACAATAAAAAAACCGGTCACTACTTTAATTACATAATAAAATAAACATGTTAAAAAAATTGAAAAGAAAGGTAAGGATTTAATCACGAGAAGAATGTAAATATTCCCTGAATTTTCAAAAGAATTCGCAAAATCTCTGGAAAACGCCTTGATGTTTAGGCAACACGAATCAAAGATAATTGAAACTAAGCGTAAAGCACTAATTGGTGGTACGTAAGGCAATGAAAGGATATGCTAACTTTCTTCTCCCCCATTAGCACAAAAATAGCTTTCTTGATATTTAACGGTTCTCCAAGATTAACATGTTAACTTGAATTATATTCTAGAACGCTGAAACAGGTAACAAAAGGGAGTAAAAATAATATGAAACACCTGGGTATCGTAACTGGGATTCTACAAAATATCAATTGCGTAAAAAAATAAAACCGTACCGCCCACAGTCTTATTTACATCGCAGTGGTATGGTTCAAATATTGTACTCGTCTCACATTGCATTTTTAAACGGTAAAAATTTACAGAATATATATCATAACATTAAACTGAAATCAATTACAATTATGTAAATTAAGTGAGAGGATATAATAAATCATTTCATCAAAAAACGCAACACACAAGTCTTTGACCTTTCTTTTCAATGTAGAATTCCGGGTTTATAAACCAAAATAAAAATGACAAAAAAAATATTGAGTCAGCGATGTAATATAGACCAGGGAATGTTGGGAAGCCTATATTAAAATGAATTATCTTTTTAATTAACCCCAAGCCCTTATACCATCACCGTATATATACAATCAACACTGTACAAGAATGTCATGATAGAGCACTTCTTGGCCCGTGCACAAATACATTCTTTCTTAAAACCTGTACGGTTGTCTGACTTCAGAGACCAGACACAATGCACACGGAAATAAAAAAAAAAAATAATAATAAAGACAGCCTGTTTGCGTTACATGGCCCGATACCCACTTCTGACCGGGGACCTGGATTCAATTTATCAGATTTTTTTAAGGGTCTTTTTATATTTGAAAATATGCTGATAAATGATTCATGCTGTACCTCCACAACGGCAATATAGCATACCAAATGATGGGGTCACACAAACACGACTGTCATACAAGAACCAGATAACATCTATGTGTCAATTTATTGTCGTTTTTCTGAATCGACATGCCAATAAAACCTTAATCTTTAAACGATATTAAGCCCCTTATCAATCATTGACGTTTCAATTTTCCCAACGGAGGGGTGGTATGTCTCATTGTTAATATGCTAGGTTCAATGCATCGGAAACATATTCTACCCAGAACACCCGACCTTTGTTTGCATTCTTTGTTAAATTTTCAAACACGACAGACTTTGGGTATTCATAATCTTCCTTTATATAATTTTGGTTTGGAATTCTTAACATTTTGTTTTTTGACTTTGGTTGATTTTTTTTTCAATCATAAAACAAATAGTTCCGTTGTTCACTTCCGTGATGTTACAAAATTCTACTGACAACTTAAATCCCATGTAAAATCGATATGTATTCAGAATAAAGTCTACATTCCAATACACCAATATATATATATATATATATCTGTGTGTGTGTGTATTTATGTCAGTCAACTTTTTTGTTTGAAAACGAAAGAGCATCTGTCTATAATTTTCCAATCTTTTTAAACCTACAATGAAGTCATTGTAAAGGCATATTCTTTGGAGTCGTCCAACTACCCAGTACCAGACACCAATATTTGCTTTAACCATGTTAACCCAGATACATTGTAATAACATCCAGGACGTCGCGGGGGACTAGACATCCTTTGAAAAGACCTTGTCCCTTCAAAAACCAGGTGAAAACTTCATTGCTCCAGAGCTACGAAGTAGAGTAACATTGTGTAACAGTTCCTTACAGCTAAGCTTTTAAAGATATATGACCAGTGACTTTCAATTTCTCAGGTTATCATAAATGCCTACGAGAACAACACACAGTGTATTTTTATGACATTGTAAAATAATTTCGCTCCCGACGTACTAAGACTAATCAAGAAATCGCAGTCTTGATATAGCCTGATTGACAATTGGCAGACATACGATCAAACAAGCATATCAAGCCATGTGCTTCAACGAACTGGCCTCCCGTGGGGAGTAAGAATAGGTCCTTAGTACCTCTTGCTTGTCGTCAGAGGCGACTGAATGGGGCAGTCCTTCGGATAAGACCGCAAAAACCGAGGCCCCGCCCGTGTCACAACAGGTGTGGCACGATAAAAATTTCTCCCTGTTCAAGGGCCGTAAGCACTGAACATACGGTAGGTTTAAATTTTGTAGCCCTTCACCGGCAAAGGTGACGTCTCCATGTAAGTGAAAAATTCTCGAGCGGGACGTTATAATATTGTTTTCTCGAACACTACGCATCACATGAAGGAATGTTGTAACTTTTTGATAAGCAGTCACTGTTAACTATAGTATGAACCTGGCCTCACTATGTACAAATACTAGTATATGGAAATCGTAGTTTGAATGGAATTTTTAAATTAATGTAAAAGACACGTTTGTATTGCTAATTATCATAATTTGAAAGAAAAGACCCTGAAAAGTATTTTACGATAAACCTGAACATCACAATATTGTTTAAGGTACGAACTATTTATAACTCCATTTGCGAGCGAAATCACAGCTCAGACTGTCGTAATTAACAAATGCCTGGAGATAATCTACACGCAAGACCATTAATTATCTCTTGGTTTTGTTTGGGACCAAATTTACAGCTACTCAAAACATTAACGTAAAAAATCTAGGTTTCTTCACAATGCACATGATACGTGTTTTTGCATTAAAATGGGCTATTTACGACGTAGGTAATGAACAAATCTCGTCAAATCAACTCCATCAGTTACCAGTAGCTCTACTCCACAGGTGTCTGTTAAGCTTACGGTTAAGAAAAATTTCTATTGTCGGATCATTAACTACCTTAAAGTAAAAACCCAACAGGACAGATCCCCAGCTAATGAAATTCTTTCACACGAAAATATTAAACGCATGAAAACTACCATATTTCATCGCCATTTGTCAAAAACGGGACTAAATATATAGAATCAAATTCTTTATTAACACGTCATCTTCAATTTAAAAAATCCATTAGAAACTTTGCTTCGACAAAAGTAAACGTCCGAAGAATAAAAAAAAATAAACTTGGAAAAGCGGTTTAAGTTTAAAACATTCCACTTTCAGCAAGGCCACAGTATCTTTCAAAAGTACCGCAAAACTAACATTAACTTTGTATACGAATACTAAACAAATCTTATTCTTGAAATTTGCTTTTTTACTTTCGAGCTTTGAAGACTTTTGCTTAGTGCAAATACAGAGATGTATCCATTTAAACAATCCTTAGCTACAACAGAAGTCTATCTTCGGGCAGTGATTTTCTAGTTTCCACGATGGGAGTCTCGCACGATACGCGAGTCTTACGAAAACATAAACGTTGCTTTTGGAAAGTCATAAAAATATTATTTTATCGCATAGCTAAGAATAATGTCTCATAGGGGCAGACAATATAATCTACAAACATCAGTGGACAATTTTATTTGTGATAGCTTTTAATTTTTTATCTCGTTCAATGCTTTTTTTTTTTTCTTTTTTTTTTTATACCTTTCGTGATGAAATAATAATTCAGTGCTTGAACGGTTCAAATACCTCTACGAAATTTCTGTATTTTACAAGCAAAACACACACATATTCATCAAGATATAATCTAGCAAATGTAAACCGCAACACAACGGTTCAAATTAGTATTATGCCATATATAAGATCACATTTCAAGTTTCTAAGCTATTAACGCGTAATGGCAAAAAGACAGCTCTTTGTAAAAAAAAAAAAAATGATAATAAGAAGATAGTTGCCCAAGAGATAAGTTTTTGGAATACAATGTATTGTCTCAAACGTTTCATGTTACTTTAAACCATTCTAATATATTTCTTCTGTCAACTTCCACGCTAGTCCTAACAATTACCGCCAGCCAGGGTAGAACGGTGTATTTAGACCCGGTGAAATATCTGACATGTTTCCCCTAAATTAAGTGTCGGGTTCGTCTTCTTTTATTGATGCACACCTAAAAAGACGGGTAGCCCTGTAGGACGACTGAAAGTCAATGCCTGGTATCTATTCAAGATACCAAGGAGGTGGAAAACAATGGACTAGCACAGGAGAAAAAAAAAATCTCGGCATCAATGTGAAATATAACCTAATGGGCTACAACACTCGCCTGTGTCACAGTACACTGTATGAACATGCTCATAAAGGGATAAATCTCACAAGTTTGATACAGTGTGTCTATAAAACTTTTTAATAAACTAGAATATACAACTACCATACATAAGTATACCCACATATTGATTTTACACACGGTACCATTGTGGTTTCCGTGAAAACATTTCCTATAGATACTAGTATTTCTTTCGTCAAACTTGAAATTCCTTTTCGAATCTACACTCCATGTTCGGCGTATTATACATTTGTGGTTACGGAGAATATTTTTTTTCCTTTTAACATTTATAATATATCCATGTTCAACTATAAAGTCATACCGTTGTATAATCCCAACCCGGTCATGGTTTAAATCAACTTGATTCTACATTATAAAGCGTTCATGCAGTTTTGACTTCTCTGGTGAAATGGGTCTCGATAAAAACATGTCTACATACTCCACCTTATTTTTACAATTTCCAAATCATCCCCATTGAAGGGGAGCATATCTTTTGATTTGGACAAACTTCAATCACCTTAACTAAAGGACAGTTTGGTTGAAATCTGGATAAGAGGTTGACGATGCGTGTATGAAACGACAAATGCAGCGACTCATACAAAGACAAACTTTAATTATAAAATCTCGTTGGCTGGCGCATAAGTTAAAATCCTGTCACAATTTTTACTACGATTTCCCGCGAACTGCTCAAAGTTAAAATTTGTCATCATTCGCCAGGCCTGTCTTGAGAATTTTTTTTACAGACAGTGCTATTTCCGAATCAAGTACGATACGACTACTCGTAGTTCAAACACACGTTAATCGTATTGCATTCGCCATCAATCGAATGTTTAAGTGTCGTATTCATATCAAATCACACTAAATTCCTATTTATTCAAGGAATACTCGCAGTAACTCGTAAGACACTCGAGGTGACTCGTAGGACATTCGCAGTGTCACAAAGACTACGAAGTTCAGGGAGTGTCCTACGAATGTCGAAGATTAACTACGAATATGTGCACGAGCGCAGTGCGGGTATCGCGCTATAGTCTACGATTGCCAAAAACTTGTACCGTGGCCACGATTGTTTTGAACATGTTCAAAACAATCGCCGAGTTTGCCGATTTACTGCGATGCAGGAAGATAGTCAACGACTATCTCTACCATACACCCCGATTTACTGCGATGCAGGAAGATGGCCAACGACTATCTCTACGATAAACCCCGAATTGCTGCGATTTTTGAATTCGTATGCTATCGTATCTCAAAATCGTGACAGTGTGACAAGGCCTTAAGAGAAGTGCCTCGTTTATAGTATGTCAAAGTAAATCAGTACGGTATATATATATATATATCTATCTCTGTGTGTGTGTGTTTCTTTTATGTCCCGTCGAGAATTTTTCACTCATATTGAGTAAATATACATTTGTCATCACACAAAATATACACCATTACATCGACTTACCGTCCACATTCTTAACCTGACTAATTATGTAATTCATGTTCACATATGGACTTGTACAAATAATTACTTTTTTCTTCCAGCCGCGGTTGTACCTAGTGTCGACTTCGACAGAACGTTTATGAAATATATCAAAGACAATGGCTACAAAGGAGGACAAGTCGGAGTGATGATAGAGGACAGATTAGCGTTTGCTAAAGGTTACGGCAAAAATCACGAACATAAAGATATCTACGTTCACAACCTCATTCCAGTTGGCTCCTTCTCTAAGGCATTTACGGCAGTGACTATATTGAAACTAGTGGAATATGGTGTTCTAGATATTAACGCTAAAGTCTTTGGAAAGGATGGATTGCTTTACATGATCAAACCTTGGAATGAAACTACAGTCGATCCGCGGATTTATGACATTACCGTTGATCATTTGCTTCGACACACGGGAGGATGGGATTACACGAAATCAAAGCTGATGGAACCGCTTTTGAATTCCGCCCTCATTGCAAACGGTTACAACCTTGAAAATATCTCCGAGGAAATGAAACTCCCGGAACTTACAACGCCTATCGAGGTCATCCGGTTCATGATGTCAAAACCTCTAGATTTCACACCCGGAACAAAGTCCGTTGTGTCAAATCTTGGATATTCTATTCTTGGTCAAATAATCGAAATGGTTACGGATTTTGATTACGACCAGTATGTGAAAAAGCACGTTATGATTCCCTGTGGAATGATGTACACCAAAATTGGTCGTCCACATGTATTGGCAACTACGCGTGACAATAATGAGCCTATTATTAGTGACGTCGCAAAAGTGAGTCCTGACTTCGTCGGACCTGCACTAGGTTGGGAATCTAATATGTACGATATTATGAGATTTTCTCGTTGTTTGGATGGGTCTGGCGACTTTAAACTTTTGTCTGACAAGTCTATAAAATCCTTGATGGCCAAACCTTCTGCCGTCCCGGTTCAACATGGCACTACCTGGATTGGAGCTGCTTTCAACGTTAACAGCCAAGGAGCAATTTGGATGGAGGGAGAGTTCTTCACTGACGATTTCCTGTTTTTCCACCGAGGGCTTCTTGTCAAGGATGCTGTAAAAGAGATGCAGATGCCCTCGGCGTATGCGGCATTTTTAACAGGCCAAATGTTCACACCTTTAAAGACCAGTATCCATGACCTCGTAAAAGCGGAGAAATTATGGTCCACTGAAAATAAGTTTCTTGATGACATTGCCGACATAAAAACAAAATACGGGAAAGTCGAACAAGTCGTCAAATATAAGCTGGAGGAACACCATCTTCAAGGTTACGCCCGTGCTCTCTCCCTCCTTCGTTATGACATCAAATGGATAAGCGGATTCTCATATAAAAAGCAGACATACTTTGTTGTCATTGCTGAAAAGAAGGAACACTCGCTTTTCGACAAGGTTATTATCACCCCTGGGCTTACGGAAGCAACCTTAACCCAACACAAGTTGCACTTAGAAAAATCGGGTTTTAACTTGACGTATCTGCAAAACTACATGTCTCATTCCCACCGCGGTTCCGTCTTTGTGGCCATTTTCCGCAAACATTCCTATTCGAATTCAACAATCATCAGATACGGTCTACAGCATTATACACAGTCCTACAAGAAGCTGATTGAGTTGTATTCCGAACAAGGTTACATCCCGACATCGCAATCACTGATGTACAATGGAGTGGATGGCTTAGTTAGTTTTATTCTTCAAGAGGACGAAAATAGAAAGACCCATAAGGATTATCGGTCATACGAAGATACACCGCTATCACGTTTGAATAAACTGGTCACCGGAAACGCCAAGTACAAAAGGAAACTAGTTTACTTAGATGTGGCAAACTACTTCGGAAAACCGAAATTTTCAGCAGTATTTGTGAACGACAGAGTTAATTCAATGCTCTTCAATTCAAAATTATCAGTTAAAGACATGACGAAAATTATCCAACGCGAGCAAATGTACGGAAAACTTCCTCGCATCATTGTTGCATACAGTGACAAAGGTTCTCTGTGGTACTCCGTATTCCTCGAAAAATGAACCAACTATAGAGAATACCTGAGTGAAACCCGAGAAAGTAGGGAGTTATTGGTTCTTTAGTGAAGTGTAGCAAAGACTTGCTACAAAGTAAAATATGTCATTTTTGTAAATAAGAAGGAATCAAAGCACAGTGTGATACTCGTCAAATGTGCATATAATATCCTTAAACGCCAAGGAAACAAAAACACTGCACTTCACCTATTTCTTCAGTTAGTTATCACTGAAACCCTATATATACAATGGCCAACGTCACAACAGTGACTGAACACTTTCACGGCACTGAAAAAAATCTAGGAATATGAACCTAACAAGACGTGTTTCTGGATTATCAAATTCAGCATTAACAGTAGGTGGTAGCAGAACGTACGATTTTCACTTGAACTTGTATTATTTGAATTAGGAATTGGTGTTGAGGAAACCCGAATGCAAGGGGACTCTATTTCTGTCAAAATGTTGTCTCTAAGCCATCAATGAATTTTTCGTTGCTGAAATTTATAACATTGGTGAAGCTATTTTATATCGAGTGTTTCATTTTCTGTTGATTATGTTACGCATATCACTTGTGATCTATGAGGCTGACTCTCTTAGTGTGTTTGAAATAATGTTGATTTGAAATGATTATCAAACTACAAAGTCGAAATAACGGTTATTAATAGTAAACTGACCTTGGCTAAATTTGAAGCCAATGCCATACACTTGTTCATTTTGCATGATCTTTCACTAATATCAGGTATAAAGCAAATAATTTGCATGTAATCCAAGTAATATTTCCGATATACTGTTAATGGTTAACATGTGACCTTTAATGGTGGTTTGTACATTTTGACCCTCCCTGTATTGTTAATGAACTTCAGCAATGTAATCATTACAATGAACAGCTACTTGCATTCACTTATATTAGCGTTGAAAATATGATGAAAATTTGATAATTTCTGAGATGCAGCTTCTTTTGTATCTATGTTTAGTTTAATATACACGTGTTACAAAAAAAAAAAAACTGTAATAAATCTTTTAATACGGAAGAAGGCCAGTATTTGATTTTGCTGTACATCTTTGGAGTTCCGGCGAGATAGCTTTCCACTGTGAGATTCTCTTACGAGAGAACTCGGAGTTAGTTAAACAGGGTTTGAATATATATAAAATGAGAGCATATTAATGACATTATTAGGGGCATTATTTGACCAAAACTGGGAGCGACAGGTCTTTCGGATAATTTCCTAAGTGATGTTGATACTAAGATGTGGGGATCTCAAGCAAGTTCCCAGGGCAGGCCAATGCAATTTCGTTGCACACTATACTAAAAAAAACCAATACGGAACTCATTCAACGTCATCAAATATATGAGAAACGTCATAATATCAAAACATGTAGGGATGTTGTTTTGGCCAGGGGTTGATGCATTCTCGGACTCTCCGATTTTCTGACCTCATCAGTGTCTGTAATTTCGACCTTCAATATACTTTTTTCTTTGAATGCTTTAAACCCATTAAAAATGCCACAACATAAATGTGCTATCTTAACAATAATCAAAATGACTAGTGATTAAAATTAATAACGTAATTAGTTTCCATAAATCACGCACCCGTCATGTCCAACAATGGCAGTCGAGTTCACAACACCTTGTACCATAAGGAGATGTTTCTCTCACATGTCATATGGGTTGTGGTGATTTCCATTGCTTTCTTTCCATTGCTTACAAAACAGGTAAAAGAAAGAAGAAAAGAAATACTCACAGCTCAGGGGTAATTCGAAGGGACAAATATAACTTGGAAAACAGACTGTTTTTGCTCCATTAACTTGAGGGTAATGCTCTAGATATCCTGTTTCTTTAGCACAACAGTATAAAGCTTCCGGAATTCTTGGAGGAAATGGTCATAAACTCCGTGGTATAATTATATGAACAACATTTTTAGCAAAATAAGATATGTTTCTTTAACTGCTTTAT
The DNA here is from genome assembly GCA_024699665.1 of Ostrea denselamellosa. NCBI lineage: Eukaryota > Metazoa > Mollusca > Bivalvia > Ostreida > Ostreidae > Ostrea > Ostrea denselamellosa. Next base: position 16,095,580 of record JAMZEH010000055.1, read on the forward strand.
ATTGATACCTAATTGCATTTTAAATCATTCCTGGTCCATTCCACTGAAAGCTTAGACAACTTGGGGTGATATTTAGAAAATACACTTTTTTTCAATACTTATATTTTTTTGAACAGAGAATGCATATTCCAATGATTTTTGCTTTCATTGGCAAAACAGAGAACAGGGCTGTAAAATTGCAGTCCAAAGTATTAGTTAACAAGTAATTGATCATAATATTTCTTTTTGCAGTTGAATTTTATATTTCTTGGATACTTGTCAAGTCGAACACTCAAACACAGGCGTGACTCATTGCTGTGGTTGTCTAATGTAACAGAGCCCTCTTTGTGGTATTACTTTAGAGGTTGGAAAACCAACAGACAGATACTTCAGTCGAAGATAATATGCACGAATTTTAATTTATGTAAGAATATGTACAACACACCAACAGCTTATAAAATGACATAACTTCTTTTCCATTAAATGAAGTGGTTCAATTGATGCAAGGTGCATGTAAAGTAGGTCTATCAAGCAAAGGAGCTTCAATGAATTTTTTTCTATGTTGATTTTGCATCCCGTCCCAACAAAATGTTCTCTGTTTGATTTCAGATTGATTCCATCCTTGTGTAAATCAGAGAATCTTGAGCAATTAATCGTTATCCACTATGCACTATCAAGATAAGTATTACCTCAATCACATACTTCACTCTTTAAAAAAATACAGACTAAAGTTACAATATCAACTGAATATATCATTAAAACTGATGTCTTTCTTCATTTACTTAGAAGAAAAAGATATAACATACACATTATGCCTCAAGTTTAAAGCCCAGAATTATTCATATTTTCACTATCACAAATGCCTGAATATACTATCTTAGTTGGTGACGACATTTCAACTTCAAAGACATTCATTCTATTAAACATGCATAATTACCAACTTATGACAGCGACCGATAAGAACATCACCAATGGTTAAAATTGTGGATTATGATTTCCTTTCAAATGGGCAAACTGGAAGTTAAAATCATCATTACTATGAGTTCAACCTGAAGCTTTTTGGGGAGTAAAAATGGACTGAGAAAAGCCAAAATATAGGAAGTGCACTGTTTAAACTCCATACACTCATTGAATCTGAAGAAATTCCTTCTGCGTATATATCGGCATGGCAAAAAGGTAAAGAAGTGCACATCAGTTGGCAGCTCATAGACTTAATGAGGAAATTATAATTAGTTCTGTTTGACCTTCTCATATATTTCAGATATTTCAAGCGCAATCAACAAAAGACAATTTAGATTTTACGCAGACTAATTCAAAACCACTTTTTTTTTGTTGTGGGTATAATCACTATTAATATTATTTTTTCTTAAATCCAATATTAGACAGGGGATTGATTTTCTCATTATATATCAAAATTCACTTTCATAATTAGCGTATGGAAGTGACTAAAGTACAGTGTTATAAAATACTGCCATGTATAAATCCGAAGTTTATAGAATTTCTAAATACCTTTACAAACCACAAATACGCTGAGATACATGAGAAACATCCAAAGGCAAGGTAAAGTATCAGAGGGAATTGTATAAAACTAACATTTGACTGTTTACTTAAAGGTTTCAGTATCAAACGTCTCAGAAATAAGTTCCTACAAATAACATTAAAATCTCAAAGCAACCTTGTGGAACTTGAATCCACATCACAGGAAAGCATTTCTACAGGTTCATTCACAGATGAACTTTTGTCAATGATACTTGTGCTGGAAAATAATTGGAAGATGACTCATTTTGTCACCTGAACAATCAAATACACATTACATACCATGCCTCATGTTTTAATGTGTTTTAACACTTTAGAATTACAACAAAAATCAGACGGAGTGAAAAGCTTTTACCATGCCTTGAGAATAATTGTAAGATTTATTTCACTGCGATAAAATGAACACATTATTCACAGCCATTGTTCAAAAATACCTTGATAAGTTTTGGCAAAAGTTTCTGTGGCTCTACAAAAAGGTTCTTTCATTCAATGAAGTATTTTTTTTAAAAAAATGATTTGTTGAGCAGACCCACAGGTAGAGTAAAACCAGTCTGTGATGTATAAAAATGTAACAAATTTGAAAGTAATAAAATGGCTGATAATTCAAGATGAACACCTCTAGCTATAATGTTAAAGAACTCTGTAAAATGAAGTCCCCCCGACTGGGTTATTAATGGTTGTTTTCAATTTTATGCGACAGTCTTTATTAAAAAGCTATTCTTAAGAAGGCAATGTGTAGCTGTAACATCACAGGTTTAATAAAAGACCACTGAAATAAATAATTTCATTAGTGGTGAAGAACCAATTTCCTATCACTTAAATCAAATTGTTATGGTCTATTAATGTCGGAGCAATATTAGCTTTTAACACATATGACCTCTATAAAATACTACTGAAAATTTTAATCCAATTTATTAACACTGAGATAATGACAATTTACTCATAATGCAACAATCAATTATTAATGATGAGATCTACGATGATTTATACAAAATCCAACCATCAGTTTTGAACAATGAGTTTATGATGATTTAATCAGTTATTAACTCCGAGATCTATGATGATTTACTAGTTGTGGTAGCTCAGTGGTAAGAGCATTCACGTTATAACTGGGATGTCATGAGTTCAAGCCCCACCCATGCCATGGCTGTGTCAAACCTACGACGTAAACATAGGTAGTGATTGCTCCTTCGCCATATGCTCTGCATTCAGGAGTGAGAATCACAGGTCATTCGATCATGATTTAAAAACAGAGGTCCCATGTCACGGCAGGCATAAGCTTATTAAAGAACCTTCACTGCTGAAGTCCTGAGTGCTAAGCATAGGTCTAAATTTGTGGTTCTTCACCAACAGCTAGTGACATTTCAGTATGAGTGAAAAATTCTTGAAGGGATGTAAAACAAACAATCCATCAATCAATCTATGACGATTCACTCACAATTCAACTTAACAGCGAGATCTATGATGAATCACCCAAAATCCAGCCATCAGTTATACCTATGGCAATTGTTTTAATTAGATAAACCGCTATATATGTGTAGAATAATAATAATAGTTATAGACTGTAAGATCTGTGATGATTTAATCAGTTCTTAACCCTAAGATCTATGATGATTTATTCACAATCCAACCATCAATTATAAACAGCGAGATCTGTAATGATTTACTCAAAATCCAACCATCAATTTATAAACAGCGAGATCTGTAATGATTTACTCAAAATCCAACCATCAATTATAAACAGCGAGATCTATGATGATTTAATCAGTTATTAACCCTGAGATCTAAGATGATTTAATCAGTTATGAACCCCAAGATCTATGATGATTTATTCACAATCCAACAATCAGTTATAAACTGTCAGATATTTGATGATTTACTCATAATCCAATCATCATTTATTATATCGATCATGGTAGCTTAGTGGTAGAGCGTTCACTTCATAATTGGGAGGTCTTGTGGTCACACCCCCTTGTGCTATGGCTGTGTCAAACCTAAGACATAAACATAGGTATTGAAAGTTTTTTCTCCAAACACCTAGCATTTAGAAGTGTTAATCATAGGTCTTTCAGATACAACCTTTAAAACGGAGGTCCCATGTCGTAGCAGGGGTTGGCACATTAAAGAACCCTCACTGCTGCAGCCTGAGCACTAAGAATAGGTCTAAATTTGTGGTACTTCACCTACAGCTGGTGACATGTCACTCTGAATGAAAAATTCTCAACGGGACATAAAACAAATAGACAACCAACCATCAGTTATTAACTGAGATCTATGATGATTTACCCACAATTCAACAATCTACACATAGGTACTGTAAATACCTATGACGGTCAAGCACTGACATAAATCTGTTAATTAAGCATTACATGTACATATGTATGTACAAACTTTTATCAGAATTGGCCAAACTATAAGTTCCGAACTGTTCTATTGTTCAACAGCATGTAGTTTTCTTGTTAACATACCACACAATCATTTAATTTTTGTTAAATTGATGATGATACAGTAATTCAGATTAACTGAAAAATCTGGTGACCTTGCATTAAGCAAGAAATATATCATAATGCAGTTTTTTCTTCCATTTTTTGGTCGATACCTCCATCATTTGAAGTCTTAAAGCAACAGTGCTTATAAGACCAACAGAGTTATCTTTCATCTTTGTGTGTGGTTTGGGTACTCATTTCTTTTTATTACAGTATCTGTCACACCACACTGGTATCCTCATTGTATATACATACATTATGACAAGTACCAGTCTTAATAAACAGGATTTTCCCTTACCCCCATCCCACACTGGCTCTAGGGTAGCATTTTCTCCAGAAAGCTGTCTCTCTTTTCCCTGACACTGTAGAGGAATATTTCCTTAATGGCAATCACACTCTAGAGTCAGTTTTCAAAAGAATTTTTTTCTCTAGCATACAGTTATCTAATTTCAAACCTAGAAAGGTTTCCTCCTTTTCATAATTCTACTCTACATAGACTCTTTCTATATGTGCTGTATTTATTAAGAGAAGTTCTCGGATTTTCAAATGGGGGGGGGGGGGGGGGTATATAAACAAGTATGGGGTAAAGAGAGGGTAGAAAAAGGACCTTAAAGGCCAATGTTTTAAGAAGATCATTTAGTAAACCAGATCATGCTTATCTCAAAATAACTTATCAGTTTTAACATGACATATCCAAAGACAAAGATAAGATAATTCAAAATTTCCTCATCTGTGGTTAAAAATTTCACAGTTAGGAGCAATTTTGCTGCAGAAAACATCTGAGTCATTCCCATAAGTGAACAGCTCTTATACTTTGTAAGACACAAAAGGAAGAAGTGATCAGCATTCAAAGAAACACAAGACATATATAGTTATCATATCACTTCATTTTGTTGCTTGTACATTCTAATATGTTGGGTGGGATATAAAGATATATTCACCCAAGAAAACTCATACTCCCCTCAGACATTGCCCAAAGTATAAATGTAGTGGGGTTATCAATGTTTATTCCAGTTCGTTAGAACTACACGTAGTAACATTAACACTTCATTTTCATTAAATAAATCGACATACCACATGTCTAAAAGACAAAAGAGTCAGTTTAATAACCCCCATCCACCCCCACTTTCCCCGTGACTGTAAGCAGAAGGAATGCTTTGCTTTTATTTAATCAGACTGCTGATGCAGTGTACTCCCACTAATATTGCTGTGAAGCATAACGAATACTTATACAACTGGTCTTCTCTTTCATTTATTTTTAAAACCACATTTATATATTCATCTGTCACAGGATGAAAAATTTCATGATATATTATACATGTATAACATAATAATATCATATCACAATATTCATCATTTCATCATAAGCCTTTTGAATATTATGCATATTCATCAGGTTGAATGCTATTGGTAGACAGAGGAGTGTGAAAGGTCAGTACAAGTTGTGTATTTCCTTATTGCCAATTTCCAAAGAGATCAAACTAAAGACCTAATAAAATGATCCTATTTCCCAACATTCTTCAAGTTTTATGCTAAAATACCATCAAATGATTTGAAAATGTTAATCTTTGAACATTCTAATATTCATATTTGTACTCGGATGAACCGACATATGAAATTTTGTATGAAGCATCTTCCATTAACCAGTTTGTGTGCATAATTTAATTCCACCCAGTCTAACATAGGTAGCTTTCCAGTAATAACTTGGGTCAGTCAAGATATCTTCCCAGCCCTGCCAGTAATTATGATATGTCAGCAACTCACCCATGCAAATTTCATTTCAATCACACTTACCTGAACGTAGCAGATTAACCCTTTGTCTTGTGTAAACTGCTAAATAAACAAAACAACCCTAGGTCTATAGTTCCCATGCAGCAGAGTATCCACATTGACCATTCAGATTCTGCACAGGTATATTAGGTGTTTTGATGCACACTCTAATTTCAAGATGGAGTCATGATTTTCCGAATTTTTACCGCTATTTTTTAAAAAAAATAATAATCGCAAAATGTGATAAATGTGATGGGTAGCATGAGCCCTGCATATGGTTGTGAGTTGTTTTACTGGTTTTGGGTGATATATAAATGAGGTTTGTGCCCATTTCCAAAAAAAACTAAAACCACAGCACTCCTACCCAGACTGAATGACTATATGCAATTATCGTCATTTTAGAGAAACCTAGCTATCTACCAGTTTATAAATTTTCCCATGTATACAGTAAGAGTTGAATTTACTCTATTGGTAATTATTAAAATATTATGTTAAATTACAAATTATAACCTTTTTTCAACTCATGTTAATTTCATTTCATTGTATGAATCATAGTTTGAGAGTTTACTTAATGATTTTATGTATTTTTCTTAATCATTCTCCTGAATTGAGAACCATAATAAATTATTAAACCCTAAGACCACTTTATGTGTTTGATTACATACATATCCTATGCAGATAAATGTTAACCAACTTCAGTTCAAAACCTACCCAGGCACAATATCACCGATTTACCAGATATTCAATCTACCCCTGACCTAATTAAATTAGATCCTTTGATTAGCGGATCAAAGAATTTAATTATGTTGTCATTTTAAATGACATACAACGTGTATATATATTATATATGGGACTGTACATGTACAGTTGTATGTACATCTAGAAAAAACATACATGCATACATCCATACATTCAGTCAAGTCTTCAAATACAGATTTTTTCCATCCCCATTTCACCACTTTTTCTACATAGTATAAACATAAACACTTCTCAGTCTACACTAAATCTGACATTCGTGAAACATGAAATGAAATGGCCTAGGCCTTGACGACTACTTTGGGTACTCTCTATGTAGATCTATACCATTATCACAGTTAAGTTACATTACCTGTTAGTGACAACTATCTACGATTAATCTGTAATCAGTAAATTATTAATCTTCACAGAATCACAGCTCTGGACAGTCCCACAGCCACAGTCAGTGCACGTGTCCTTGTATACAAAAAATGAAATAAATGAACATCAATCCCGACTTGAAAATCACTATTTGGAATAAAATCGAAGTAGAGAATGTACTCCTGGGTGTTGCTTCAAAGGAGGAAAAATACTCAATTCCATTGGTTTTTGTTTTCTCAAATTCAGTTTTGATATATTTTCACAATATTGGCGCAGTTAAACTGGTTCAATGTATACAATGATTCAATGTGCACAACATTTGAATTGATGTGCACATCAACTGATGCGCGCATTAGATCAATTTTGCTCTCATCAGTTGAATTGATGCACATATCAAATCAGTTATTACTCTCATCGATTATGCGCCCGTTAATTTGATAATTTGAATTGATGCACGCATTAATGCGATTATTGATTTGATGGATGCATCAACATAAATTTTTACACGCAATAACTGAATTAAATGTATCTTCTAATAATTACTGATATCTTCAGTTATTTGAGTTTATGCTAATACGGTGCTCTACTGATTTGAAGATTGTTTTGCTTTTTTACGTCCCGCCGAGTATTTTTCACTCATATTGAGACGGCTGTAGGTGAAGTACCACAAATCTGCATTTGCTTAGTGCTCGGGGTTTTAGCTGTGTGTGTTCTTTAACGTGCCAACGCCTGCCGTGACACTAGACCTCCATTTCTTAAAGACATATCCGAAAGATCCGTGATTCTCGCTTCTAAATGCCGAACATTTGGTGAAGGAGCAATCACTTCTTATTTTTACGTCTTAGGCTCGAACTCACGACCTCGCGGTTACGAAGCGGACGTTCTAACCACTGAACTACCGCGCCCGGTTAGATTTGAAGACATTTTTAATCATTTACATCGATTTTCAATTCAGTTGAAGAGAGCAATGATTCAGTTATTGCAGGTCTTAATTGTATTGATTCGCGTATTAATTGAATTACCGCATTCTTCATTTGAATATTCCATTATCATCTACCTAAACTACACTGTTTATGTCTCGCAATTGATTCGAAACGCGAGGGCATTTTATTATTGTTCTACAGTTATATAGTTATCTAATTAAGACAATTACCCTAAAGCGCTTTACATGTAATGTAATAAAACAAAGAACAACAAATGCATGAAAAAAGAAGACATAACTAAACCGACTTTATAACAGAAACTATGTTTGTTTGTTTGTTTGTTTATAGCCGCCTGAGCAATTTTTCAGCTATCCGGCGGCTGTCACCATTACCGGTGACAGGGCTGCAAATTTAGGCCTATGCTCGGCACTCAGGGAGGGATCTTTATCGTGCCACACCTACTGCGACACGGGACCTCGGTTTATACGGTCTCATAACGAAAGACCGGCACCCACGTCCCACAGTGGGATTCGAACCCCCGACTCAAGGATCATCAGATCTTTGAGCCCGACGCTCTAACCACTGCGCCACGCGGGCGGCACAGAAACTATGAGTAGGCAATATATATATATATATATATATATATATATATATATATATATATATATATATATATATATAATGCTGTTTACATAATACCAAATTACAAATTAAATGCTCGAGAATTTTTCACTCATATGGAGACGTCACCATTGCCGGTGAAGGACTGCAAATTTAGGCCTATGCTCGGCGCTTATGGCCTTTGAGCAGGGAGGAATCTTTTATATGACACACCTGCTGTGACACGGGACCTCGGTTTTTACGGTCTCATCCGAAGGACCGCCCCATTTAGTCGCCTTTTACGACAAGCAAGGGGTACTGAGGATCTATTCTATCAATTCTATCAACCGGATCCCCACGGGGCTAGTTTAAAAAGATATGTTTTAAGTTTATTTTTCAAAACTGCTAAAGAACGTTCGAAACGGGGTTCCAGCGGGAGATGAAGATACAACAAACCGTCTTTCATCGTACAGTGTAGTACGAGTACGTGGCTTTAGAAGGGATAACGAATCCGCAGATCGAAGTGGTCGCTGAGGACGGTAGACTTGAACTAGTTTCTAGATATATGCTGGAGCTGACCCATGTTCCGCATATGATAAATTTTTAAATCGAGGCAGGCTACTGACAAATAAGTCATTGTTAAGGGGTTTCAACATTCTCGTTCAAAGTCAACATTTCGCAAAATCTAAGGACGTTATAATTATCTTATCTGCAAATACAACTTACCATTAGATCGAATACTGTCTGGCGTGTTTCAGACCAACTGTTACATGCTGATTTTAATTAAGGAATACTCCATTTACCTAATCAAGATAGAATGTCCATGACGAGTGTAACCGGTCAGCAGGGATTACTTACTCCTCCTAGACTTCCGATCTCACCTACAGAGGTCACTGTTTGCTCTGTTCTCAATTTTGTGTTCTTCATTGGATTTATAACATTGATTACTGCTCGTTATCTTCACATTTTTATCTAAGCATTTCATAGATTTTATATAAACTTTTAATGATTTTTCTTTCTGACGAATTATTTTGCAGACAAGTCATCACACTGCATGTTATTGGTCTTCAGTTGTTCCAGATCAGTAGCATAATGTGTGTTTTAAAAAAACTATTCAACGATGGAAAATGATCTCGTCAATAAAAATATATATACTCTATTCATCAGTACTATTTCAGTCTGATACAAACTCAAAGTTTATTAGTTTAATAAATTCAGAAGATACAACTGTGCAGTCAGGCCCACAATACGTGTATTTTTCGATGCATCTAGCAACCTCGGCCATCATAATTACAGGAAATATTGCCCTTGGAATTACAGCAACATTTTGAGTTTTCTTTACATCTGCATTCGTTTTCAAACCAGATATGGCCGTGTTTATCAGTACAGACAGCGCCGCGTTTCTGTGTCAGTGCTGGACTACCCTCCGTAAACATTACTGCAATGAGGGCTGACAGAGTAAGCCAGATGGTGAAAACCGAGAGGAAATGTATCTTTGACATTGTTGAATGACCTAGAAGGACAAAAAAAAATTTCAAAATTACATGGATTATCACACTTGGGTACGTCTACAAAGTTTCAAATATCGCCACTACTGTAGGTCCTTTATTTAAAGTAAAAGTACAAGCTCTAATGTAAACCAACCCAATAACTTACCATAGACTGTGATCTTGTCGAGAGAGAAAAAAAAAAAAAAGAGTAAAATTCGACTTACCAGAAAATATTTTTGTCCACCACTTTGGAGAGTGAAGCAGCAGTATGTGAAGTGCGGATACTGGAATGCAATATATAACAGATCTAGACCCCGGATACAAATTTAAGAAGGGTTTATGGGTTTTATCTGGGACGTTAGGAGGGTCCGGGTGTGCTGTGCACATATGGAAATTGCTGAAATGAAATATACTTAAGTCATATTTCATATAAACAACACTTGTAACTCCCAAACATTTGATGTGGTTCATGGTTAGGACAAATAGAATAATTAGATTGAAACAAAAATATACTTAAGTTTTCTTCAGAAACTTAAAGAAACCAGTTTCCTCCCCCATCATACTTCAGTCTGTTTTCAATTAAGAATGAACAACTGGGTGGGATTTACCTAGTTTCAATGGAAAGCCGACATGTTTGAAAACGACACGCATCTGGGGCGAAAGGATGTTGAGCTTTTCTGTTTTCTGAAAATTTTGCGATCAAACAATACCGAGATTAACCTGGTCAGAGTGGACGAATAGAAATAACCAATGCAGTAAAGTCATGAAAAAAGAGGGTCGGTCACCCCCCCCCCCCTCCCCAAGACTTGAATTGTTGTATTTACATATCTATATGTTTTATTTATTGATCCAAATTTTCCCTAATTAATAATATCTGTAAATATCATTTTAATCTTTTGGAGAAATATCGCAATCTTCAACAGTTTCCAACTTACTCGCAGCACACAATTATTAACAAATGTCAGTAGTCCGTTATTGATCGCCCCCCCCCTTTCTTTTATATAGATATTTTGGGGGGTGGGGTGAAGGGTGGTGGTGTTGGTGGTAGTGGTGACAAAACTCAATCTCTACTCATAGTTGTCGCTGCTCGCTAACAACTTTGTCAATGCGTGAATTACAAAATTCTAATAAGAGGCCCACGGGCCTTTACGGTCACCCAAATATCATAGCCCATACAAGGAGTTTCACACTTGCATATATGCTTCAATATGGAGTATTCTGTACACATTTTTATGATCTTTCAAATACTCACAAATTTTCATAAATTACAGAAGAGGAAATAATAGAAGTTTGAAGCATAAAAATCATTTTAACATTCCCTAATCTTTTTTTATATACATTTTTATTGTGTGACCCTATTGGCCTGCCTAAGGGCTTGAACCCAGGAGCCATGAATATATGTTTCTCTCAAATATTTATGGGAGTAGAAAAGAAGATTTCTAAGATTTAATATATTTTCACCATATGGCCTTATTAGCCCCATCCTAGAACCTGAACCCCTGACCCAGGAGGCACAAGTTTCACAGTTTAGGTAGAGAGCTTAATGGACTTCATAATCAAGCATTTAGTTTTTCATAAATATATATGGGAGTAGAAACGATTTTCTAAGATTTAATATATTTTTACTATATGGCTATATTGGCCCCACTCTAGGGCCTGATCCCCTGACCAGGGTTGTTAGAATAGATCCTCAAAGGCCATACTCACCGATCATAGGCCTAAATTTGCAGCCCTCCACCGGCAATGGTGACGTCTCCATATGAGTGAAAGATTCTCGAGCGGGACGTTAAATAATATATAATCAATCAATCATGATCTCCTGACCCAGGAGTCATGAATTTCACAATTTAAGTAGAGATATTCATGGACATCCTAATCATGCATGTAGTTGTTATCAAATATATATGGAAGTAAAGAAGGTTTTCTCGGATTTGATACATTTTCACTACATGGCCATTTTGGCCCTACCCAAGGGCCTGAACCCCTGACCCAGAAGTCCTGGATTCCTTCACAATTATGATAGAGGGCTTCATGGACAACATAACCATGAAGGAGATTGTTACAAATATGGCCCCCTTTAGCATATTTGAGGCCTAGAAATGGTAAGGTAATAAATTTCACAATGTATATTCCTCTTATCCTAGAGATGCTTCACACAAAAATTGGTAAGAACTGGCCATGTAGTTTTCAAGAAGCTATAAGTTAAAGTTGTTAGTGGACGACAGCGAATGAAGACCAACGGCAATAGGTTACCTGATTGACTCGGGTAACCGAAAGACCCGTAATTCTCACTTCTAAATGCCGAGCGTTTGGCGAAGGTGCAATCACTGCCTATTTTAACGTCTTGGGTTTGAGGCAACCATGACACGAGCAGGGCTTGAACTCACGACCTCCGGTTGCGAAGCGAACGCTCTAACCACTAACCTACCGCGTGTAACTGGCGGTAGATAAATTGAAAAATATAAGACCGAAGCAATAAACCCGTCAAATCAGCAAAAAAATGTCGATTCATGAATCACTGTCATCCCGATAGTAATTCCCGTGCGGATCCGGGTTGTTAGAATAGATCCTCAGTACCCCTTGCTTGTCGTAAGAGGCGACTAAATGGGGCGGTCCTTCGGATGAGACCGCAAAAACCGAGGTCCAGTGTCACAGCAGGTGTGGCTCAAAGGCCATAAGCGCCGAGCATAGGCCTAAATTTGCAGCCCTTCAGCGGCAATGGTGACGTCTCCATATGAGTGAAAGATTCTCGAGCGTCCCGTTAAACAATATTTAATCAATCAATCAACCGATAGTAATTCCTGTTTTTGATGTCCGATGTGCACTGACCTCGGAAGTCGCCAGTTCGGAAAAATGCGAAAGAGAGACACTGCGCACGTGTTAGATTTGTAAACAATTTAGTATGCCTGTTTAAAATGTAATAAATATACTTTATTTAATGTCCAATAGGCTATTGGGTCCTAATACGGATACCGAAACATAGGCACTTTAAAGCTGACATGCATTCGGATCCGCCATATTTCTTTCAGATAGCCTATTTTACTCTACCCGTACATACCCAAAATTTGATTGTCACAACTGAGTGATTTTCTACCTTGACTCGACCAGTGCACATCTCCAATAGAATTTATAGGGGATGAAAAACAAATAAAACCACGTTTTAAAACACCATGCGTAAATACATATCGTATATATAAGTAAAACACTCTGAAAGTTTAGATAAGTTAGACGAAAATGCGAAAAAAAGTGTTTCCTGTATATTTGCATGTGCATGCAAGAATTTACACTTATGTCGATAACATGTAAAAATAACTGCAGAGAAATCATTTGCAATTACCGGTACATACTGATATATAGAATGGAATATGCAAAGACAATGAAATATATATTATACAAAATCAATTAAAACACAGGTGCATCTGTATATGTTATACACATGGCATGCTTCACCAAGAAAACACGTTAAATGCAGATAGCTACATATTGTATTACCCGGGAGCGAAGATGTGCATTTACCGAAAAATGTTCGATTCTCTTTATTTTGATAAATCCACGAAACAAAATAGGGCACTCCATTTGTATCTCGACAGAACATTACAACACGTTGCCACTCCATTATACAGACTACGACACCTTCGATATTGGGGCATATCAGAGTCGAATATTTTTCCTATATTGAATGCTTGGCTGGTCAGGGGTTTTGCAGTTGATAGAAATCAGGAATCTGAGCATGCACATGTACACTGAACATATGTTTGGATATATTGCGTGCACAATTGATTACAAACAAATGTGAATGAGGAAATAATGATCAGAAATATACATTTACATCTGGGTAAATCACATGCACAATCCAAAGCAGACAGTTGATTACACAAAAACATAATATAAAAGGGAATACCCTGAAGTGTGGAGTCGGCGTTATCTCCTGAAAAGTTTCAACAAATTGTTTCGACTGACTATCATCCAATCAGAATGTAGTAGGCGGAGTTTAGACATCACCTCATCGCTCAACCAGAAGGACCGGGCTGCTCTCTCTCTCTCTCTCTCTCTCTCTTGGGTATTCAAGCTATTTCTAGAAATATAAAGTCAGTGCTTCCTGATCATAAAATGGGTGAATTTTTTACATGTATATAAGATATATGGGGAACTCACAAGAAGATGGACACGATTTAAACATTTAAACAATATTTTACTTTCACATTTTTAACGCCCCGTGGGGATCCGGGTTGTTAGAATAGATCCTCAGTACCCCCTGCTTGTCGTAAGAGGCGACTAAATAGGGCGGTACTATTATAAATATCTTAGTTTAGTAAACATTAAAAACGTGATTGATTGATTGATTAAATATTGTTTAACGATCCGCTCGAGAATTTTTCGCTCATATGGAGACGTCACCATTGCCGGTGAAAGGCTGCAAATTTAGGCCTATGCTCGGCAGGGAGGGATCTTTTACGTGCCACACCTGCTGTGACACGGGGCCTCGGTTTTTGCGGTTTCATCACTGCTCTAAGGTGTTTTAACTGCAATTTTCTAAATGGTGTACGGGTAGAGTACACAGTTCTAAATGTCTAGCTCCTGCAGTGTTTTGATAACAAATTCCTGTGGTACGTGACTGCGGCTAGGTACCTAGATGTACTCCATTTTCACACTCTTTCCTGTGACGTGCCAACTGTACTGGCTATACCGGTATATCTGTAATTCGCTTGTCAGTAACAACTATATCGTGGACTTTATTGACCCTTTCTGAGGTGGCAACAGATCTTCCAGGACAGGGGTCACCCTCAAGGCTCTGCCTGCCGCATTAAATTCCGCCATCCACATTTTACTGTAGCATATGAAGGGGCATCTTTCCCTAGTGTTGCTGCCATATCCGTAGGTACTAAACCTTTCTTGTACAAATATTGGATCACTGCTCTTTCACCAGTTTTGTCCACTTTGTAAAAGACACTTGTCTTGTTCACATTAGAGTGCTACCTCGTCGATATAACTGATCAAATGACTCCAGTCATCGGGTACACGACCTTAAATAGCCAGCGAATGGTTGGGCTGAAAAGCTAACCTCCTTCAATGCATGGCTCACAACATATCAACCAGCCCTCGTATCTACTGATGGAGTTGCTACCGATAAGAAAAACACGTCATTAGAGATATGTCTGCACCAGTTACGTTTTTTTCTTGGAACCTGTAGTTATTACAGAAATTTTGTAATAGATTTTGCCAAAGTCGCAAAGCCACTACATCGACTGACGAAAAAAATTAAAACATTCATATGAAATGAAGAATATCGGATAGCTTTCGATAAACCTAAAGAGTCTTTAATGAGTGCACCAAGTTTGGTTCACCCAAACTTTGACAAGACCTTTACCTTGGCCACAAACGCCAGGAACTGTGCTATGGAAGCTGTTTTGTCACAAGTTCATGACAGTCGGAAAAGAGTGGTTGCCTATGCAAAGAAGACATTGACGAAGTCAGAAGACAATATTGAGTAACACGTAAAGAGCTATTGGCGGTGGTGTAATTTACGAAGGATTTTAAAGCATTACCTATAAGGCTGAAACTTTATCTTGCAAACAAACCACAATTCTCTGCAATGGCTAACCAATTTCAAAGCTCCCAAGGGTCAAATAACTTGAAGGATTGTCCACGTATGACATGCAGGTACAACACAGGCCTGGGAAGCAACACCGGAAAGCCGACACAACGAGTGTCTGTCATGTAATCAGTGGGGCTTTAAAGACAACTCGGAAACATTTAACAATGTTCTACAAGTCCGGGTTACAACAGTGGAGACTCTGGATTTCCTTGAATCATACATACAAAAGATACAAAGTCAAGACAGAGACCTTGGTGCTGTGAAATTGTCACGACAAACGTACAGCAGGTCACAGGGTATAAAAAGGATTATCGTTCGAATAAGGCGTAAATTCTATTGACTATTGTTCAACAAGGATGTACGAAGATACGTAAGACTGTGACGTTTGCGCCCGAAGAAAACCATCATTCACAAGTCAAAAAGCTCCAGTGCAGATTGTCCAAAACGGCTTTCCAATGGGCAGGTTTGCAACCGATATAATTGTTAACCCTAATATAACGGATCTGGCAATTGATACATTTTGGTAGTGTCAGATTATTTCGCCCAGTGGACCGAGCGTCTCCCAATGCCAAATATGGAGGCCAAAACAGTGGCCAAGATTTCAGTGGAGCAAGCTATCGTACTGTTTGAAAAAGGGCGGCAGTACGAAAGCGAGCCTATCAAAGAAATGTGTTATTTGCTGCGATAGAAAAGATACATACTACGCCATACCATCCTCAATCAGACGTTATGGTAGAAAGGTTTAACAGGACTTGAAAAACTATGTTGAGTTGCCGTGTGAATCAGAACCATACAGATTGGGACGAACAGTTGCCATATTTGACGATGCCCTATCAATCTTCTTAAATTTTATCATTGTAAATAAGAAAATGACTAAAATTTTACTCTATTGCAAGCGGGGACGCTTGAATCGGAGGTAATGCAACGAAAATGATTCCATAGGAAGAATTTAGAGGGGTTAAGAGAAACAAGTATTTCATCGAGGTTGCGAATGACAACAATAACGTAATGGCTAGACGATTAAGCACGCGACATCGTCGGTGTATGTCAACACGGCTGCTGAAACACTGAGATAGTGCAGCGTATGGTGCAGACGAACAAGAATATTCAAGGCAAGGTAATTGGCTATTCATAAGTCAATATTGCTCGGCGATTTGCAGAATAGTTAATTGACTTGCTTAGTAAGCAACTTGCTTTTGTGAGCCTTGCTGTACATAGAAGTGACGAGTCGCTTTGACAGAGACGCGACACAGAACTAAGGTTACTTCGGACGCTTTGTGCGATCATTTCAGACTGACCGTGGTGTAAGCGCCAATGGCTTCAGTGATACTAGTTATCTGTTGTATTGTCCGTTGTAAGCGCCCTGGTAATAATTTCGATGCTCGTTTTGATAGTTTAAAAGGTGCTACATAAGTTCCAAGAAAGTTTGTATATATTGGAAAATTAAGTGTCCACGATAATCAAATACCCTGCAAGCTATCGGGGGGAGGGGGGGGGATCCAAGTCCCTAGATACGTGTAAGTGTCAGGTGGTCACGTTACAAAAACAAAAAAAACAAAAAACAAAACAAAAAAAATTGAAGAAGTTATTAAAAGAAAGGTTTCGCAATAGTGCTTAATAGAATTAGTGAGTTCCTTGTATAAACTTACCAATTCAATAGACGAGAACAATAATTGATTTGATGCGCGCATCAACTGAATTATTGCGCTTGAGTTAATTGTATTAAATATATGTTCAGTTATTTGCGATTGAGTTAATTTGGCGCCCGATACATCGTCGGAGTTCCAGTTGAGCTTTAAAAGCGTGTATAAAATTTCGGAGAAAAGTGTGTTTCGGCAGTAACTCGAAAATCTCCTACTGTTACACATGTAGCTACAAAGTGCAGCTCTCTGGGATTTTTATACGTTTTGAGACGGTAATTCAGAAATATACACTAGTACAGCTATTATACACATATTTTGGGGGATATGTCTTGCATATTATCTGATCATTAAAGTAAATTAGAACATTAATTATAGTACAACCTATACAAAGGGTGTTCTCGACAGTCATCAAAACCAGCAAGCTAGTCTTCAATTTAACAGCAAGTGCCCGTGATCTTGCATCTGACAATTTACCTCGAGGTTTACGTTGCTAATATCCGAAAGAAAATAATCCCCGGACATTCTTCTTGTATTGTATTACTTCTTTTAGTGGTTGTTTCTCGAATTTTTATGAGGTGTAAATTTAAGTATATACAATTTGATGTTAGATCCACTCGCATACATTACGTAATCGAGTATGCGAGCGGATCTATCATCTAATTTTAATTGGATTGAAATGTATAGTGTTTGATATTCTCTGAGTAAAAATATATCTTATAAGGATTTCAATATTTTTTATTTCATTATTATTGTTATTATGTAATGGTTGTTGTAGAGAATGATGATTTGGCTTTTGACCTCTGATGAATTAAGTACATAGTTGCCTTCAATGTAATTTTACAAACTCTCACTGGATCTTTCGTTTGTTAATAGTAATCAACAGTAGTATCACATGATGTGAAATTAATAGGGCCAGGTCAAAGGTTTGTAAGTTTGGTAAAAACATGTGGGCAAAATTAATAGAAAGGTGCAACCTATTTCATCATCGGGTTCGGAATTACAGTAATTCCCACTTTTTTGGCGGATGATTTAGATTTTGACCATCATGTCAACAGATACTAGAGATGGGTCCGACTACTTCGATATTAACAATATTTTATCAACACAACAGAGGCTACCATGCAAAATAGAAATGCCAATATATCGCCTAGGTAAGCGCTGCTATGTATCTCTGAATCCACTACTACTCATTAAATTATCATTATGTCCGCCCTGACATTTAAGTAGCTTCAGACACATAGTTTTTTCTAAGTGGGAGGTGCCAACCAAGACAAAAATGAAAACAAAATCCAAAAAGGATGACAAAAAAGTGTTCTTGTTAGCATGCCACAACTTGATTTGTTTGGGGTTTTTTTGTTTTTGTTTTTGTCTTTTTTGTTTTTGTTATTTTAAAAATAATTCCATGCAAAGTTAAATGCACCCATTCAGTCTTTGAGTTAGCAAACGTGTAACTTACACTGTAAGGCACAAAACGTCGCAAAAAGTGGAAGGGAGAGTTTTTTGGATAAACATTAGAATGTAAAATTGTAAGGGTAACAATTGAACTTTTGGATACCATGTTTCAAACCAGTCAGTAACATATATATATATGTGTGTGTGTAATTGTGTAGTTATTTTAATGCTTTGTTGGTTTTCTTTTTCATTTCCTGAAACCCAGTTATTCATGTTTTTCCTTGCTTCTGTCCTAAATTGGATCCTGTAAGAATAACTGTGTAACAGGAAGGCAGAAAATGCAACAGACTAGACTGGAAATCAAACTGGGGCCCCCTGAATCTGTAGTCAGGTGCTCTATCAACCTAACTAACTGGCCACTGGCAGTCAAACTTGTCTGACTGCCACATTCCTCCATCCTTAATGGTCTTCACCCTTGAAGACACAATCCAGATTCTTTTTCCCATGGCAGAACTTTCACCTGCAAGTCTAGAGGTGGTCAATGGGAACAAATATAACAGGAAGGGAGAATATGCAATGGACCGGACCAGGATTCAAACCTGAGCCGTGTGACAGCCACATTCCTCCTTTCTTAAATTGCCTTTGTTTTAGTAGACAACCCAGGTTGTTTTGCCCTTGGCAGTACTTTCACCTGAAGTCCTGGGGTGGTCAGTGGCACCAAATGTAACAGGAAGGGAGGAAATGCAACCGACCAGACTGGGATTCAAACCTGGGTTCCCAAAATCTATAGTCAGGTGCTCTACCAACTTAGCTAACTGGCCACCAGCGATCAAACCTGTCTGACTGCCACAGGTGTAAAAGTCGTTTGAGATGTATAGTCCAAAAGCATTCATGTCGTGATCTAATTGTATATTTATACTTTCATTTTATCGAACCTCAAATTAGAATGTTTTATATAAAAAATTAGGATATATCCTATGTAAATGATCCAATTTGAAATATTAAAATTTCAATATCCAAACAGGCCAGGTATACCTAGGGAATAAATTTCCAAATTATGGCAACAATGGCCAACTCTGACCTAATGAAGACAAGTTGAATGTATTTATATTGACTACAAACCATACTATCATATTGCAGGCTACCTTGATAGTAGTTCAGAATCTGAAAACTTGCAACCTGGCACCAAACTGGAACTGCCATACTGGATGGCAAGGGCACTTTGCAGCAGGAAACGACACATTATAAGTGTTGAATTGCCTAAGCAGTATAAGGAGGGTTACCGAGAAATATTCTCAGCAGACCCAACTGTGGTAGATTTACACAAACTTGGACCTTACTTTTATAACTATGGGAACCAGCTCCTTAGATTTGAACTTCCAGAAACACCCGATGTTGCCAAGTCACTGTTACAGGTACAATTTCTGCATCTTTCAAATCCTTGGAGAAAATCTATAGTTTACATTTGAGAAAGTTAATAATCAATTTTAGATTGTCACTAAGTTATAATTAATATACAACCACAAGCATGTATACACTACAACACTTGATAAAAAATATCTTCTGAAATGATCAAATGTGTTAGATATTTTAGTCCAAAATGAAAAAAAAAAACAACTTTCACTGATGTTTTAACCATTAAGGCCTTTTTAATTCACAATTTCAGATTTTATTATGGTCATTGTAAGCAGGGTGCATTAAGTGGAAGA
This sequence comes from Ostrea denselamellosa, assembly GCA_024699665.1. Lineage (NCBI taxonomy): Eukaryota > Metazoa > Mollusca > Bivalvia > Ostreida > Ostreidae > Ostrea > Ostrea denselamellosa. Next base: position 16,115,820 of record JAMZEH010000055.1, read on the forward strand.
TGACTGGATGTACTTAATCTCTGCTTAAATCACACACACATATATATATATATATATATATATATATATATATGTGTGTGTGTGTGTGTGTGTGTGTGTTTTAAGGGCTTAATTGGAATGGAATATGGAAAATTTAGAAGACCCTCAGAATCCCTTTAAATTCATTTGTATCACTGTTTACTACACATCCTAGCATCAATCTTGAATTTATTTATTATATTTTGTTTCAGACTTTCCAAGGACGTTTAAGAAAGATAATGGACAGTTCACAAAATTCATTCAATGAAGACACATCCAGACTTGTAGAAAAACTTGATGAATCTGAGAGAATTTTATTCAGGGAGGGACAGAAAGCTCTCAATGATTTCCATTGTTGGGAAACAAGGAAAACTGAAAAGCTGACTACTTCAGAAATGGTAAAACATCATAGGAAGAGAAAACGAGTGGTTCTTGAGGAATCTTGATGATCACTGTTGATAAAGTTAAAAATAATACTGTGAAATTTGTTACATCTAAGGATGTTGTATATAATAAAGTTGGTAAGAGATAATTATGTCCATTTTGCAATTGTATATATAGCATGTGTATTGATGATGCCCTAATGGTTCTTATAGCTAGCATGCCATACTTTTTGTTTTGATATGAGCAAAAACAGGATGAATGAGTTGGTGTGTGTGTGTTTAAGGGGGGGGGGGGGCTTAATTTGGTTGTAATAAGTACAAATAGGAAATTCCTTGAAGATAGGAGTGCCCTTAAACCAAATTAAAAGCTGTTTCTCATAATGCTCCCCAAATATTTGGTAACCATTCAGACCCCTCATTGTGAACCTCAGTGCTTCATTTGAGATGTGAAGTCTATTAAGAAATAGGTATGGGAGTGGTTGATTCCCTCCACAGGGAGATTAGGGGGCCCCCTTCCCTCCTTTTTTTTTTTCAAAAAAGAATAGAGCTAATTTGTTTCATAAAAAACTTCTCCAAGTCTCAAATATATATCAATATCGAATGGCAAAGTAAACTATGTGTAAATCATAATCATAAATCTTCAAGACATATACAAGTTTGAGAGTAGGGCAACACAGACTTCCGACAAAGCGAAGGTAGGATCAGGTGCCATGGAGGAGTAAGTATCCTCTGCTGACCGGTCACACCCGGCGTGAGCCCTTAATCGAAAATAGGTATATGGTATTACCCGTAGTCAAAGTTAGTATGAAAAATGACAGTCTAACAAAGGGTATGAAACAAATCATTCAACATATGTCCCAGAGACACATTGTAATCTGACCCAAACTTATGTGCCCCCCCCCCCCCCAAAAAAAACCCCCCAAAACATTTGGGCAGTATACATGCAAGTGGATCTATATTGACTTTACTTTTTGTGGTTTGTAACCGAAAAATTTCTTTGATTAGATCGATTAATTATGAAATGATTTGGCTGTTACAGGGGAAAATACTGCTATCATATTTATATAATCGGATTAGAAATGATAAAAATGCCATCCCTCAAAACTGTCTTGTTCCTAACTTAAGGTTTACAATTAGAACTTCTGGGAGAGGGAGATTTTAACCCTCCCAACAATCTTATTAAAATTAGGTCCTTTGTGTAGCGGTCATAGGTGAGCAGATCAAAGATCTAATTTTAATTAGATTGGCCCTTCCAAGGGCTTGAGAATTTTCTTGATCCATCCATGTTTTGCACATCCAAGACACAGGGTCTAAGCCCGTTCTTGACCCTTTATGGATAGAGTTTTTGGGCCAAACCGGGCTAAGCCTCTGTGGATCAGAGCATATCCATTATAAAATTTGGAGGTCTTGCATCATCTTTTCGCCGCAACCTATACACGACGAAAATTCATGATCCTACCGTGCATGACATGTATGGTATAAACTTTCTCTTGTATAGTAATCCAGACATAACATTGTTAATGTGCTTTATATTTGGCGGGTATACACGATACTTAGAACAAGCAAAGGAATTAAAAGACTCGGACAGTGCGATGTGAACGCGTTTTATATACCTGATTGAACGCGCAATGAGAATATTGTAACGTCATAGATTTATTTCATCACTGTGAATTAACGTCATAACTGAATGACGTATAATGAAAACCGCAGACGGGGAAACAGGTAAGACAACAAATGGGATGTAAATGATTTAACATTAGTGCTTTCTCGACGAGACGAAAAACAAACGAACAAGTAATCATTTATACTACTCTTAATTTAATCTAAAGATGCTGATTGTTGAAATAGGTATTTAGGACCACGAGTCTTGCATAACTAATTTATCTTGGACCTCTATTGCAGGAAGGTAGAATCAGAAGGGGGGGGGGGGGGGGGCGCTAACAACATTAATTTTTAGCTATTATCACGTGCAAAGTAAGTTGTATCTGTTGACCCCCCCCCCCCTTTATTTTTTCTTCAGGTGGGATTATGACCAGTCAGTGGGTGTAGATTGTATAGCTAGATGAAATTGTTAAGAATTATATTTCAAACATGTTTTTAATAAGTATTGACTCAAAACTAGAAGGTCATAGTGCTTTCATTGAAAAATACTATGCAACGAAACATTTCCCCAGCGTTTTAAAGCATTCTGGTCGCTTAGAAATAACATTGTTAAATGTAAATATTTACAGTATTTCACGAGTAAATTATGATTATTTAGATCCTTATTTACCCTTTGCATCTGACTCGTAAAAGGTTAAAATTCTATGGGTTCCCAGTTTTTTGCCCAGGTGTTAACATCGATACGAGGAAATTGCATATCAACGAACACGAAAGTCTAAGTTATCTTCGTGTAATACGAATAAAAAGGATTGTAATTAGTATTCATGTACCTGGAGTTTAGCAACCTGACTAAAGCCGCATACCTCTATTTACGTTGTCACATAGAGGTCTGGCTTTAGTTAAATTGATACTATATTTGCATTATTAATTAATTCGAATCACCAGTAAGATTCGTACACGTATTACCACACAATAACACGCTTCTAAATATTACGGTGAAAATTCCACTTCTATTATATCGTGTTGGAGAGAGGGATTTCTATCACATTATTTAGGTAAGGTTTGCGAGTTTTGCCACGCCGCCAACAAAGTTGTGTTGCACATCAGTATCTGCAGTAGGAAGTAATATAAGAATATGACTTTTTAAAAAAATCGCCTGTGTCTTTTTTTCACCAGGTGGGCTTGATTTTGTGTTTTACATTTTCTGTATCTTGTACAAAGTGAATGTTATTGGTATAAAAACTACACAAAGCAAACTTATAGGGTAAAAACAGTAGTAGAATTGTTTCGCCTGGAATCGAAAATTCGGGATCATCTAATTTTTCGCATTGTCTGTCTGTGGCAAAAAACTTTAACTTTGGTCCTTTCCTTTACACCATAAGAGGTAGAGCTTCCATATTTCGTATGTGTGTCCATTGACACCAAAATCATTGACCTGGTGATCTTAACTTTGACCTACTTTTAGAAAATTTGAATAACAGTGCAATCCTAAGAGTTACTGCTTCTATATTGAGCATTTCTTGTAAGAAGACCTTTTCAACGATACCAGATTTGTTAACCTGACCTAGTTTTGGGGGGAAAAACACCATCATACTTTTTACATCATAAGAAGTAAAGCTTTCACATTTGGTATGTGCATTCCCTGTGGCAAGACCTTCCCATTGACACCAAATTTTTTGACCTGGTGACCTTAACATTGACATTTGACCTACTTTTAGAAAATTCGAATAACAGCCATATCTTTCAAATCGTAAGAGGTCTTGTTTTTATATTAGAGATGTGCATTTTATTTTGAGAAGACCTTTCCAAAGATGCTAGATTTGTTAACCTTGTTACTTTGACGTAGTTTTTGGAAATTTAAAAAAAAAAAAAAAAGGAAGAAGGAAAAATGTCTTACAGTTCCACTTCGTATTAATGTGCAGGCATCATTGTTTCACAAACACGTCTGTATAAACGAGTATTATCTATCAGATTATACTATTTGGTCAAATTTTGATTCAAAACACAAAAATAGCACTTTTTATATATTGAATAAATTTTAATTTGGTTAAGGTAACAAAAAGCATACCGAGGAGCTTTATAACGAATTCACTTTTGATATGATAGTTAGATCTTAACCATTTATAAAAGCAAATAAAATTACTATATCTACCGGGCGTTGATTCTATGATAGCAGATTAAAAATAATCATTTCATTTAAGCAAATTGTTTGAAATCTTTTAAGTCCAACAGAGAGCAACAATTTAATTAATTAAAGAGATCATTGATTTAATGGTGGATATGATAAATTGAAGTCATCTCTAAGTATATATGAGTAGTTGCTCTCTCTAGAAAACTTATTGCGCGCATCATTATAATTATATCGTTAATTCAACTGAAGAGATTAATGCGCGCGTTAAATGAATTGATGTACGCATTAATTGAATTACTGCTCTCTTCAATTCAGTTGTAACGTACATCAGTTTAATTATTGATGTTATCAATTCAGTTGAAGAGAACAATAATTCAATTATAGTGCTCATCAATTCGGCAAATGATTAATGCTATAAACAGTTCAATTAATACGCACAGTAATTCGTTAAGAGATCTTTAATTAAATTGTTGCGCGCATCAAATAAATTGATGATATTTTTCAGATAATTAAAAACATCTTTATTTAAGGTTATATTAATTTGCCGCTCCGTAATTAACACATTGGAGCTTCCATGTTTTAGTAACCCAGCATGTAAACAAACTGGAAATTTATTCTTTAAATGTCTATTTCAACTCGTTTCTTTCATAGGCAGCAAAATTTCAAAGTCTTATGACTTTTAAAAAAGGATGAATGTAAATATTATGCAATATTTCTTATGCATGAAAATTATTTCATTGTAACGGGGAAAATATCTCGGTATAAAAGGAAAAGTTAATTTTATGAAGAACTCTTCAATTTCAGACTTATAATTTACAAGGTACTGCAGGTCTGCAGTTAAAATATCTAAAACCTCGAAGAAGCATGACACCAGATGGAAAATATCACACACAGTTTGAGAGAACTATACAGCGAGACAGCGGCCTTTCAGAACAGTACAGGCAACTACGGCAGCAAGAGGCACTCCTTAAAAACAATGTGGCGCTTTTGCGTATTCTTTCTCAAAAACACCACCGAGATCTGCAAGATTTGAGGCAAATGACGTTATACCCTGAAGAAATACAAAGGACTGGCACTACCTGGAGCCGTTACAGTAAAGTCACACGTCCTCACATAGCAGATAGACGTGTGCAGGAGCTTAATGACAATACGTTGAAGCGAATTCCTAGGCCTTGTCAATTACAACTCATATTTCCACCTGTCGTACAACAAAAACCAACAGTTATGTATAAATCAGAGCCGATTACACGGCAAAACGATCGACTTGTGAAAAGTAAAACTACCCAGTCGCCTGGTGACAAATGTATTAATTCAAATCGTGTGCTTTATACGTCATTGGTGCATGCGGTACCTCATCACGTGAGGACAAGTCGGACACCGTTCCCATTATACAGAAAGAACTTCAGACTTCCTAAGCTCCCTCGCCCCCATTGAATTCTTAACAAACCAAGTTAAAAGTATTCTGTTCTGAAAATTTTCACAATAAATATATAGAAAAAAATATTTTCTGAATATTGGCAATTGAAAGAAAACAAAATCTGCTCTGTCGTTGTTGTTGAAACCTCAGCATTTGCTGAAACTTCAAAGATACGAAACTTCAAAGATTTCTGTGGAGCCCAATTCAACATAAACTCGAATTATTTGAAGATATCATCAATTCATTTGATGAGTATTTGATGCAATTCAATTATTACCCAAAATATTTCGACTGACTCACACATCAATCAATTATTGCGCGCAGTAATTCAATTGACGAGAGCAATAATTGATTTGATGCATGCATCAATTGAATTATTGCGCGCAATAACTGAAATCAATGATTTCTTCAATTATGTGAGTTTATTTGTTTAAATGTTATTTTGGCGCTCCATAGAAGTCATTTTATACCATCATACATCACATAATTTAATGCTGCTTTTGCATGTTTTGACATTCATTCATTAACACTCAAAACAAAACTATATTTTTATGACCCCTCCCTGCAAATGGAGTAATTTAGGCTATATGGACCGTGGATATCCTGGGCAGCTCAATGGCTAGAGCACCTGACTAATACAGGGGGGGACCCCTTTGATTCCCAGTCCGGCCATAGATTTTCTCCTTCCCTATATTGCATTTGGTGCCATTGATCACCCTTGGACTTAAGGTGAAAGTCCTACCTAAGACAAAAGAAATTTGTCCTCCTTACTGATAAAATATCAAGGTTAGAGGAAATTTGTCCCTTTACTGATAAATATCAAAGTCAGAGGAAATTTGGTGTATCCTGTATGGTGGGTGTATTCAGATAACACATGAATAATGTTGAAGATAACACATGAATAATGTTGAAAATCATGTCTTTATGGTCGTCGGGTATACATTATTTCAAATATTCCCCTGACAGTGTGTGGATGTGCACCACTAGGATATTAGTCCCACTGGGACAGGTCTAGTTGTCTTGAATCTTGCTACATTTCTATGTTTTGCCTTTGATATCTTTACATATTATACTGATAGCCATTTTCTCATGTACACAGTGTACATATAAATCTTGTTAAATATAACACAACTATTTTAATGACTGGTAATTTTAACAGACATGAAAGCAGAATTTAATAAATTTAATTTTTAAAAATACATGTAGGTATGAACTACAATATTTTACTCAGGCATACTTTTGATGAAAAACTAATACGCTGTATGAAGTATGTCGATGTGAAGCATCACAGTTCATACTGTCATGTATTATCTAAAATGAAATTTATTTTTTAATTTATTTTTCAAAACATGATAGTCTATTACATAATATAAGTTTGTCCAATGAAAAACCCCTACATGTAAGTGCATGTACCTGTTCAACTAAACTATGTAGACAGAGTACATGTATATAACATAAAATAAAAAAAAAAGTTCAATTTCCAATGTTTTATTTTTCATATTGATTTCGATTTTACATATAAACCCATTGCAGTAAAATCCCAACCACTAACAAAGCTAAATAATTACAGTATGTGGCTGCAATGACATTCATATCAAAACTGTTTTAACTGAAAGACTGCACTGTAGATTTGGCCTTTTCCTGTTGCAATATAATAATTATGGTCCTGTTTTTGAAACAATGATCAAGCTATATCTGATAAAATAAATATTTTATGTCCATTTTAATGGTTGTTTACTGTACTCAAACTAAACGTTGATGTACATAACATACATAGGTGTATGTGTGTTATAAATATTTTTAAACTCATTGCAACACAATCATAATCTGTATAACTAATGAGACGATATGAAAAATCATATCTATAACACATTTACTCGTCTAACATCAATGTGTAACTCAATACTATATCGTTATAAAATAGACCATAAAACAAACCTAAATGTACATGTAAATAAAGTAATCATACACATTATCAAAGTAACTCTTTGATATGAATCTGTTTATAAATGCAATTTATCATAATTCTGAATCTCACACCTTTTGGACCCACCCATGAGATCAGTCCCATTCCTCCTCATCCCTTTCCTGTTCTTCCTCTTGGTTTTCGACCGGTGGGTTGACAGGTCGTATATTGGCCAGTAGGTCTCTCATGGCCTCCATCAGTACATTGACCCCTTGTCTGAGGTTGTTACCCTCTTCTCCTCCTACTGCCCCTTCATTCTCTGGAGGTGGTGCCTTAACATAAACATAAGAACTTCGATCACACAGTTTAAATCTTCCATCTACTGTTATGTTCCTTTATATTTTTTTTGTTAGTTTGAACATAGATGTATTTTATTGAACTTTATGCACATAATGGGGATTGGACAAAGATAAATATATATGTACTACTTGTACAATATTGATGTACATTAATGAACAATGAATAGAATACTGTGTCATTTATAAGTTCATTAATATTGATATTTGACTATATGGATCTTTATCTAGATTACTGAGGGAAAGCTTCAGCTTGATACGTACATTTGGGTCAAAGTTTGGCAAAAGTGATCTCAAAAACAAAGTAAGGGGGTTTCCTTGTTGGGGCGTTCTTTGCCTGCAAAAGGCATTTCAAATTAAATAATCCGATAAACACACACAAATGTCAATACATGTAATCTTGTTCAATATGCATGCCACCCCATTCATGTCAACACTACACTATGATTGGATTTATACACTGGTAGATTAGAAAGAACGTCTTTCAAAGTTTTAAAACTGAATTAGTATAATTTCTTGGAATTTTTTTACTACTTTAAAAGTAATAATATATGATTACTTGTCTGGCCGTTGATATGTTGCTACTGAGTCCAATGGTGGGAGAGGATCATAACTGAGAACAGTGGTGTTGGCCACATCCTGCAACAATACAGAGCATGTAAGTAGATATTTTTTCATCAATTTTAAGCATTGCCATGGAGCATACAACAGTAAAATTGTTGAAGTTGTTATACTAGCAAAGCATCACTTAGTGTTTCCTATTTGAGACAAGTAGCAGGCAGAAAGTGAGTGGATGGCAAAATACATGACATCCTAATTTTTTTTTCTTCACCAAAACGCTTATAGAGATATGTTTAAAGACTTTTCTGGGAAGTCAGCTAGATTTTATAATGCCAGCCAAAAATGAGCACTATAGGCTTAGTGTTTATCATATGTTGTATGATACAACTTGAAATTAATACATTATCATCTGCAGGTATGTGATTTTTAAGCATGGCATTCTTTCTTGAGCAAAGGAATAAAATTTATGTTCAGGGACAACATATATTTTTGTATAACACAATATAAATTCTGAATGAATTTAGAGCTCTGATTAACACCCAACACCAACACCCCCCTCATTCCTTAAAGAAGTCTTATAGTCATTCAATATGAAATAATCAAATATATATTTCTCAAGATATTGATGCTAAAGTTGTGTCCTTCTGTTACCCTGAATTGAGTTAATGACAAACCCAGAAATTTCTTATGTCATATTGAGTGTAGTCTATAAATTTTTTTTTCAGTGTCATGTAGAAATCAGTTCTAGACTAATATGATATAATGTGTATGAATGATTTGTGAAATTATACTCTTTCAAATAACATATCTACAAAACCTGTCACAGAGTAAAAATAATATAGACAAATGTAATGGCTGCATGTTTTCCAAACACCTTACATTGTACATGAACTATATTCATTACATTGAAACAGATGAGGAAAACATCACTGAAATATATAATACAGTTGATTGAAATTCCCATTTTACATAGCTGTGTATTAGTTTTCTAGAATTAAGATATCTAAGAAACAGTTCTAATATTTTGGGGGATGACAGAAGTGTGAACCAAAAAACTGGACAGAAAACTGGATCAGTATGTGTAGTTCATCAATGCACGAGTTTTCTGTGTAATTTTATGTTCATATCCATATCACAGTAAAAGAAATATTAGCCATTTCTTAACATTCAATTCCCTTAATTCTTAAAACTATTTATAATACCACATTTTGTTGACAATGTTATGAACTACCACCTGTGGTGCAACATTACAAATTTCAAAACGATTTGAACATGACGTAATATTACATTACATATATCTAATTGATGCAGACATCATCATAATTTTTCAACCAATCGCAGTTGCTATATCATCTTCAATGTGACATCAATGAGAGGCTATTATGTGAAATGCACCTATCTTCTATAATATTGTTGAAGATCATGATTTTAGTCATCTTCAATGTGACATCAATGAGAGGCTATTATGTGAAATGCACCTATCTTCTATAATATTGTTGAAGATCATGATTTTAGAATGGAAAGTTTTTAGACTTCAGTTTCTCTCCATATAAATCGTATTTCTTTCATATCAAATTGACTATAATCCTTAGTATGTGTCATTATCTACTGTCTTATGAATTAAATAAAAAGAGAAAATGGTCTTACTGGAGGGAGTGCTGTAATTGCATCCTTGATCTCGGCGATGAGGATGTGTCTTAAGATGTTCCTTGGAGTCCCCTGGTATCTCACCTGCCTTCTACAAACCAGTTCTAACAGTTAGCAGTACATATGACATCATAATACTGAATTCTATTTCACTTCATATAGTTTGAAAAATATAACATAACCCTCTGACTGGTCATATTAATACACTGTAATGGTCATATTGATACACTTTGTCATAATAATATATGGTAAGTTTCTGACTATCACATTAATACATTTTGACCCTTTGTCTGTCATATCAATATACTGTAACCATCTGACTGTCATATCACTACATCGTAACTCTCTGATTGTCATAGTACACTGTAATTATTTGATTGTTATATTATTACAGTGTAACCATTTAACTCTTATATTATTACACTGTAATTATCTGACTGTCATATTATTACACTGTAATTGTCTGACTGTTATATTATTATACTGTAACTATCTGACTGTCATATTATTACACTATGACCACCTGACTGTCATATTATTACACTGTAATAGTTTGATGACTGTCATATTATAACACTAACTTTTGACTGTCATATAATTACACTGTAATTGTCTGATGGTCATATTATTACACTGTAACTGTCTGATGATCATATTATTACACTGTCTGATTGTATTATTACATTTCAACTGTCTGACTGTATTATTACACTGTTCTATTTATGAACTGTAAACACCAGACTGCCATGTGGATAAACTGTAACCATGTGATTGTCACTGTAACTGTCTGACTGTTGTATTATTACACTGTAACTGTCTGACTGTTGTATTATTACACTGTAACTGTCTGACTGTTGTATTATTACACTGTAATTGTCGGACTGTTGTATTATTACACTGTAACTGTCTGACTGTTGTATTACACTGTAACTGTCTAATTGTCATATCATTACACCATAACAATCCAATTGTCATATTACACTGCAACTGTCTGGCTCTCATATTATTACACTGTAACTGTCTGACTGTCATATTTTAAATACACTACAAGCATTAGATTTCCAAAACAACAAATAAGGCCTACTTTTTGTTACATTCTTCAATAAATGGATCTTTTCTATCCGCTCTCTTCAGCACTTCCTTCACATTTCTTTCTAACCACTGTACAACCTCTGGTTGTTTCCAGCAGGCATGGCAGCGACCAATGTATAATCCAACTAGCTGTTTCAGAGAAGCAGTTTGACTGAAATGTCATAAATTCCAATCAACAATTTTCAAAGCAATAAAATTGAACCACAAATTTTGTGGGTTACTGTGTATTGAAATCAAACATCCATCCCAGTGACTTGAACTAATAATAATAATAATAATAATAACCTTTATTTGCCCAGGATAACACAATTAGCATACAACTAGTTTTCATTGTGGTCCTGCGTGTGGAACTATCTTACGAGTTATTCAAACCGAGTCAAAATCCATTTACATGTACAAAAGAATTGCAGTGACCTCCTACACTGTTCTTTTATCATTTTCAGCAACTTAATGCATTTATCTACCCTTTCTTACACTTTTATTCACAAAGAATTAGATATTCCAATTGTAACAGGAAAGGAGAAATTCTATGGTTGGACTGTGAACCGAACCCAGGACCCCTGCATTACTAGTCACAGGTGCTCTGACTACTGAGCTATTCAGGCAAATATTCACAGTTTATATAATCAAAACCACTACATAATCAAAATTTATTGGGTAATATTTCTAAAAGACTGAAAAATGCCCTTTGTAAAAGATTTTGTATCATAAAGTCCTTCAAAAAAAATATTAAGTTTTTTGTGTTCTGCTGTTTCATTGACTAAATATAAGAAAAATTGTAATATGGGTCTGATATCTTAAATTAATGGTATACATATATTACATGCAATACACACATGCATCATATGTGTTTATATGGATCCTAATGTGTAGTATGCTAAAGTACATGCACTTGCATAAATATCATTGGATAATTTCTTCTACTTGTTTCATTATTCTTATTTTATGTTATCTTTTGCCAGTGTTAAATACAGATCAAATCAATGACACAAACATTACAAAGATATGCATATTTTGACACACATTTGAGGTTTGACCTATTTTTGATAAAAAGGCACTACAGCAACAAGATTAACTACATAACCCTAATGAATAGAAGCAATAGTAACTGCTTAAATACATGTACACCACCTCTTACACTGATTACTAAAATTTATGTATGTAATCTTAATTGTGTCTGCAAAACTATTTCTCATTTAATTACCATTGTAAAATGAATTGCTCATATCCATTTTCACATAGCAATTTGAATGTAAACTAAATTCTTAAGTTGCAAAGAAATTACAAATTCTTTTGTATATACCTGTACTGAGTTTTGTCTCCAAAGAAAGCATGACTAGAAACAGTACTGTCAGGGTTGACACTGCACTTGTCCAGGAGAGGCATCAACAAACCGGGAAACATGATCAGAGCTTGTTGAAGCTTTTAAATGAAATTGTAATTAAACGTTGCAATGATTTAATATACCATAATGTTTAGAATTTCTACAGGTCTGTCGATTTTGCAAAGATACAAGATTCTGCAGAAAATTACTTCTCTTTAGCAACAAATTATAAATTATTCACAAAATTTTGATACGCAAAAATGAATCTAGAGAATTTGAACCCAACATTGCCAAAAAAAAAGATCTATACAAGTTTTCCAGATCAAAGGTAGTACATGTATTTTACTGTAGTCTTTATAAGAGTGACTCTCGGACACGATCAATTTATCACAGGCTATGTGTACCTTTTCATCAGCTTCTGTTGTGTCTTTTGAGTTTTGAGGTTCTCCCTGAAGAAACATGGCCAGTGGCACTGAGAAGGCAAAGTTTGGTAACTGAGACAAATTTCTGTGATCCTGGAAAAAAGTTATAGAAATGTACATGCTTCATGATCGATTTCAATCAGAACATGCATCATCCATTAAAACAAAAGTTTCATCTACAGTATATGTAAAATTTGCTATACTTATTCACATTTCAAAACAGATAATTTACTGTGGTAAATGTTAAATCTAAAATCTACACATTCTATTACAAAGTACTTGATATCAATAAATTGTTAACTGTGGTTTCACCAATTTTCACTGAACACCAAATCTCATTATTTTTATGACTGCCCTTGATCATAATTGACTAAGTACACATTATTGTTCATAAAGGAATAACATACATCAATTTTCAATGAAAAATAACATATGAACAAAAGAATAGTATTTGAGAAATCCATGAAATTTGATGCCCATGAAAACTGATGAAACCAAGGTATTTGTGTCAGTACCTCCCATTCTTGGTAGAGTCGGATCAAGAAGGAATACTCGGCAGCTCTTAGTGCATAGAAGTCAATCAACAACAGAACACACATAGGGTCATTATCAGGGTCAAGGCTGGAATAAAAGTAGGTCATAGTGTTGTACAACATAATGGAAAGAACTGAGGAAAACTAAATAACAAGGCTGTACACAACAGTGGAATTTCTATGATTCTGTACCTTAGTAGTAGTTTACAGAACTCAAGTGCCGTCCTGTAGCAACCCCTCTGTCCTACATTCACAAGGTGCTTGAAAAGTGCCAAATAAAATGGTCTGCAAGAATAATGATTACAGTTGTAGATAAATATAGATTGTGGTCCTAATTTGGACCTTAATATTAATCAAACTCAATTTATGATATTGTGCTTATATCTTGTAGTACGCCATATGATAAAAAATTCATAAAACAGTAGTGACAGTACATAATTCTGTACGAAATTTGTATATAACATTGTGTACAGGAATACATTTCCTGATAAATGAGTACACATGTACCTGTTTTCCGTCTGCTTGAAATCAAGTCGACAATTGCCTGTAGTTAAACTAAATAAGGAATGGAAAGACATCTCGAAGGAAAACAAAGCTCTCTCTGTAAAGAAATCAATAAACTCAACATGAAGACCAAAGGCTTTCAATTGATTGCATACTCAAATCTAAATTAACAGCACAACTTAGTTCTGATGAACATATGTACATTAATTTTACTGAAATGATAAAATAAGTTTTCAAATGATTGTGTATAGATTTCACAAATTGAATAACAAAACAAATGGCTCATGGGCTTACTTGAAAATTACATTTTCTCATGTAAAACTATTGGGATCCCATTTTGGCCTTTGGCTCTATACTAATTATGATGCTTGCATATCAGTTTATTAGACTGTATGCATGATGATATACTTATAATGAGAGGATTTTAAAAAAACTATTCCAAATTTTTGCATAAAACTTTAAAAATGTACTGCTTTCCTGTCCCAGTCCAGGAGATCATGGTCTAAACAAACTAAAGTCTATGCTATATAAGGATATTTGCATGTCAGTTTCACAAACTGTACAATTGTGGATCACAAGAAAATTTTAAAAGAATAACTCATATTTTTTCTGAAAAATACTGTTGGCCTCACCATTTTCCCAGGGGAAACTTGAACACCATAAGAATGCCTGCATATTAATTCAACAATTAACATGTACATTTGTGGTTCTTTTAAAAGATATTTTTCATTGTATTTTCCCTACATATTTTCATCTTTAGCATTAGTATAGCTACAAGCAGGATTGTCAACATAATGCATTTACCATGACACACTTTGAAAGAGGGTATTCATACAAAAAAAAACTGTGCTGTGTTGGTAATTGATTTTACCACAACTGTGGTCCACCTGCAGGACTGGTACCCACAAAACTTACCGATGATAAAACAAAGGTGCCAACGATAGACAACACCATCTGTTACCACCAGCAGAACTGTGAAAGTACTCATTCAACTCAGCAGCGAGCCAAACCTCTGCTTTTTATACTATACATTTTTGGAAGATTCTAACAAAAGTTTGATTTTCCATTCTATTATTCATGAAAATCTTGTTATATGAATATTGTTATGCATTTTCATATTCTTGGTATCTATATCAAGATTTGATTCATCAAATTTTCACTACCTATCAAATCAGCAGCCGTTTGCATGTCCTCATTCATCCGGAACACTTCACTCATCTGGATCAGGGAATCAACATGATATGGATGTGTTCTGATGATATCCTAACATAAAAAAACCTCACAGATATGTATACATTTGAGGTAAATGTACTATTGATACATTCAGTAAATGAAGCTGTAAAAACACTATGAATTTACATGTTGGTTGATTGATAATAGCTTAAAATATTTTCTTAGAATTAAGAAAACTGATCACCCTCTATCAATATTGTAGAGGGATATCTGATTACCATGATATTCTGAGGATTCAAAGATTCCACTGCATCATAGAATTTGAATTGCACTTGTTGGTACTGATGATTGTGTTCATATACAAAGTAGACCACATTTCCTTGTGTCTCCGTCAGTGACATTGTCAACCCTAAGATAATTCAGACCAAAATAAAAATTACACTACAACCTAATGAATTTGTGGAGAAAGATTTCACATCCCAGTAAACTTGCAAAATAATTTCTGGCCAATTTTTTCTTCAGAATCCTAACTTAATTAATGTTCACTTAAATCTAAACAGCTGGATGTGGGCTCTTCTTTTCCTTAATTTTTTTTTTGGTTGAAAATAATGATTATGAAAAATAGGCATTTGATATTTAATTACATTATTACATTTCAATTTTTATCATTCATAACTCTGAGATACCTGTATTTACCTGATTTTCCTATGTGAGGCCAAGTATCTTTAGGTGTGGCCAGCCAACTTGTCCGTCTACGTACTGGCACATTTCTTTGTCTCCTTCTTCTATAGATGAAAATACAAATATCAGTTAAGACTATTTATGGATGAATACTATTCTAAACTTTTGTCATGGTGTGATTCTTCTCAAATAAGAAGCTTACGACACTTCAGCTTGCACTACTCGAGATCCAAATATCCTCTTCATTTCATTATCAGGATTCAAATTCCTGCAATATCATAAAAAAAAAAAAATCAGCATTCTTAATTGCAAAGAATAAATGACTGTTTCTTTTTAATTATATACATATAATTAATCTTATCTTGCATGAAATTACTTTAAAAATACTAAATAAAATCATAACTAACTTATGTTCGACTGTTAGAAGAGCCTTTGTGGATTCATTGGCAGTATCTACCCTTGTGATGAATTCTGCACCATGACCTGAGTTTTCCAAAATACGATTGACCTCCTGAATACTGGCTTCAATTTCGTCTTCCTAACAAAGAAACAAATTCACAATCATCTTAAAACTTACTGTTCCTGCACTTTCTATAATTCATGAAGTTAACTTACTGTAACAATCTATAAAATTATATATCACTGTATGTAAGTATTTTTATCCATACATAACCTCGACTACTATATAACCTGTTCAATGCTTCAATATTTTGAACAACACAGGCATTGGCTAGTTTGATGTCTATCGTGGGTATTAAACTTGTGCATTACTTATCTGGCAGATAAGGTCCTTGTCTCTCACATACACAATATGTATTAAGTCTGGTGCTGTACAAGCCTTAATGAGTTGGAGAGTTTCTCCAGAATTGGTATTTTACTTTAGCTTTAGTACTGTATCATACTACATTTATTCTTCTTTAAAAGATACAAGGTTTAATACAGTAATGTGTTGTTGTTATTATTTATCTATATACAGCATTATTTGCATTGTTTACTTTTGTATATGATGTTATATAGGCACAATGCATCTTATTTGCCATTTGTTGCTATTCATGGTGTAGATATGAAGGTCATATTTGTTAAGTTTTTCATTTATTTCATGGTGTGTGGTTAGTTTTTCTTGAATGTATGGTGCTCGGTTAGTGTCGTGTTTATCAGGGTTGACTATAGTTGTGGAAGACAAAACTCTGTAACTCAGAATACGATACTAAATTTAAATCTAAGAGTTCATGACATCCTACTGTCCCATTGTCTATACCAAGTTGTTCTGAGCTGTGGATTAGGACCAAGGAGAACCCACTGGGACCCAGTCTGCTGGAAAAGAGGTGAACCTAGCATAAACATGAACTAAATGTGATGATGTGATATTATGATTGCAGAAAGTGTCATATTTTTGTATATTGTAAAATATATGTATATATTGTGTATTTCAATTTTATAAATATAAAAAATTGTAAATAGGAAAAAGAAATCTTGTGCCTGTCTGGACAGTCACATCAGCTGTTATTAAAGACATAAATCAAGAATGATATGAACAACAAACTTGACCCAATTTAAAATTCACTTAGATGTTTATAACCATTTATGAAACATTGTAAATTCACCTCACAGTCAATTTCTCTCTCTGCAGATTTTTTCTTCTTTTTTTTCTTTTTCCTTTTCTTTTTGTTGGCACCCTTTTCTTGTACATCTGATTTGGTCAACTGATCTTGAAGCACTGAATCTTCCTTATCTTCTTCACTGACCTCATCTTCATCTTCTCCTAGCTGATTTAATGCAATTTAAAAAAAATGTTGATTGATATGATCTACATTAAAACAATACATAAGAGTTTTTAAAAACTGATGGCTTGAAGGTTTGTCCACCAAAATTTCCTTTGGACTGGTTGAATGTGTGAGAACATTTCACTGTTCTGACTAGTAAAATTATTCAAGTATCAGACTTCAAAAACTTTCAACACTTGGGTTTATTGAGTTGACACAGGACTGCCTCTAGATTTCTCATACAAAGGGTGCAGACTTCTGGGGATCTGGGTGCCACCCTGAGGCACTAATTGGGTCCAAGGGAAAGACCTGGTGGAGACCCAAGAGCAAAAGATCAATGACCAGATTGTTTTCGCTGTGTGTGAAAAGAGGGGTGCATGCAAGCAATGCACCTGTATCTTTTAGATGGCCAGGTGAAGTGCGATGGGCTGAACAAGGTATTCAGGTGGTCAGGTTAATTACAAATAATTGCTGAATAAAACTCAAGATTATCTAAATGTTTATACAAAATGTTGCCCAAATAAATTATATAACTGAATTTCTTTTTGACTGCTTAGTGAATTGTCAGCAATGGTGAATTTGTGAAATTGCCACACCTGCTTTGTTTTAAATTGGTCATTGACAAAAGTTGGCAATATATCACAGGAGCACTGAAAATGATTTTTAGAACTTGTGTAACAGGAAGGGAGAAAATGCAAAGGATCAAACTGGGATTTGAACCTGGGACCCTGAATCTCCAGTCAGGTGCTCTACAAACTGAGCTATCTGGCCACCAGCAATCAAACCCATTTGACCACCACACCCCTCCCTCCTTATGTGTCTTCAAACTTAAAAGACATCAACCTAGGATCTTTATACCCTGGCAGGCATTTGAACAAGTCCGTTCCAAGGGCTGGTCTATGGCACCAAATATAACAGAAAGTGAGAAAATGTGATGGACCAGATCGGGATTTGAACTTGAGCCCCCTGAATCTCTTGTTAGGTACTCTTACTGCTCTGCCATTTGAGCTATTCAGGCCAATATCCAAATAGTCCAACTACTATTACTACAAAAAAAAAAAAAAAACAAAAAAAAAAACAAAAACAAAAAAAAAAACACCAACATAAAACAATGCATAGTTTAACATTTTCCCATTACACGATTTGTAAGTAAGAAATATTCATAAAATTTATATGGGTTCAGATTGGCTACGGTAATTTTGACCAATATGACTTGGAGCCGGACCAACTGGGGACGGGTTGACTGGGGTCGGATTGGAATGATTCACATCAAGAAAGATACATGTTACTTAAAACTTTTGCAGTACGAACATTTCTCGACTTTATCTGTCAAGATTTCCTATACTTGATGCAAAAGGGGCAGAGCGAAGTTCTGACTGAAAACTTTTTTTGGGGAAAAAAATCACAATATGTACCAGGAGAAACGGGTTCTGTGGTTTCCGATTCTTCTTATTTGAAGATCTTCTTTCAGTTTCTAAGTCTTCATCTTCGTCATTGCTGTTCTGTCCATTTAGCACGTTCAGATCCTCATTCCCGTGTAATTTTCTCAGTGCTCTACTTGACATATTGCAATGAAGGAAATTCAGTCTAAATTGGTGTGGTGAAATCGAAATCGAAAATAGAAATATTGTATATCGAGTCCGACTGTTTTGTTCTTTTTCGACGAATGATTGATACTTATTTGTCTGCAACCGTACAACTGGAACCAGCAATAGCAACATTTTACTAGGCCTACATAAAGTTATACAAATATTACCTATGATGGTATTATATCCTAAGCTGATTTCAATATTTCGTAGTGGATTTCAGTGCAATGTGGAAGAAAAGTTTAACAGTAGCCAGTATAGGACGGTTCATCTACCAGTCATCTTTAAAATTCCAACGACATGCGTCCACTTCTAAGTACTTAAAAAAACTTTTGGATGGGGACAAGAAAAAGTTAGTAAAGTTATATTGCATAAAGTCGTAAATGATTTATGATGCTCAGGAAAAAGTTGTGAGGTGAGGTTAACCAGAATTTGTTCAATCATATTACAATGGTAGAAACATGTGGATTTGCATTGGCGGATTCAGGATTTCCGAGAAAGGGGGATGGGGGTGGGTCCACATGTGAAAGTCTAGTATTAAATAAAATTCTCAACCATTTTGGTTGCCAAATCTCTCGCATTATTTTGTAAATTTGTGGCGGGAAAAAAAATGGGGGGGGGGGTGCCCTCAATAAATCCGTCACTAATTTGCATGTCATCAGCTATTACTATATATGCATTTATCCGGATGAATTACCGTATTATCAGTCCCTAACCGGTGAAGCTGAAAGGGAGTACTAGTCTGCACTCTGTCTGCCTGTCATTCTGTCGATTACAACTTATTGCTTAGTTTTCTGGACTCTTTCATTGTATACTTTGATTTAGGAAGCTGAAATATGGCATGTGATTTACTAATATATATTTATCGATGAAGTTGACGTTTCATCATAGTGGACTTAAATGCATTATTAACTTTGAAATTTGATGATAATACATTACCTGGTAGTAAAAGATAATATCCATCCACTTGTCCAAAAATATTTGCATAAATTTTTGGACTTTTTATTTAAACTCACAAGTTTGATTGATTGATTGTTGTTTTCTGCCACACTCAACAATTTTTCAGTTATCTGGTGGCGTCCAGTTTTTATTGGTGGAGGAGAGAACCCTGATACAATGTACCCTGGAAGAGACCACCAACCTTCCGAAAGTAAACTGGCAAACTTTCTCACATATATCGGCGCGAGCGAGATTCGAACCCATGCCGATTAGAGGTGAGAGGCCTTGTGATTTTGAGCGCAATGCTCTAACCACTCGGCCATGGAGGCCCCCCCACAAGTTTGAAGAGATCTAGACACCACATGGCAGTGCTCAAAGTGAGGTAGAATACAGTTGTGACTGTTGAAGGTGCTATGTAGAAATGAAAATGTCTATATTTATATGCTTCATTTTTCAGAATACTGATGGTGAGGTTGTTCCAAATACAAAAATATGTATGGAGTACAAAATTAACATAAACACATATAATTGAAAATATCTTTAATTATTTGAAGATATCATCAATTCATGTATTGCTCGCAAACCTTCTACTATAGATCTCTTCAAATAAAGATATCTTCAATTCAGAATTATTCTATTATACATCAATTTATTTATTGAGAGAATTATTGTGCTGAATTGATGCATGCTATAATTGAATTGTTGCTCTCTTCAAATGAATTAATGATATCAACAACTGAATTGATGTGCACTACAATTTAACTGAAAAGAGAAATAACTAAATTATCTCTGCTTTCTTCAGCTGAGTTATTTCACACATTAATACAATTTATGCATGCATTAATTGAATTTTTGTTCTTTTCACACTGAATTAATGATATCATTAATTCAACTAATGTGTGCAATTATTCTTGGAGAGTGCAACTATCTACTTGGAGATATCCTCAACATATCCACAATTGAATTGATGATCTCTTTAACTGAATTGTTGCTCACTTTAAAAGAATTGACGTGCTCATTAATTCTTTATACAATATTATTGTAAATAATGAAAGATATCTTCAACTGAATGAAAGAGATCATTAAGTCATTTATAATGAGCTCTAAATTAATTTCCACCACACTGATGCATACATCATTTGAATAGATGAGAGCAGTAATTAATTTGATGCATGCATCAACTGAATTTACTTACTTGGCACTTAGTTCTCTCCACGCCAGAAAGCACGTAAGCCGTAGCACTCTCTCCAAACCATTCTGTCTCTTGCTACCATTTTGACCTCCTTCCAGCTTCTCCATCCTTCACTCCTTCTTTCTGCTTCTACTGCCCTTCGCTAGATTGTTATACCCTTATACCTTCTAGTGTCCACCTTATTGCTGTCTCACAGTCATCACCTTCCCTCTGTAGCACATGTCCTTCTAGTTCGATTGTCTCCTCAGCTCATTGCTTACTGCATTCGTGTCGACCCTGTCTGCCACTTCCCTGTTTGTCACCACCTGCTGCCACCTTATCCACAGGTATTTCAGCAAGCATTACTTTCCATGTTTCACTACCATATAGCAGCACTGACCTCACTACTGTCCTTGTAGTGATCTTAGTGGGTGGATAAAAGGATATGATATTAATCTGATTGGATTTCACTAGTGACTTCAATAGCTTGACCTTCAACTAAGTCCTATGATCGCTACACGCCATCCTTTCCCCAGTCTCCTATATGCTGCCCTTGTCTTGTTTGTCCCGCTCTTATGATCCTCCTTCTGATGCTGTCACTATTGCTCCAAGGTAAACAAAGTCTTCCAATCCTCAGCCTCATCTTTCCCTACCTTTACCTTTTCTCTCTTCTCATTCATTATCATTGTCTTACAGTTGAATATTGAAGTATGCATCAATTTAATTAATGCTTGCATCAGTTAAGTTGCCATATGCAATAAATGAATTAATGATATCTTAAAATGAATATAAAACTTTTAAAGATATTTTCCACTATTTGAGTTAATTTGGTACTCCGTAAGGCTCAAGAGGATATGAATGAAGCATTATCTGATGTAACAATAAAGACATTTTCATTTGCAGACAATTGTTGACATGTTTCAAGTATTAAAGAAAATGCAGAAAGCTATGCAATTAAAATTTCTTAAAATGTATGCCCTTATTAAATTCTATATTTGAATATTTTTAAAATCTATTTTATCCTAGAGTACCCATGTGATTATCCACAATCTGTTGATGTAAACAAGTTAATAAATAACTTCACAGAGCTAATGTTACTCTGTTTATACATGTCTAACTTTAAAATAAAGATTTATTTGACTTGGGGGGGGGGGGGTAGGGGACATATATTGCTTTGTAATACTTACAAAATGCTTATTAATTGTAATATTTATTAGATCATCATTATTGGGGTGATTTGATTTTTTGGGTAGTTTTAATATGATGGTCCTTATGTCTTGTGATGAAGGTTAGGCAGCAGATCTGTTTGCATCTTATTTATGGTGATTAACACTAAAACTGTTCCAAAATTAAGATAGCATTATTTAAAGTTTTATGACATTGTATTTAATGGTTTGCCTTCATGAACCAGGTCTGTAGAAATACATTGAAAGTAAGCTTGTCTCTTTTGCTAAATATATCTGCTTCCAGTCTGAGATTTTATTAATTGAGCAACAAATAAATTTGAAGTCGAAACATCAGAGTACACACCAACATTGTCTGCTCTTTTGAAGGTGTAATAATTGTCAATAGAAATTTCAGGACTGAGACTGATGACTTCATTGTCTTAGCCCAAGTTTCCCCAGTTATATAAATGATTAATTGTTTTACAAGCAGTTTAGAATTGTGTGTGTATGTGTAATTTAAGTACCAACATTATCTGTATTGTAGAAAGAAGAAGCATTTTAACCCTGGGGCAAGTATTCTAAAAGTAGCCTTGTGGTATACCCAATATTTTTTCAGTTTATACATATTTTAATAGTTCCATAATTCTAAATTTTCCCAATTTCTTTACAAAAGGTGAAGAATTTGATGTTTTAATAGAAAAAAAAATTGCCTTTTGTAGACTGTCACCACAACGACTGGGAAGTATGTGTCTGAAGAAAGAAAAATGCGTTTTTTCCGAGTTAGCCAGGTCATTTATGAAAATGTGGTGGACCTTGTAGACAGTGGGGAACTTGATCCAAATATTCCAACTCTGGGGGTCAGCATTTCTGAGGTGAAGTTTTTCTACTTTATGGTAATGGTAATCATTCCTTGGTAATATGTGATGGTCTGCTGGGTTTGATCAGATCGCTCGGGAGATCGGAAATTCAGGGGGCCTGGGTTCTATTCCCATTTGGTTCCTTCAAGTTATTAATTTAATGACAATTTTTTAAATGCATGGAAGATTTCTAAAACCATTTTAAACAATTATGAACACCAGCTAAAGACCAATTGATTTGAATACACTGTTATTAATGATGTTTTGATCCATGATAATTATAATTGAAAAATCAGTTATTTTTTCTTCCAGAGATTAGTCAAATATAATTTTCTGTAACTGATCAAGGAAAACAATGCACTGTTTTACCAGAATCAGAAGACCTACTTCCATGTTTTAGCTATATCATTAAGAGACAAGTCCTTAAAAAAGTGTTTGAAATCAAAGTGAAAGCTTGGTAATATCGGGATCCTTAGTTGATCATGCATGGAGTAATATTAAGACAATTTTTGATTCAAAAGAGAAGGATTGGATGAAAGACATTGTCTATATGTAACCTCTCAATGACTCCAAATTGTACAGTATTCACAGAAAAGGCATAGTATATATAAACTGTATAGAAAAGTCATAGTTTATATGAACTATCAATTTTTCAGTATAAAAAAAAAAATCTGCTTTTCATCATATCTTGATATCCCATTTTAATAATTCATAATTGAATCTGTATGGCTCTTAATTATTCTAATCAATTATTATTTTCCATACAATTCCTAACACAAACTTAAATATTCTGTCCTATTAATATCTGTGTTTATTTAACAGGTTGTATGGAGTCCAGAGATGAATTCAATAAGCATCTACTGGCAAACAGATTCAAAAGATACTGAGAAAAGAGACAGTGTTAGAAACCTTCTCAACTCAAAGGCAAAAAAACTTAGGTATGGTCCACAAATCCATATTGGTCTGCATCTAGCATTGTCCGTCGTTTGTTAACAATTGAACATTTTTAACTTCTTCTTGATAACAATCCTTCCAATTCTTTTTAAATTTGGTAAGAAGCATCTTTGGGACAAGGGGTGGGGGGGGGGGGGGTGACACAAATTGTAAATTTCAGGACTCCTGCATCCCAGAGGTCTTCATGATCCCAGGGATAGGTGTTTTGGTTCCAGGGTAGTGATTTTGTCTTTATCTAATTTTGCTGAATGCATATTTAGGAAAAGCAGTAAGGACTGTACCAAAATTGTGAAGTTCACAACTGAATCTTTGGTAGGTTCTAAATAGCTGCAGAACTGTAGCATTATGGTTTTATATTTTTAGACTTTGGCCATGACATAAAGACTAAAATATTAAACCATAACACTACAGTTCTGCAGCTAGGTTCTAAATATTCATTAAGTGATAACATACATTATATCATGTAAAGTCTTTCAGGGGCATTTAAGTTTTAAGAACACATCTTGTTTTATACTGTTGCTGAATATCAGAATTTAGCATGGATATGCAGAACAACAAAATTATTATATGCAGAACAGCAAAATTATTATAAGATTTCATAGCCCTTGTAGCTAGACTAAGTGTTACTTGTACTTTTAACAAATACTCAAATGACTGATAAGGCCTTTAGGCCTCTTGTTTTTTAAAATTCATAAAATAATAATGCAAGTTTTAAAAAACAATTTTGAAACACTCTGCTCTTAACCATTACCAATTTCGAGTGAGTGTGTTGTTGTTTTTTTTGTGTGTGTGTATGTGTTGTTTTTTTTTATTTTGTTTTTTTTTTTATAATTTATTTGTTGTTTTGGTTACATATAGTACAAACACATTCACATCAGACATCCATTCAAACATGCCTTTCATACATGCATTTATGCCTCGTTCTCCCTGTGATCACTTGCTGTGCAGTAGTGAAAATAGTGATAGTAATAATAATAATAATACATGTCCTAACGTTATAAGTAGTAATAATATAATCAAATTTCAAAATTATTTTCCCACTTCATCCATATTTTTTCAAAGTTATATATTTTAAATTTTTGAATTGCAGCATACTTCTCTTCATGGTATTTAAATTTTTGGTGACATACTAATCCAACAATATTTGGTTCCTTATTCTGCATTAAACAGATAAAGATATATTGTTTAGCATATAAAATTATAAAGTTTATAGCTTTGTTATTAAAAGACAATGGAAATTCACCAATGGAAATTTCGAGTTTGGTTTAATTGACCCTAGATTTATTCCATATGACATATGACCTTTCATTCATCATATCTGATACTGTATATATTCCTTGTATACTTCAATAGTTATGGTCAAGGTTGAAGTTGTGAACAGACAAAGAGACAGACCAATGACAAGATATGTTTATAAAACACTGTGCCTCCAAGCATGACTACACTCTATTGTGACCAGCTTCATCTTGATGAATTACCTGATCCTTATCAGCCACGTTGTTTTGACCTTGACCTTTCAGTTCACATATAGAATAAATTCTCTTTTTAGTTTAATTCAAAAGTTGCAATCATGGGTGAAGTTGTGGAGAGACTAAATTAAAAAAAATATATATGACCCCAAACAATAACCCTCCCCCCTCCATCTTCAACATCTTTAGAGACATAAAAATATCATGCTTGTGATGATTACTGCAGGTGTAATGAAAGTTGGATATTCATGGCCAGGAGATATACATCAGAGCAATTGCCAATAAAAGCCTGAGTGCATCATTTTGAAGATTATATTGAAAAAAAAAAATCATTTGTGTCATTACATGTTTTATTCATATAGTTAATAAAATTAAAATTAATTCTGAATTATCGGTAAGACATTTGAGATACATATATAAATTTTTGTCTTCAATTTCCTTTTAGAGCTTTATTAATCAGTAGGAAAATCTCAGGACATATTCCCAGTGTCCAGTTTGTTTGGGACAAATCTCAACTGAAGTATTCTCATCTGGAATATATTGATAAGATGCTCTCAATAGCTGATTATGGACCCGACTATGAACCACAAAAATATTCACAAACCAGAATGCATCAGGAAATTCCATTTCTACAGACCTCTCCCAAACTACTAGAGAAGTTACAGAAAATTTCAGAGGAAAAAGATCCTGTAGCTCTGAATAAAGTCATTATGAAATCGTTTCGTGATGATATCTATGGATTAGATCACACTCTGCTCATGAATTCCATAAAAGATTCCAAGCAAAAACTGAAGTCAGGTCTGAAAAAGAGAGAGAAACTTATGAAGAACCGTAAAGAATTTAATTCAAAAGGATCAGATATAAAGGAACAAAGTTTGGAGGACTTGGCCACCAGAAGAAAAGGTTTACCTGTAAGAGTAAGGGACATGCAGCAAAGCTTATTAGAGGACAGTAAAAGTGAAAATCTTAATGAATCTGATGAACCAAATTTTTTCGAGGACGAGTGGTCAGATGATGAAAAAGATTTTGATAATGAGGATGATGAACTTAATGTCACTGGTCACAAAAGTATAGAGCATGAAAACAGAGAAGTTACAAACCTTGATGTAAAAAGCCTTAATTGTACACAAGTGGAGATTCCCAATCATGATGAAAAAGGCAGTGTGGAAGTGGATTCTAAACGCATGATAGGAAGTACTCCATCTATCCAGAGGCTGACAATTGGGAAAAGGCTAGGATCATCCACAGTCCACAGTCCTCTCCGAGTCAGAGACATGCAAAGCCTGTTAACAGATGAAAGTGCTATTGATGGGGGAATTAATTTGTTTGAGGATGAATGGTCAGATGATGAGGCCAAAGATGTAACAAAAGAAAGTGACATTGAAAAGGATGGAAAGCACAGATAATATATCATAGTATGCATGGACAGCAGAATTTTGAAATAATGTTATAGCTGTGCTTGATTTTAAGTATTTCAGAACTTATATTTAAAAATAATTTTGAAACAATACATGTATATGTTATCAATTTCAACTGTAACATGAAGGGGGTAAAAGGAGTGGGGTAAATGTAACAATTTCTAGTGAGGTGCTCAATCAGTTGAGCTACATGCATCTGGTCCATGCTGACCAAGCCCAAATAACCATTGTACTACTCCCTTTTTAAAGTCTGCGCCCCAGAAGACTCACAACTCGGGGTCTTTTTCTTCTGGAAGATATCTCACCTTTCAATTCCAGAATATCAATAGGGTAAAAAAGCTTAACACATTGTAACACATAGCTCTAGATTAGGGATGTACATTTGTATGAAGCCTGGGTTCAAATCGGTTTGCTCTTATGCATTTTCTTCCTTTGTATTACACAATATTACAAGTAATCAAGGTCACACTGAGGAATATATGCAATACATGTACTGGTACATTAACTATTAGTATATAGTCTGATGATTTCAAAGAGGCTTTCACTTTGGAGTCCAGATTAAAATAAGTGTTTTGATTACTAACCTTTATACAGACCAGAGTTCTCAGTAACCTTGACCTTTGCAGAGAATGACCTTTCAATGCATAGAAGGTCTTTAGGACATGGACAGTAGAAATAGCACCTACACATTCTAATTAATTTAGGGAACAAATTACTTTGGATTTGCTTAGTTGTGCATATGAAACAACCCCCAAATGCCTATTCAATGCCATTGATCTTGATTTTGTAGGTCATCTGCATTACTCATGATCTGATTTTCCATCATGTCTTGGCAGTTGATCTTGTTAAACACTACAGGGTCAATTCATCTAAATTTTATATATAGCATCTGTGGAGGATAAGGTGTATGGCAAAATCATACTATCTCTTTTTGTTTTTTGATCTTCTAGACACTGCATAATTATGAGGAGTAAGGCTTTCACTTGTAGAGATCATATGAAAATGCAAAAATCTTGTTTATTCCCAGATATCTAGCAAATTGGGTGCAGTTTTAACAAGAGGTAGTGTGAGCACTGCTCATCCCAGTGGGTGACCTCAAAATCGGTAGGGATCATCTTTGTCCCATGGGTAGTCTGTGTGATATGGTGACTCTAGGTGAAAAGGATAACACACAAGAGCCGGGAAACCACTTTGCTATTTTAATGTTCAGGACACTTGACCTTTTGACCCCCAAATCGATGGATCACCTTTGTCCCATGGGTAGTCCATATGTACGATATGGTAACTCTAGGAAAAGGATAACATGTAAGAGCCCAGAAACCATTTTACTACCTCAATGTCCAGTACACTTGACCTTTTGACCCCAAAATCAATAGGGATCATCTTTGTTCCATGGGTAGTCCATATGTGTGATATGGTGACTAGGTGAAAAGGAGAAATCTTTAGAGGCCAAAAACTGTTGTGTCTAGATGGACGGATGACCTTGTTGCAGGGGGGTGGGGTAATGAGCATGGAGGCTTCTATCAAACTATAAAATGACCTCAGGGTAGGTTCTAGATCATAACTGTATCAATCATATAGTAAAAATTTGTTCAATCATTTTACATCTCAATGCAGGAGCTGTAACTATACATTGGTATCGGGGAGAAAATTCAACAGACCAGGATTTGAACTCTGGGGGTGGGGACCGATTCCCTAATTAGGTGCGCTACCAAGCTATATCTATATGGCCATCAGTGATCAAACCTATCTGACTGCTACATTCCTCCCTCCTTAAATGTTTTCACATCTTGACGACATCAAATCAGGATCTTTATCCCTTGGCAGACATTTTCACCTGTCAGTTTCAGGGGCTAATCTATGGCAACATGTGACAGGAAAGGAGAAAATGCAACAGACCAGATCGGGATTTGAATCTGGGGCCCTGAATATCTAGTCAAGTGCTCTATCAACTGAGCTATCTGACCTATTGCAAATTGCAATCAAAACTGTCTGACCACCACACGTCCATTTCTTGTCCTGTGTCACCAAATGATGACTTGGAGGCATTAGAATGTCACATGTACATGTCCTAACTAGTACTTGTCTAAAGGTTGCTTACAATCAAATAATATCTCAAAGGTAGCTTATTATGAAATATCATAAAGGTAGCTTATTAACAAATAATATCTTACAGGTCATGTATATAAATCAACTAATGAGAGCTTAGTTATACACATGCACATATAATTAGATGTTTTCCAATTTCTAAATCAAGTTTGGAAATAAATGTAGAACAAAAATAGCAATAGAAATGTAATATATAATGCTTTTTATTGGCTGTCCAAAATATCACCCCCATCTGAAATATCAACAGTTTCCCCTAGTTGAACTTGGTCATTTTCTCTGCATACTGTGGATAGATGGTACCTACTTTGTGGATTTAACACCTCTCACAGGTTTCCCAACATGCAATCTTCAAAATTCAACATGGTAGCAAATGAGTGATATTACAACACCAGCCAAATACTTGATTTCCTAAGTTATGGAAGAATAGTAGTACAATTTTTTTCTTGGAAATTTTATTAAATTTGTCTGCGATTGTCAACGGAACCATAGTTTACTGCTCAAATGTAATATTATTTCAATGAAATATATAGGGGTGGTGTAACATTTGCATAAAATCCAGTGTTAAAGCCCTCTTGATAATTTCCTGTCTGATTGAAATCAAACCTCTCACTTCAATCAATATACAATTACAGACATGCAGTGATGGTCTGTACACCAAGCAAAGCGAGAGGTTTGATTTTAATCAGACTGAATTACTTCTCAGTGGTGCAGACAAATTTCAAATGTTTTCAAAACTGGTAGAACAAAAATGGCATATTATCAGTCAAGTCCTTTCTACGACAATTTTTTACAACAATCTAAATCAACAATTGAAAAACATTACGTGTAATCTGGTTCGCAAATTTACAGTGTTAATTTTAAAGTTTTATGCATTTACAAAGTAATTATCATGTTCTGGAATTTGAAAATTTCTATGTCTGTTATTTTCTAAAAAATTGTCTTTTTATTTTTTTGAATTTCAATAAAATGCTGAAATTCTACATGCAATAGACTTTCATGTACACATGTAAGTACATATATTAAGCACTACCACGATATACAGTACTGTCATCAGTGCATCACAGGAGTCAGCAGTTTCATCAGTAAACATGAAATAAAGTCAGAAAAACAAACACAAAAAACTAGCCTTGAGATTTGCTCATGATGCTCAAGCCTAGATTTTTTACTTTCATGTTTACTAATAAAACTGCCAGCAATATAAATCCGTAATATACTTGAACATGTATATTCAATCATTAGCTTCTACTAACTTTGTTTAATAACACTTAACATTTTTTAAGTCAATTCAATGCTTCAGCTACTCTCAAAGTACAATATTAGGCAAAGTGAATATTGTACATTGTGGGTAGTTCAAGCATCATAGTGACCAAGAAAATGTCAATGTTCATTATGTAACTGAGCAATTTAAAAATTAAAAGGGCCTATGAAATAATATCTGTTTATTTTGTGTCCACATGCAGTGCAAGACCTATAACCGAGTTGAAAGTGATTGGAAACACACGTTTTTGTTAATTTTATGATTTAAAAATTTGAAACATCAAAACCAGCTACTAGAACTTGCCAAATGATACCTGAATGGTCATTTTCAGATAAGGTTTGATGTTGCTGTAATTCAACAACTGTTACTTTAGTTTGTGATAGGAGTCGCCTTTTCTTTTCAATTATACTGCAAGATAATGGGTGGAAATTTGAACGATTCTAAAGTAATAATCAGTTGTATCAATTTTGAAATTCCCAGTTTGAAAACTCAGAGGAGTTAAATGGGCAAAACATGTACCCACTTTGTAATATTTTTCATTTTGTTTATGTCCTGTTGAGAATTTCTCAATCATATTGAGATGTCACCAGCTGTAGGTATAGTATCACAATTTTAGACCTATACTAAGCATGTATAGCTATAGCAGTAAGGTCATATCCGAAAGGCCCACGATTCTCACTTTTAAATGTGGAGCACTTAACAAAGCAGCAATCACTATCTATGTTTACATATTAGGTTAAAGTTCAATATTCTGTAAAGGTCCTCACTTGAAAACTGGGAGGTGTTAAAATGGACAAATCACAAACCCTCCATACAACATTAAATTTCAAATAAAGTTGCGTAATTCCTGCAAGAGAGGTTGAAAAGGATCAAAACTGTAACCATCTATCGAGACCCACAGAGAAACTCGCAGCAAGTTTCAGATTGATATGAGACTGAGAAATGAAAATAAATACAGACAACCTTAAACAGATGGGAAGACATCATTGTACATGTAATGTAATGTATTTTCTCTAAAGATGGGTGTATAAAAACTATAATTTTAATCAAGGTGATCCACACTGAATCTTTACCACCAGTAGGATACTTAGTTACATTTCAATGTTTTCACAGTTTTTGCACCGAATCAAACCTGTCCTTTTCATTATGATGTAAAATGTTTTGACTGAAATAGATGACGATCACAAACATGGTATTATTCCAATCTTGCCCAATGATATTCTGAAGTCTTAAGCAATGCTAATGACATCATCTATGAAGTTACAAGTAGGACAACTGTATTAACAAAAATGAATTTATTAACATTTGTATAGAGTTCAACTCAAAAATAAGAAAACTTTCTAACTTGTACCAATACACATACATGACATTTGTACAGATTCATCTCTAAGTCACTCACAGCAAGTAATCTCAAATTGCTTTGCACAACCTTAAATACATGACCAGCAATACCACACATTTGCACAGTCAATTTTCATTCTAACACAAATCACTTTTAATATTAGGTACTTTTCCAAACTCTGCTTCAAGTTTACTTAGTCTTTTATCTTGTTCTTCTATCTTTGCTTTCAATTTTCGAATTTCTTCATCCTTGTCTTTCAAAGATTGCCTGAGATTCTCAATAACCTGAAATTCAAACAAGAAATGTTTTAGATACCTATATTGCCCCCCATGTGGCGACATTGATGAGGATCAATTAATCAATAAGAATGGTTGTAGTGATGGTGAAAACAAGCTGTGTTTGTGAAACACTGATGTTCCTGTAAAGCAACAAAGTAATTCCAGAGTGGTTTTATATACCTACAAATAATTTTAAGCATACAATAATTATGCTGGGAGATGTTTTCATGAATTTCATAAGTGGTAATGAACAGAATTATCTAATAAATATAACATCTAATGTTACCTATTTGATTGTTGTTGAGACCTTAAATATTTCATCATTTCTAATTTTATAATCACACATGCATTGCATTTTGCAAGAAGAGAGAACATTTGGTGAAACAATTGACTTATAATTAAAAGTGATAATATATTTTACATTGATTGTTCCAACATAACATTTGAAAAATAAGATTTTAAAAACATCTTAATGACAAAAAAGAGGCTTTCTTGGAAATTGACCTTTTTATCCTCATAATTGCGATGTCTAGATAGCCTACAGTTACAAAATATATTAATAAGATGTCCAGCGATAGCAAATTGACATGTGATGTAATCAAAACATTATAACAATGGATTTCAATTAGAGCGAATCAGCTGTTAGACTGCATTTATAGGGCTTGACCTGACAATCTGTACAACTTTTCATTTCACATAAAATTTAATATATAGGCGAGACAGTGTGAATGGAGTTGAAAAAGTGTGCAATTTCGTGTCCAGTCTGTACATCTCACATGTATGCTAGTGACCTTAACTGGCCTGCAGGGGCCTCAATTTCAATAAAATGATCGATTCTTGTTGAGATTATTTACTTGCCCTATTTTCTTGATCTCGCCTTGGAATAGTATATTTTTCTTCATTTGAACAAACCCCTTGATAATCACTTCAAAATCACAGGATGTATCAAGTTTGGTTGGCAGTCCAAAATTGTCTTTACTTTTGAAATTCACCAACTAGTTCTACAGAAGTCAAAACTGTGAACATTTACAGACAATGAACAAGCTTTGACACTTCCAACTCATGTAAACTAAAAATAAATTGATAAGTAGGGAAGGCAATACCTGGACTTTTGTGAGGAACAATTCACTGTCCAGTATCTCTCTAACAGAGGGCCTCTCACTGGGATGAGTAGAAGTCATTTTTTTCACAAAGCTGGCCTATAACACAAAAAAAGTGTTATATATATATATATATATATAAAATTTTCAAGATATACAAGATACTTTAGTAATGTGATTTTACAAATGAAAACCTCATAGTGCCTGACAAGAAATTACCTCATTTACTTACATGTAGGGGCCATTCAAGCAGAAATTCTTGATCTAGTTCCCCATTTTTTCTGAGTTGATCCATGCAGTGAAATTTCTCCATTTCTGTTTGAAATGTATGGAACATTTCAAATAGTATGACCCCTAAGCTGTATACATCACTCTACAAATAAAGCAAAACGCAGCATTCCTCAGCTTACTTTTAAATGCAAGCCCAACATCGTCTACTAATGACATTGTTATCTGTAAATGATTATAAAATTAAGTCTGTATTTTGTGGTATAGCAGTATGATCAGAATTGAGTACAGTCTGACAACCTTATAATCATACAAGGTTCCCTCCAACTGCTCTGGTGCTGCGTATGTCGAGGTCCCCACTCCTGATGTATGTTTCTCCCACATGAACTCGTCTAAAAGTGCACATCAACAAAACTGCATGACACATTGCAAAGTTTGCATTTCTTACATTAATTCCGAAGAAAGTTTGTAATATTCCTTGTTTATGATCCATAACAAAAAGTTGAGAAGGACTCATATTACGTTTTATATTGCCAGTTCGCTTGGTTATGACTTCGTTGGATCACTTACATGTATGTGGAAATTTTTTTTTTATCAAACTTGCTAGGATATCATGTGTTATCTGACCTGGTTTTTATAAAATAATTGAAAATTATGCTCACCATATAAATCCACAGGAGACGGCGTTAGCAGAACATCATCTGAAGCTTTCACAAGGTCATCTTTTGCAAGACCAAAGTCACCTATCTTTACATGCAACTCTGGCTCATGTAGGAAAATATTTCTGGGCTATAAAAAACAATATTTAAGAGGCTAAACATTCAATTTGTTTTCCTAAATAATTAAACAAGAAGTGTTTGTACTCATGTAGTACATTTTTTTCACTATGATTGTTTAACCAATCAGATCAAAGGTGAACCATTTATTGAATTTCTATATTTTTTCACCGATTTTTTAACCAATCAGATCAAAGGTGGACCATTTATTGGATTTCAAATGATACTACTAGTACCTTTAAATCTCTGTGAATAAGTCCATTGTTATGTATGAACTCAACTCCCTTGAGAATCTGCTTAAATATTTTCATGTTGTACACTAAGTAATGTTGTTGATCTGAAATACAGTAAACAAGGTTATATTGAACACTGCTACAATGAATTCATGCTTACAGCAAAGTGATTTTCATTCCCTGTAGTTTTTTAAAATACATATTATGAACTTATTGGATATAACAAACTATGTTTATAGTAAATCAAAACTGTTCATAACCTAGCATTCCCCTATAAGCATGTTTTATTGTATTTAAAATATATATGTACAAAGTTACATAATTTCCAGATTTGTTCTGTGACTGCTAAATCTGCAACTGCTATGGCCCATACCAATCATTATGTAATTGCTAATAATTCTGTAACTGAAAGTCTATATAAATCATTCTGTAACTACATGTTTATATTGATCATTCTGTAACTACATATTTATATTGATCTTTCTGTAACTACATGTTTATATTGATCTTTCTGTAACTACATGTTTATATTGATCTTTCTGTAACTACATGTTTATATAAATCATTCTGTAACTATATATAAATCTTTCTGTAACTACATGTTTATATTGATCATTCTGTAACTACATGTTTATATTGATCATTCTGTAACTACATGTTTATATTGATCTTTCTGTAACTACATGTTTATATTGATCATTCTGTAACTACATGTTTATATTGATCATTCTGTAACTACATGTTTATATTGATCATTCTGTAACTACATGTTTATATTGATCTTTCTGTAACTACATGTTTATATTGATCATTCTGTAACTACATGTTTATATTGATCATTCTGTAACTACATGTTTATATTGATCATTCTGTAACTACATGTTTATATTGATCATTCTGTAACTACATGTTTATATTGATCATTCTGTAACTACATGTTTATATTGATCATTCTGTAACTATATATTAATCTTTCTGTAACTACATGTTTATATTGATCATTCTGTAACTATATATTAATCTTTCTGTAACTACATGTTTATAGAAATCATATCTGTAACTGCTACAGTTTCATCTTTGCTAGCCAAGGGTGATAATCCACAATGTTTCTCTATTCACCTAATAATGTCCCGAGATTCCAGGGATTCAAATGAGCATGTAAACAGTAATGGTGACTCCCATGGTTAAATTACCATGCTGGCTGTCTCTGCATTTTACCAAAACAGAGACACATGATTTTCAGTGATACTTTGGGGGTACTTAAGAGGTATATATGTGGGTTTGTTGGAACAAACACTCAACAAGTGAACATGACTTGATAGTATGTTTCTATTTGAGTCTCTATCAAGAATTTAACTAATTACCAATTTCAGCTTCTCAGTTGACATGTTATTCCTTAAGGCTGCTACATTTACGACAGATTTTTATTGGATAAAAATTAAGTAATGCTCAGGGATATAACTTTATAACCAATAGATAGCACAGTTCAAGAGACTAAATATGCCAAGGGTGGATAGAAAATCATTGTGAATCATCACCCTTGGCAAGTGAAAATGCTACCTTTTATGTTAATTATTTTGTAATTGCTGTAGTTTATATGAATCATTCTGTCACTGCTACAGTTAATATCAATTATTACTTAACTGCTGTAGTTTATATCAATCACTCTTTAACTACAGGTTTATATTAATCATTTTGTTTACTGATACAGTTTGTATTAGTCAATTTTAAACTGCCAAGTTTATTTCGATTATACGGTAACTACGGTAACTACTGAAGTTTATACTAGTCATTCTGTACATCTACAATATAGAAAGATAATTCTTTAATTCGCTACAGTTTACATTATTCTGTAAATTCTACAATTCATACTAATTATTCTATAATTGATGAAAATCCATTTGGATTCTCCGTAACTGCTACTATTTGCAGTGATAATTCTGCAACTGCTACAGTTTATTATATGTATGAATATGATCCAAATGTATACACATATAAATTCCTACAATGAAACATAAAGTATCTTTTAATCTAAAAAATATCCCATTCCATATAAACACCTATGGGTACTGCTAAAGACTTGTAATCTCTTAAAATAATCAAATTTAATGATGATTTACAAGCATTTAGAATACAGTAAAATATGCTTATAGTGAAGTATTTTAAGGATGAATATTTGATTCATTATAATTGTAATTCTTTATGTCCAATAAATTCATGATATGCTTTAAAACTATAGGAATGAAAATCACTTTGCTGAAAGCATGAATTCATTATAAGCATGTTCACTTTATTTCATTTTATGGCTAACTTTATTTCATTTTGTGGCGAACTTTCAAAATCTGCATGCAAGCCATACGTTTCAGTAAAACATTATGACAGTGTTCACTTGTACCATGAACACATACATACCTTTCTTGTTTGAACACTTTTGATTTCTCTGCTGAAGCCAATCTTTCAATGTAAGACTGCACAGTTCCATTTGTATAAACAAACTAACATTAATCTGAAAGAAAACATACAATGTGTATGGCACTTTTACAATTTTTGTTAAAGGCAGATTTTTCAATCCATTACATTTTTCCACTGTAAACTGTACATGTATAAATAGAATATATACTGTACTAACTTCAAATTGTTGAGATTTCTCATCCTTTTCTTCAAGAAATGGCATGTGATCATAACTAATACTTCGTTTCACTTTTAGCTGCCTATTCCAGAATCTTCTATTAGAATCTACAACATCCCATGCCTGGCCCCTATCAAATGTCTCTGTTGCTTGCAAAGAAGAGCAATTTCCTGTGAATTCAGACTCAAAAAATTTCATGGCACAGCTATGTTTGGGTGGCTTTTTCACCAATCCAGTCTGGGGACTGTCTGCATCATCAGAACTATTTTCACTCAGTAGACAGGCTTTACAGACACTCTCTGTCTCACTGACATCTAATTCCTCCACATGAAGGCCCATGTAGACATTACGTGATGTTGAAACCGAGACACTGTTCTGCACTACAAAGTTTACTCCATCACCTACTTCTGAGGCTGCAAACACTACACTGTCATCTGTTTCTTTACCTTTGGGCTGGAAACTGTCAGATGTATACATGTAATATAAATGGAAATTATGATTTAAAAGAAAAATTATGATGCCAAATGTTTGAAACAACAATTCCAATTACCTGAGATCAGCTGGAGAGGACATGGGGGTACTACCTGCAACATAAAAATATTATCACATTCAATTTTATCAGAAAGGGTGTGTGTGTGTGTGTGTTTACTTTGGTCTTTTGAAATATGAAATGTACCTGGTAAGGAAATTTTCTAATTATATGGTATTTCAATTTTCACTAAGCAAATTTCAAAATGCTCAAATACTGTCCATTCTTTATTTCATTTCCATATGTTTTTATTAGGAAATTTTATATACAATTTGATTTATCTTAAAATATAATTTCCTACAGTAGTGAAATACTGATTATCAAATATATAATAAAATACCACAATCAACATCAAAGTTCCTCTCATATTCAAGCCAGGCTGCATTATACCCCACAATGTTTCCATGTTGTAAATTTGCTAAAGCCTTCACCTCTCTCAAAACCTTTCAGAGTAAATTTCAGAAGTAAAATATACATTCATTTGAAAACCATGCTGTAAAAACAGATTTTAAATTTATACAAGGTCAGAAAAAAAAAATCAGGAATCTAAATATACCCTCATCCACACTTCAGGTTTAGAATGTCTGAACTTGATTCTCTTTATGGCATACATCCTCCCATCCAGGTTATGTTTGGCCTACAACAGACATGTGGATACTCAATATTTTTATGTACTCATTAAATTGCACTATTTTTCCCTATAACAGATCTTGTATACAGTAAAACATGCTTATAATGAATTCATGCTTATTGTGAAGTGATATTTCCCCCCTACAATCGGTAAAATAATGAAACTATTGGATATAATGAAAATCGTTAAAACAATCTGTTTTTTGCTGTCCCTGGAGGTTCACTATAACCGTGTTTTACTGGATTTACTTTTCATACCAGGAAGATTTAAAACATGCAGTTCAGAGGGTACCACAACAGGCAAACATTGTGCAATAAGTTCGCTTGTATAAATCTATGTCAACTGCTTCCAAACCAGAGTTGTACCTTGTATACTGAACCAAAGCCTCCTTTGCCAATTTTGCCCATCTCTGTGAATTCTGTCCCATATCTAGATGTCTGCAATTGCAGCATTTCTTCAGTAGACATAAAAGACATCTCACGATGAATCCTGCAAAAACGTTCAGTGTCTATAGCACCACTTTTTAACACTACAGTGAAAACATCTGGGGCTGATGACAATCAATACCAAATTAATATTAGCATATACAATTTTTCCTTACATGTAGCAATGCTGAACAAGAACTGCAAAACTTCTTTCTTTGCAATTAGAATGATTTGCTTGTTCCCAATTTCAGAATTAAAATAATACCAATATTGATATCTAGTGAAATGAGGGTTGTCTCGTAATTTCGCCATAGTGTGTTCAAATGACTTTGGGACCTCTTTTTTTACTCCAATATACATTATAATTTGAGGACCTAAGTTATTTACATCTAGACCCAAATTTTAACATTGATTGTGCCACTACTTAATGCCAAAATAATATTCTTGGCTCCTTAACATATCAAACGGCCTCCTTAACATATTAAAACACACAAGTTATTAAAATAGTCATGCAAAGCTTACCCATGCAAACCGGCATTAGGAATGTCTTGACTGGAATTACATGTATACGGTAATGCAGGAGTCTACGAAGATATTTTATTTCCTAGGTCAACTTCAATCAATAATTCCAAGATACGATACTTTCAAATTGTATCATACAATTTTTAAAATTTAATATTACCTGTGATACTTTTAACATGGCAGCCTTCAGAATATGATTCATGAAATAGCGGTACTGTGCTCTGATGCTTTTCATCTCATCCAGCACGGTAAAGGGGGAGACGTACTGATGTTGAACAAGCTGCTCAGAGATAACTGGGAAATGAAAATTGAACATGGTATGAAATTCACTAGTCAATCTGAAATCTCCAGTATTTTTTTTCTAATTTGTCTGATAAAACTTGGGTCTGTCCACTGGATATTAACAAAGAAAAATAAAAGATTATATCTGCATTGTTTATTGACTTTTGTGCAAACAAAAACTTTTTCTGATAAAGTAAACATGCTTTCATCTGTACTTTCAGTACTACGCCATCTTCACAAGACAAGGATTTTTGGTCCACTCTGCTCCCCACAAACCCTTGGCAGATTACGCTACAAAAACTGTGGACCACTGTAGTGATACCTAGTGAATGGTCTGAATTTGAACTTTATAATCTAGCCAATCGGGTAATGGTTTTAATGACACTGTTTGTTATAAACATAAATAAGTATGGAAGTCTTGCAATATGGTTGACTTTTCAGCAAAAAAAAAGTTGAAAGCATAAAGACAGTTACTTGTCAACATGATCACATATCCCCCTCCCACAAAGTTTACAAAAAATATTTATAGAATAAATATAACTTTTCACTTCCTTGGTGATAGCTCTGATTTTTTTGTCAGTTTTATGAAATCACGTAAATGTTGACCAGTTTAATGTTCCTCAGTTCGAAGAAAATTTACTGTAATGTTAAGTGAGTAACAACTTCATCACATAATAGAACTGTATCAAGTTTTCTTGGGGGAGGTATCTACTTTCATTTTTGAAGCTTCCAACCTTGTCTATTTTGAAGATATATTAAAGGTGTTAAAAATGGTAAATTTTATATTTGTTGTGCATATACATTGTAAAATGAGTAATTAAACAAAAACAGTTAAATCTAGAAATATTTTTTTGTAAACTTGGCTCTTCCATTATATTGGATTATCCATAAGGACCTATGAACAAAAATGGATGAAAATGAAACTACAACAAAATTTATAGGAAAGTTTAATCATATGCGGTCAAAAATATAGAGCTATTAAAAACAAGTTAATATTTTGAACTGTAACAGACAATGCTTGAAAATAAAAGAAGTTGAAACAAAATGTCAGATTTTTTTTTATTCAATCTGATGAATTTTTGGCTTGTTTGGTAGATTTTCTACATTATCCCTAATCTACAGGACATATTTTATGCTCCTTCATCATCAATATTCATTATGGTGTTATTATTTAGTTACGATACCATGAAAATGACATCATTGTTTATTTGTAACATGCACACACATGCTCGAACAACACTTGCTGATACAATGGGCAAATTGATGAAATGAAAATTGTGAACAGAGTGATAGTACATGCCTGTGCTCTATTACTTATACAGAAAATTTTCAAATTGGAAAGTTTTAACTGTATAATACAGAAATAGTGGGAATAAGCATGTTTTGTGACGTAATGTAAGCCTAGTCAATATCTACATGTACATATTTTTGTCAGGCATCAATTTGCTTTTATTACTGTGAATTAAAATGGAAATTTTAAAGATTTTTTAAAGTTCTGTGGGACATACATGTAGATTAATATAAATATACTATTATAGTCATTTTTATTCTTAGCAGAGTCAGTACATTTCACAAAGAGCTGTATAATTCACACCTCAACATTACAAATATATGTACATTTGATGATACATGTGTCCATACTTTAACTTTTCCTATCCAGCAAAATATTGCATACAACATTTGTAGACAATATGGGCAATCATGAATTACAGTAACAGTATTTATTTTCAATAATGCACTATATGATGAAATCATGATTTAGCACTTCTGTATATTGTAATGCATACATATGATAATTTTTCAACCACAAATCCATACAATGCCTTTAAAAAAGCATGATTTTGAAAAAAAAATCTGAACACAAGTTTGCAAAATGTGGCATCAAAATCTGTACAGAATATCAGTCATAAAATGGTTTTATACATCTATAAAAGTGTAATGTGGATAAATATTTTCATAAATTCCATAATTTTATTGTTGTTGAGACCTATAAATATTTCATCATTTCTAATTTTCAAATCATACATACATTGCATTTGTGATTGGTAAAGATTAGAGAAAATTTGGTGACACAATCAACTTACCATTAAGTGATCAAAGAGTTTTCATCAATTATTTCAACATAACATTTGAAATATAACATTTTAAAACTATCATAAAAGATTTTAATTTCAAAAACTGCCCCATATGTCCTCATAATTACAATGTCTATCTATACTGTACAGCTTAAAATGACAAAATATCTATAACCAAAACTGCTATTAGTTTGCTCACCTGTAAAATCAAATTTAAAAGATGTCCATTTGGCTTGGGTTCTTCCACTAAAACACCTATTTGACCTCATTCTGACCACTGTGCAGAGCACTTTTGTCTGTGATTGGCCAAGCATATCAGAAGTCCAGCAATAGGAAATTGACCTATTATTCAATCCAAACAATGGACTGCACACTAATTGGAGTCAATCAGATGTTAAAGTAATGGGAATTTAGAAGCCATAGACAAACATGTTTTTTGTTTTTTTTATTTAGCATGAATTGACATTGCATTTAGCATGACTGTACAGGAGTGATGGTGTGAAGAGAGTTGAAAAAGTGTGCAATTTTTTGTACAGTTTGTATACATGATTGAATGATTATATATTGTTTAACGTTCTGCTCAAGAATTTTTCACTCATATGGAGATGTCACCATTGCCAATGAAGGGCTGCAAAATTTAGGCCTATGCTTGGCACTTATGGCCTTAGAACAGAGGGGGATCTTTAGCATGCCAAACCTGCTGTGACACTTTTTGTGGTCTCATTGGAAGGACCACCCCATTTAGTCACCTCTTATGAGGAGCAAGGAGTACTGAGGATCTATTCTTACAACCCAGATCATCATGGGGCCAATTTGTATACATACCGCATGTATGATTGAAATGGATAAATAGAGAATTCATTTTTTTTAGTGTAACTATAAAATAGTGCTCTTGATTCACAACCAAAGCCACTAAAAACTGAATCCTGCTAAAATACACACATGTACATAATGTATGCTCTTACAACTACCACTGCATTACTTTAATAAGTCATTGTACAAACCTCAATACTAAAACAGTATCCTGTTGTCACACACAACTTGGAAATAGATATTGACTTCTCAAGATACACACCCTGAAAAAGTTGCTTCCCCTTTTCAGAATCCTGAGTGTACATCAGACACAGGTGTTCCAGTATGGAGATCATAAGCAGATGAGAAGGGACTCGGCTTGGAAGTACACTTCCATTTTTGTCATTCTCCATTTTCTCTGATGTTGAATCCTTGTCTGACGTGTCTGCATTGGACTGCGAAGAGTCTGGTTCTACAATCCAGGAAGTGTTTAAACATTTTTACTTACTGGGACAGTTACACAAATTCTTATATGTATTTTTGTCAAGTAAACTATAAATTTCACAAACCTTCATCATATTTGTCAATCTTGATGCTTGTTCTACTTCCAAGTCTGAACAATCTCTGTGTAGGTAAAGGTGAATGGAGACGTAAACCTTTATTCTGTTCCATTTTCCCCCCTTACACTGACATAACAAGTTTTCCTGACTTCAAGAAATCAAGGTAAACTGTCCAATCTTCATCCACATGCTGTCCTCAACAGTTCTCCAGACCAACTGGTTCTCCTGTGAATTAAAACCTGAATTAACATCATTGCTGTTACAAGAATTCCTTTATCAATACCTTTTGATCACTGTTAAGAGTAATCTCACTTGAAAATCATGAATGACATCATTTTTCACAGTGTCATCAGCTTTTACCTTTTTTAGCAGGTTTAATTCACAACAAAGTAAACTGGTATCAACACTCTCATGATTGGTATAGGTACGCTGGCATGCAGGGTTGTGTGCTTGAAGTGACAATGCTAATAATATTCCATTGCTACACCTTATACAAATTTGACAGATCATCTTGTTTTTCATCAATTTCAAACAAAAAGCATTACATTATTAACAGAGACACAAAATGGCCTTTTTGCCTTAAAACTCATTACATTTCTAAAGAAATTATGAGCTATAATGGCCAATGGTGTCCACAACAACATTATTCTGAGATTGACCTTTGACTCCAGGTTCATGTAGTTCTTTCTCTTAACACTTAGTATCCCTGTACCATGTCTGAAACTGAATAGGTTATACACTCCTTATACATTGTCCAAAACACTGCGAAACCAAAGTATAAATATTTTTTACAAAGATGCAATACCTGGAAATTTTTCCTATCAATTAATCTTGAACAATCTGATAAATTTACAAAAATATATTTCCTAAAAATTAATTTACATCATAAATTTTGTTTATATGTAACTTTTAAACAGACAGAAGGAAATTTCATCTTAAATATGAAAGGGGGAGGGGCTACACCCAGGTGTCTGTATACTGCTTTATTGAAACAAATTTAAGGCTAGTAATACTTAAATGTAAATCAATCACAAACAGTAAATTCCATTTAGAAACAAAATGTCATGATGCGATTTTTTAATAAAAATGTAAATGCAGCTATACTTTATCAATGGGCATTACTGTAGTAAAATAAAGAGAGAAAAAAAATCTTTGGAACAATGGGGTTTTGAACCCAGGACCCTTATACTACAAGTTAGGTAATCTAACCACTAATCTACCCAGGCCAATGTAAATTATTTGGTAATATTGCTACATTATAAAATCTAAACCTAGTATACAACAACTCTTCATATCAAGGAAATGAAAAAATAATTTCAGAGAAAATGTTTGAAACATCGCATGTGTCCTTAAGGTATTCTACCCCTAATGAAGGGGTGATAGTTATTTTCAGCAGTTATACATTTAAAGTTATTTATTTGCTGAAAATACCAAATGTCATTTGATTAAATAAAATATATGAACACAACATAAAATGACTTTTAGTGTTAATCATATGAGTTATCCCCCTTGTCAAATTTGGAAAAATCATATTATTTTAAAAAATCTGCTTTTTTGACTTGTGCTTTTTGAGTACTCTAATATACTAGTAATATTATTTTGGATCTTTTACTGAGAGACTTCCTCCAAAACTTCATTTCTTTATTTTTAATCCATGAAAAATGTCTTCTTCCTGTATATTTCCCCATCTTTCCATTGTCAGATAATTTTTCAAGTGTCTCTCAGTAAGCCCCCACTTCAATGTCCTCTGTAGAAAATGTAAATTTTGCTAAAAAATTAACTCAAAACTAGGAGAGCAGAGGGGGTGTTTTAACTGTTCTCCCTGTGGAATTTTGGTACCA
This sequence comes from Ostrea denselamellosa, assembly GCA_024699665.1. Taxonomy (NCBI): domain Eukaryota; kingdom Metazoa; phylum Mollusca; class Bivalvia; order Ostreida; family Ostreidae; genus Ostrea; species Ostrea denselamellosa. Next base: position 16,160,503 of record JAMZEH010000055.1, read on the forward strand.
TATATTGAAAAGCATAAAAATCTGTTTTGTAAGAACACACACATTCAAAACTCTGGCAAAACAACAAAATGATTCATAACCAATTAAAGACTGTACGAACACAGTGTTTTTCATATCAATTTTGAAAGCTACCTTACAGCCTATTGGTTTGCAAAAAAATCATCAACATTATTGGATTTTTGAAATGTTTTAATTCTTTCATGTTTGAAAAATTGCATACATATATATGAAACTATTGATTAATTTTGTAATTATGCCTTTGTTTTGCAACCCTGTATCCTAATTAATGCTTTGAATTGTTTATGCAATATGGCATTCGCATCATAAAATCAACATCATACAAAGTTCTAAAAACACTTGATTTAATGATGAAAGCATTCTGTTACTATCCAATATTTTCCTTATCAAGATGCTTTTTCATAAAGTTGAAATAAAACTTTAATCATTTAATCTCCTTTGGAAATTTTGGCACCATTTTGGGAATTTTTGTGTGGGAAACAGCTGAATCATACATGTGATAATATTCAATCGCAAATATGTACAAAAGCTTTAAAAAAGTGTGATTTTGATTGAAAATCTGTACACAAAAAGTGGTACAAAATCTATACAAAATGTCAATCCCAAAATTGTTTTATACTCCTATAAATACTTTTAAGCATACAGTAACCATCCTGGAAGATATTTTCAAGAATTCCATGAGTGGTAATAAAATAGAAATATCTCATGAATATGGCATTTAATGTTACCTATCTGATAGTTGTTGACACCTTAATCATTTCATCATTTCTAATTTTAGTCATACATACATTGCATTTGCAAGAACAGAGAAAATTTGGGTGATCGCATTTGGTGACGCAATCAACTTACAATTAACAATAAAGTGATAATAGATTTTTCATCAATTATTTCAACATAATGTTTTAAAAATTAGATTTTAAAAATGTCATAAAGTCATAAAAGAGGCTTTTTTGGAAATTAACATTTTTATCCTCATATATATGTCTAGATAGCCTACAGTTACAAAATACAATTAAAGATTGCTTTTAATTTGTTTACCTTTAATTAATCCGGCATAAAATTAAATTTAAAAGATGCCAATTAGCAACGACAATGATGGCTTGCATTCCTCTTAAACAAAACATCTGTTTGAACTGTTTCTGACTACTGTGCAGCAGTTTTGTCCGAGATCCACAAAGTGTGTCAAAGTCCAACAAACAATGAAATTATATGCAATCAAAACATAATAATGGATTTCACTGGAGTGAATCAGCTCTTAGACTGAATTTATAAGGCTAGATCTGACAATCTGTACAATTTTTCATTTCACTTGAATTTTAATGAACTGGCGTGACAGCGTAAATGGGGTTGCAAAAGTGTGCAATTTTTTGTACAGTCTGTTGATATCAATGTATGCTGAATACAGGACTTTTGAGATATGGATCCACTTTGACTTCTAACGCATGTTGAATGTAACTGTAGGGAAAGTCACTTCAGAAATCTTGCAATATAAAGCTACACAACGTATATACTCACCTAAAAGTTGATCCGCCTATAAGTCGGTTGTATTTTTTGAGGTTGATTTGGAGGGATTTGCCATTGACCTAACTATAAGTTGGTACAATTTTTTGCCAGAATTGGTCAACAATTTTAAATCAAAGTTCTTCTGGTTTTACCTCATTTCAAATTCTATTTTGTGCAATATCAACATATTTTGTGTGTTTTTTAACAATTCAAATTCATATCATTGCAGAAATATATTATTCACACATGCTTAACAACTCAATAAACCTTCTCTTTATTATTCTTCTAAAAATACATTTTCAATATTCAGTCGGATTCGCAATTCCATCTTATCGATAAACGATAGAATTAATTACCGCTATGTAAGTCATTTAAAGAATGTATAATACACTTTATTAAATCCAAAATACTACTTTTTGTCTTGTAGAAAAATACCAATCGTCTTTAAACTCGCTTATAAGTCGGACATAGAATTTTTGACCAAAATTTGACTCCCAAAAAACTGATTTATAGGCGAGTATATACAGTAAAAAAATCAGAAGACACAATCTTTCCAAGAAAAGGGTCACTCAGTGTTTTTTCCACCAATTTTGGGTTGGGGCCCTTTCAATTGGGAAAAATAGCAACAAAACAGGAAAATTGGGAGAATTCATTTTTATTGAAATTTTATGATAGATTCGACCACAGGGGCTCTTCATGATCATTGAAATTAACACCATATACATCTATAATAGAATAGAGAGGATCAGTTCATGACAAGTCCCTGTTATTTGACCTGAATTTTCTCTGTGTTGTCAGATTTGGCATTGCAGTGAACTTCTGCCAATTCTACATTTACTTTTCGAAAGAAGGATGATATGTTTTGGTTTGACTCTTTTGTTTTAGTTTTTTTTTCCATAATTTTTTTTTACATAATACTTGCTGTTATGAGACATGATGACTACAAACTAAATCTAGCAAAATTATGGAAATTGTACGAGATATTCATTACTGGAAGACATGCTATATAAAACATAAATTTTGACAACTTGTACAATTTTTTTTTTAAATTACGATTGGTAATTTTGGGCCCTATAGTTGGGAAAAGATTAGGAAATTTCCAATTGAGCCCAGAAAAAAAACCCCACTATCACAACATTAACCATTCATAGGAAAACGCATTTGAGTAAATTATGTAAGTTGGTAAGGGAAATTAAATCTCGAGGACATAGAAATGAAAGACAATTATGCCGACATGGAAAAGGATATGAGTAACACCTTGCATCCTAAGATATGCATCTAAATGCATCCTTTTCTTTCCATCTGCTATACACTCAGGTACTGAGCACCAATAATGACTTACATCATCAGCACTCTACCTCTTTTTAGAACTGTACATAGTTCTTAATGGACCGTCTGCTAGCAAAACATTTGTATCAATGTCAACTATGCTCTACAATTAGATACTATCACTGGACTGCAGTTTACAATTGTCAAATGTAATTGGTCATTCCGGCACATCTTGAATGTATATAGTCTTATATATGAAAAACACTGGAATATAGTTAAAATTTTATGTTCAGTTTAACATTCTGAAATTGGGTAATTTTGAATGATAAATAAATGAAAATTTCAATCATTCAGGTACATTTTTATTCATTGTCTTTGGCAGTGTTTACAACAATGGGCACTAGAAAAGCTTCTTACACACTTATTTCTTGTGCAACTTCAACATTTCTATTTAGAAAGGTGATGAAAATAATAAAATCACATTACAATAACAGAATAACTCAAAAGGATTGATTGATTGTTGTTTTCCGCCATACTCAACAATTTTGCAGTTATCTGGTGGCGTCCAATTTATATTGATGGAGGAGAGAACTCAGATACCCGGGAAGAGACCACCGACCTTCCGAAAGTAAACTGGAAAACTTTCTCACATATATCGGCGCGAGCGAGAATCGAACCCGCGCCGACTAGAGGTGAGAGGCCTTGTGGTTTTGACCAACCACTCGGCCACGGAGACCCCAACTCAAAAGGAGTATTCGAAAAAATTATTGTAGCATTGTATGTCTGTACATTGCATTTTTCACAGCTCATGTGGTAATCTCCGAGAATCATCGAGGCTGGATGTTTGGACTGACGCCTCTTCGGAATAGGTATCCAGCCTCAAGAATCTTCCGATTGTCTCGCGCGAGATTTACTCATGATGCAACATTTTTCAACTTGTCATATCAGTTGTCGGATCGCCGGTTGACGATATAATTCTGAAGAGCAACAGAAAAAAATATATATACACAACACAACAAACAATTTGTGTTTTACCGTTTGTCCAGAATTACTTGTTTCATTCATTGACATTCGGTTTTGCAGCTTTTCGGGATCTCATCCGATCTGTCGAGAATATTCTTCTATCTATTTTCCGCACCTCGAACCCGATCGAAATCGCTAGTCGTGTGAAAGATTTTGAATGTTGGCCAATATAACATTGATTTTTAATGGGGGATCATGTGTGATGGAGATTTTAGTAAACTTTCATAAATCACTAATTATTTTGGCGATATCTTTAATATAGATCGCCAAAACCATAAACTCAAATGATGAGAAATCATCAATTCAATTATTGAGCGCTAGGCTTATAGTTGAATTAATTCATTTGATGAGAACAATAATTTATTTGATGCAATTATTAATTGAAATGATGAATGCAATATTCAGTTGAGGAGAACAATAAGAATAAGGATTGATATGTTGTGAGCCTCATATGTAAGGGTTTGAATTTTGGCGGACTTTTTGCATCATTTTTCAACATAATCCCCTTCAGTATTTATACACTTTTGCCAGCAATATCTAAGGGTCTCAATGCTCTTGACCGTTCAGAAAGTCCTCCACTGCATGTACGACGTCATCAGCTGATTGAAATTGGGTATCGGAAATGTCCATTTCAGTTTAATTTGGAAATAGGTGAAATTCTGATGGAGCGAGATCAAGCAAATAAGGCAGATGTTCAATCAATTTAAAGCCACAATCGTTAATGGCAGCGATGGAAATGACAGACTTGTGAACAGGGACAACACACCTTAACTGAGTTTTCCGCGGCGCTTGAGTTTAATATTTTCCCGTAATTGCTTCGCAAGTGATGCATAGTATATGCCACAGTAACTCACCTGTCATTCATAACAATATCATGGACTTTATTTACCATTTCTGGTGTTACAACAGTGACAAGCTTTCCAGTACTAGGGTCGTCCTCAAGGTTCTGCCTGTCGTGTTTAAATTCCGCCATCCACCTTTTCACTGTAGCGTATGAAGGGGCGTCTTTCTCTAGTGTTGTTACCACATCCGTATGGTGCTAAACCTTTCATATGCTAGACCTTTCTTGCACAAATATTGGATCACTGCTCTTTCACCGATTTTGTCCATTTTGCAAAAGTCGCTCGCCTTGTTTACTTGAGAGTGCTTCGATATAAACTGACCAAATGGTACCAGTCTACGGGTACACGACCTTAAATAGTTAAGGAATAGTAGGGCTGAAAAAGGACATCGATGGTAATCTCCTTCAATACAAGTCTCACAACATATCAATCAGCCCTCGTATCATAAATTATTTGAAGACATATTTTATTGAATTGTTATGCGCATCAACTGAATAACTGATGTCTTCAAATAATTAAAGATATCTTCAATTATTTAAGTTTCTGTTAATTTGACGCTCCATATTTAAACACTAAGTAACCAGTGAATGTTGTACTTTAGTTTAGTAAATCCTCGTTCAAACTGCATAAATAAACAGGGAGCTCTGGAGATCTATCATACAGACATTACCAATGTTTCATTTCTAAAAGTTTGACTAAAAACTGATTAAGAAATGTAGCTGATTTCGAATTTTACTTCTTTCACCAATAGAACACATTTTGATTTATGAAGATCGATATTTATGGATTGGATCTATTTCAAAGTTTGACTTTATATGGTCATCTGACCTTGTTTTTCAATCATAGCCACAATTATTATACATGTACTTATATCAAAACCACTAGCAGGTAGGAGAACTAAATCACAATGTAAAAATTCCATGATGAGGAAGTTTCTGAACATTTGGACGATATATTTCCATGTCAAAAGAAGACGCCGGTTTTATGAAGAATAATGACCCACTCCTTTTTTTTTTAATCCTTGATCAGCTACTGATATCATTATGATATGAAATTGCATCATATGATATGGAATAATTAAATGCTATTTTATTACCCATATCTTGACAACTCATACCAATCCCTTTTAGACATCATATTACTCTGCTAGGACAGAAGCCATTTTTTCAACGGGGGTCTCTTTTTTTTCTTCCAGGTATAACATATAGAAAACTGACTCCCGAGTCTTTTTTCTACAAAATAATCAAATTTTTTTTTACGTCTTGGGTATGTGTGTGTCTTTTTTCAATGCGGATCAATATTCTATGGGGTTCATTATTCTTCTTTACACCAACCCAAACTAGCTTGATTTAAAAGCTCCCTTGCGTGCTCTCTGGCTCGTGTATGCTAGAGAAAGCATACTTTAAGGAACAATAAATTCGAATATTTTACCGTTCTATTTGTATAAATACCGAGTGTATTTTTGTTATAAATTAGGTTCTTATTGAGGACCAATTATAAGACCACAAGGCTGTAAGTCACAAGTTCTTGTTTCGTAGCAGTTTTCAAATTCATTCTTTTTATCTTTTTATGGATTTGACACGTTTATCTCTATAAAGAATAAAAGAAAACCTCATTTCATTATCAATACTACAAATTTCACTAGCTTCATCAACTCTAGCAGTATGTATGGATCACCAACTGGTTTGATGACGTTGCCATTTTTGAAACCGACAAAGCGCAAGAAGAATCTTCAACAACCCACCATTACTGAAACAGCTGGTTGATAGTAATATACAGTCAGTATAAATATGAACTATATATAATGCTCATATACAGCCGTTTTACATCTTCAAATTCAAAATGAGATAATTACTTTCAGAAAACCTGTTATATAAAAAAAAAAATGGAGTAAGAGAATTTATATCCTTATCAATTAAGAAATGTTTTGATTGTTGTTTTTTTTAAAGAGTGGTTTTTGTTTCATTATCAATACTACAAATTTCACTAGCTCACCAACTGTGACAGTTTGTGTGGATCACCAACTGTGTTTGAGGAAGTTGTCATTCTCGAAACTTGGATTTTGAATGAAAACCGACAGAGCGCATGAAGAATCTTCAACAACCCACCATCACTGAAACAGCTGGTTGATAGTAATATGCAGTCAGTATAAATATGAACTATATATAATGCGCATATACAGTCGTTTTACATCTTCAAAATGAGGTAATTACTTAAAAAAAACTGTTACACCAAAAAATTTAGAATAAGAGAATTTATATTCTTATCAATTAAGAAATATTTTAATTGCCTTTTTAAAGTGATTTTTGCTGTGTAGCACATGTGTTATCGATGATAAAGTTACAATGTAGTCAAGTTTTTGCTTGAGCAAGACATTATTCAATTTAGAACTTTCTCTGAACAGGTGCCTTGGAATTCTTTTAGTGACAGTCACTGGATTCGTCCTTTCTTCGGACATTTGTAAGTCGCGGGCACCTGCTGGCCACGTCAATGGTTGTAGTGTCCCTTCCTTCTTGCCTCACCCTTTCATTAGAATCTTTACGCCTTCTTGTAATAAGCACGATGTCTGTTATGATTGCGTGAGTACAGATATATAAAATGTTATTAGTGTATGGATATTTAGAACATATTATGTTTTCGTAAAATAAAACAAGAAAACTATGAACCAATACCAGTATCTATTCGTACACTTACATTTTGTTGATATCTTTTTCATAGAAAAACCAATTTTTGAAAAGTAAGAAAAAAAAAATATTATGATTATATTTTTTCAGAATACGATTTTTATATCCACTCAAAAATAAATTTTTCATGAAAGCTTCAATGCAGTTAATACGAATATTCAACCGAGATTTTATTTCCTTACATATAAATGTGGTCGGGTTATGTGTAAACGTACTATGTTGAATCAAAGTCAGTGTTGATTGAGATTTTATTCTGTGTTAACTCTCCGTCATATTTAAATCATTGTTAAAAATACACTTTAATAACTATGTTTCAAAATCTAAGAAATTCTGCATTAGAGGGTGTAAATTGAATAAAATAAAACATTACGTAAAATTATAATAGAGCTAAAGATGTATGTTTTTGTATGAGACATGGGGAAAAATGTGTATGTAGTTATGTTGTATCATATTGTACATATGCATGACTTGTATTTCAAACAAACAACGGATGTAATGAGCAAACAGCATACTTCAGTAAAATTCAAGAACTTTATACAATTCTTTGATTATGAACATGCCACTAAATTTTTACTCTGCACGAATCTTAGACACAGCTGTACTTTAAAAGCATGTGCAAGATTAGTCAAAGATCGTATATCTGCTGAAAATCATCGTCGTCATCATCATCATACTTTGCAGATACTTGTGGAGTCCAAATTAACATAACTGAAATAATTAAAGATATCTTTAATTATTTGAAGATATCATCAACTTAACTGTTGCTCTCATCAAATGATTTAATGCGCGCATCAAATCAATTATTGCTCTCATCAATTGAATTAATGCGTGGTTCAATTCAATTATTGCTCTCATTAATTGAATTAATGTGCACATCAATTGAATTGATGAGAGTAATAATTTATTTATGCGCGCATCAATTCAATCAATGCTCTCATCATTTGAATTAATGTGTGCGTATGAATTCATTTAATTAGAGCAATAATTTATTTCATGCGTGCTTCAATTCAATTATTGCCCTCATTAATTCAGTTGATGAGAACACCAATGTGGTGGAAATGTTGCTTGGAAAAATTAAATTAAAGCTGATATAAATTAATTGGTGATCTCTTTAATTCAATTGAAGATATATCCAATTAACTTACAATGCTTTTGAATAAGGAATTAATGCGGGCATCTATTCCTTTTAACAATTTAATTAAAGAGATCATTAATTCAATTGTGGATATAATGAATTGAAGATATCTCTAATTTAATATACAGTTGCTCTCTCTGAAAGAATTATTACATCAAATGAATACATAATATCATTAATTCAATTGAAGAGAGCAATAATTCAATTATTGCGCGCATTAATTGAATTATTGTTCTGTAGCTTGCATCAATTCAATTGTTGATATCATCAATTCATTTGAAGAGAGCAACAATTCAATTAAAGCGCGCATCAATTCGGCAGACTAATTAATGCTATCATCAATTCAATTAATGCTCGCAATAATTCAGAATTGAAGATATCATTAATTATTTGAAGAGAGCATTAATTGAATTACTGCGAGCATCAAATGAATTGATGATATCTTCAAATAATTAACGATATCTTAAATTATTTGAGTTTATATTAATTTGGCGCTCCATATGTTTTGTAGGCGGTTCGTCATGGGATCAACAGAAAAAAATGCGACGAATTCTTCCATCGAGAGATGAACGCAGCTTGCTCAGAAAGACGCAAACGATTTTTGTTTAACAGTCTTCGAGATGACGCTTGCCGACTTTCTGCTCAGTTATATTTTGACGCAGTGCGTCTTGCTGGAGCCACGCATTTCCTGCACTCCTCTCCTGAATACTGCGAGGAAGAGTGGGTAAAGCAGTGCTTGCCTAACGTGTAGAGTGCATGTTCAATTAATAAAAATCCGTGCTGTCATAAATCTGAAAGCTCTGTTTTCTGTACTCTCATGAATATAATTGGAAGGGAACAATTGACCAGTGATGAAACACTGATCACAGAGGGGGTGGGGGGTCATTGTAGGTATCTACATTCATCTAGCTGGAATTTTCATCTATATTTTTTCCGGTTACGATAGGAAGACAGACATTTACAACCTATAGGTGAAACAGAAAGAATCAGTCAAATGCAATATGATTAAAATTAGATCATTTGATACTTTGTAATGTTCACTGATCCCATAACCTGCCGGGTTTGTAGGGGGAACTGCAGTGAAGAACGCTGCACCAGCTGGTTCCACTTGTGGACAAGTGCCTGGGCTGTGGAGAAGCTCTCAGTCCTTTCAATGATGTTGTCTGACCATTTCTTTCTCGGTCTGCCTTGCCTTCTGTTCCTTGTAACATGGTTTGGAGAGCCCATCTGATCTTGTGACATGTCCACCCACCAAAGCTTCCTCTTCTTTACTGTGGTCAGTAGGTCTTTGTAGTGCCTTACTTGTTGGATGATGGTTTGTCGGACTTCTTCGTGGGTGACGTGGTCCGTGTATGAGATGCCAAGGAGTCTTCTGAAGCGTCTCACCCCCATTGCATGGACCCTCCTTTGCAAGTCTGCATTCAGTGTCAGGATTCGCATACATACTGGAGAATGGAGGTGGTCAGTGTATGCAGTAGCTTGAACTTGGACCCGAGAGAGATGTTTCGATCTCTCTAGGTGGTCTTGAGCTTCGCCACTCGTCTACCATTTGTGCAGCTCTTGCGAGGATTTCGGTCTTTGAGCCTTCTTCACTAATAATGGCTCCAAGGTACTTGAAGTTGTCGACAGTCTCAAGTTCTGTTCCACTGACTGTAATCTTGATTTTTGTCATCTTGGCACTAATTTCCATGTCGTATCTGGATTTGAATTCAGTTGATTCACTAGGTTGGCTAGGTCCTGTTCATTTTCCAGCCAGTCCAATCATATCGTCAGCGAACCTGAGGTTGGTGACTGTTCGTTCTCCAATGCTGGCTGGGCCAATGTGGTCTTCTAAAGCATCAGTCATTATACGCTCAAGGAAGACGTTGAATAATGTCGACGACAGGATAGAACCTTGACGGACTCCTACTGAGGTACGGAACTATTCTCCCACCGCTAGTGACTTTCTTGTACAGCTCTTTGATGGTCTGGATGAACTTTTGTCCTATGCTATACGTCCTCATTGTGGCCCATAGTGCGCCATGCCATACCCGGTCGAACGCCTTCTTGAAGTCAATGAAGACGTGTATATAATTATGTCCTGTTGATGCTAGCTGTACCTCTCACACAGAACTCACTTGTTGAACATCTGTTCTGAGGTACTTCTGTTTGGGCGAAAACCTGCCTGTTCTTCCGCAATGATCTCTTCCGCCTGTGGTTTCAGCCTCACTTCACTTTACTGGTATGGCTTATGGGGCTGATTGTTCTATAATCCTGGCATTGCTGAAGATTACCTTTCTTGGGGAGCGTAATTATGAGTAATCAGTCCAAGGTGTTGGCCACCCTCCGGTCTACCAGATTTTGTTGCAAATTCTTGTGAGAATATCGGTCACTGCTGTTCGCCCGTGTTTAATCAGCTCCCTGGGAGGTTGTCTGTGCCTACAGCTTTTCCATTTTTCAGCGATTTGATTGCTGTCTCAACTTCTTCATGAATGTAATGACTTCCATCAAAATGAGGAAGTGACTCCAGAAATCCCGGCACATGACAGTACGATATGAATACCTACTGCAAAAGTTTCAAACGTTGGGAAAATAGTGGGGTTTTTTTTTACCACTGCGTAAACTCAGGTGACCTATTGAATTTGGTCTGCGTCTGCGTTATACGTTAACAGCCGAACACTTCTAACTTCTTGATTAACTACCATTCTAATTCCTTTTCAGATTTGGTATGAAGCACATTTGGGACAAGGAAGGGGTGGTGGTGGTAAATTGTAAATTTCAGGAGTCCTGCACCATAGGGGCCGAGAAGGGCAACAACTCTCAAAATCGATTACTTTTCAAAAATCTTCTATACAACCACATGTGTAAGAAAAAATAAATGTTTAGTGATGTAAAGCAGGAAGGCCTCCACCAAAATTGTAAATTTCATGATCCCGAGATAGAAGTTCTGACTCCAGAGTGGGGCCAAACTCGGTATATAATATTTTTGTGCAAAACATTCAAAACATCTTCTTTGATGCTATTGATATTAAATTAAAACTAATATTTAGAATGCGCATGTAGCCTTTTATCATTAAATGTGTTAACAATTGAACATTTTAAACTTTATCTTGATAAAGTACCATTCCAATTCTTTTGAAATTTGGTATGAAGCATCTTTTGGACAAGAGGGCCATAAATTGTAAATTTTAAGACTCGTGCACCCCAAGGTTTTGGCAAAAACTGCCGGAAACTGACCAGTTTTCAAGAATTTTTTTTTTCTACAACCGCATATCTCTAACAAAATCTACATGCATAGTGATATAGAGCAGGAAGGCCTCTACTAAAACTGTAAATTTCCTAATCCCCAGGATAGAAGTTCTGACTCCAGGGTGGGGCCAAACTTGGTAAAGATAGCGCATATGCTTAAATCATTTAAATTTTTATGTTATTGATATCAAATTGAAACTAAATAGGCAGAAGGAATAGGTAGTCCTTTACCAAAATTGTGAATTTCATGATCCTAGGGGGTTTGGTTCCACGGTGGAACCAAAATTATTATAGTGATTGTTGTCTTCACCATTTGAGAGACTGAATAAGTATAAGCCTAAATGCATATCTAGGAAAAACAGAAAAGGGTGTACCAAAATTGTGAATTTCGCAACTCCAGGGTTTTGACTTATGATGGGTCCTTAGTCATATTGTGTTAATGTTACATATCTTATACTATGTAAAATCTTCTATCAAGTTTCAAGGACACATCTTGCTTGATACTCTTGCATTCAGAACAGGATTTCCCCCCTACATCTCGTAGCCCTTGGGACTAGTGATATTTTTAATTGACCCAGTTGCACGAATGTTAGATAACTTTAACTAACAGTTAACGTGTCATTAACTCAAGTGATAATTAGATGTTATATGTTAACTGTCAGGTAAACTTAACTGACATTTGTGCAACTAGGTCCAGGTGACCGATACGGCCGTATCACTGGCCAAGAGAATATGTCTGTTAATTAATTAAGAGCATTGGATTTTAAAATAATCAATGTTACCTTCAGTTATTTGCGTTTATGTTCATTAGGCGCTCCTTCTCGTTGGAACATGCAATTTTCGACAAACTAAACCGAGACAAAAACAAGCTCTTTACAACGTATAAATTGACCATGCGTTTGAAATGTTAGTGCAGTAGAGACAGTAAATATTAATATTGTATGCTTTCTAAATCTCGGCAACCTGTAGAGATAAAGGGTGAACAAATAAGCCCCAGCAGTACCGTAGACTACCCAATAGGACGTCTATCAAAGGCTGTGGTTGTACACTCGTCCGGACAAGTGTATAAATGTTTCACAGAGTATAGTAACATTTACATGTACGGCAAGGTACAAACTGAAGATCAATGTGCTTTTTCAAGAGCTGGCTGGTGACAAATGTACCTTTTTGCGGTACAAATTTCATTTTTGTTTCCACCAACACATCAAACTATTTAGAAATTGTTATCGCAAAATTTGATCCTTTGTGCTTGAAATGCATCGGTAGTATTTTTCTATTTTAAAATCTCTATATCCATCCGAATATCGAATTTAAAGATTTAATGTAATTTGTAGATATACCTCATGATCTAATTTTTCATAACGATATATATATATATATATATATATATATATATATATATGTGTGTGTGTGTGTGTGTGTGTGTGTGTGTGTGTGTGGTGTTAAATTTAATGTAACGCGCGCATCAATTTAATTATTGGTCTCATTAATTCAAAGAATGCACGCATCAATGTGGTGGAATTATTGCTTGCAACATTTGATTTGGAGCTCAGAGGAAATTTTTTGATGATCTCTTTATTTGAAGACATCATTATATGCAACGTTTTTTTTTTTTTGTTTTTTTTTTTTATAAGGACATCAATTCTTTTCAAGAGAGCAAAAATTCAATTAGTTGCACGCATCAATTATATCATTAATTCAACTGAAGAGGGCAATAATTCATATATAGCGCGCATTAATTCAATTGAAGAGGGCAATAATTCATTTATAGCGCGCATTAATTGAATTATTTCTCTCTCCGATTGAATTCTCGCATAGCGCGTATCAATCAACTACTGATTCCATCAATTTATTGGAAAAGATAAATTCAATTACAATGCGCATCAATTCAGCAGAATACGTTCAAATTCGTTATTATCTTTGAGTCAAACGACTCATTAAATACAGAATAAGATTATATGATGTATAAAAACATCACACAAGAGAGTATACATCAATAGAACAAAGACTAAATTAAACATCTCTTTTTGTGCATGCTAAATACAAGTTAAATTAACCAATTCTTTAACATTTTGAACACTTGTTGATTGAACCAGTCTGAAGGCACTCGACCGTTTATAATATCTTTTGATGTATTTTGATCTCGGTTCATTATAGAGTGGACTTTTAAGTATACTACAACAGACAAGCTACAATTCTCACAATACCTTTGTTTTCACAATGTCTTCCTCTTTCGATATTCAGATTATGAAATAATTCAGAAAAAGTAATGGTGCCAACAATTCAACTAATGCGCACAAAGATTTAAAGATATCGTTACTTAAGACATCTTTAATAGAATTGGTGCGCGCATTAAATGAACTGATATCTTCAAATAATTAAAATATCTTCAATATGTCAGTATATGTTGATGTGGCGTTTCATATATCATTCAAAGTCAATTAAAGTGCGCCAAAACCTATTTTCCTTGTCACAAACATTTTTTTATGACAGGAAACCGACGTTTTAATTGTTTTGGGGGTTCAACATCAAGGTATGGCCGGTTAGTAAATAACGATATTACTATATATTGATCCCATTTACTATACAAAACTGAAGGATTTCTGAGCCTGGTTTGACAAAAATCTGGATGTTACAAACAAGGGTGATCGTATTCCGATAGGAAAAACAATCTAGAATCCCCAATAAAGAAGGCAAAATAATGTTTTCTAGAACAATAAAGGGATAGGCAATACATTTCTACCTATCATTTTCTCCCCAAACAAAGTGTTACAAAACAAATTCTGAATGTCCCATTTCATGCAGTGACTTGGATACGATTTTCTTACAGTTACAGTGAAGATGTATTTGGAACTTACGGTTACGTTACGGATAAAATTGATCATACAGTTACCAAACTATGGAAGATTTAATGATTCACAGGCAAAAGATAACATGTGTGGGGGAAAAAAATCACGGGTTTCAAAAATTTTCCATTTAATTGTGAATTACGTTACGCAACTTTCACACAGTATCTGAATGCCACACAAACTGACTGATATTAGCACTAACGTTAATCACAAATAACACAACGGCAATGCCTTTAGCTGCTCTAATTATTTTGTTATTCTTAATTAAAAGTAAGTGCGTGAACTATGTTATAGTGAATTACGTTATGATCAATTTATTTGAAATCGTAAAATAGTCTTTTCCATGAGCAAACTTACTAAGAATCTTCGTCACTGACACTGTCTGTCATACGGGCACTTGTAGAAAGGAAGTTTACTCGCGCGAACGAGAGGTGTACGAGAGGTGTAAATAATGTTAACTATAAGTATGCTTGTTCTTAACAAATGAAAGAAAGCAGTGGAATAGCTGTTTGGGACACATCCTGTTTCTGCGATACATGTTTTGTAGACGGGAAAGAGGTGTTAGCTTGTGACATGTTTGAGGGGGGTGGATAATTCGTAAAATGATTGAATGGTTGTATATAGTTTAATGGCCCTCTTCACGTATGTGAATTACGTTACATTGTTTTATCATACAGGCTTATTTAAGAATATAGTTTATCGTTAAAACCTATTAAAATTCAATGGAGCTTCGAACAGCCGCCAGTCTAAACATTTTTAAATCACAACTAAAAACTCATCATTTTAGAAGGCCTTTCTTTAAGTGTATTAATATCAACAGGATTTATAGTGCTTTTAAGTTTCTCACATTTTTATAGTTGGAGTTATAATTTTAAGATTTTTTTTTTTTTTTTTTAATATTAAAATGTCCAATGTTAATTTGTCTTGTTTTATCATGTGATTTGCCATACCTTGTAAAGCGCTTTAGAGTTTCCTTTAAGATAAAGCGCTATATAAATGTTATTATTATTATTAATGGACACTATAGAAATTTTGTGTGTTTGTTGCTGAATTCGTCTGTAATAAGTAATAGTTCTGCCTTTTCAGAATATATACAGCTAATGATTTCTCTTGTTATTTGACAGGGCGTGCGAAATGTGACTTGATCTGGTGTTTAACAATCATAATAATTTAGAAATATATTTATGTTATCATATGCAGAGATATTGCAATGAGTATTCTTATTTTCCATATTTTAATTCGTGAAAACGTCGCTGTTAATCAATAATAAAGATGGGTATATCTTTTATGGACGAATGTGAAGTACGTTACAAAGACGACCATTTTCTCAATACTAAAAATAAAGATTCCCTTTGAATTTCAAAGTAGAAAAACTTTTGAATGTCTTTTTAAAAACGTAGAAGCGAAAATACACGTCTATCTTTTTGTTATAGTATGTGAGTCTATCCAAAGAATAGATAAAGTGCGATTTCCTCTAAAACTATTTTGCCTTTTTTCATCTTTCATCTAATATGGACCACTTTAGAAAATATGATAAATTTTGAATTACATTTTGGTTTTTAACTGCATAGTTATTATATCTCTATCAAATAATAATATTCAAAACACTATTTCGAATACTATAATGATAAATATTTTAAATTTTGAACATCATATAAAGAAATAACGTAATTCACCGCCAAAATTACACTAGGTTTGTTTTAAATGTGTATAGAATATAAATTTTGCTTTTAAGAGCTGTTGCATCAACTTGCATGTGTTTTCTAATTCTTCGAATATTGCATTATCGAAATTAAAACATCTCCTTTGTTTTCAGTGTCGAAAATTCTCAGCCGTTTTTTTTTTTAACTATTTGGAACACTATAATTAACTTTGGATGATATGCAGATCTCGTATTACACGGGGATATATATTCCATAAGCAGCTATAAGGCAAGTGTAACATGTACAAAAAGCTCAAGAAATATTGAATTGGAACCATTCTTTTATAACATCGTAGATTCCCACTGTTTCCGTAATTTAGCGATCAATCATATCTCACATGTATTATGTATAGAATTTGTACTATGTGATTTTGCAACCTAATAAAAGCAACAACAAAACAATTTCTCTCCAGAACAATAAAAAAAAAAACAAACCAAAAACCAAAATAAAAAAACCAAAAAACAACCCCCCCAACTCCCCCTCCCCCCAAAACAAACAAAAACAACACACACACACACACACACAATAAACAAACAAAATGAAAGAAAGGATATGCGATTTTATGGACAATTACTCGGCAGAGCCATTCCTTTACCTCCACTCTCCCTCCCACCACTCTGTATAGCAACATGATTTCATGACTTTTATTTTATAACCAAACCAGAAGTTGTATACCTAAACAATGTTAACTCCCAAAATACCCCCCCCCCCCCCCCAATAAAATAACATATTATAAAATAGATTTATTTAAATAGTTCGTCCTAGTAAATGTAGACATATATATGAAGTTAATAATCAGTTAGTCACAGTGTGTCTTTATATATCCGGGTATCGGCGAGTATCATGGAGTCATTCATTAAAATGCTCTCAAACCATTAGAAATATAGTATTTGGACGTAGTATATAAATTCACACAGAAGAGTTATTATCTAAGAAATGAACAAGGAAAAGTTCTTAGAATATGATACAATGTCAGTTCGTATCTGTAGATCAAAGGTGTGTTTATTATTTAAAGAAGGGATCAATTTCCATGGGAAATTTCGTTTCAATACAGCGTAAAAAATATTTGAGTACCGTCTGTGCTTAACAGGCATACTTTTTACCAAAATGATTATGAATTTTAGTGGGAGATAAGACGGAATTGACGGAAATACGCGTACCGTTGATATTTTTGGAAACTGTTTCCTTCTGTAGGCCTTTCTCTAGTTTACTTGAGATTTTTCCTTATCTTTCGTAATTTATCCATTGAGGAAACTCTCCGAGCACGTGACTTCGTGGGAGAGGTGATATAAAAGCCGATGTACGATCTAGATCCTAATTTCGATCAGAAGGATTATGCGACTTCTCGCTGTTCTTCTGTTTTTCGTTACCGCCAGCAAGGCGGTGACATTTTCGAAAAGGGCATCTGGAGGTAGGTGTAACCTTTAAACACTTGAACTTTGAACTGATGAAGATGCCACCAAATGTGACTGGAATAAGGATAACTTAGGCAGTAACGATTTACAGTGTAATGATTTCAAACGGAACATACTGTAAACTTTGACCTATAAAAACACGGACATTGCTGACTTCTTAGAACTTTACACGTATCTGGAATCCTAACTAAACTATTTTCACTCAGAACTAATCGGTGTTTTGGGAAGTGGTCAGTCATGAATGAATATAATATCAAGAAATCGCCAATTCAATTTTGCTGTTTTCGCCAATTAAAAACTCTCACGAAATGCCGAATAAGACTTTGGTCTTCTTAGCAGATAATCATCGATTACTAGTCAATGCAGTATTAATTACTATAGCAAAGGCTAAAGGTTCCTTGAATTTATCTCTAAAAACTTTCTTAGAACTTCATCATAAACATTGAGTAAAAATGGATACTCCCAATGACATCAACTCCGCAGTTAAAAGAGAGGTCACCTTTGTCGTTATCTAATCTCCCGCGTTCACTTGTACTTATATTTTTATATGTTAATTGTGAAAGATTTCGCAAAATTGGAATTTACGTAATACAAATTATTAATCTGCATGCATATATGTATATATTATCTTCATGTGCAATTAAAACTATAGATAAGGGATGTAGCTAATGGTAGACTGACGGCCATGGAAGTTCATAATTGTTCTACAGACTTTCCTTAACGTATTCAATGTATAACGTTATTTCATATCTAGTAAATGGATGGTGGTATGTTTGTAATCATGGTATCATTTTGAAGGGTTCATCAAATAAAAATAATCCACCATAGAAATTTTCTGAATTTTGATTACTGCTTGATATTTTACATTGAAGTATATGGGAAGAGCATATTTTATTAACATAGTTTTAAAAGAAATTATATTTTCATATAAATTTTTGGGTAATAAGTTTCATACACTTTCTCTTTATGAACATATGAAATTAAATTAATCATTTATCACGCATATTTTTAGAAAATTAGATTTTTAAAAATATTTTTACCAAGGACGAGTAACTCTTCAAAAAAGTCCCAAGTACAAAAAGGTCATTTTCCACTCATGTACCAGTCATGTGAATTTTAACTATTTCACTTTATCATTATTTAATGATAAACATTTATGTTGATTCAAATCGTTCAAAATTGTTCATTATCCTTTTATACATTGAATACCTTAATTATCAGGGACGATTCGATTTACGAAGTTTTACAATGAATTTTACCCTTTTTGTGCTTGTTTTATGTACCGTGAATTCATCGGTGCCGTAGTTTAATTTGCATGACAATTTTCATCAGTTAATTCCTTTTAGAACCACGTGTGCCTAGGAATATTTTGTTGGTTTCAGTTGCCCATTTTCTCATCAGGGGATGCGTTACTCAAGCTCGCTTACGCGTACACAAGTGAATCTTATGTAATGCGCTCTCTGGTAGGAGAGTGACAATTATCGCGACTATGCATTGCGGTACTTAAAAGTAGGTTTCTAAAACGGAGTTAGTTTGTAGTTGTCGGTGTGCCCTTAACCAAACTGTAGATTACAAGTCCAGAGTCCAAGTTTTTAACAAGTTAATCCGCAGAATTTGTTATACAGTGATATATATCTCAGAATGGAGCTTTCGCATCTTGACAGTAGACACATTTGAGATGTGCCGTTTAGTAACAGAATGCAGCCATGTTCCATGATCATGTCATGTTCATAATTAATTACAGCAGGAAGTTGATAGAGTTTCTTACTTTACACGCTGACTGTCGTCAATCGTGACTAGTGGCCATTGCCTTGACACCCATTATCAACTGGAAATGTATAATTAGAGCAGTTAGATTGTTTTACGTCCCGTCAAAGCGAACGTTCTAACCACTGGGCTATCGCAACCCTTTAAGAGTAGTTAGATCGATTGTATATTGTTTAACGTCCCTCTTGAGAATCTTTCACTCATATCGAGACGTCACCATTGCCGGCGAAGGGCTGCAAAATTTAGGCCAATGCGTAGCGCATATGGATTTTGAGCAGAGAGGGATCTTTATTGTGCCACACCTGCTGTGACACGGGGCCTCAGTTTATTCGGTCTCATCCGAAGGACCGGCCCATTTAGTCGCCTATTACGACAAGCAAAGGGTACTGAAGATCTATTATAACCCGAATCCCCACGGGGTCAGATTAGTTAGAATGTTTAGTATTAAATGTAATGGATGAACAGTATAATACTAGTATTTGGTATTGACGCTATATATTATACGTTCATTAACGAAAAAGGGACATTTCATTGTAGATCAATGAATATAAAATTTATTCCTCGCCGAACTCCAATTCATAACCTTCAGAATACACCTCAATCTCCAGAGCTAACCAGACAGGCAGCAAACCTTATATTTATTATCTTCCACTGGAAGTAGTGACAATATGTAAATAATCCTCACCCCAAGTTTACATTGACAATTAGTGTAGCTCTACTGAACCCAATATCCAAGGAAGCCATGGATATATCGAGTTGTCCTTTGTCTGCATGTCTCTGCGTGGCAAGTCACCGTGGCCATACTTGGAATAAACGTATCTGAAGTGATTCTCATTGGAAGAATCCAATCCAGCTTCCTCGAAATTGGTAAAAGTAAAAATGTTTTACAATGGATAAAGATCAAAGTTCCGACAGAAATATCATGGCCCTCGAATGGCAGTGAGACTTTCATTGCCCTGGACGTCTTAGTGCCAATTTGCCACGCCTGACTGGTCCAGAATCGTTGCAACTCTTCGGAAGCAAGCGGAATTCTATGATTTGTGGTTTTTGTTGTTTGAGCAGTTTGTTTCCAGTGTCCCCCCCCAATGGTCCAACTGGCCTAATAATAATGCCCAAAGCAAACTCGACTTCTCAAAGAACAAACTACATAACCTCATTGGACAAACAAACACGAGACTTTGAAGGTGCTGAGTATTTGTGAGTGTTGTTGTCAGGGGCCCTTTACCATGACACACCGTGTAATTCTAGTTTTTTGCCTTACACGGGACCTAGTTTAAAGCCAAAGTCCAGTCTTATGTGGCACCGTACTTCTGGTCACGTGACAACGCTATAATTAAAAGTACTTGATACTGATCATGCCTACAAGTAATATTTAGTATATGTTATTATATAAACAAGTAATATTTAGTATATGTTATTATATAATAAGGTATGTAAAACAAACGCGTGTTCTTTCTCTCCTTTCTTATTACTAGTATTTTTTAAATATTTTTTAAAAATTTATCTATAAACACTGAACTTCTGATTTTGGTGTTTATGTACAGAGGAAGATGACAGTGTATAAAAATATTAATACTTATATCACAATGTTACTTTGTCACTTTTACAGTAGTATAAATAATGAGATTACCGTGTGCCCTGGTGGTGCACTCTTACTACATGCTCATGTGTATCGTGTTTTTACATAGCGAAACACTCAGAAACACCATATTCAATCCAAACACCAGTGTGAGAATTCACCCTACCCACACATTCATTTTCAAGGAACGTACATATTTTTAAAATCATAACTATTCCAGGCCCATCGAGTTCACAATAAATCAACTACATAACTATCTGTAGTTCGGGTAATATAAATGTGAAAAATTACTGTCTGACATGCTTCGTACCTTTGCACACTGATTTTGACTATGGATTACTACGCTTGCCTGATCAAGATATAGGGCTCACAGCGGGTGTGGTCGGTCGATAGGGTATGATTACTCCTCCTAGGCACCTGATTCCCACAGGGGTCTGTATTTGCCCTACTCTTAATTCTTTATACGAGTCAGGGGATTGATCCTGTTCGTTATCTTCACCTTTTTCATGCGCAACACTGTAATGAAGCTGATGTCGTTTATTAACTGAAAATAAACGAAAAAGAAAAAAAAATGCTTAATAAATTAATGACCAGAAATAGTTGACTAGGGATTTCACAAAACATCGCAAATTATGATGAGCATATATATATATATATATATATATATATATATATACATTACACACTGTGAGAAGAGAAGGTGTACGTGAAGTTGAATACGTACTTCCCACTGGATAGAAAAAAAGATTCCCTTACCTCTATTACTTGCCATTGATAAGTTTCTAACTCATTCATTTTATTTTTGATAATACGTTTTCAGAATAAAAATTTTCCTATTTTACAAACTACCCTCCATTGATTTGATAACGGGCATATATTTTCTTAATTTACTTTTGTCAACGGGCATAAGATTTCTTATTTTTATTTTATTTTTCACGACGCGTGTCCATTTATTTATTTATTTTTTCAACCCACAATTGACAAAATTAGAATTTGAAATGAGGGAATAAAATTAAAACTTTCGCCTCGAATAAGAATAGAATGCGATATGCATAAGAATAGAAAAACCATTAAACTTTTCGACCTTATCATTGACTTTGGGAACTCATTCATCTGTT
Organism: Ostrea denselamellosa; assembly: GCA_024699665.1. Classification (NCBI taxonomy): domain Eukaryota; kingdom Metazoa; phylum Mollusca; class Bivalvia; order Ostreida; family Ostreidae; genus Ostrea; species Ostrea denselamellosa. Next base: position 16,182,636 of record JAMZEH010000055.1, read on the forward strand.
TAGTTGGATTAGGAGTGACTGAATAGAAACCAGAGTTAGGAGATAGGACATGTCATTCTATATTAATCGTTACTTTCATTTTGTACGATAGGAATGTAGATAAAAATGGCTTTTGTATAAAATGCACTTGTAAGGCGGTAGTCTTACAGAAGCTTTCTTTTTCTTTTTTAAAGCAAAGGCTTGGCATGTGGTGCTTTGATAACGGGCATGAGTTTTCCTATTTTATAAATTACTCTCCAGTGAGTTGATTGCGGGCATAAATGTTCCTATTTTACAATTTACTCTCCATTGAGTTAATAACGAACATAAGTTTAATAACCTCCAGTCCCCCCTCCCTCCTCTTTACCTGGTCCGATATTGCCCCCTCTCCTTATTATACATTGTGTCATAGGCAAATATTAGGTGTAGCTTTCACGAAAATGTCTATCCTTACCGGGATACCCACTGTAAAACAAGGTCGTAAACTGACCCTTACTCTGGGGGAAGCAGTTAATCAGGTGGGGGGGGGGGGGGGGGTTCTGGACAGGGTTTTGTGCAAACTCTTTGCATCTAGGGCGAGACCTTGATATTCGGAGTATTTGCAATGCTTTATAAGGGGTATGGCTTGTAAGTACTCTGCTACAAGAGCCCGGGTTAACGTACCCACGATCGTTATATACCACTGTAATAAAAAAAAAAAAAGGAAAATTAAAATGTATTGAAAATTATATATATATATATATAAATTAATAGTATCGCTGCTGGACCTCTAGCTGGCTGGAGTTGTCTTCTAAGTAGCTACATCTATTCAAGAATCTATTATCTTTTTGAACCCCAAAGCTTGACGGAATAAGTTATATATGAGTATAGAAAGAAGTTTTAGTAGGAAGTCTTGCCCTGAAAACTATCTGTATGGTTTTAACACAAGCATATTTCTCCGGATCTATGGAATTTACAGCCCTGGGAGATTTCAGGTTTCATTCCCGCGGACATCAAATTTATAGACTTTGTCAGTTAGACAGTGCAATTTTTGTAGATTCGTCGAAAGCTGTTCTATCATCCTCATTTGTAAACAAAAATTATACTTCGTTGATTACTTGATTTCATGATCTGTATAACTATGGAAAGAACGAAAATTGACATTGAACGAAATATGACACCAACTTACACCTACTGCTACATACATGGAATATTCTACCTTTGTTAAGTTTAGTATCAGTTGGTTTTCTATTTCTAGGATGTGATACACAAGCAGACGTTACTTTTCTTTTGGATTCGTCCGATACAGTAGGGCCAGATAATTTCAAGAAGCAGTTGGATTTTATCAAAAGCACAGTGAACAATTTACAAATAGCACCAGACAAAACACAAGTGAGTGTAGTGACATTCAGTAATGGTGTGTACAATCAATTCTTCCTGAATCGATATTCCACAAAATCGGACATTATCAATGCCATTTCTGGAATTTCGTATCGAGGCGGGAGAACGCACACTGCTGACGCAATACGATATGTCACTCAAACAACGTATAACCCCATCCATGGGGCCAGAGGGGGTGTCCCGCATATTGCAGTGCTTGTTACCAACGGAGGGTCAACTACTCCTGACATCACAAAGGTACAGGGACAAACTGCCAAAGACAACAATGTGATAGTTTATGGAGTTGGAATTGGGTCTGGTGTGAACATGCGGGAACTTGCCTCAGTTTCTAGTGACCCGGATTCCAGATACGTTCTGAAGGCCGATAGCTACGGATCTTTGGATTCACTCTCCAGTGTCTTGTCAACTAAACTTTGTAACGGTAAATTTCCATAGCAACGTACAATATAAAAGACAATAAATTGCTTTCAAATGCTTGGAAGCGAATGTGAGTAGCAAACTAAATTTCTAACCTTGCTTTGCAGAGCTCCCACCGAACCCAAACCAGCTACCCCAACCAAACAGTAAGTCGCCATTCTGTAGAAACGCAAAGAAAATTACATTTCTATTCAACTTTAGGAAATTATTACGCTATTTTGCTAACGTTTATACCGTTTGTAGGCTGTCTGCAGAAGGCCGATCTTGCATTTTTGGTCGATTCGTCAGCCAGCATCGGTTCCGCTAATTTCCAAAAGCTTGAAACTTTCCTGAAAGGCGCGATATCACGATTGGACGTAGGCGCAGATAAGGTTCATGTTGGTCTCATGCAGTATGGCAGCTACCCATCCATAACATTTCCCCTAACCATGTATAGCAATAGGGGAGATGCCCTGAAGGCGGTAGAGAACATGAACTATATGGGGGGCAGCAGCGATGCCGGTGGAGCGATTCATTACATGACGGACAAACTGTTTGGTGCAGGGAACGGTGCAAGAAGCAATGTCCCACGTATTGCTATCGTCTTAACAGATGGTAACTCGAACAACGACGCAGACACCACAAGTGCAGCTGATAAAGCCAGACAACAAAATATAGGATTGATTGCAGTAGGTGCTGGGCCTAAATTGCAGACCAACCAGTTAAACCATATCGCAGACTCACCCGACAAAGTTATTACAGTCAGTAACGTGAACAACATCGACACAGTCATCGACCAAGTCTTGCAAAAGGCTTGTCAGAGTATGTTATTTTAAATCTGGCCTCACAACCATAAACTGAGAATAGACTTTAAAGTCTAACTAATTATAAAATAATTTTCATAAACAAATAAAATTTTCTGTATATGTTTTCATTGATTTTTCTATAAATCAGCAGGTTTAAAAAAAAAATCTGTGCTAGATAAGTAATCAAAATTTTGACTTAAGTCTAGTGTCCGTTTATTGTCTTGATACTTGATGATAGCATGGATGCATATACCTATGATTAATACACAGTGGAATGCGTATATTAGGTATATACAGAACAATATAGATCATTATCAACCTGTGGCAGACAAGATGATTATTTTGATAAGGGAATGATCGATTTTTATCACCGGGGTGGGACCGATGCAAATGGGCACATATATCAATGCAACGATAGCTTTTTTAAAACTAAATTACCCATGCATGGGACATAAACTTTTTGAAAAGTGAGATGTTTTTGAAAATTGGAATGAGATATTTGAATTATATCGTAGTCACTGCTTTAAATTTGTTTGCAAATGAATTTTAACAGTACTCGTATTTTATATAAAATATACATATTTTTTGGAAATAATCCTTTTCATCATTGATACTATACAACTGTAAGCTAACTGTAAACTGCAAACCATTTTTAGAATTGTCCAGATGCATATAAACAATAATCATTGATAAAAGATATAAATGAAAGTATCTTATTAGAATGGTGGAATTAATGTCTAGGTTGAGTGCATTATGGGAATATATATTAAAAAAAAAAAGAAAAAAAGAATGACAGCATGAGAAAATTCCTGCACAATCGGCAAAACAATACGAGCAAGCCAAAGTTAATAGATTTTATTATTTGTTTTAAATTAATGTAGATATTGGTTTTTATGCTTAGTTGAAAAGGCACCTGCGCATCACAGTTTATATACAGGATTTTGTCACAATTTTCTTGTCTTATTGGTATCAAACGTAATTATTTCAAAATGTTTCTAGATATTTGCAGTTACATAGGGAAGTAATAATAATGGCCACGATTCAACGTTGAATCAACTTTGCAATATTTGAAACTTTGTTGACAAATCAATGCTAAAAAAGAGTTGTTTACCCCTGCTTGGTTTATATAATCTATAGACAAGTTGAATCTCTTTTCAGTTCATGCTACGATTCCCCCGGTAACGACGTTGGCTCCTGGCGCCACACCTGCTCCTGACACATGTAAAGACAGGGTCACTAATTGTCGGCAGTACGGGCAACAAGTGTGTACAAACTACAAACCCTGGGCGACAGACAACTGCCCTCTCTTCTGTGGTTTCTGTCAACGTAAGCAGTTGCACTTACTCCATGATTGAATTGATGTCTCCAAATATCCTTAAACGGTTTCTGTGAACTATCCGTATCACATCATGATTGCCGTGTGATTGTTTGCGTACTCTATGCTCTCCCAGTTTTAAATGAAGGATAATCCTTAGACATACTTGATATTTTTTAGTCCAGAGATAGCGTTGTGAACACGCCTGCAATGTATAGAAAGGGAAAGGGTTAATTGTTGCTATGGCCAGGATTCAGTAGGGGTTGGTTGGATGATTAGGCCTTCACTTATCCTGTAGGGCACCCCTTTCAAAGGCTTCACCCAACTTTAAACCAGTCCATTTCAATATGTTGTCTTCCCATCACTTTTTCTGTCTGCCTTTCCTTCTCCTTCATTGTAAAGTGCCCTGTAAGATTGTCATTTCAAGTCCTGTTGGTGTTGTTATGTTCCCATACCATCTCAGTTTGTGTTTTTTCACAGTGGTGAGATCTTTATAGGGTCCAGGGGTATGCCTTATTCTGTTCCTCGCTTCCTAATTTGTAACATGATCTCTGTGGGAGATGCCCAAAAGTCTTTGAAAGCATCTTATTTATATAGCTTGTATCTTTCTTGAGAAAGATACAAGGTTAGGCCTACGAAAACTTTAAATGGAGGTACTATGTTGTAGCAAATTCCCGCATTTTGACCATAATACTTATATACTTTTTATTAATCAGGTTAAATTTAATTGATTTTTCTTAATGAATTAATATTTCTCTGAAATATTCAGATCAGATTTTGATACCACGAAAGTCCATTGAATTCATTTTTGTAGCTGAAAAAAAATATGCATTATGACGCGAAACTTTCATGAATAAATGCGTAATTTTCGTATAAATATTCATTATAACGTACATTCGCGAATAAACACATAACCTTCACGTTAGACCTATATAACATGAAACTTCTGCGAATAAATGAGTAACTTTTGTGCTATAACGCGAACTATTCTGTATATGAATATTATTATGTAGAACAGGAACCCATGATTAGTACAGTGAATACTAGAACGAAGATGATTGACCCTTTGTTTTTGTTTTTTTTTTTTTGCATTTTAAGTAACCCAAAAGTAAAGAACTAAATACACACGTTAACACACCTGCTTTTTTGCACACGCACACTCCAGACTGTTTGGCAAAAATGCTTTTGAAGTTTCATTGAATAAAAAGTAGAATTCATATTTGTAATTGATTAATGCCAATGTTACTTAATTAGCAACCGCTTTTGATAAGGGGATATATTTCGCCCATTGAAATCACGCCTTAGAATTTCACCATCACATATGGATTATAAACCAATAAATATCTGAATTTACGTTATATATTGAGTAAACAATGTTTTTCAACATTTTCTTTTGATTCATTTGATAAGCTGAAAAATCCGTCAGAATATTTCTAAAAAGCACTTGGTCTAAGTCATTTTCTTCCGATAATAGATGAATCCACACCATTTCGAAAGTTATGTCCCTTGGTGCCATATTAAAGGGAAACCCATAAAAGTTTTATAACTCTTGTCATTTGATATACTTTTGGTTTGGTATGAACATGTTTTATTGTCTAAATGTTACAACAAAATTTTTAAAACTGAGAACGACCTTTTCCTATGTGACAGCTATGCTTAAAAATGAAAGTACAATTAAATCAAAGGTCAATACGATGATCTGCTTGCATAAAGCAGTCAGTAAGCATATACAAAAATACAGAGTATAGCTGGACAAATATATTGTTATTCTTCTTCATTGTAATAATTTTTTTTGTTGCTTTTATAATAGTGAGCGCATTTAATTGATAAACTGGGATAAAAATTTAAACAAACGTTTCACATTTATAATCAAAATTTACTCATTATGACATAAATGGTTTGAGTAAGAATGCACAATTTTTGTGTCATAATACAAACATTAGGCCTATGCATTTATTCAAGAAAGTTTAGTATTATAACATGAAAATTTTGCATCAAAACACGACATTCACACGATTTTCTCGTGAACTTTATTTGTTATGACCAAATGTTTTGCGTTATGATGCAAAAGTTATGCTTTTATTCGCAAAAGCTTCGCTTTGTAGCCAATAACCCCCAAAAATTTTTTTTCCAGCCATGAAAATGAACTCAATGGGCTTTTATATGATACCCCCCCCCCCAAAAAAAACACTAAAAAACATAAAACCCCTCATATTTATTTGTAACCGAAGATGGGTGTGTGTGTGTGTGTGTGTTTGTATGTTGTACGAACCCTCTTTGCTATGGGTATTTCAATTCTTCTATTCATATTTGACCTGTTTTAGGACTTCTGATATATATACTTTTATATGCCACCGCAATTAGAGATTCAGGGGAATATAGTTTTTGTCTTTCTGTCTGTCTGTTTTTCTGCAAAAACTATAGAGCTTTCATATTTCACATGTGCATGATACAAAATCACTCTGCAGCCATACAGGGGGAATCAGTGTTTCACAAACATCTCTTTGTTTAATATAGCTCACCGTGTGACGTGCAGTGACAAATTGCAGACCTGTGCAGCTTATGGACAAAGTGTGTGTACGAAATTCGCTGAATGGGCTCGTGACAACTGTCAGCAGTTCTGTGGATTTTGTGGTAAGATTGTGTATTGTATACTTTGAAATTTTTAAATGTACAAAGATTTAAAAATTTACTTTATAGAAATTGGTTTCTAATATGTGTGTGTGTTTTCATGTTGGTTCATTATTATTATAATTTTCAGGTCCAAGTACAACTTCAAACGGATTTTGTAAGTTCAAACATTTAGTTCCGGCATTGATAATGTAACGCACCATCTTTCAAGTTGTGGCTGGATTGAATCATTGATGAACATTGCAGCGTTCATTTGTTCTATTTGCTAATTGAAAACACATGTCTGATTTAAATTTCAGATGGCAGTTGTTCATACAAAGGCCAGATGTACAAGACTGGAGAGAACTGGAGAGATGGCTGCGATTATGAGTGTGTCTGCGAAGATGGACAGTCAGGAAAATACAGATGTTTTAACAGGTTAAACATTCATTAGTAATGGCCTACCTTCATTTTTTCTTAGGCTTACAGAGCTACCATTGGATGAGTGAAGCAAAACTGATATGCTCAATGTCTTTCTACTGTCTTGGAGGTGGTTCTACTAAATATGCTGCCACCAACTAGATGATAGATCAAGTCCATCACAATCTCTATTTAGCTACAGCTTTTTATCAAATCAATTTCTAAAAGTATGAAAATTGAATTTCATTGAGTGAAAATATTTCATACTTGTACTCCATACAACACATTGTAAACCAAAAAAAATACTTCTTAAACTATGCCCTATAGAAAAAAATTTGATTTAAAAATGTTGAATGTTTAGGATTATTGAATTGTTAACAACAGTTATCCAATCTTCAGCCTTCAGCATAAAATAAAAATGATGAGTAGCACAAGAATAATGGATAGGCAATCAGATTCCACATAGTAAAGTCATCATAATTATCTATGCTTCAGTGCACACAGGGTGGTGGACGGTTAACAACACAATAGAAATTCTCTTTTCATGAAAATTCTTGAAATAACATAGTATTGTTATAAGCTCAATAAGAACACTGTTGTGGTTAGTTCAATGTATAAACATGATCAAAAATTATTATATGATATGCCATTGCACTTTGAAAAATTCAATCTAAAATGGCTTAATTAAGCTATTTCAAACAGCTTTTATAAAGCTTGTAGCTTAATAAAGCTAAATGTAGAGATTGTGCTGGACCTTTAGAACGTTCAATCACTAAAATGATAATGTCCTATGGACCTGGTTTGGTGAGTGCCTGTCCAAAGACACAGAGTATTCAAGCTAGCCACCACCTGCCGAGGAAAAATATGACTGCCGAAGAAAAGTATATACTTGCTGTGATTTACATCATATTTCTCCACATTTTATTTTATATTATGTTTTAATACACCATTACAGAGTTTGAGTTAAATTTATTCTTTAAAGAAATACAATGTAATAACGTCAGTAAGCATTTCTAGGGTATCATATGATACTAGGTAATTACCAAAAAACCCTGAATATCATTAATACCGCCTACAGTAGGGTTGTCAATAGGATTTTCAAGGCAAATCCCGAACTCATGGTATATAAACAGCTAAAGTCTAATGAAAATTTCATGATTTTTTTTGTATCAGATCTTCGAGAAAAGTAAAATGAGGATAAATTTTTCTGCACCCCAATTCAGAATGAACACAGGCTGGTACTTCTGTTTGTTATATTCTCAAACAAATTGCAAACATTGACATGTTAATAGCTCTAATTACCTACCCCATGCGTAATTGTGATATAATTGTAATAATTCGCTCTTTGGCCTTGGATTAGCAGCAATTTTTAATAATTGTTCACACAACGTCATCAGCGCAGTCTTGTGTCATCACAACAACTTGACATCAATATGACAACATATTAACATAGGACATGTTGGAATGATAAATAATTATTGTGGTGGAATAGATTTTTTCTGTAAATGACAACAAATGAACTACTCATGATTCTTATAAAATGGTCACAGGGAGATAAACTGATGATTTTTAAAAAAAAATAACAAAAACCTCATACTTGGAATTCAAGTTAATCCTCCTTGTGAGTAAACAGAGCAGTGGATGTACAGTATACCCCTATTCACACCTGACTGACTGACTTAAACAAATGGTGCATAGTGAATTTGGTGGTATTATGTCAGATTTTTCCATTTGTGAGGTCTACTTAATACAATAATAACAGGGCTTTGGGGAAAATGAATTTTGATCCGAGGTTTACTTGGAGTATTCTTGTGTCCCAACTGAAGGATGCAGATTCTTGCATTAGTGATAACCCTGGTACAGGATGTTAGTTTATACCTATACACATCTATTCCCAAAGTTTCATTCATATTGATAAAAAGTCGACTGATCGAACATTATTGCTAATTTTCTGTAAAATTATTTTTTCATCTCCTTGATATGAAGAGTTCTATAATAGGTTTAAAATTTGTGATGTAGCAATATTGCCAAAGTTTTACATTGACCTGAGTAGCTCAGTGGTTAGATTGACTTACTTGTAAGCGTCCCAGTTAGATACCCTATTATTCCAAAGATTTTTCTCTCCTTCACTATGGTATAGCGGAGCTGAATTTACATTTTACATGCAACAAACAAAGAACTGTCAATATATGCCAACTTTAAACAAGATATGGTAACATACCCCAATTTTTTTTCTGTAGAAATGAGGTAAATTGCAAGTGAATAGTACGAGGTTTGTCCGTAAAGTTCGTGGACAGCTTTAATAAAAACTGACAAACATAAATAAAATGTACAAAACTATTATTTTTGTTAAATTCATGTTTTATTTAATTAATATGCAATTTTTTATCGGAAACAAAGCATAAGTAGTTATATAATTTTATCACATTAAAAAAGGTACTGAATTATACCCAGAGCATCAAAACAAAAATTAATGACGTTATCCAATGTCAAACACTAAACACAGTCAAATTTTCTCAATGTAGTCACCGTTTAATTCAACGCATTTGTTATGTCACTTTATCCAGTCATCAAAAATGCACACAAACTGTTCCGGTTTCATACGTGAAAAACACTCAACACTTCCTGTCTTAATTCCTGCAAATCCTTAAAGTCGCGCAAAAATGACTTGATGTAAGGAAACATGGCAAAGTCCATGGGGGCCAAGTCCGGGCTGTATGGAGGATGCTGAAGGCACTTAAACCCCAGTAAATTAATTTCTAATTGTGTTGTCTGAGATGTATGGACTGGAGCATTATCTTGGTGAAGTAAAACTTGATCTAAATGAGCAGCTAGGTATGGGCATTTCTTTCTAAGGGCCTGTACTAAATCTCTCCTCAGAACCTAACAAGAAAACAAATTGCCATTAATACAGCACCAACAATATAAATAACATTTATTATCTAGAATGCAAATTAATACAATGTTAATATTGATTCAAATATAATGAACCATGAAGTTTTTGCTAAGTATTTCACTCACATGAAAAAAAAAAAAGCAATAATTATTTTTATTTCAACAGTTTAAATTACATTGCAATAGTAATTGGAATTTACTGTCTGGCCATTGGGTACTGCATGTGTAAGAATGACTCCTTTACGGTTCATAAAAAGAATGAACATATTCTTTCCAAGAGATTTCGTAACTTTCGCTTTTTCCGGTGGAGGAGAATCCGTATTTTTCCATTGGCATGACTGTTGTTTTGTTTCAGGGTTGTAGTAGTGGAACCAACTTTCATGAGTTGTAATAATCCTGTTGAAAAAACTTGTTAAACTTTTTATTATAAACTGTCTTGACTACTCTCTTTTCCAAATTTTCATATGTCAAAAGTCTAGGAACCCATCGTGCACAGACATGGCTCATTTCTAAATCTTGAGACAAAATAATCATGTACTGTAGTTTTTGAAACTCTGTATTTCTCTGCAATTTCACGCACTGTTAGGCGCTGGTCACCATCAATAATGTTGCAAACTTCATATTTCACAACATCGCAATTTCGAAAATATGTACTTCTTTCCCGAATATCATCCATTACATTCTCCCGTCCATCTGAAAATCTTTTGTGCCAATTGAACACCAATGAACGGCTCCTATGTTTTTCCAACTGTTTCAGAAATTTGTGAGTCTCTGTAGGAGTTTTTCCGAGGCCTGCGCAAAATTTTATAACCGCTCGCTGCTGTGCCTTTCCGGAAACGTCTTCTTTTTTTAACAATGACGGTCCAGACTTTACAGACTCGAACATCGCTTTCTCTGCCATTCTGTTACTTAGAACTTTCAAATTTTGCAGATATGATGTTAAACTACCATCGATGTCACAATATAAAAATCTTCTCAATATTTGCGGAATTTTATGAAATATAAATCAACTGTTTAAAATGATAAGTAACATATTTTATTAAAATTTCGCATTGCTTCAGGTCACCGTTTGAAGTCTAATAACAAAGTCATATTTGTAATTTTGCATTTAAAATAGTACAGAATTTTACATTTTTGAATTCCCATATAGTAAAGAATTCTAAATATGCTAATAATAAATATCCATAATGCTACTTTTATTTAAATTTAGGCTTGTCCATGAATTTTACAGACAACCCTCGGATGTGAAATTTCACTAAAAGATATATATTGTTAAGAAACATTGCATGTCCTTGATAGCAACTCCATTAGACAAGTCATATTTGTTAGATTTCAATCGTAGATATTTCAATTTTAGTGCAATAGTGAATTGAAATTTTTTCATCTTCAATTCTGGTTACAATTTGAATAATTTTTCTGAAAAGATATATGACATAAACAATTAACCATCTGAAATGTAGGTGCTGATGGCACCGAGAAAGGCAATCTGAAATACAAGATATAAAAATTGAACATAAATGTTAATGCAAAGCAAACTTTCAATTCTGCAGGTGTCCTGTTTATTACAATTTGCCCACAGACTGTACATTGGTGAGGCAGACAGGAGAATGTTGTTTGAAACCTGTCTGCAATTTCCATCAAAAGATTGTAGCAACAGAGAGCAGTGGAAAAGGAACAACGTCCAGTGGAATAAGTAAATGATTGTTTTGGCAAAATATATCACGAAAAATGTATGAATCAAGAATTATATACATTATGCTGGCACTTTCTACAAGAATAGTTCTTGTATGTTGTTGTTATCCATATATGTCTGTAACATTTTTCTTGTCATTGGAAATCCTCTTACATTTTTAAGAGGTAGGATTTTGATTTAGATCCTGGGTGTCTAGATAAGGGTATAAATTCCTATAAATGATTGTCATCAGAATGCCTACAATGAAGGGTTTAGGATTCTAATTTGTGCAAGAATGGTTGTGTTTAGCCTGCTACAACTGACCTATATTTTCCAGCTGAGTGACCAAAATAAAATTTTGAAAGCAGGTTCAATCCCAAATCACTGTATAGATATGTTACAGAATAATGAAATTATACCTGTAGAGTTACATATTATCATAGTAGCTTCAGATACTGCAGTTGACCTGTATTTTCCAGATGAATAATCACCAAGTTTAATATCTGTAAGTTAAAGGTTCAATTCCTAGTACCTGTATATTTTACTGTGATGAAACTTGTGTGCACGATACCTTTATCGAAACATTCAAATATACTTACTTGAGATGCTGCCATTGACCAATATTTTTCAGATGAGTTACCAAGTTCAATTTTAGCTGGCACGTTCAATTCTTAATACATGTATTTTCTACAGCAGTGAAACTTGCATGCATAATACATAATAATAGGAATATGTTCAATTGGACGTGTTCCTGATACTGTGATTGACCTATATTTTCTGGATGAATATCCATGTTGAAATTTGGGTGAATGGTTGGGGGGGGGGGGAGCAGACTTAATTTCTAAAAGCTATATGTTATATAGAGATGAAACTTGCATATATATGAGACATACAAGAATAACTCAAAGAAGACTTGCTTCAGATGTTGTGCTTGATCTATGATTTTCAGAAGAGTACAGTAAATTTGTTGAACCAAATACAATTTCATGTAACTATACATTTTACAAACATGAAGTTGGAATGAATAATGTAACAATGTGTACAATAAGACTAGCTTCATAAATTGATAACAGTATCTTCAAGTAAATTTTCATAATGTTCAGAGGCAGGTTCTAGGGTGATGATATTACTGACAGGATCTACTGTGAAATTATTTAAATTTGTGGGGACCAGTTTTCATGGATTGTCCAGATTTTACTGTTCTGTCAGGGTATAATTTTATGAATATTGTTTCTATTTACAGAAACAAAATTGTATATTTCATTGTTGTTTAAAATTTGGGGGATAGGGGCTCCCACAATCTTTATAAAAATTGTTTTTCCACAAATTTAAATGATTCAGCAGTAGATTTTATTTGTATATATCAGCATTATGCAATTATTTCATTCACATATTATTTAATATATCCAGTCTGGGAAGCCCCTGACACACCTGGTGAGGATTATGTGAGAATCTCTGCAAGAAATGTCCCAATTCTGCATTGTTATTTTGAAATAAAATACTGGTTAAACTGAAAAAAAAAGTTAAAAGTAAAAGATGATATGAGACAGAATCTTTAACAAGTCTGCAGCTGAGAGAAATTTAATAAAAGACTGACTTTGAAATTTATCTGTTTCAGAGGTGTGTGTTTACAAGAACAAACAATACTTTCAAGGACAGACTTGGAGAGACAACTGTGATAAGCAGTGCACATGTACTAATTCCACTGAAGGAGTGTTTAAATGTGAAACAATGTAAGGTTTGGTGCTACCTTAAAAAATATCAATATTGTACTTGTAATCTCAGGTGTTTGGACTTTATCTTACAGAATTAGCAGTCTTTGGATTTCTGATTTACTTTAACATTGGATTAGATTATGCTTTATTAGTCCCCTACCAGCTTTACCAAAAGGAACTATTAGTTTACCTTCGGTCTGTCTGCCTGTCATTCCGCTTTAGGTTTTCCAGAATTTTTCTCCACATTGGATGAAGATATAAATTAAAATTCGATATATGGCTCTGTCTTGGATAGTTACAGATCCAGTATGAGTTCCATTATGCCTGATCTACTTTTGACTGAATTATCCTATGGGTAGAGGGCTTTTTGTTGTCTGCAACACACTCAGAATGCTTGTTATACTAAAACATTTGAAGATCCAGGTTCACAATATACCTAAAATGGCCCTGTTATTATTCAGTTCAACTTGGAAAAAAATGTTCACTGAGGTCTAATTCTAAGGATTATATATATATATATAGATGGATGGATGGATAGATTGATCTAACGTTAGATCAATCCATCCATCCATCCATCCATATATATATATATATATATAAAGATGTATTAAATCTTAGAAAATCTTCTATACTCATGGACATATATGAGAAAAACTAAATGCACGATTATAATGTCCATGAAGTTCTTTACCTAAATTCTAAATTATGAAAATCATGACCTTTAGGTCCTTGGGTAGGGCCAATATGTCTCTATAGTGAAAATGTATTAAATATTAGAGAAATCTTCTTCTCCGCTCTAAGATATGTTGGAAAAAAACTAAATGCATGGTTATGATATCCATGGAGCTCTTTACCTAAATTGTGAAATCCATGTCCTCTGGGTCAGGGATTCATGTCTTAGGGTGGGTCCAATATGGACATATAGTGAGATGTCTTAAATCTGATAAAATCTTCCCTCCTCCTTCGTATGTATGAAAAAAAACTAAATGCATAGTTATGATGTCCATGAGGCACTCTACATTGTTGTGAAAATCATGGTACATGGGTTAAAGGTGGGGTCAATATGGCCATGTACATTTAAAGTGCATTAAATCTTAGAAAAAATTCTTTTCTTTACTTCCACATAATGGAAGATAAACTGAAAGCATGGTTTTAATGTCCCTGAAGCCTTAATCTACTTGTAAATAACTAGTGAAATGTATTGCCCCTGGCTGGATCAGGGGTTCAGACTAGGGTGGGGCCAATATATCTATATAGTGAAATGTATTAAATTTCAGAAAATCGTTTTCTCTACTTCTGCATCAGAAGTCACCTTTCATCTTATGTATTATGACAATTAATTTTGTGCATAATGGTTATGAAAATATGCATGGTCTTAATGGTCAGATCAATTGAGATTTTTTTTGGGGGAGGGGGGGGGGGGGGGGGGGGGCTAACTTGTTTCTAGATTTCATAGCCCTTAGGGCTAATGTTACTTTTAACTCAGGTGATAGATAAGGCCTGTGGGCTTCCACATAAAGTGTAGATTCAAATTTATTCCCACCATGACTTCTAGATGGGACCACAAAAGGCATTTGAAGTTTTACAGTGGAATATATAGGAATTTCAAACAAAACATTTCATGCTCAAGAACCATAAGATATAATTTAAAAAAAAAATTCAAGCAGCCTCTTATAGTGAAGGTTCAAAATTGTCCACATCATGATCCCCGGAATCTGGGCGGAGCTACGGGAGGGGTTTTAAAGGTTTAAAGTGAAGGAGAAAAAGAAAGTGAGATGTAATGTTTTTATTAATCTTCTCAAGATGAAACCACAAGAACACAATATGTCAGATTAATCAACTTATCTGTTGAGCTATGAGTTGGGCTTCTTGTTTTGAATATTCACTGTAACAAATAAGGCTTTGTATGTAAAATTGTCAAACAGTGAGTTTGAAGTTGTTGAAAACTTTTTCAGTTGTCCCACCTTTACTTCTATTCCATCATACTGCACCTTGAAGAAGGAACCTGGGGAGTGCTGTGAGAAACCTGTGTGTGAGTTCAGTCAGCAGCATGGATCCTTCATAGGAACAGGCTCCACAAGTGGGAAGGGAGTAGGTAAGTGACAAGGAAAGCCATAGCAATCAGAATTCTGTGAAATCATTTATTGTTTTTTGGGGCTCAATATTTGTGGATTTCGTGGATACCTTTTACCAAAGACTTTACGTCTCCACGAACCAATTATTCTTTGCAATAGCTTCTATAGTCTAATGTTAAATGATGTTAACCTTCAAAATTCCATCCCCACGCTACCCACAAACATTGACCCCCATGAACATTGATGATTCCACAGTAATGTTTGTTTGGACTGGGTTGTGAAGAACATTTTTGTTGCAATACAGAGATACAATATGTGACACATATGCCAATGCAGATTTTATATATATTAAGCAATAGCTGGGAGAAATTTAACCAATATCACCTTTTTTCAGTTCTACATTGTACACTTCACAATGAGATTGTCATTCATTGTGTATTGTATCATATCTTAAACCTGAACAATGAGCTGTAAATAATTAACAATTTTTTTTAGTTTGTTACATGTAGTAGTTCGTAAAATCGAATGATACAAGAAAAAAAAAAATAGGGAAAGGATTTATATCACAGGATACTTTTACAATGTAAATCAATCACTTATAAATGCACACACTATTTCAGTTTAATGAAAAATTATAGGGAAGATGTCCCAAATATATCAGTTAGTCAATATGAGTCATATTGGTTTTATTGAGGAAAGCAATTGACAGTAACAAAACAAAAAAACAGACACTTAGAATATGTTTCACAAAAAATATTGCATACAAAATACTGTTTTATTCAATATATCAAAGATAATTGATATACACTTCATAAAATGCAGCATGTAACATACTGTTTTACTCAATGTATCAAAATACTGTTTCAAAATTTAGTAACATACTGTAGTATGTATTCAGCCGATAATTACATTTCAACAACCTCATAATATGCAAAAATGAAAGCTCAATATATGGACTAAATAGTTTAGCCATCCTATGAAAATTGTTTATAATACATACCAAATTTGGTTGACGCTGGTATTTTAAGTAAAATAATTTACAACATGTTGACATTTATCATGAGATGGAATACATATTTCAAATTTCATGTATACATTCCTTCTTTTGATACAGAGTTTTTGAACCTGTGATTTTGAGTTTGATCTACTCTTAAGATAACCAAATCTAGGCAATATCTCTTGAATTGTTTATGGTAGGGCTTTCTTATTTTGTACATTTCAAACCATGATTTTGACCTCTTGGTTATGTTGTGATCTTTTGGGGCTAGCTTTGAGCCACTCTCTGATTCATGCTTCACCCTCTGAGTCATGCTTCACTCTCTGAGTCATGCTTCACCCTCTGAGTCATGCTTCACCCTCTGGGTCATGCTTCACTCTCTGAGTCATGCTTCACTCTCTGAGTCATGCTTCACCCTCTGAGTCATGTTTCACCCTCTGAGTCATGCATATTTTATGAGAACAAAAATAACAAAAAATTCTTAAAAATTACACAACTGGAAAATAGCAAGGCCAAGGTGAGTGAAGTGACCCATGGGCCTCATATTATGGTTGAAACATTGTTTTTGGCACTTTGTAGCAGACATGCATAGAATATTAAGTTGTCCATAAGCCAAGTCATTTGTACATCCGTAAAACTTGTCATCATTAGGTACATAATGTTACATGGCTATCTCTGTATTAATCACCATATCGCAAAAATATATTTTAAATTATCCATGTATCTAGAAATAATTAGGGAGATCAGTGTGTATTTTCTAGGACAGGAGCAGTATTTCACAATAAATTTTATAAATTATGACTTGGAACCAATTGTCCATCACTTGTGATTGGTATAGATTTAGGAAATGTAATAAATTGATTGATTTCAATATATTATTTAATTTGCAGGTGCTGCACCCTCCACACCTAAGCCTTGTGTGAATCGTTTGACTGTGTGTGAGAACTATGGAAAACAAGTGTGTGTGGATTACAAAGATTGGGCTGGTGACAACTGTGCCAAATACTGTGGACTATGCTGTATGTATATTACTTTATTGCAATTGAAATTAATTATGCACATTTAAATTGTGATAAGATACTTTTGTGTTAGATATTTTTTATTCTTGAAAGTTTTATTTAAATATTTACATATACTTTACAGCAACTTCACAGCCAACACCTGGACCAAATGGTAGGTTTCTCCATGTTTATACCCCCACCCACAAGGTGTGAAGGTTACGTATACTAGAATCACCTTGACTGTCTGTCCATCTGTAGACATCATATGTCCAGAGGATATCTCTAACACCAATGAACAGATTTAATTAAAACTCTATATCTTAAATAAGTAATGATGTTGTGCACCTGCTATTTTGAATGAGATTTTTTTAACATTCAAGGAAATTATGGATATTTTTTCTATTTTGAGAGGGGGTTGACATTTTCCAGAGTGTATCTTTTTAAGATACCAGTGAACAGATTTGATTCAAACTGTGCATATATAGGATGTATATAATGAAGTTGTGCACCTATAAGTTTTATTGAGATTCTTTAACATTCAAGGAAGTTATGGATATTTTCGTATTACAGGTGTTTTTTTTCAACTTTATTGACTTAGTCATTTTCTTTTAGATTTTTTAACGATCTGTTCTCTCACAGACTGCTGCATTAGTTTAGGAGAGGGTATAACATCAATCCATATGTCTGCCCATCTGTCTGTGGATCATCCTAGGGTTAAGGGATTTGGTTCCCTGGTAGGGCCAAAATTATAGTGATTATTGTCTTTTTCATTTGAAAAGCTTCTTTAATTTTGCTGATATTATATGAAAAACTAAATGCATATTTAAGAAAAGCAGAAAGGATGTACCAAAATTGTGAATTTCACAACTCCAGGGTTCTGACTCTAGGGTGGGTCCAAAGTAGTCACATAGTTCAAAAAACATATACATGTATTATGTCAAGTCCTTCATAAGTATGGGCACTTTGAGGGGCATTTTTTAAGAACACCTATTGTTTTATATTCTGGTGAATATTAAAATTTCGATTAGATGTGCAGAAGAGGAAAATTGTTCTAGATTTCATAGGTCTTTTGGCTAGTGATACTTTAGACTAATAAATACTTAGGTGAACAAGAAGGTCTGTGGGCCTGTTGTGTTTTAAAGGTAAAAAAATTCTCCTGTCTTTTCCTGTAAACCTTCAAATCCTCTGGAATTAATTCATTTTCATATTCACAACATTTTTTCACAACATTGAAAATGAAACCTGACCATATCATTTAGTTGTCTCCATAATTCATGGAAGAAAAAGAATCTAAAAATGGAACTTGAGTGTCATTTTCAGAAAAATGAATTTGGAACTAACTGACATTGATATAAGTAATTGGAAAAGAGAATTTACTTATATCTTGACCTTCAGTTACATTTTTTGATAAGTTTCTACTCTGTGCAATAAGAGTTCTAGTGAAAACTAAATTTGCTGTGTTATTTATTTTTTAAAATGTACTCAAATATTCCTCTCTCTTTAGATGTGTGTGTGTACAAAGGAACAACTTATAGACAAGATGCAGTTTGGAATGTAGGGTGTGATGCCAAGTGCACTTGTGAAAATGCTGTATATGGATATTATAGATGTGTCAGCAAGTAAGTCCCTTTATGACATCATACATATGCTGAACTGATAGTGAAGAAGACATCATACAAATAAGTTGATAATTTCCACAGGTTTAAACCTTTTCCAATTTTAAGATGGTTCAGAATGATGCATTCAAAGAGATGTGCTTGTTGCATTTCAGAATCAATCTGTACTGCAATTCAGAATCTGTATGAACTATAAAGCTTTGGACCTAGCTATATTTCAATATCTCATGAACATTTTTTGCAGTTGCCCAACATACAACAATTTGCCTACAGGGTGTTACCTTGTAAAGAAATCAGCAGAATGCTGCAAAGTGGTGGAATGTGACAGTGGCACATTTGTCAGCTCAACTACTAACCTCAACTCTCTTGCCAATGGAGGTGGAATTTATATCAAGAACCCAAATGGAGGAAGCCAATTTGTCACTCCTACCATGCCCTCTGGAGGAACCGTAGCACCAGGATCAGGGGGCACTGGAAATGCAGCCCCAACTCTCAGTATGTATCCAATTTTCATGTCATGATCAATAAATCCAAAGAATTCTTTGCTTAGATCCCAAATGGAACTTTAAAACATTCAACATTTAGTGTTCTTGTAACTCATATTTCACTCTTTGTTGAAGGTAAGAATTGAAAAAGATTTACAATACATGCATGTGTAATCTTGATACTTGTATCACATGCCCTATTATGGCCATAGCTTAAAATGGAATTTAAAAATTGAGGTCATATACATTTTACCTTGTCTGTCTGGCAGGTAAGAAATATTAATACTGGGTAAACTCTGACCTATAAGCAAAAAGCCTTTGTTATTTAATGAGAGTAATGTTTGGGGCAAGGGCATTTTCAAGATTGCCAGTTTGATTACTCTGGCATTGACCTTTGACCTACTTATTGAAACTTTTAACAATTGCTTATAATTTTTTTGTAAATATGAGGCTTTGTTAAGTTGATGTAATTCTTGTGACTAGACCTTTTGAAAGATTCTATATTCAGGCTATGGCACTGACGTTTGTCCAATTAATTAAAACTTAATACTGATTTTAATTTTTGAACCCCACATTTGAGGGCTTTGATATTTTAGTGGTTGTAATCCTTTCTGATGGTATATGAAATAATAATTTGATACTGTAAGCTATCCAGGAACATTCATTGTTTCATAGTATTGTGAATACATTGTAGATGGATGTTTATACAAGGGAAAGCTATATGTTAAGGATCAGACTTGGGAAGATGGATGTCAATTTTCATGTGTCTGTACTGATGAATCAACTGGAGCTTACACATGTAGACAAAAGCAAGTTTGCCTATTCTTTTCTATGGTGTAAATTACATACACTTATATCATTCACATGTATATGAGTTCAATTTATTTGGCAAATGGAATTTAAACCAGATGAATGTAAAGTGTGATATATATACACCTTATTTGACACTGGCATTTTATAATATTACATTTTTTATTGTTCTTTTTATAGGTGCCCAACATATGGTCAGATTCCATCTTCCTGTCACATGGATGCAGACTCCAATGATCCATGCTGCCGTAAGCCTATCTGTCATTATGATCCCATCACTGGCCAAACTTTTGTGCCAATTCCAGCATTTGCACCAGCTGTGACTGGCAAAGGTGTGGTGGAACCTCCTACAACTTCTGATCTGCTGAACAATACGCAGTACACTGCCACTGTGGCGCTCTACCAGACTGGGTTCACGCCTATCCCACCTACGCTTCAATCCAACATAACAGGAGGAATTGGTACGTCTTTGTATGGTCCATAGGAGATACTTTTGAAGTGAAAAAAATCTATTCATTTGTGGATTAAGATTTGAATGAATTTATTTAAAAGCATAAAATCTGTATAGCATTTTTTTTTATGTGTGTGTGTGTGATAATTTTGGCTTATTTCAATGGTTTGGTATCGTGCCGTCAAATTTTTAATTGCTTGATTTGCACCCAAATGTTTCTGCAATCACAACACGTATTTTTGCAAGAAAGATAACTCTGTATAGCAGTTGGCTTTTTCTATCAGAGGTCACATGTAACACTCTTCTGTTTGGGAGGTAAATGAAATAGTTTTTTTTTTCATTTTTTTTTTGATGACAGTAATTTTTATGTTTTGAAACTCCATGGCTGCCAAAATATATTCCATTAAAATTATTTGTATATCTGTGAGCTAGAAAATTGCCAAATTTTACATTTGCAGAAAAAAACTGCTATATGGTACTGAAAATCCACTTTGATACTTATTAAGCAAATATCAAAGGTAATTTACGGAACAAAGATGTGAGGTTTATAACATATCTTGTAGTGGAGTTGGCAAAATAAACACTGTGCTATCAGATTTCTGAA
Source organism: Ostrea denselamellosa (assembly GCA_024699665.1). NCBI lineage: Eukaryota > Metazoa > Mollusca > Bivalvia > Ostreida > Ostreidae > Ostrea > Ostrea denselamellosa. The sequence goes on from JAMZEH010000055.1 coordinate 16,203,863, forward strand.
GTAAACTTTTTTACTGTCCAATAAAATTTACAACGATTCAGGACTTCCAACCATGCTGGACAGATTATGTATATTCTTCTTCTTGAGTGTCGGACCATCATAAGGCATCATTGTACTCTGTAGATTAAAAAGACGTGTGTACAAAGAAAAATTAAATATTCAAAATTACAAACAGGGTAAAACAGTCTGCATGTCATTCATTCCATAGTTTTCCTCTCCAAATCTGACTTTAAAGAGTCGAGGGTTTTTCATTCTGTGATGCCAGATGGTAAAGCATTGTACAGGCATATCCTATCAGATACAAAGAAGGATCCTTTTATGGTGTCAGTTCTAGTATATAGAATCTGGAAACATTGCTGGTGTTCTGTAGTAGATGCACCATTTGGGTTTCAATATCAGAGATTGGCACAAATCATCCCTGGATAAAGGGGGTTTTAAATGAAGGGTCATACTCTCTCCAAAGGGGAGATAATCAAGAATATGCAAAAGTAGGATGGGGTCATATAAATTCCCCTCAACCATTGGGCCAGAAAAGTTGAAACTTTAAAGAATTCGTGTCTAACATTGTTAACTTTGCAGTTTCTTGATATATAAGTGTTTTCTTGTCCAGCAAATTTCAGAGATGTCCTGCAAATTTTTTCTCCATTTTGTCCACTCTGTTGCAAAGTTTTCTGTCTAGTATAATACAAACAGTTTGATAACAGATAATTTCCTGTACAGGTTACTGTGTGTATAAAGGAAAGCACTACACACAGTCTCAGAGATGGGATGATGGATGTGCATTCACTTGTGTGTGTGAGGACTCCAGAACTGGAAAATACAGATGTTTTGAAAAGTAATTGTTATTTACAGTTTATAATTATAATATGCTGTTAGGGGTTTATTGTTTTGAGAAGTAATTATTTTGCAGTTTATAGTTATAATATACTGTTAGGGGTTTATTGTGTGTTACTATTGTTATCCTACTCTTTGAAGAAGCAAGTCACTATTTAGCATTTGTCAGTCAGTAGGTCAGCAGCTAGGATATTTCATAACCCTAGCTTAAGGTTTTTGAGCATTCTGGATGAAGGTCATGTGAAAAAGGTCACTGTGACTAAGAGAGAATTATAATTTCAAAATTCATACCTTTTGAATTTTAACAATCGTGTGTCACACAGTGTTAACTTGTGCATATGTCAAAATCCTAGACCAAGACTATTTGGATGAAGTGAAGGTCACATAGAGAAAATTGCAAAATTCTTGTGTAAAGTCGCATCTTTGTTTTAACAAAAATATATTTTATGCTTATACTTTACTCTTTAAAGGTTGCTTTTGACTTTTTATTTGTGTCTTGACCCTTTCAAAGTCACAGGAAGTAAAATTTGTAATCTTGGTCTGTAGATATAACTTTACACAAGAATGCAGAGATTGTAGACATTTGAAGGAAAGTGGCATTCATATATAGTGTTTCAAATATTTCCCACTTTGTACGACTCAAGCAAGGATATAGCTCTCTTTAGGTCACTTTTCAGGACCAAAGGTCAACAGTCAGTGTTACCTATCTTCTATGCATGCACCAAATACTACCCAACTGATATCAAGAGCTCTTTACTTCAATTTCAATTTGGAATAAAGGGAGCATATATATGTTATAATGGAAGATGCTTAATTTGAATTTCATCTATATAGACCGGAGACTCAGATTCTGATTACTTTTAGGCATGTACTTTGTTAGGTTTTGACTTTATTTGTTTTGCAAAAATTTTAGGTGTGTGCATTATGAAAATTTACCTCAACCATATTGCTTCTTGGAAAATGACCCAGATAATCCTTGTTGCCAGCGTCCAAAGTGTGTGTTCACAGCTATTTCTTTCACTAAACAAGGTGAAGTCACAACACCCCCTACGAAAACAGGTAAATATTTGCAATTTTCAAAGAGGATTTCATTTACAATATGTAATTGTTTTAAAATGATTTTATTTTGAACAAAATTTAATGCCCCTTCCATTGCTCAAAGGGGTCTTCTCTATCTTGTTTTCTGTTTGATTGTCTTTTCTCACTGCAAGTGTCCAACAAACAACCTACAGGCCGTCCACTGTTCTGAATCACCATGTCATTGTTTAATTTCTAAATTCAGTTAGCGATGTTACATGATCATGAATTTTTCAAAATGATGCATTCTTTATTTAACTTTGAGAAAAAATAACTAAATAGGAAAGTAGATTGATTACTTTTTAATCCGATTGAGTTAAATGGTATAATTTGTATAAATTTTATAACTTATATAGCTGGATAAAAAGGATTTGATTTTTATTCCTTTGATAATATCCAATTAAAGGGGCATGTACATGATTTTTGATTGATTGAAATTGACAGTCTTTTACTATAGGAATAAAGTTCTTTATAAATATATGAATTAAAAACATTTTTACACAGGATATACTTCGTACTTGTGTAAAATTTGGCTCTCAAAACCATGTTTGTTAACATGTTTGTCATAGCTAGGAAACCATGTGGAGAGGTGAGAACACTGAGATTTCTAAAAAGTATATCAAAAGCATTTAACATTTCAACATACGTTAATGATAAATCAATTTGGAGAGCATGCACAAAGAACAAAGAGCAGAAAATATGCATTATAAAAGCTTTCTTAACTGAAGCCTTCAATTTTGGCGATATGTTGATAGTTGAGTCACTTGACATTTATACATTTTTGTGCCATTTTTTGAAATGTAGGTTTGTTGTTATATTTAACAAGAATCAAATACTCTACCAAATTTATGTCCATGTCCCTATAACTTGGCATATATAACTTTATAAAAGTTTCATAGAAAGATCAAATCTTCATTTCATAAAAAATATTAAATCTATTACAGTTTCACTTAGATTGTTATAAAGTTTACTGTCATGGAGTACGTAGCATAAACATGTTTACAATTTCTCAAGTTTACTTTCAAAAAACAAATATTTCATCATTTTCCCTAGCAAACATAAAGTGCAGCTTTGGACAAGCAATATTTTTAAATAAGGCATGTAAAATCCTTGTGGAAGGAGAGATAAGGAAATGAACATTTAAAAGTCAAAATACTACAAATTTATATATATAGTCCTTGGGACTAGTGATACTTTTAACTAATACTCAGGTGACTGATAAGGCCTGTTGGCGTCTTGTTAGGAACTCCTATATCATAATTTATTGAAATACTCAATCACACTTCACAATGCACCACAGAATGAAGTATCAAAAAGCTTAAAAGTTTCAGAATGTTTTTGGTCATTTAATTTTCAGATTATGGTCACCTAGCTAGATATAATAAGTATTTCTTGATATTTTTTTCTCTTTAGTTTTACTGCAGTATGTTTTCCACTTGATGTATTTTGAGTTTTGAGTGAATTCCTTTCATAAAGTTATATCCATTGTATAGTTGGAAATAATTCTAACAAGAATATTTCATAATTGGTTTCTTCTAATTTTGACATATACTTGACAGTTTACTTCCATGTGTTCATTTGAGATTTTCACTGTATAATAGATAATTGGTACCACTGATACGCTGTTGCAAAATATATTTTCTAACTTTCAGACTACTGTGAATATCATACAAAACACTACCAGCAGGGTCAGTCCTGGTATGATGGCTGTAGTTATAAATGCACTTGTGAGGATGCCTTGAATGGAAAATACAGATGCATTGAAAGGTAGACAGATGTATTAGTCATCTGTCAATTCCAAAGTAAAATGTCATGATTCACTTTAAAATTGACGTGTAACCAGAATTTTGACAATTTATTCCTAACAATAAGTGTGGGGAATCAATGTCATTATCATTAGATAAGTATATAAGGGCTGTTCGATATGTAATGTGTTTTTACCGCAGCGTGATAACGCTTTGCACGATTTCGTGGATGATGATACTCTTGAATAGCTCTATTCAAGACCTTTCCAATGATATAAACATGATCCTTCAGCTCCACATAGTTTTAAACTTATAGTCATTTCAATAGAATCAGTCATTGACCACTGTTGTAAAAATGGTTTTGAAGCAGGTTGAGAATATTGAAGAAATTAGAGTCTACATAAAAGTTTGCACAAAACTCGTTCATTTGGTAATGCAGATTTTTACTGAATTGGGGAAGTTTATGGGTCTGATAAGGTATCTTATGGGATAGTTCGTAGGTGGAGAAAGAAATTTCTGACTGGCACAGAGTCTGTCAAAGATGCAGCATAATCTGGTCAACCTGTAACTATAATAGGCAAGGCAAATGTCTCAAAAGTCAGGGAAATAATTGAAAGTGAGGCAGGTACACAATATGTGATATTGCCAAAACTGTTGGCATATTGCTATCGCGGGTGCATTTCATTTTGAAGCGTATTTGAAAGTACGAAAGATTTCTGCTAGATGGATGCTGCATATATTGACAGTTGACCAAAAATGGGTTCGAGTACAAACCACTAAGCAATTGCTCAAAATGTTTCCTAAATTCAATCAAAGACAATTTGCAAACATTGTTACTGGTGACGAAACATGGGTTCACTATTTTGAACCAGTAAGAAAAATTGGGAACAAAATATGGCTAACTAAACATGGTAGAAGGCCTGTAGCTGTCAAAAGAACCATAAGCACAAAGAAGGTTCTTCATTGCATATTCTTCTCATGTGATGGTATAGCTGTACAAATTCCGATACTGAAAGGCAAGTGTTATTGGTCAGTATTACTGAGATGTTATACTAAAATAGCTCGAGAAATGTGATCATAAATGACGCCGAGTGTCAGGATTTAGGCATGTTTGTCTAATTCATGATGATGCTCTTTCACATGCATCTGAGCTTGTGAAGCAATTTTTGAAGTCGGAGAAAGTTACCGTCTTGCAACACCCACCATACTCTCCAGATCTAGCCCCATGCAACTTTTTTTTTTTTTCTGAAAACTTAAAAAGTTCTTATCTGGTTGTCGTTACAAGTTCCAACAAGCCCTTGGCTTAGCTATCAGTCAGTGCCTCAGAGGTCTACCTAAGTCAGTGTACCATGATGCATTTCAGAAATGGATTCAAAGATTGAAGTTATGTATTTCAAACCATGGAGAATACTTTGCAGGGATGTAATGCTCATTTCACTTGAGTCGAATGTTTTTGAGATATTGTACAATACACATGACATATTGAACAACCCTTCTACATTGTGAGGAAATACCTCACTTTATTGTCTAGTAGCAGAGTTTGAAATTAATATACTGCATAGATGTAATGTGTACTCATTCACATTTTGGTATTATGACAATCATCAGTTTATAACATTGTGGCAGACATCTTCATTTTTACAAGAATTTTATTTTAAAAAGACTGTTCATAACTTAGTCAGGCCAAGTTTTGATATGTAAAAAAAGACGAATCTATGTCTAAACAACAGAATTTGAAGTCCTTTCTGTGTGTATAATTCAGATGTCCTACTTATACCAACATTCCCCCCACATGTACTAATGTCCCTGACCCAGATGACCCAACCTGTTGTCAGATTCCCAAGTGTCCAGATAATACCACATCAACTAACAAGGTGCCAACACCTGCACCATCTGGTATCTACTCTGGTGTTGATGGACAAAATGGTGAGTGATGAAATATGAAAATATTAAGTCCCAGTAACACTTTCTGTCCTTCAAAGAGTCCCATAACTTTTTTAATCTGCATGAGCACTTTGAGTCACCCTGAATGATGAGTTGACCTAAATTCTGAGAGAAAGTTGTCATTGATGTATCACAGATTGTTTCGTTTATTAATTACTACAAGTTTATAAAGATGAAGTAATTTTGAGACCCCCCCCAACAAAACAAACACCCAACTTGAGTTAATGAAAAACAGTATAATGAGTGATTATTATTGTCCATTGTTAACAGTTAATTAATGTTCTGTACCATTTTCAATTTCTTTGAAATAAATATTTTAGTGACTGTCACTTTTTATAGCAGAAAGAAATAATGATCTCAAATTTTGAAGAAAATTGTGTAAATTCTTGTTTTATGCAGGAAAATGTGTTTACAAGGGAGTGTTATACTCTCAGGATCAGAAGTGGGAAGATGGCTGTGAACTGAACTGTGTGTGTTCGGATGCTGTACAGGGATTTTACCAGTGCACAGACAAGTAAGATAATAATTCACAGCTGAAATTGGGAGCAAATACATTTACTTCCTCTTGCTTTTCACAGACTCCTTACAAGTTCTTGGTTATCCAACCCACTCTTTCCTTAATACGCAAAACAAATCTAATTGATTATAAACATGTCCTGGAAATAATTTTTTAAATTTATGTGACCAATATATTTGTGGACTCTATACTTAGTAGCATTGTCAAAATCTCTTACACACATGCCCAAGCATGTTGGTTTAATTTCAATTGGCTAATATTTAGATAACTTGTAAATCTTTAATGAATGAAAAAAAATGAACAGATATTGACATCATAGGTACATTTTACAAAAACTTGCAATGTTAATGATTGTGCTAAAGCACATGGTATCACTTTTTAAATGGGGACATTTCAGAATGCCTGTAATGTTTCCCATTACAATTAGAACTAGTTTTGATTGAGATTTTTTAACATTCAAGGAAATTATAGATAATTTTTTCCAATTTTAGGGGGTGGTGTTATGTTGTCATTGTCCAGTGTATATCTTAAAACCATTTATTTTTCAATGAGCACAAATTCATTATTTCCCACCATGAAGAGTACCCTTCTGGGGATATTAGTCTTGCTAGGACAGTTGTAGTTTAGTTATTGTAGGTATGTTGTTTTTAGTGTGTATGAAATTTCTGTAATGTCAAGCAAGCACTTGTTGGTTGTATATAACTGTGCACTGATAAAAAATTGTTTTCTCTTGCTTTTTCTGTGGTGTCTCAAAATTGTCCAAAATGTCTTGTGTGATTTTTTTTAGGAGGGGGGGGGGGATGAATGTTAAGATTAAGCATGTTTTGCTGGATATGTTTACAGATGCCCTAAGTACACCAACTTGCCTCCAAACTGTCAACTAGTCAGTGACTTTACCAATCCTTGCTGTAAGAAACCACAATGTGATTTCTCAGCTACAACAGCTGCCATCTCTGGAACAGGGCCCACTGGCAAACCAGACATCATTCCTACACTAGCACCAAATCTGAGTGAGTAAAATACAGAGATGTTGTGAATGATATTGGTGTAATGTCTTTTCTACCACCAGTGTTCTTGGTAGTCCATTACGAAGTATGTAAATAATTAAATATTGTTGATGGGTAACATAGTATCTAGTTATCTGTTCGAATAGTAATTCTAGAATCTGTGAATTGATGTGTATTTTTGCTGATTTTAGGGTATTGTGTGTACCAGGGTGCTTCCTATGTACAAGGCCAGACTTGGGAAGATGGATGTCAGTTTAAATGCAGATGTGATGATGCATCCCGAGGTCTTTACATCTGTAACGACAGGTGATACTGTTCATTCACAGTGAATAATGTATAAAATATTCAGTAATTCATAATGTAACTGATTCTGTGTTACTTAAGTTTGAGGAGGATAAACTTTATACAGTTCAGGCCAAAATTAAGATGCATTTTTCCCTTTGTGTCCCCTGACTTTGACCTTTTAGATGTAGGTTAGAAATATCTTGATTTGGGGCAAAGAAGTGTGGGAAAATGTGACATTCAGTGATCGAATAACTTTAACCAAGGTTTTTAACATAGCATACACTAAAATTCAATTTAACACAAGAAAAAATTCTGAATATATGGTATAATTTGTGCAAACTTTTGCATGCTTAATGAATTTATATGGATGAATGAATTACGCAAATAAAATTTCTCAACTTTAAACTATTCTCAGTCAAAATTTTAATGTGCATCCATAAATTATCAACTTCCAACACTCCACTGCCTTTACCATGGCCTGTTTCTATAACGATTTGGTTAGGTAGGAAAAATTTATTAATTTTGGGGCAGAAGATATGAAAAAAATTACGTTTAGTAGTGAATTCACTTTTACCAAGGATTTACACCAAAGACGTATTCAAATTCAAGTCAGAGAGCACAAGGAAAAATTCTAAATAAGTAGATTCACTGTCTTTAGAGAAGTAGCAATACCATATTTTGAGTTGAGCATTTTTCTGGGTCAGCCAAACTTGAGAAACAGATTTTGATTTAGGCAGCATTTATATATGTCCCTTAAAAGTAAAGCAACTATTAGTCCCTTACTGGCAAAGCCAAGGGGGATTATGAGTGTCTTCTCTTTCCATCTGTCAGTCACAAATTCATTTTCTAGACTTTTTTTAACATGCCTTGATTTAGGAAGCTGAAATATGGTTTGTGATGTGCATTTGTATATTTAAACAATGAAATGCTTTCTTTGTTGTTTTATGAAATTGCACCAAATGTAGATAGCTGAACTTTTCTTTACTATGCTCTTACTTAGAAAACTGAAAATCTACATTTGGCACAAAGTCCTGTTAAGTTTTGTAATAAAACAGCCAACTGTGATGAAACCATTGAAAGTAATGAAATGGTCAATAATATGATATTTCAGTACTTAAATCTATTTTATAGTATTAAAAAATACATAAAAATATAAATATAAATAATAAAGTCTGTCAGAATCAAAAATAACATTTGACAGTTGAAATTCAAATTTATATTGAGCTTGTTTTTATAACAGGTGCCCAAAGTATAACAACATCCCAGCTGGTTGTAAATTGGCTTCAGATCCAGATGACCCATGCTGTTTGGCTCCAAAATGTAACATCACTAATCCCAACCAGATCCCCACTGCTGCCCCTGGTGTGATCAGTGGCATTATTAATATCCCTACCCCATCCCCAGTTTCAGGTGGTCCCACTGTAGCCCCTAAGCTCTTCAGTAAGTAGGGAAATCTGATATCAAATTAATTTGTGATTGTATTGATGTTTATGTAAGATGAATCTATTGGTTTTCATTTGATCAAAGGATCAACCAAACGTTAGCACAAGATAAAACTGTGCCATTCAACTGAAAGATCTGGAAACGTGACCATAAGTGATAGAGCTCTGCCATTCATTCATCTTTCAGTAACCATTCAGTCACCTTTCAGTTTACTGAATGACATATTTTTATCCTGTGTAGGGCAAAAAAAAAACAACAACAAAACTGCATCAAGGCATTAATATTTCAATAGAGCTACACCTTAACAGAGACTTCTAGTTCAGTTGAGCAATAAACCAATCTGAATTACTACTGTATCATCATTCCATCAAAATTTAAATGACATGCATATCATGCATGCATATAGCTGTGCATGAATAGAAAAGAAAAATCACAGTGTGAAATAGAGTAGTTTCATGTACATGGATATTAGTAATGTTTCTATAGGTTTTTGTGAGTACAAGGGCATACGATACACGCAGAACAAAACTTGGGAGGATGGCTGTGATTACAACTGCAAGTGTGTGGATGCTTTAATGGGCAAATATGAATGTACAGAAAAGTAAGCATAGCTTGTTTATTGATAAAACAATGTACACACTTCAGTAATCCCAGAGAAACTTAATTGTGAACAAAATCCATGAATCATATGTTTCTGTAGCTGCAATGATCAACATGTGTCTGTTCCAAGGTTATCACATGTAGTAGGTTGCACGGAGAGACAGAGGTTGCTATGACCCAGAAGTTGTATAATGACCTTGAACTAAGGTAATTTTGACTAGGACAAGGTCAGAGGAATGTTGCAGTCTAAAAATCTTCTCAAGGTTGGAATTGGATGTAGAATGATACTTGAATACAACCATTGCCTACCACTAGAGCCCTGTATGATTTTATTGTATGGATATGTTTTAACTGTATCACTATATGAACTACCATTTATAATCAAATTTTCAAACAGCTTAAGTTTTTGATAAATATTTAGGCTATTGATTTTGATACATTTTTATTGAAAATCCATGTTGCTGTGTACAGAATTGTACATTGTAAGAGTTGTATAGAAATGATATGAAGAACAAGAAACAAGTTTAAAAGTCCAACCCCTTAATTACAAGACATGTATAAATTAAACATGCCAACTTATTATTGGTTGTAAAGGTGCATTATTTCTGTGCAATTACTGATGAAAAGAAAAATTCACATGAAGGGTCATGGCCATCTGTAATATTCTGAAAATCGGGTTTTAGCAAAAAATTGTTCTCATGAATCTTTAAGGACAGTATCACCACAATCTCAATGATAACAACAGTCCCCAATAACAGACTGTTGTATGCTACTGAAGTGATTTGATAAAAAATTAAAAACCAAAAATATTGTATATAAATAGGGTGGTCCTCAAGGACACTTGCTACAAACAACAACAACCCCCTCCCCCCCCCCCCCCCCCTATCCCCCCCATCCCCCCCCCCCCCCCAACCCCCAAAATAAATGCAAGGGTTGATATATATTTCTTTGCATATTCTGGCTGTAATTGATACAAATAACAAATTTGTAAAGTTTAATGATGTTCAATGTGATATTTATACCTTCCCTATATAACTACAAAAATTTTAACCACTGTATTAGACTTAATTCAGAAATGGAAGGCAAAAATAAGATTCCATTTGGTGAAATGTATTCATTTTACTTTTATAAACAAATTCAGTGTCCATTTCCATCATTTTTGAAAAAGAGTTTGTGGGAAGTAGTGTTAAAGTTAAATTGAAATTCCAAATTAGTTTCATTCATTGAGGAAAACAAACCAAATTTTTCATCTTCTCTCTTAAATGTATGAACTTGAACTGCATTTCGTGTGAAATGTTCAAGTATTAATTATTATTGTGGGAAAGAAATGGATCTACGGTATGCTGTTTTGTGGGGGTATGTGATTTCAACTGGGTTTCACAATTTTTGCTTGCTGTGATAATGGTTTTATTGTCAGAATTTTCACACCTCTTTTAGAGGATTGAAATGTGGAAAATCTTAATTTGAAACAAGTGAAATAATCTAATACACAAAATATCTGTATTTAAATAATGTTTTAATTTTCAAGGTGCCGAAAATACCTCAACTTGCCTGCAGGATGCATCTTGACAAAAGATCCTTCAAATCCATGTTGTAAAGTGCCACAGTGTGACTCCCCTACTCTGTCTCCTACCGCAGCCCCTAGCCCTGCAACTCCAGCCCCACCAGGTGGCCCCACACTTGGACCCTCACCTCAGCTGCCAACCCAAGCACCAAAGCCCAAAGGTAAGTTTCATAATCATACATATGTAATTGAATGGATAGAATTAATATTGAAGAGTAATACTTTTTGAATGATGCCATATTTCAAAGGAGTAACTTTCTCTGTGGTGGCCTTTAAATGTGGTGACATTTGATTGCTAAGTACACTGTATTGGATGTCAAACCAAAATCCATGCTTTATGTATTCTATATGTATACAAAACAGTTTAAGTTGTTTTCCCTGCAGATGTCTGCACATACAAAGGTCAGACTTACACTCAGGGACAAAAGTGGTATGATGGTTGTGATTTTGCCTGTGTCTGTGAAGATGGGGTCAAAGGCGTGTATAGGTGCAGCCAAAGGTAATGGACAGATTCTTTCAGCAGTGATGATCATCACATGAATTAATTTGTCTCTATGTTGTATGTACAATTTTGAAATAGAAATGTAGAAAAATTTTGTTTCTAATGTTAACAACAGACAGATTTAACTTAGATTTGTTGTGTGCTAATTTTAGATGTGCCACCTACCCACCAGTGTCAGCCTCTTGCACTATGCAGCCTGATCCAAAGGATCCCATCTGCTGCAAGGTGCCCTACTGTAATGGTGTGGCTGTCTCAGGAACTATCAGTGGAGGGAGTGTCATCCCCACCCCTGCACCCAATCCCAATCCCACTGCCTCCCCCTCTCCAGGCTTAAATGTGGCCACTCCAACACCTGCCCCAGCATTGCCAGGTTATATGATTATGTATTATTTAGAACCAAATGTATTAAATAAGATTTTCTGATGTCTGTTTTTCATTCCTTTACTTTTGCTAAGATATTTTGCAGATACTGTAAAACTAAGAACTTTAGCATTGGATTTGGGAGTTCAGGATTAAAGCACTACAGATTTTTCTTCTTCAGAGGTTTGTGTCTACAAAGGCAAACAGTACCAACAAAATCAGAAATGGCAGGATGGATGTGATTACAACTGTGTGTGTGTGGATGCTAAAGCAGGAATCTATCAGTGTATAGAAAGGTTGGATTAACTATAAACTTAGCATTGGTGTCAAGTTGTTCTTATTACCTAAGTACACTGAATTGTTATTTATAGAGTTGGGAATTTATGCCTTGTAAAGATTTGACATTTAGATTTAACATTTCATTAGAAATTTGTAAAGGAAATTCAAGTTTTATGTCGGTGCCTGTTTTGGCTTTGTTTTGAATGTATTTATTAATAATATCAAAAGAATTGGAAAAAGGTATTTACAACTTACTAGTTTTGGTCCTTTAAAATAGGTACTATATCTGCCTGAATTATATTTAATTAATGAAGTGCATTTTCTTGTGCAAATGTCAAGATTATTACGTAAAAAAGAAAGGATTTTGAGTATTGACTTTTTTTTCAGGTGTCCCCACTATTCTAAGTTGGATGATAACTGTCATTTGGAGAGGGACATTTTGAATCCCTGTTGTATGAAGAAAGTATGTGATCCTAACAAGACAACATTAGTTCCAAGCCCAGGTGTCACACCTAAGACTGTTCCACGTAAGTGATCACACAATTAGTAAGCCTTAAAAACATTGTCCTATACTAAACCTGTTCCATGTAAGTGATTACACTTACAAACCTTGTCATGTTCTTGTTTAATAATTGGGGATCATGGACCAACTAGAATGGTTAATGTTCCACATCATTTAGCAATTACATGGTAATGAAGGTAACATTATGATTTTTACTTCTCGCAGGTTGCATTATCAATTTTTCTGTTTGCAGAGGGTGACATAATTTTTGTATGCTTGAAGAATTGATTATTAGATGGCATATTGTTTTTTATTTGTCTATTTATAACCAGAAGACAACAGAAAGAAATTGGAACATGTTCATAGTTCACAACTTTTTTATCAGTCTGTAACCCAAAAATTTTTTTTAAACATGTTCATAATTTTAATATACCTGTCTTTAAACTGGACAGTGATGTTTGTACATTCTTTTGGGGTCATCTGTTTCTATTTTCAATTCTCTTTCACATATCAGCTAAATCTTGCTTTGTAGCTTTTTTGTAAGTCACTCTAGATCATGTTGCAAATTTTGATCCATTTCAACCTCTCTTACAGGAGTTTTGCCCTTTTACATGTATTTGAAAGTAAATATTATGGACGGTACATAATTTGTTGGGTTTACTCCTTCCACTATTTTCAAGATTTTACAGAATGTTTGTATTGGTATTGAAGATGTGCATGTGACAAGTACTTTGATTTTCTTCAATTGTGAGAAAATTGCATGTTGTTAAACTTGGTCATTTTAGAGAGTGCATGGTTTGTCTGTGTAACTCGTCCCACAATTTTCAAGTGAGGACCTTCTTATTTAAAGAATATTTGTATGGATATTGAAGAAGTGCATGTGGCAAGGATTTTGATTTTCTTCCAATTTTTTTTAGAAAATTACTGGTTTGTTGAACTTTGTAAGTTTTGAGGAAATATTATAAAGTGAGTGCATGGTTCCTCTACAGTTTTAAAGCTAGGGCCTTTGCAAAGAACATGAGGATGTGCATATTACAATGGTTTTGATTCTCAGCATATACTGATGTCTTGTTGAGGGAGGTTTAAGGAGGTATGAGAACCCAAGAAATTTATAATGAAAGGAAAGTATTACATTCATGTAATATTGAGCAGATGTAATAAATTTTGCATAAACTCTTGCAAAAGTACATTTTGTTGTTACATTAAAAAATTCAAATTCTGCGAGATTCAAACCCATGATCCACAGATTTATAGGTTAGCCCATATATCAAATAAGCTACCCTGAATAGATATGAAATTTTAAAAGACCCGGTAATATATTGCTGACCTTTCTTTATTCATATCTTACTAAACAAAGTATGTCACAGCTTGATAATGGCTGATACTACCTTAAGTAAAGTTCTACAACTCCTGGCATTTTTGTTGTGTTTGCTCAACAATGTCACAAAATAACCATCTTATAATAAAAACACTTCGTATAAAAATCTCATGGGTGTATTATGTACCATTTAGGGTATTCTTATTAAACATTAAATCAGAAGAGGCTTGCATATTTAGTTGGTATAACAAGCCCTTTCATAAAAGATAAACTTGTTGATTTTGATGAATATATGATTGTCCTATATTTATAGTGAAGCAGTGCCCTTGATTATGATACTGATATTAGTGTATGCTGATTGTAGACTGTGTATACAATGGGGCATTGTTTAAAGAGGGTGAATCCTGGGCAGATGGTTGTGATCTCACATGTACATGTGAAGATGCAGAGAAGGGCTATTACAGATGTAACGACAGGTATGAACTATTACAGGTGTAACGACAGGTATGAACTATTACAGATGTAACGACAGGTATGAACTATTACAGATGTAACGACAGGTATGAACTATTACAGATGTAATGACAGGTATGAACTGTTACAGATGTAACGACAGGTATGAACTGTTACAGATGTAACGACAGGTATGAACTGTTACAGATGTAACGACAGGTATGAACTGTTACAGATGTAACGACAGGTATGAACTGTTACAGGTGTAACGACAGGTATGAACTGTTACAGATGTAACGACAGGTATGAACTATTACAGTTGTAACAATAGTTACAGACCATTATGGATGTAAAAACAGGTGCAGACTACTGTAAAAAAGTACTGACTGTTACAAATGTAATAACAGGTACAGACTGTTACAAATGTAATGACAGGTACAGACTGTTACAAATGTAATGACAGGTACAGAGTGTTACAAATGTAATGAGAGATACAGACTGTTACAAATGTAATGGCAGGTACAGAGTGTTACAAATGTAATGAGAGATACAGACTGTTACAGATGTAATGACAGTATAGACTGTTGCAGATATAATAATAGGTACAGAGTATTACAGGTATAATATGTGTGCATAAACAAACAGTAAAATTTTTAAATCTAAAAAATAATGATATTTTACTATAGAAATGTACAGGTGTTGCCATCATAATTCGTATAAGACAGAATTGTTAAGTGCTGGTACAATTGATAAGAACATCAAAAAACTTTTCTAGTTTTGAAATTTACATGCATTGAAATTTTTGCCCAGGTGTCCAAGGTACGATAATTTACCAGCAGATTGCCCAATGGAGACAGATCCCAGAGACTCCTGCTGCAAACGCCCACTCTGTAGTCCAACCAGTACACCAAAGCCACCCCCCACTCCGGCTCCACAGACCATTCCACCTTCTCCATTTGTTCCTCCAACAGCATCACCTGGGGTACCCATTCTACCTGGCCAGACATTTATACCACCACATTTTTACATTACGCCAGCTCCTGGTCTAACATATGCTCCTGACAAGCGTCCCACCCCAGGTCCAGGACTTACATATGCCCCAGAATTGTTTCCAACACCATTTCAGCTACCAACTTTGGCTCCTGGTCAAACATTATCACCTGGGCAAACACTAATTCCACCTGGAATTTATTTAACTCCAGCCCCTGGGATGACCTATGCTCCAAATGCCAGACCTACTCCAGCCCCAGGAATGACATATGCTCCTCATGTCTTCCCCACTCCCTTCAAGCTGCCAACTTTGGGACCTAATCAGACCTTAGCCCCCGGTCAGACTCTGATACCACCCTTCTACCTGACCCCAGCTCCAGGCATGACATATGCTCCAGACAAGAGACCAACTCCAGCACCTGGTCAAACATATGCTCCTGAATTATTTCCAACACCATTCAAAATCCCAACCTTAGCTCCAGGACAAACATTAGCTCCAGGTCAAACATTAATTCCCCCAGGAATTTATCTTACACCCTCACCAGGACAGACATATGCACCAAATGCTAGACCCACACCAGGCCCAGGATTGACATATGCTCCACATGTGTTCCCAACACCATATAAGCCTCCAACATTGGCACCTGGACAAACTCTTGCTCCAGGTCAAACATTGATACCACAGTTTTATCTAACCCCAGCCCCAGGTATGACATATGCACCAGATAAACGCCCAACCCCAGCGCCAGGGATGACATATGCACCAAATCTTTTCCCAACACCTTTCAAACCACCAACACTAGCTCCAGGACAAACCTTGGCTCCAGGACAGACCCTCATTCCTCCAGGAATATACCTGACCCCTGGTCCGTACCAGACATATGCTCCAGGTTATCAACCAACACCTGGACCAGGAATGACATATGCTCCACATGTGTTCCCTACTCCATATTTACCACCCACACTGGCTCCTGGACAAACTCTTGCACCAGGCCAGACATTGATCCCTCCATTCTACCTGACCCCAGGTCCAGGAAGGACATATGCTCCTAATGCATTACCTACCCCAGCACCAGGACAGACTTACAGACCAGAGTTGTTCCCAACTCCATTTAAGATTCCCACACTTGCTCCTGGCCAAACACTTGCTCCAGGACAAACATTGATTCCTCCAGGAATTTACCTAACTCCAGCTCCCTTTTCTACATATGCACCAAATCAGAGACCAACACCTGGTCCAGGTTTGACATATGCTCCACATGTGTTCCCAACACCATACATGCCACCAACACTGGCCCCTGGACAGACCTTAGCACCGGGTCAGACTCTCATTCCACCAGGTATCTATCTGACTCCAGGACCATATCAAACCTATGCTCCAAACATGCAGCCAACCCCTGCACCAGGTCAGACATATGCTCCACATGTGTTCCCTACACCCTTCAAAATCCCAACCCTTGCACCAGGGCAAACATTGGCTCCTGGAAAGACATTAATTCCTCCAGGTATTTATCTAACCCCCTCACCTGGCCAGACTTATGCACCAAATCTCAGGCCTACACCTGGTCCAGGCATGACATATGCCCCACACGTGTTCCCCACTCCATACATGCCACCGACACTGGCCCCTGGTGAAACACTGGCTCCAGGACAGACACTGGTACCACCATATTATTTGACTCCAGCTCCAGGAAGGACGTATGCTCCAAACATGAGACCAACTCCAGCACCAGGACAGACGTATGCTCCCAACCTCTTCCCAACTCCATATAAACTACCAACACTTGCCCCAGGACAGACATTAGCACCCGGACAGACTTTGATACCTCCAGGTATATATCTGACCCCCGGACCATATCAGACGTATGCCCCTTGGTTGCAACCAACACCAGGTCCAGGAATGACTTATGCTCCACATGTGTTCCCTACTCCATACATGCCACCGACACTAGCACCTGGTCAGACTTTAGGCCCTGGTCAAACACTAGTACCTCCCCATTACTACCTCACTCCAGGTCCAGGAATGACATATGCCCCTGACAAGCGACCCACTCCTGCACCAGGACAGACATATGCTCCAAATTTGTTCCCAACCCCATTCAAGATACCCACTCTTGCTCCAGGTCAAACTCTTGCACCAGGTCAAACACTTGTTCCACCTGGAATTTACCTGACACCTGCACCATTTTCCACTTATGCACCAAATCTCAGACCAACACCTGGACCAGGAATGACATATGCTCCACATGTGTTCCCTACTCCATACATGCCACCAACACTGGCACCTGGACAGACATTAGCACCAGGGCAAACACTTATACCACCTCATATCTATCTAACACCAGCACCAGGAATGACATATGCCCCAAATATGAGACCAACTCCAGCACCTGGTCAGACATATGCACCAGAATTATTCCCTACACCATTTAAAATTCCAACTCTTGCCCCAGGTCAGACCCTGGCTCCAAGTCAAACTCTCATACCCCCAGGTATTTACTTGACTCCAGCACCAGGATCAACTTATGCACCAAATGCCAGACCTACGCCAGGACCAGGAATGACATATGCCCCACATGTCTTCCCAACTCCTTTAATACTGCCAACACTTGCACCAGGACAAACATTAGCTCCAGGACAGACACTTATCCCACCAAGTATTTACCTCACACCAGCTCCAGGACAAACCTATGCACCAAACCAACACCCAACACCAGGACCTGGGTTGACTTATGCTCCAGAATTGTTCCCAACACCTTACTATCTACCAACAATTGCTCCTGGCCAGACCCTTGCTCCTGGACAGACATTGGTTCCCCATTTCTACATCACCCCAGGACCTGGACTAACATATGCTCCAGATAAGAGACCAACACCAGGACCAGGACAGACATATGCCCCAGAACTTTTCCCTACACCTTTTAAGATTCCAACCCTTGCTCCAGGTCAGACCCTGGCTCCAAGCCAAACTCTCATACCTCCAGGTATTTACTTGACTCCAGCACCGGGATCAACATATGCACCAAATGCCAGACCTACGCCAGGACCAGGAATGACATATGCCCCACATGTCTTCCCAACACCACAGATTTTGCCAACACTTGCACCAGGACAGCCAATCTATCCAGGTCTGACATTCATCCCACCTCATTTTTATCTCACTCCTGCTCCTGGTTTGACATATGCTCCAGACAAGAGACCCACTCCTGGCCCAGGGCTAACATATGCTCCTTATCTCTTCCCAACCCCTTATATGCCACCTACTTTAGCCCCTGGACAGACATTAGCTCCAGGTCAAACCCTCATCCCACCACATCTGTATTTGACACCAGCTCCAGGTATGACCTATGCTCCTAATGCTCATCCAACACCAGCACCTGGACAGACCTATGCACCTGAGTTGTTCCCAACACCTTTCAAGATTCCAACCTTGGCACCAGGGCAAACATTAGCTCCGGGCCATACACTAATACCACCAGGAATTTTCTTGACTCCAGCACCAGGATCAACTTATGCACCAAATGCTAGACCCACACCAGGTCCAGGTTTGACGTATGCTCCACATGTCTTCCCAACACCATATAAGCCTCCAACATTGGCACCTGGACAAACTCTTAAACCTGGTCAAACACTTGTTCCACATATATACCTCACACCAGCCCCAGGTATGACATATGCACCAGATAAACACCCAACCCCAGCACCAGGACAGACATATGCACCAGACCTTTTCCCAACACCATTCAAGATACCTACTCTGGCTCCAGGACAAACTTTGGCTCCAGGACAGACCCTCATTCCTCCAGGAATATACCTGACCCCTGGTCCGTACCAGACATATGCTCCAGGTTATCAACCAACACCTGGACCAGGAATGACATATGCTCCACATGTGTTCCCTACTCCATATTTACCACCCACACTGGCTCCTGGACAAACTCTTGCACCAGGCCAGACATTGATCCCTCCATTCTACCTGACCCCAGGTCCAGGAAGGACATATGCTCCTAATGCATTACCTACCCCAGCACCAGGACAGACTTACAGACCAGAGTTGTTCCCAACTCCATTTAAGATTCCCACACTTGCTCCTGGCCAAACACTTGCTCCAGGACAAACATTGATTCCTCCAGGAATTTACCTAACTCCAGCTCCCTTTTCTACATATGCACCAAATCAGAGACCAACACCTGGTCCAGGTTTGACATATGCTCCACATGTGTTCCCAACACCATACATGCCACCAACACTGGCCCCTGGACAGACCTTAGCACCGGGTCAGACTCTCATTCCACCAGGTATCTATCTGACTCCAGGACCATATCAAACCTATGCTCCAAACATGCAGCCAACCCCTGCACCAGGTCAGACATATGCTCCACATGTGTTCCCTACACCCTTCAAAATCCCAACCCTTGCACCAGGGCAAACATTGGCTCCTGGAAAGACATTAATTCCTCCAGGTATTTATCTAACCCCCTCACCTGGCCAGACTTATGCACCAAATCTCAGGCCTACACCTGGTCCAGGCATGACATATGCCCCACACGTGTTCCCCACTCCATACATGCCACCGACACTGGCCCCTGGTGAAACACTGGCTCCAGGACAGACACTGGTACCACCATATTATTTGACTCCAGCTCCAGGAAGGACGTATGCTCCAAACATGAGACCAACTCCAGCACCAGGACAGACGTATGCTCCTAACCTCTTCCCAACTCCATATAAACTACCAACACTTGCCCCAGGACAGACATTAGCACCCGGACAGACTTTGATTCCTCCAGGTATCTACTTGACGCCTGCACCTGGCTACACTTATGCCCCAGACAAGAGACCCACTCCAGGTCCAGGAATGACTTATGCTCCACATGTGTTCCCTACTCCATACATGCCACCGACTTTGGCCCCTGGAGAAACTCTTGGACCAGGTCAGACCCTTATCCCTCATTTCTATCTGACCCCAGGTCCAGGAATGACATACGCCCCTGACAAGAGACCCACTCCTGCACCAGGACAGACATATGCCCCATACTTGTTTCCAACCCCATTTAAGGTCCCAACATTGGCACCTGGTCAGACTTTGGCACCAGGACAGACTCTTATACCTCCAGGTATTTATCTTACCCCTGGACCTTTCCAAACATATGCACCAAATGCCAGACCAACGCCAGCTCCAGGAATGACATATGCCCCACATGTATTCCCAACACCATACATGCCACCAACACTGGCACCAGGACAGACTTTAGCACCAGGACAAACTCTGATACCACCTCATGTGTATCTGACGCCAGCACCAGGAATGACATATGCCCCAAATATGAGACCAACTCCAGCACCTGGAATGACCTATGCCCCAGAGTTATTCCCAACCCCATTCAAGTTGCCCACACTTGCTCCAGGTGTTACATTAGCACCAGGTCAAACTCTCATACCACCTGGAATCTACCTGACACCTTCACCAGGACTGACATATGCTCCTAATGCTAGACCTACTCCAGGACCAAGTATGACCTATGCTCCTCATGTCTTTCCAACACCTTTTAAATTCCCAACTCTGGCTCCAGGTGAGACTCTAGCTCCAGGACAAACGCTCATACCTCCAGGAATATATTTGACACCTTACCCTGGTGCTACATATGCACCAGATGCACATCCTACCCCAGGGCCTCACATGACGTATGCACCATATCTGTTCCCAACACCATTTAAACTACCCACACTTGCCCCAGGTCAGACTTTAGGACCACATCAGACCCTTATCCCTCCAAATATATATCTGACACCTGCTCCTGGTATGACCTATGCTCCTAATGCTAGGCCCACACCTGCACCTGGTCTCACATATGCCCCAGAACTATTCCCAACACCATACAAACCTCCAACCCTAGCCCCAGGACAGACACTTGGTATTGGTCAGACTTTGATTCCACCAGGTATATATCTGACACCTGCACCTGGACTAACATATGCCCCCAACATGCGTCCAACCCCAGCCCCAGGAATGACATATGCCCCACATGCATTCCCCACACCATTTAAATTGCCCACACTTGAACCAGGTAAAACACTGGGTCCGGGCCAGACCTTGATACCACCATACCACTATCTGACTCCTTTACCTGGATACACATTTGCTCCTGGTTTGGAACCAACTCCTGGCCCAGGGCTAACCTATCCCCCTTACTTGTTCCCCACTCCTGCTCCAGGCTTATCACCTACACCTATCCCAGTTCCCACAGCTGTGTCTGGAGTGATTTCTGGTATTGGAGTTGGTGGAAATGGAAGTAAGTTGATTTAAGCAGGCTACATGTTATTTTTCTTAATGCCATAACTTCAAGATATATGTAACTTTAGGATGAAGAATGAATGCATGACAGAATTGAAATTGAAAGTAAGCTCATTTCTTATATTAAAGTGCCAATATTTACTGACATTCAACTATGCAGGTGTGTGTCTGTACCATGGAGTGGCCTATGGACAAGGTGAAAAATGGGAGGATGGCTGTCAGCTGTTGTGTGAATGTATAGACATGCATATTGGCAGATACAAATGTAAAGAAAGGTATGTAAAGAGCATCTTGTAAGTTAATATATGTATCTGTTAGTAGATTTATACTTGACAAACTCCTCTGTGAAGACAAGGTCAGTAGATATCGATGTTGAGAAATGCAGATGCTATATTTTTGGCAATTTTTATTACACAGGAATTTTGGTTCTGGTATCTTAGTTCATAGAAAGTGTGAGACTGGAAAAGAGTCATATACTCATGTTATAGTGACATGAGTGCCATTAAGGTCTGATGATTAATGATATTTTTACAGCTGGTACTGATGTTTACTGTGATTTGTATTGTGGGTTCTGATATTTACTGATAAGTGCGGAGGTAAACCCTGTCGTTACTGAGGAATGCTGATAAATGCTGCAGCTGTTGGTCTCCTTGTAGGTGTGAAAATAGGTCATGGGCAAAATAAATATGAAGAAGGTGGTATGTAAAAAAAGACCATTATTTTTTAAAAGAAAATTTTTTTTTTTTTCATGATATGCACATTGTTTTTCAACTTATTGAAATGATGATGCCAAACAGTAATATGTTCTGAGTTCATGAAAAAAGCTGGTTTTAAATATTTTCCTTTTACTCTACATCCTTAATTTTTTTGTTAGAAAAATTCTTGTAATTCACTTTTAAAAATAAAATAATTTAGAGATGTACACAATTCATTTAAAAATATTTTTTATTATTTTTTTCTCAAATGCCTGAATTAGATTGATGCAGTTTAATATCACAGATTGTAATTTAATCAAATCATGATGATGAATCATTCTTAATGTTTACTATTTTTATGAGGCAAATGCACTACCATTGTACCTAATATTGTGTTTTTATTTGTGTACTATATGTAGAGATATTAATTAAATATGAATTTAAAATTATTTATAGTAATGAAAGTGTCAAAAGTGGCAGTAAAAAAAAGACAATTCCCCCCAATTTTTTTTTTTTAATTTGATAGTAGAATTTGACGTGAATTATCAGACATGTTTCCATCTATTAGATGTTCAACCTACCTGGATGTCCCAAGCAACTGCAGATTGGTGGTGGATCCAAAAGATCCATGCTGCAAGATTCCAGAGTGTTTTGATACCCCAACCCCAGCCCCAGTGACACCACCCACACCTGGTCTGTTCCCCACCCTAACCCCATTACCAGTAACAACACCATCACCTGCTCCAAAGATTAAAGGTATAACTGTAGAAATGGCTTATCAAAAATCAAAAGAAGTTGCTGCTGAAAAATTGACTTGGATTACATGAGAATGTTCTCACTATACTGCAATAAATTAATTGGACCTATAGATAAACATAAATGTGTTTACACAAATTCAAGTAGCGAAGGAATTTGCTGGGAAAAAAAGCCAAATAATCGAAGATGAATTATAGATTATAAGTGAAATATTAAGATTTGGTTTGATTTTTTAACTGAAAATGTTACAGATTATGTAAAGTATGAATTGAAGAACACAAGATGTTCTATTTTCTAGCTAGTAAAGTGAAAATTGTCTGATCCTGATGTGTTTGGAACCAGAAAATATCTAATCATTGTTATTAGGCATACAAATGCAAGTTTCAACATCTTTCTTTACAGACATGTGTGTCCATAATGGTGTTCCTTATGCACAAGGACAAAAGTGGTTTGATGGGTGCAGCAAAGCTTGTATCTGTGAAGATGCCAAGTCAGGATACTATAGATGTGACGACAGGTGGGACACATGTCACTAGTATAAATTACTTGCTTACTTACTTGTAGACATTGTGCTTGGACTCGTGGAAAACTGTTCGAATAAATATTTAGAAAAAAGGGTGTATGTAATAATTGATGGTACATATAACTACCTGATGGTACTGTAACTACATGTAACTACCTGATGGTACTGTAACTACATGTAACTACCTGATGGTACTGTAACTACATGTAACTACCTGCTTTTACGATTAATACTTTATGTACAAACTAACAAAGAAATCATTAGATATTATAAGAAAGTGGACAATTTCTGCAATATTTACTGAAAATCATTTGAGTAGACATAAGGTACTTTTTATTTGTAACAGTGACACAGGTGGTAAGCTTTTCCATTAATATCCAGATGCATTACATTTTTCTGTATGTGATTTTCAGATGTACCACATACACAAACATCCCTCCACAGTGTACTTTGGTTGCTGATCCTAAGGATCCAGAGTGTTGTGAGGTTCCTCAGTGTATCACGGTGCCACCCAACCCAACCAATGGCACCATCACAATTACTGGGGTCACAGGTCAGACTAAATCTCTTGAATTCGTCTAAATCTGTTTTGCCCGTGAAAAACTTGTGTTACCAAGTAATACACAAGGAAAATAACAGTGAAAAGACCAAAATCCATGTAGTATTAGTTATATGAGGAATAATTTGGCAGACAATGAACAAATAGTGAAAACAGAAATGTTCTTGACTGGAAGGATGTATTGAGGAATTGACAGATTGTTTTGTATGTACAGGTGTGATGACAGGTGGTGGTAAAGTACCTACTACGCCTACCCCAGGTGAGAGAAGTATGATGTGGTTGGAATTAATGGGTTTGCTTTTATATTGTAAATTAGTTTTTACTCAGTAATATTTAGAACTAAAGAGTTACTAAATCCTAGAAAATTACAAAAGCAGGTGAACATGATCCCACAAATTCAATTTCTGAAACTCTTAAACAGTAGTTACAGAAAAAGAATGATGTTCATCATAAAGCATCAATTGTTAAAAAAAAAAACTTGGGGAAAATGTGAAAATTATTCTTTTGTAATAGGTTGCTTCTACAAGGGTAAATTCTACAGTGATGGACAGAAATGGCAGGATGGCTGTGACTATAACTGTGAATGTACTGATGGCATGGCTGGAAAATACAGGTGCTCACAAAGGTAAGGTCTCTGTTGTGTTTAAGACTTGATCATGCTGGTTAAAAGATTTTGTATTGTGTCTCATGTAGTTGTATATTGCAATGGATAGGTATTCAGAGAGTCATTCAAGTGACTGGACTGCAAGTTATAGCGTTTTCTGTTGCTTTATTATGTTCCCCAAGATCTGATAATGAGACTTTCTTTGTTTTGTCATCATCAAATTTAATCTTAATCATAAATTTTGAACTATACAATATAAAGACCTCATGCTTTATGAAGTGATGGTCAATTAAAAGGTGTGTGATTGGTGAAGGTAATTATTTGTTACAAATTAAGTTGGCCATGCTCTAGAGGATATTTCACAAACATGATCTTGTTTCTGAAAGTCCGATTGAAAAAATAGTATATTAGTTTAGCAGGTTGTTTGCTTCAGGAATAACAGACATGTATTTTTTATTGTACAGGTGCCCAACATATCCCATCATTCCTCCTCAATGCCAGCTCCAAAGAGATGAGAATGATTTATGCTGTTACAAACCAAAGTGTGACTTCCTTAATCCACCAAGCACTCCTTCTGCTGGTGAGTGTATATATTTTTAGAGTAAAATACTGTACAATATTTACAAAATTTATTGTGAAGAATATTTTATGAGGATTCTGTGGTAATTCATTATGATATTTGCAGCTCCAACACTTACACCCACCCCCAGTCCTGGCATGACACCGCCAGGACCAACACCACTGGGTAAGTTTAATACTCTATAATGTAAACCCAATACACACCAGGACCAACACCACTGGGTAAGTTTAATACTCTATAATGTAAACCCAATACACACCAGAACCAACACCGCTGGGCAAGTTTAACACACAATAATGTAAACCCAATACTCCAAGATGGCACATCAGGTGATGTCAAACATCACAAAAATACTGAAATGAAGACTTGAAAGGAATCTCCAGACTTTATTAGTTTACTCAAGCAGTATTTTGTATGTTATAGTTTTATAGTTAAACATGTTACCTCTTTCTAATTTTCATACATGTATATGCTTCATAAATCACTTCATCTAACAAACTGTTCAAAGATGAACAATTTCAAAAACGAGGTAGTGTTTGTGTATTATTAAACTGACATGTGACTTGTTCTTGAACAGCATTCTGTGTGTACAATGGTGTGCCTTACTACCAGGGAGATACATGGAACAGGGGCTGCAGTCAGACATGTCGCTGTGATGATGCCCAAACTAACTACTACTCCTGTTATGACAGGTCTGTAAACAACAACAGCAACCCAAAAAAATGCAAAGAACACAACAATAATACTTTGTGACACTGAGATCATCTTTGACTGTAATGCATTTGCTTAAAGGGCAGTAGAGGATTTGTTTGATTAGATTATCTGTAAAGCAGAAAATATAAAAATAATTAGGACTGTGGATTATCTGTATGTAGATATATCACTTAACACTTCAGATTTTACAACATCAGGTTTAGACGGTTATTCTGAATCTGGTTTGTCGGGAGATTATACTATTTCATGTGTAAAACTTCATCAATTAACTTTGGAAATTGCATATACAGTCATGTATTTCAAGGGTTTTAATGCTTCAAGTTCTTGTGTGTTCATTGTACCATCTCGTGTACCTTACAATAGTATTTCTTGTTAACCATTTACATTTTATATCCATAATTATATATAGATATGACCTACTGAGTATGAATATACAATAGAATTAATGTCTTAATATCTCACAGATATGCATGAGTTTTTGCATTATCCATGAGTTGTTTCCATAGTTGAACTCTTGCATGAGAGATGTTGGTGGATACAAATGTGTATCAGAACATCCATAGATTCGCTATTAGAAAGTTTATGAGTAATTGAGAATAAAATAGCTTACATAAAAATTGAACACCATTGTCTTCCATCCATGTTAATAATATCAATTGTGTGCAAGTGGAAATAAACAACCAATGTCCTAATTAAACACTTTCTTCTTGATATGGTCAGTTCAATGCATACCATTAGCATATATACATATATATATAATTCTTATTTTCATAACTATTATCCTCATCTACATATAACTAGTCTATACTGTATGCACACATTCTGTACCCACTAAATGTTCAAGGGAATACTAACTTATCTTCATCACAGAAGAGCTGATTATCTCCAAAACGGTGTAACTGCACATTGATGGGAATTTACATGTTTGATTTTTTATATATATATATATATATATACACACACACACACCAGTTTTGTTGCTATTGTTTTTTTGTTTTGTTTTTGTTTTTGGTTTTTTGTAGTTGTTTTGTTTATTTGGTAATTTTTGGGTTGACCTTTCATTTGACTAATTATTAAATGTATAAAGTATCAGTTAAACTTGGTGTCAGAGAAGGGGTATTTTAGTGAATCAAAGCAATTTTTAATACTTTTATTTCTATAATGTTTTGAGGGACTGATAAAAAAAGTATGAATTAATATTAATTAAATCCATATATATGTAAATGAAAATGTTTCCAAACAAATCAAATTTTGCTGAAAATAAATTTAAGGAACTCTTTGTAAACCTCTTACTCCTTCAGATGCCCATCATTTAACAATCTTCCTGATGGCTGCACAATGATAGTGGATCCAAAGGATGCTTGCTGTGAAGTGCCAAACTGCCCCAATGTTCCCACCCCATCGCCAAATGTCCGGCCAACTATTGCTCCTGGAGTTTCTCCCAGCCCAACATACCCTGTCCCGACCCTAGCACCAGGAATTATTTCAGGAACTGGACCAAAAACTGACCCCAACACTGGAATTGGTCAATATATTGGTAGGGAATTTGTCCTATAAAACATGTCCACTACATGTAAGCATCTTTGATATGTGGATTCCCTTATTAGCATGTTTTTACTATGACTATATGCATATGTAATAGGGTGAGCTATCATCCACAGAGTGGTTCAAAATATTTACATTCATGTAAAGATAGTTTGTTGTATGTTGTAGGTTTCTGCGAGTACAAAGGCAAGAAATACCACAAGGGAGACACCTGGGATGATGCCTGTAGCTACAAGTGTGAATGTATTGATGAGGCTTCTGGAGCCTACACTTGTACTGAAAGGTCACTCAATAATTTTCAAAATTTTGGAGTCATTATTCTCTTGATATTGAAAGATTTTATAAAACAAATGAGGAGTAAAAATATTAGACAAATTATGCAAAGTTAGAAAATTTTGTTTCTGTATTGCATATCAGATGTCGAAGGTTTGCTACTTTGCCACAGTCCTGCTTCATGACAACTGACCCGTATGATCAGTGCTGTAAGATACCAAGCTGTCCAAGTATTCCCACACCAGGCCCGCAAGGTCCAACACCTTCACCCACACCTAAAGGTAAGACTAAAAACAAGGTACTGTTTTATCCATTTCATGGCCCTATAAAAGAAGTAAAATTAAGAATGACTTCATAGGACTTTTTGCCATAACACAAGAGTACAAGTATTGAAAAGTGTGCAGTAAATTTATATCCTGCTGCATTTTGTATATATGGCATCCATATTCAGCCAAATTTTCCTTACTTTTTGAAAGAAGCAGCAAGGAAATGAGCAATGTCAGTATATTTTGTGTTACATTTTGCTTCAGAAAAGACCGAGCACAGACACCCAGTATCATCAAATTGATAGATGTTTTAATGTTTACAGTTTGTTATTTACAATGATATATACTAAATAACAAACCTGTCCAAGTAGGATGAAATTCTTTTGAAATTGTGACTAAACATATCAAATCTGTTGTTCTGTTCTGTAGATGTATGCATCTACAATGGCAAGGCTTATACCCAGGGACAGAAATGGTCAGACAAATGTGACAAGAACTGTGTCTGTGATGATGCCAAACAGGGACTTTACACCTGTACTGACAGGTAGTTACAATGAATTCATGCATGTACTTACAGATAGATACTTATTCTCGATACAGTTGTAATGTATTGTCTCTTTGTACATTGTGACATGTCAAGGCTTTCCAAAAAAAAAAAAAAAAGAACATTTATTGGGGACATATGTTTTAGAAATTTTCATATAGTCTAAATACCAAATTTATTTTTTTACATTGAAAGGTCATAATATTGTAATGAGAATTGGGTATGCGGGTCCAGTACTTTGGTTTGTAGTCTTTCCCGCACAGTTTGTGGTTGGGTTTAAGTCCCAGTTTGTCCAATACTTTCACCTTTTTTATTATAATTTCTATAGGCATCTCCCTGTGTATTATGCTCCTCCATTTTAATATTTTACAGATGTCCCAAATATGACAATATTCCAAGTTCTTGTGTTATGGTGGCTGACCCCAATGACCCCACCTGTTGCCAGGCACCACAGTGTGGTAATGTGACAGCTGGTGTACAGGGAAGCATTACAGGAACTGGGCAACCTCCCTCTGTAACCAGTGAGTTTATGTTGTTCTGAATTCACTACTTCATGTTGTCAACAGAGGAGTTGTTCAAGTCTACATGTTTCTGTGTTATTAGATATTCATCAGATAGACATTTTCTTCAAAACAAACTACATAAACGAGTATTCCATTGATACATGTACAAGTACTGAAAATGAAAACAGCTCACACCAACGAAACTGAAAGAGAAGGAAAGTTAAATGTATCTCAGGAAGTGAGACTTTAATGTATTTTTTGTATGTAGATGCATGTTATTACAAAGGAGCCCTCTACCAGCAAGGTCAGAGATGGAGAGATGGCTGTTCCTATGACTGCGTATGTGAGGACGTCACCAATGGCAGATACAAATGCACTGACAAGTATGGTTTTCTAAGACAGGGTCCTGCCATATGACTCTTTTTGACCTATCAATTTTCTGGTCTGTTGAAGTTTTTTTGATATTCTCTAGTTTACTGACTTGTTCAGAATAGGATACTTGAGTCTATTGGTTGAAAACTGGTAACATTTAAGAAATTCTTATTGGTGGATGATAATGCTGTCTTGATGTTACATGGAGGGCGATAACATTGCCCTGATCATGTATACGGAAATAAACAATGACGTGTAATGATGACCTGATGTTCCTGAGCATTTAGAATTTACATATCATTCAGTATCTGCACTCTGCTGACCTTAAATGTTGGCATGACTGTCATTCAAGGTCAGTTATTGAAAGTTAGTGTCATAGCAATTCCATGTTTTTGTCTTGCTGATTACCTTCTAGTCCATGAATATGTAGAAATCACAAATAATGACTAGGGATGTCACATTGGTCAAATTTTAATAATCGGTTACTTGGATGATTTTCCAATCGAGTAGATGGGTACTTGCTTTGTCTGTCCGATTTTGCAACAATATGCTAACTAAATAACTTAATCATGCCATAAACGATGTTCACTGAAAAAAAACAAAAAAACCCATTAACACAGGTATGAAGTTGGGTAAGGTTGCCATGAGCGATAAAGGTCATTTTAATAGTGTAGGTGGCGATAATTACTGTATATACATGAACAATTAATATCTTAGTTATATTACTGATGTTCTTAATTAATGTATATGTTTTTGAATATTTAAAAAGTCAACATCCAAGTACAGACGTTCAATCGAGTACCTGGTTAACTGGGTACTTGTTGACGTCCCTAATAATAACATAAAGATAGGTCGTTTGAATGTATCCAGCTCTGGACATATATGCCCCGTTAAGACAGTTTTAGTTTTAATTATATAGCATATTGAATTCAGCTGTGCTTCATCCCTTTTTAAGGTGTAAGAAATACCCCAGCCTACCATCATCATGTCGACTGGAGATTGACCCAGCCAACCCTTGCTGTAGAAAACCAAACTGTGTGAACCCTACCCCTGCACCAGGCATGACCCCTACCCCGCCACTGACAGGTAACCAGCTTTGCATTAGAAATACTAATTAGTCCACCTTTTCTTATCTTGAGTGATACCAGTATTAAATGTAATTGATTGGTAAAAATTTTTTGTCGTAATAGAATTCAAAAGAAATCAAATGTATTGAACATGAAAGGGCAATATATTGTTAGAAATGTGGTTCGCGCGCGTGTGTGTGTGTGTGTGTGTATATATATATATATATATATATATCATATATTTACAAATTGTAATGATAGCCATATCTTCATGAATGCAATGCAATTGTAAATAATGTGGATATGAATCTTAATTATTTTATTGGCTGGGAATTCTGACTGAAATAAATTTCATTTTCAAAGATGCGTAAAGGTTATGAGCTGCAACACTTCATGCCAGCATACTTTTCATGTTTCGTGAAGTCTGGTGTGAAATGTTGCAGTTCATACCATCATGTATTTCCAAAAATGAAATTTATTTCTTATATATCTTTAGTATATGAGGGATGTTCGATATGTAACGTGTATTGTACCACAGCGCGATAATGCTTTGCATGATTTCATGGATGATGATACTCTTGAATAGCTCTATCCAGTACCTTTCCAGTGGTATGGGTCTGATAAGGTATCTTATAAGACTGTTCATAAGTGGAGAAAGAAATTTCTGACTGGCACAGAGTCTGTCAAAGATACAGCAAAATCTGGCCGACCTGTAGCTGTAACAGGCAAGGCAAATGTCTCAAAAGTCAGGGAAATAATTGAAAGTGACGGCAGGTACACAATATGTGATATTGCCAAAGCTGTTGGCGTATTGCGGGTGCATTTCATTTTGAAGTGCATTTTGAAAGTACAAAAGATTCTTACAGATGGATACCACATATATTGACAGTTGACCAAAAACTGGTACGAGTACAAACCACTAAACAATTTCTCAAAATATTTCCCAAATACAATCAAATACAATTTGCAAACATTGTTACTGGTGACGAAACATGGGTTCACTATTAAAAGAAATATTATCATAAAGGACACCCTGTGTCAGGATTTAGGCATGTTCGTCTAATTCATGATAATGCTCCATCACATACATCTGAGCTTGTGAAGCAATTTTTGAAGTCGTCGAAGTTACCATCTTGCCACACCCACCATACTGTCCTGATGTAGTCCCATGCAATTTTTTTCCAAAACTTAAAAAGTTCTTATCTGGTTGTCGTTAGAAGTCCCGACAAGCCCTTGGCTTAGCCATCAGTCAATGCCTCAGAGGTCTACCTAAATCAGTGTACTGTGACACATTTCAGAAATGGATTCAGAGATTGAAAATAAGTATTTCAAACTGTGGAGAATACTTTGAAAGGATGTGATGTTCTTCACTATTTGAGTCTAATGCTTCTGAGATATCGTACAATACACATGACATATTGAATTACCCTTGTATGTTATGATAGAGTGTTTGGAAAAAATGCAACATTGATATTTGTGGTGTATAAGTAAGTTTCACATTTTTCTCTTGTCAGAATTCTGCTTGTACAATGGAGTTATTGTCAAGCAAGGCCAGGTGTTACGCATGGGATGTGATAGGACTTGTAGATGTGATGATGCTAAGAGTGGACAAATCAATTGCCAAGACAGGTAATTACAACTATTTGTAGGAAAGATAAAGATAGTGAACAGTATTCAATCTCATAAATCTTAATAGAATACAAAATCTAGAACAGGGCAGACATAGACATCTGATAATGGCAGAGGTAGGATTAGTGCCTAGGAGGAGGAAGCATTCCCAGTTGACTTTTTGTCATGATCAGATGTAATCTGTAGCCAGAATCAGTATGAAGAAAAAATATCTCTCAGATAACATTTGTCCAATATAATTAAAATTAGATGTTGTGTTATATCCGCTTGCATACTCGCATACATACGTGAGCGAATCTAACATAACATCTAATTTTGATTAGAGTGACATTTGACCTAATGACAGGCTGTATTTGCATATAAGATTACGATAACAAACATAGAATTTTTGAAAATGCTGACTTTACATGAGACTGTTGAAATCGATGTTTGTGATTGGATGTTGTTATAGCATTTTAGCTTGAGAATACATAAAAAGGAATTTAAAAAGACTTTACAACAGGCTTGCATTGGAAATGGCTTATGCCAAATGCAATGTGAATAGATTCTTTTCTTATCACGATGCCACCAACATTTCTTATGCTCAAATTAAAAAGGGTTCATCCTATCGTTTGAATTTATACATTATAACATTTGATATCTGATTTGATATTAAACAGGTGCCCAACCTACCAGACCTTATCTCAGGGATGTACCCTGGTGACTGATCCTAAGGATCCCTGCTGCCAAGTCCCAGAGTGTGTGAATCCTAACAGCACCAACCCCAACACCATAGTAACAGGTGTCCCAGGAACGATCACTGTGTCCCCACAGACAGGAACCTCAGTCACAGGAAACAGAAGTAGGTGTACCTCCATGTTATTTCCTCTCAAATTTAGACCAGTGACAAAGGCATACCTGTCTGATTTCTTCAATTTTGTAAGCGTACTTTTTTTTTGCAGTCAATCTGCAGATATTTTTACCAGTATTTTGTATCAGTTATACCAGAAAAATATATGGAAGAATGTATGAGAACAGTATCTCTAAGATGGGAAACTATTTTTAATGGTGCATTGCTACTGTTTTGTAGATTCCTGTATTTACAAAGGCAACTTTTATAGCCAAGGACAAAAGTGGGATGATGGTTGCTCATACAAATGTGAATGTGTAGATGCTTACAAAGGACAGTACAGATGTACTGAGAAGTAAGTCAGCTTGCTGTAGAAAGATGATGATACCATTCAATATCCTGTAGAAGGAGTACTTACTTATGCTAATTTTGGCCTTAATCTGCTTCAGAGCTTGTTAGTCCCCTGCTGGCTTTGCCGAAGGGAACTGTTAGTTTACCCTCGGTCTGTCTATTCATCATCTGTGTCTATGTCATTTCACTTAAGGTTTTCAGGACTTTTCTCTGCATTGGATGAAGATATTCAACTGAAATATTAACACATGACTTTGTATAGTTACAGGTCAAGTTTGAGTTTCAATATGCTTGACCTACTTTTGACTGAAATGTGTACCGGTAGGGGACTTTGTATTCCCTGCAATACACTTAGAATGCTTATTTCATCTGTAAAACTGAAATGGGGGATTCCTTTTAAGTTTTAGACACAAATCTGGATCATTCTTGAAACAGAATAAGGTAGTCTAAATGATATCTCTAGCACCAAAGGTTTGCATTGAGCCATGAATTCATGTATAGTCTGGTTTGCTACAATTAAGGTGTCCAAGGTATGCTAAACTCCCGAACTACTGCACACTGGTAGAGGATCCTGCAGACCACTGCTGTCAGAAGGCTTACTGTACCCCCATAGTAACCCCCTCACCACCGACTCCACCCCCAGGCAGCACCACACCAACTCCAATCCCAGGACCTAGTGAACCAAGTGAGATTTTTACCTCAGCTGATATAATGGTCCAGACCTCAGGACATATTATCTCAAGACCTCTGGCTCAGTATCTCAACTAAAATCATACAGCAGACACACAATCTCAAGTTTTTGTGTTAAAGATTGGATATCACCTAAATAATAGATTTTGAGAATTTATAAATATCTTGTAAATGATTGGAAGTTTGAGATAAGTCAGAGCCTGTTTCATGATATATATGTAGGTCATGGGAGCTATTTCCACCACAAGGAATTTATCAGCATCTTTGTTCATTGTAGTAATCTATAAGAAAGAAATCACTGGTCCAAATGAAACCAAAGTTGGACTGGAAGATGATTTTCCTAGCAACTAGCATGACTGCCATCATTTATGTTTTTTAGACATCACCAAGAGGGTGTCCTTATCTTATACTAAATTTCTTTTTTAATTTCGATCACTACTTTCACCACCATGCAATGTTACAACCTAATTTTATTTGTGTGCAACAATGTGGAGTACCATTATCAGAACAGGAGTTGGATAAAGGTATTGTTTATGCAATGAGTAATGCACAGCTTACAGTAAATAATTCTGTAACTTGCTTACAGAGTACTGTTCCTACAAGGGAGACTTGTATCAGCAAGGACAACTGTGGTATGATGGATGTGACCTGGCTTGTCGCTGTGAGAATTCCACGTCCAATCTCTTCCGTTGCCAAGAGAGGTACGTCTGGTGCCTCCATTACTGTGAGATAATTAGTGTATCAAAGAAAAATAAATAGTGTGGAGGTTTCTTCTCAATATATTTGTTTTTATTTTTTATTTTTTTTACACAGGTCTGTCTTGTTTTGGTTGTATTTAATGGACAGTATCTATTTCCAGTATAAAAATTTGTACCTGTTAACTAGTTCTCAGTAATTCATTCTTCATTACAGGTGTGCCATATATAACAATGTCCCAGTCTCTTGTTCCCTGGTTCCCGACCCATCTGATCCTTCCTGTTGTAAGATACCTTCCTGTTCACCAGCTGGTGTAACACCATTGGTAGGAATCAATACACCACCCACCACTGTGGCTCCAGGAGTCATTACTGGTATAGGAAAAATTCCCACTCCTTCACCAGGTATGCAGGACTTATCCTTATTTTTCTTTTGATGTATACAAGTGTGACTGGATATTGACTATG
Organism: Ostrea denselamellosa; assembly: GCA_024699665.1. Classification (NCBI taxonomy): domain Eukaryota; kingdom Metazoa; phylum Mollusca; class Bivalvia; order Ostreida; family Ostreidae; genus Ostrea; species Ostrea denselamellosa. The sequence goes on from JAMZEH010000055.1 coordinate 16,239,241, forward strand.
TGTCATTGATTGGTGTTGTAGTTTTCCTATCAGACTGTGTAAAAGAAAACTCTAATACAAGATGATACCATATATGTTTTATAATCTGAAACAGTTTTTTTAAAAATCATTGAAGGAAGTGTAATGCACAGTGACGCCATGTTAAATGTAATCTGATAGAGAGACAAGATGTATACTGATGCAGATATCCAGGCCCAAAAATGTCATTTTGATGTAGGCAGAGAGAGAGCATGTAATATGGAGACAGTCTAAGTAATGCCTCTTTGACAGTGTATAATAGTATGTTGATTTAAGAGCATGGTTGACAGGTCATGTATTTTATCTTTACAGGTCTGCCACCACAACCAGGTAACTCTTTTGCTTGTCTTTATGCAGGCTGATATCTATTGTTTAACACTGAAAGCTGAAGTTACTTTCTTGATTTGTTTGAGCCTTGTTACATATGATGTTTATGATTGTTCATCAATACAATTGGCTACCTGTTTTCATTATTTATAATTAATAATTGATAACTGAAGGGGTGTATTTGTTGGGGATCATTATATGCTATAATTCTGTTGGAAAATGTAACAATCTATGTAAAAACATTATTCAAGTCCTTGCAAATATGCCATACTTGTACAGGTGACTCTCGATGGCTTGAACTTCAATCTCTTGAAGTGAAATATAGTCCTGATTGTTTTCTCCGACAGCAAATGTACTATTGAACGTTCAATCTCAAGAAGTGAAATTTTGGTCCTGTAAAACATTTTTCATTGTTTTTCACTCTTGATCTCTCAAAGTGGAGGTAACATATAGACACCATCAGTTAAACATATAATTATTTCCACTTGGGCCTCACCTGGATAATGTTGGGGCTAGCTGGAGTTAATTAGGTGTTTACATAGGTGACACATCACTGGTGTTTCTTTTTGAGGTGGATAGTGAATTGTTTGATAGGCAGTTTTAACCCTACACTTGTTCTTTTTTTATAATACAGTTTATATGAATTTATATAAATTAGTTGGATTATTATACTGTAAATTCCTGATTATGTTTGGGGAATTCATTGTTGTGTAATTTTGCAAGAAACTTCACTCACGAAATAAAATTATTCGTTTTTATTTGCATGTTGCCAAAATACATGTAAAAACTCTTGATCAACAGAGCACTTGTAAATTTATGTTCTCGCGATTGGACATGTACATGTCATTTCGCAATGTTAAGTACTAGCGTAAAATAAGGAATCTGCAGTATAAATAAAATTTTTGATTGGTTTTGACTTTACAACGAGGCAATAATTTTGAGGAAATAATTTAGAGACATGCCAATGAAATATCATTAATTGTAAGAATCGGTGCTTTTATGACTGGAAGTTATGATGATAGTGCCATTTGTAATTAGTGAATGTGAAACTTAGTTATTCAATAAAATTTTGTCTTGTAAATATGTACATGTACATCTGTTTTAGAATGAAAAAAGAACAAATAGAGACATAAACTTAAAAAATCTTTTTATCTATGCAAGATAAAGTTGGTTGAAATCGAGTCGTTTACCTAAAAATGTGAATAAAAACACGTCAGAACAATCCCAGGATGCTGTAAATATGCAATCTGGGTGCATGTATGTAAAATCTGAACCATAATGGTAAGACATTTAATTTCCAGATTTGACTTGACCTTTAATCTCGTGAACTCTGGATTTCTCCTTTGAACTTTGAGTTATCGAAAGTTTCCTGTATGTGCATTTTGGATCTGCAAGTGTAATACAATGAATTCCATGAATTCCACTCTGCAAGTTTCATTATAAATTTCATTCTTAGAATATTAGACTGCACAGTATCATTTTGTTACCAGGCTGTGTTTACAAAGGAACTCAGTATGCTTCAGGCCAGAAATGGGACGATGGCTGTGATTACTCTTGTGAATGTGTCAATGGCATGACTGGCCAATATAAATGTACTGAAAAGTAAGTAATTGCTTTGCCAATTTTTTTTTCAAGTGAGTAAACATTGGTACATTTATATTGCCTTTTTGTGCAAAATTGTGTTCTGACATGGCATCTTTCTCTCCTGTTATTTGATGTTGTTGTTTATAGAGAAGAAACTAGCTGTGAAAAGGTTGGAATGTACAATTTGTATCTTCATCATGTACATGTATTTACAAAATATCATTTGGAGAAATTTCCTCTCTGAAGATTGGGGCAGCTCAAAGTCAGTCTAAAAGAAGGCCTTCATTTGTGCCAATAATTGACATTGATACATAGTAACGTGGTATTGCAAGGTAATAGCTAAGACAATGTCTGTTTTCTGTAGGTGTAATAAATACGTTGGACTTCCATTGCAATGTCAGTTGATCGCAGATCCCTTTAACAAATGCTGCAAGGTTCCATATTGTGACTACTCTCAGATCCCAACTCCAAGACCCATCAGTAAGTTAGAAACTAAAGGCTCTCAGTTTGGTAATAGAAATTTTAAATATCTTTTTTTTTTAAAGAAAAATGTTCAGATTTTGTATATCTTTTGAATCAAATGTTTTCCTGAGTTACAAATATCCTTAATATACATGGCATATACATGTAGATTTATAAAAGTATGTATATGATGGCAGCCACAATTTATATGTACTTTTACCTGATCACCTGTCCATTTGCAGAGATAGAATTTTCATTTCTCTACATGTACTGATTCAATGTCTTATTACTTTTAACATGTCTTATTTGTTTGTAGCACCTATAATGTGTATGTATTTGTTGTCTGTTTTTAGTTCCACCAACACAACAGCCTGGCCAGCCTGCTCCCATAACGGTGTCTCCAGAGACAGGTAATTTATCACCTCAAATCTACAGGAACAGTAATTTGTCCCTTTACCATCCCCAGTAATGTGTAATTAAATGTGTTTTGTATTCCCAGAGACAGGTAATTCTTCTCCCCAAACCAGACAATTTATATTTTCACTGTCCCAAGAACCAGGCTATTTATTTCTTCACTATTTAGAGAAAAATGTATTTTGTCTTATAATTGTATCCCAGAGACTTTCTATACTTGTATCCCCAGAGCCATGTAATTTATCTGATCACTGCATCTCCAAAAAACAGTTTATTTGTCTTATCACTGGATCTCGAAAAATGGGCTATTGGTCTGATCACTGGATCTCCATAGACAGGCTATTTGTCTGATCACTGGATCTTCATAGACAGGCTATTTGTCTGATCACTGGATCTCCTTAAACAGGCTGGTTGTATTCCAAGAGACAGGATGTATGTTTGATAATGCTATTCCCAGAGACAGGATATTTTTTTGATAACTATTCCCAGAGACAGGATATTTTACCGATAATTATTCTCAGAAATAGGATATTTGTTTGATAAATATATTCCCAGTGACAGGATACTATTCCCAGAGACTGGATACTATTCCCAGAGACAGGATATTAGTTGGATGACTCTTAACTCTAGAGATGGGCTATTTATCTGATCATTGTATCTCCAGAGTCTTGCTGTTCATTTAATGGCTGTTTCCAGAGATGGGTTATTTATCTGGTGATTCTCTTCAGAATATCTATTTATTGTATCTCCAGAGCCAGATTATTTATCTGTTTAAGTATCAGTGTATCCTGAGAACTGGGCTATTTATGTAACTGTATCCTCAGAGATAGGCAATATCTTCAGAGCCAAAGTATTTGTTCCTTCACTATATACAGTCACAGATAATTCACACAATTACTGTATTTCCAGAGACAGATATTTTATCTCATTCTTAAACACAGAGACAAGTAATTTATTTCATTCCTAAATACAAAAACAGGTAATTTTTCTCATCCCTAAACCAGAGACAGGTAATTGATCTTATCCCTAAACACAGAGACTGGAAATTTACCTGATCATGGTACTCCCAGAGGCATTTACTATTTCCACTGCAATTTAAATGTGTGGGAGATTTTAAAGGGGGTTCTGTGGATTTGCAGGTTTCTGCAGCTACAAGGGAGTGTACTACACACAAGGTCAGAGTTGGTCAGATGGGTGTGACAGAAAATGTCGTTGTGAGGAGCCTTCTAAAGGACTCATAACCTGTACTAACAAGTAAGGCTTGTAAACTAGAAATGTCATCATTTTTTTTACAGTGAATCAATGATTTTGCTAAAAATAACAATAGTTTACAGTGACAGTGTATTTTAGAGTAATTGCATGATGTAAGATTACTTTTGACAATTAAATTGGTGATGAGGTTAAAACTCAACAGAATTGGTTTGCTTTCATATTTGGAATTATGTCCTGTAATGAATTTCTATTTTATCAGTATTTGTTGAATATACATACAGGAAATCACAAAATTGTCCAAACACAAATATTTAAAAATTTTATTTCTTCAGTTCCTCAGTGAAATGTTTTAGTTTTAAAAATTTTATTTCTTCATTTCCTCAGTTAAAGGTTTTATTTCATTTAGTGACTTTGAATGGTATCATACTGTATCTAACAGGTGTAAAACATTCAACAACCTGCCAAGCACCTGTCGACTTGTCACAGATCCTAAAGATGCCTGTTGTCTGGTTCCCGACTGTAATAGCTACCCAACTCCTGCCCCACCTCACCCACCACGTCCAGGCATCACTACCACACAGATATCTATTGTAGTGCCCACCAGTGTGTCCGGCTCATTTGTAGGAAGCAATCAGTATCCTAATGTAGGATTTGGTGGAACAGGCCATCGAAGTAAGAACCGACTCTTTCCAGTTCTTGCCTGCGGAACTGTAGCTGTCTGAGAAAATATTAGGACAGATCAGAGAGCTAAAGATCCTCTCCCCCTTTAAAAATATTTGATTTACAGCATAGAAAAAAATTGTTGTATTTTTGCATCGTCATTGGTTGTATAAATTTATAAAAAAAAAAATCCAAAGATATTTTCCTACTCCACTTGTGTCCAAACATGCCATAAAATATTCATTAAAACCCCATACGACCTGAAAACTTGCAGCCTCAAATGATTTTGTTTGTTGGCGTAGTCATGTTAGGTAGTCATTCAATTTGAATCCTGTTGCTACTTATATCTTTCATAGTAGTTGTTATGAGTTTGTATTCAGCCTTCATTTATTATAAACCCAAATGATTAATAGAAATTAACAAAAATGTAATTTTTCTAAAGGTAAAATAAGCTTTTGAGATTGAAATTGCTACAAAAGCCCAGTTTTGTCCCTTACACTCATGTGGTGGGGATTGGGACCACTAATGAAAACTGCGAGTTTAGTTCAATATTCAAACCTATCTTAATAATCATTATTTGACTGAATTGGGATGATATATAATTTGAATTATTTAACTAAAAATATTTGCGGGGATATTAGTTCTCATATATGTTATTATGAAAGTATGGAAGTGAACTGGGGTTCTATGCATGTGTTTTCTGCATCATCGGAGAGACATTTCTTGTAATAATTTTGATGCCATTTGTGTGTTGGGAAATTAATGCAGTTATTCAAAGTGCAATCTTCAATGAAATGTATAGATGGAAGTGGGATTGTTCTGTATATGAATAATTTAATTGATATTTAGATGTATGTGTGTATAAGGGAGCGATCTACAACCAGGGTAACACGTGGACAGATGGATGTGATTTTAATTGTCAATGTATTGATGCACCAAAAGGACAATACAAATGTACAGACAGGTAAACATACTGATACAAAATGCATTGATTTTAAAGTGATCTGACAGTAGAATGATTAAGAAAGGCGACTAATGATAAAAAAGCATTTATCTTTGTGGTTTAAGCATTACTAATTTGTTTCAGACTTTATGGTTCAAATAAACATTACTGATTTGTTTCAGATGTAAGAAGTACTACAACCTGCCCCCTCAGTGCTACAAAGTATATGACCCCAATGATAGTTGTTGTACCATTGCTAAATGTGACTTCAATTACAATGCCACCACCCCAGTGCCACCAACCTCCCCAACCACCACAGCCACCACCATTCCATCGATATCCACCATCAAACCCATGGGTAAGTCTATTGAACTGCAGGGCAGTGTATGGTTTACCATAGTATTTGCATATCACAAAACTTGATGTTGCTGTTAGCTCTACAGCGGAAACTAACAATGGTAGCTGTTTATGTCTTGGAAGTGAAAGTGATGGTGAAACTCTCAGTTTTATGTCATGTCATGACATGCTGGTAATTGGACACTGTTTATTGTAGACAAATGTATCTATGTGGATAACAGCCTGTACTCTAAAGGAGCTACCTGGAATGTGGGCTGTGATTATGTGTGTACCTGTGAAGATCCTACCACCAACAAGTACAAGTGTAATGTCAGGTCAGCTTTTAGAAATCTCACCACAACTTAAGAAACATAACCATTTTAATGTATAAATGAATTATATCTGGTGTTTCAGGTGTCAGATTTTTAGAAAAACCCATTTTACTTTCTTTTTTAAATTATATGGGTAAAAGTTTAAGAATATATGTACAGATGATTCTCAGTAAGTTCATTGGACCTTGTTAAAACTGAGAGATCAAGGGTTTTATACTAACTGGAAGTATAATTATATTTACAGCATGCTGGGATTGTTTTGACATGCTTTCTTCACATATTTTTTCATTAGCTTGTCTCAAAATTATTCTGTTCTATTTTAAAAAAAAATTACCGATTGTCAAGACAAAAAATGGCTTTGAAAATTTCAAGGTGTCGCACAGATATCCAGTTGTTGAATTTGTACTATTAAACAACTGGGTATCTTCCTCACCACAAAACACAAGGACACCTGTAGGGTAACCAATTAAACAATTAATTATCCATCCCAATAGAAGCAGGTGTTTTATGTCAGCAATGTAAACACCTAATTAACATGGCCAATCTAGCCACTGGTATTCCATCCTCTGTCCTTCCGTCACACTTTGCATGTAGCTCAGTTTCAAAGAAACTATTCTAGATATTTATATCAAACCTTGTGCTGATACGTATTGGTGACATCTATTCATATGCATCAATAATTTTGACATTGACATTTTCTTTGATCTTGGCCTCACTTTTCCCTACTTGGTGTTTAGCTCAATTTGAAAGCAACGTTTGACTATATTTATATGAAGACTCTTACACTGATACATATTAGTGGTAGCTATTCAGCTGTGGTATTATTAGAATTTTTCCTTTCATCATCCTATTTCATTATATCTTTCTCATATTTATCATCTTACAAATCATCATAATGATACATTTTGCTGAGATTTTGTGAAATGTTGCTGTGAAAGTGGTTTTTAAAGGAAACAATAAATTTGCTTCTCTTCCAATTCATGATAATGTGAATGAAAATGTGTGCGTCTACATTTTCTTGATTTCCATTGAAAAGCTATAAAGTGTTTTACGTGAAGGAGATTATTTCCCCTTTATTGCCCCTATGGTCATCCTTAATCTGCATAATTTTCTTTTTTTAAAAAAAGTTCAGGAGTTTAATTTTTGTCCATAAAATGGAAAATTTCAACCTACTTTCCATTGTGAATGGGGCAGATTATCGGGTCATGAGAAATCACAGTTTATTTTTCATACTGCATTATAAATGTCATATTGGGTGGGGCATTCATGTCCTATAGACATATTTCTAGTTCATATATTCTTTTACAGACAATATCTGTAAGAACTGTTGTTGTGAAGTAACTAGTAGTCATCATTAGTAGACAAGCTCTTCTATATCTGATTATTAAACTACTATATTGTTGGTAAAGGCCCATGGTGATTGTTTTGCAACAGATGCCAGGCTTACTCTGGTCTCCCCTCAGTGTGCACACTCCAGCCTGACCCTAATGACAGATGTTGTGAGAAACCAGACTGTGGCTCCTACAAACCACTCATTGATAGTACAGTGACGCCCTCACCTACTGATCTGAACATCTTCCCAGTGGGAACACACACTAGCTTCACTGGCACAGGATGGCAACCAGGCACCTTCAAACCTCCCACATTTGGAGGCCGACGTAAGATTGTGTCTCAAGTAAAGTTGATGAACAAGTCATTAAGTCAAATTTTCTATGTTCTAAAGAATCTTATCAAACATTTTATGCTGGAAATTGAAGGTGTTCTATGTTGGAAATTGTAGATGTATGCATATATAATGGACAAATCTACAACCAAGGCCAGTCTTGGGATGATGGCTGTAAATATGTGTGTACATGTGAAAATGCCAATTCTGGATTATATCGTTGCACCTCCAAGTAAGCATTTTATTTAACTGTCATCTCTTTTCTGTGATAGAAGTTAAAATAGGAGAGACAATAAGAAAATCTGCAAGTATGCCTATAAACTGAAAAGAACAACATGTAACAACATGCAAAACAGTTCAATCCTTCAACGTAACCCCCTTTTACAGTCTCACACCTCTGCAATCTGCATAGCCATGATTTGAAATCCCTGTCGTAATATTCTCTTGGATTACTGTTTAAACACTGATAAAAATCACTTCATGAAAAATAGTGGTGTCCATATAACATTTGCTTCAGTCTAGGAAACAGAAAAAAAAATCACAAGTACTTGGGTCCAGATAATACTGGGAATGAGGGAGCTGAACAACTTTTTTTTTCTTTCAGAAAACTTTGAACAATTTTACTCTTATGAGCTGGGGCATTGTCATGAATAAGCCTTATGTTCTTCACACCTGACTTTGGTCTTCTCTTTTTATATACTATTTCAATTTTCTTTTGTACATCCTTTTTATAGAACTGTTCCGAAATACCTTGACCTTGTAGAGTTGGAATTTGCACTATTGAACCACTAGAATTAAAGTATAATTGCATGGAGAACTTTTTTAGCACTCAAACATCATTTTGCAATGACAGGGTATTCACCATTCTTCTTAACCCACATCATATTGTTAATCTTTCTTTGAGGTTCAAAAAGGTAAATCCAAGTTTCATCACCTGTTAATAGATAGCAATATTTTCTGATCACTCTGATATGTATATAGATTTTAAATTTATATAGCCACAACAAGTAAGAAATAGCTCATGTTGTACACCATGAAAAGAGTATCAAATGTAGTACAATTTTTATCTATTGGTTGCATATTTCTTCTGTTGTCATGGGTGGGGAAAAATAGTGCCTTTTGGTACATATTGGCTCTTGGGTTTAAAGGTCAGGGTCACAGAAATCCAATATGCCTTACAATATAAGATGAACATTTGAAGGTTAATATTTGAGAGTGGTAATACCTTTGCTAGGAGATTCTCTGCTGTACAGTGCCATTGTAGAGCTTCTTTTTCTTAAAGTTATTTTCAAAGTATTTCAAAACTAATATTCATACCTCTTGATAACAATTTTAAGAGTACTATATATACTAAGGATATATGATTCAAACAGACCTTATTCTGATATATTTATGTACCTGTGCATATTTGTATCAAATGAGTAGTCTTTATTAACAAATGTCTCTTGAAATCACAAGTATAATTAATTTGAACTACAGTATTAATTAATGGGAAGGGAAGACACAGTTTCCTTAAATTTTTCACACATGCTGAGAGAGAGAGAGAGAGAGAGAGAGAGAGAGAGAGAGAGAGAGAGAGATTGTAGCATATGTATCATTAAGGGGCCTCTGTGGCCGAGTGGTTAGAATATCGCGCTCAAAATCACAAGGCCTCTCACCTGTAGTCGGCGCGGGTTTGATCTCACTCGCGCTGATATATTTGAGGAAGTTTGCCAGTTTACTTTCAGAAGGTCAGTGGTCTAACCCTGGGTACATTATATCAGGGTTCTCTCCTCCACCAATAAAAAACCAAAAAAAAACCTGGATGCCACCAGATAACTGAAAAATTGTTGAGTGTGGTGGAAAAAAACAATCAATCAGTCATATATCCTTACAACCATTTTCATATTTTAAACTTGAATATTTTTATACATATTATTCACCACTAATACAGGGTGCAGGTTTCAAATAGACCATATGGCATAAGTACATTTTTATTTAAAATTTGAATTTCAGATGTCCACATTATCCCCAGACCCTTCCCAGCTATTGTCGACTTGTGAATGTGCCTGGACAATGCTGTCAATCCATGACATGCGACATACCAGGATATGGAACCTACAACCCTGTCCCTCAGCTGAACCCCACACCAGCCCCAGGAAAACCTCCTGCATCAATGCCTTCACCAAACCCCACCATTCAGATCACCACTCCAGCCTCTGTAACTGTATTCCCAGGACAAGGATATCCCATCAGCTCATCACAGATTACACAAGTCACTAGTGAGTCAAATTTGACAGTGTTTTACTTCATCAGCGAAATGTACATGGCTATGAATCATCATCATCATCATCATCATATCCGTTTTATAGTCCGTTGTCCTCATCTGAGGGTTGGACTTGTTTGACAAGTCTCCTTCTTAGACGACCTCTCCACTCTGAGCGATTCTGTGGATCAGCAGTTTCCATTCCTAGCCTCTTTTTGTCATCCAACAAGACTTCATCCCATGATTTCCTTGCCTTACCAGATCTTTTCTGTGCATCTATGTCTATGTTTAGCTTGCGTACTTGAGAAATCCAGCCTTTACTGCGCTCTACATGTCCATACCATCTCATCCTGCTAGAACGAAGCACCACATCTATATCCTGGAGTCCAAGCTTTGAGAGAAGGGAGTCTGAGCTTACTTCATCATTCGCCTTGATATTACAGATCCAACGGATCATTGCGCCGTAGGCGATTACGTGTAGCCACAGTCATTGCCCATGTTTCTGCTGCATGTAGCATTACTCTTCTCACGCAAGTTGAATACACTCGGCCTCTAGTCAAAAATGGCAGATTGCGGTTTGTGAGCAGGGGGAGTAGTTGGCGGAACTTGCCCCAAGCCGATTTGCAACGTGTGATTGCAGCCAGTTCACAACCCCCGCCAGCAGAAAGCATGTCTCCGAGATAACAGAACTCTGGAACAGCCTCAACTTTTTCATCATCAACCTGAACCACCTTCTCTAGTCTACCATCTATAGGACGTGCCTTTCCCAGGCAGCGAGCACATCTGAAATCAGGATCAGGGCACAAGGGGCCTTTGATTCCACTGCATTTCTTGTGGATCCAGGACAAGCAACCACCACAGAAGATGGCATTTCTTCCTACTCCTGTCTGACAGACACCACAAGGATCCTTTCCAGATTTTTTCAGAAGGTCCAGATTGTGGCCAGAAACCATGATCTTTGTCTTCTCCATGTTCACCCATAGGCCTTTCCTCTCCATCTCTGCTTTCCATGTCTTCAACTTTACCAGTAGTTCCTCCATGGACTCGGCACTGACCATCAAGTCATCTGCATACAACACCTCAGGGCAGCCTGTGCGGAACTTCCTGGATAAAGCTTCTAGAACGATGATGAAGAGTAGTGGGCTAAGAACAGAGCCCTGATGAACACCTACTTTGACACCAAACTCATCACTGTATCCACTGCCAACTCTTACTCTGCTTCTCACATCCTTGTACATGGACTGGACCAGGCGCACTAGCCATTCGTCGATTCCTAGTTTACGCATTGCCCATCAGATGACATCCCGTGGGACTCGATCGAATGCTTTCTCCAGATCAACAAAGGCCATGTAGAGCAGCTTGTTAGCGGCCAAGTGCTTCTCTTGTAAGTGACAGACAATGAAAATTGCATCAGTGGTGCCACGGCCTGACATAAAGCCACACTGCATCTCATCGATTTCAACTCTTTGCCGGATGAGTCCTTCTACTACACGCTCCATTACCTTCATAGTCTGTTCAGTCAGTTTCAAGCCTCTGTAGTTGCCCCTGTTCAGAGCGTCTCCTTTGCCCTTGTACAAACTGACAATGAAACTCTCCTGCCAGTCAGTTGGAATGCAACCTTCTGAGATGATGTCCGTGACAAGATCACGCAACTCAGCTACACCAGCTTCCCCAAGGGGCTTCAGCATCTCAGCAACGATACCTGATGGTCCAGCTGCTTTGCCAAATGCCATCCTGTTGATGGCATTTGTAATCATCTCAGATGTGATTGGCTCGCTTGGACCTACAACTGGGTTTTCCAGTGACAGGTCTTCCGGGTTCCATGGGAATGAAAACATTTGATTGTTCATGATCAAATAAGTAAATCAGAACTCCAAGGCTGAAGTCTTAAACTTGAATTTTTAAACTCCTGATTTTAAATAGATAAAGAGGTATTTGAGCATAAGACAATTGATTTTGTATCTCTTAATTTATTTTGTTGATTAATGCACTAAAACTCTTGTATATATTGCAGGTCAGTGTGTGTTCAAGAATAAGGTATACAACCAAGGTGAAAAATGGGACCAAGATTGTAAATTCAGTTGTGAGTGTAAAGATGGCCGATCCGGATACTTTGACTGCAAGTCTAAGTAAGTTCAGTTCTATATTTCAGTGTTGGAGTAATTTTTCCATAGAACTTGAAATCTGATAGTCTTGCAACAAAAACACAAAATTAGTAAAATGTTATGTATTCATTTAGATGTCCAGTATATACTGATATCCAGAAAGCCCTCTGCTATGCCATTCAGCCCACTGGAGTGAATGGAGACTGTTGTGAAACCATTAAATGTCCCGACAGTAGTGGTAACATTGTTACTGTAGATCCTGACAAACCTAGCCAGTTCCCAATCATAGGCACATACCAGCCAGGGTATTCAGGCTTCAGGCCAAACTACAAACCCCCCTCCAGTGGCACCTCGGGTTCCTCCAGTGAGTTTTGTGTAGGAAAATAAAGACTGGATACGACTAATATCAAAGCTGATATTAGTGCTTAAATGTGAAAGACTATTTAGTTCTTAAACTTTTTTTTATATGCTGAAATTAAAAAAATAACACAAAATATCAATTTACCAATACTAGGTTCACTACTGGCAAAATTCAGTCCTAATATTTGCAGGTATATGATATGTTAAGCTGTGCTAAATTTTCTATATAAATTTCAATCCATACATTCATAACTAATAAGTCTTCCACAGAGCTAATTTATGGGAGTTATAGTAAAAGGCATATGAACTTGCAATCTTTGTTGCTTGTTTAAAATAAGCATATTTATGAGTATTTAACAGCCAATATTTATATTCTAGCCCAGGATCCATTTCAATAAGTTATTACTTTTAACCTGCAATTAGAAAAGTTGAATTGGAGATTTGGATACCTATGGGAAAAAAAAATGTCAAAAACTCAAAACAGTTGACACAAGTTGTGCAGTTTTAAGAATTTGGAAATACTGACACAGATTATCACATATCTCAAAAGTTCTTAAGGGTATATATACTGTATAGGGTTTTTCTTTTTCCACTGGTGATAATTTTGGCTTATTTTAGTGGTTTGGTATCTTGCCACCAAATTTTTAATAGTTAAATTTGCACCCAAATGTTTCTGCAATCATATATTGCAGATTTTAGCAAGAAAGAACTGTATAGCAGTTAATTTCATGTCAGAGGTACAGTTAGCGCTCTTCAGCTTGGGAGGTAAATATATACTTGTCAGTTGTTTCTGACAATGTAAAAGTTTTCACACTCTTGAATAAAGAGTTTTCATTGGCTGGTTCCAGCCCACCCACTTTCTCACTTTTGAGACAGAAAAGAAACATCGATGAGTGTTTAGTGGAATATTTGGACGAGTTTGCCAAATATAGCAACTTGGGCTGTTGCACACGTGAAAAACATGTGGATGTGAGAGATTTGTTTGCGTGTGTGTGTATATATATATATATATATATATATATATATATAAATGATTGATTGATTAAATATTGCTTAACTTCCCAACCGAGAATCTTTCACTCATATGGAGACGTCACCATTGCCAGAGAAGGGCTGCAAATTTAGGCCTATGCTCAGCGCTTATGGCCTTTGAGCAGGGAGGGATCATTTACGTGACACGGGACCTCAGTTTTTTGCGGTCTCATCTGAAGGACTGCCCCATTTAGTTGCCTCTTACGATAAGCAAGGGGTACTGAGGATCTATTCTAACAACACGGATCCACGGGGTGTGTGTGTGTGTGTGTGTGTGTGTGTATATATATATATATATATATATATATATATATATATATAAGGAAAAAAAATAGAAAATGCCAAGTAAGGCATCAGTTCTTCATTGTTGGCACTGTTAAAATTAACTGTTTTTAATCAGCTACCTTCTCTCAAAGATCCACTGCCGCCATGTAATGGTTAAATTACATTGTAGCAACATTGGATACACGGGCAAAAATGAATAAGTACAAGTTTTATAATTCTTGTGTCATCAACGATTGTCAATGCAGGCTGTTGAATTTTTTTTTTTAGAAAATACATTTATTCAATAATTACCTCAGTCAATAAGTTCAGTGTTTTTTGGGGGTTTTTTTTGTTTTATTTTTTTTTGTTTTTGGTTTTGTTTTTTTTGTTTGTTTGGTTTGTTTTTTCTCATGATTTTGATTGTGAGGCCTGTGACATACGGCAATCCATGACACACACTTCTGCAAATTTTGTCTGGTTCATGGAAATGGTATGAATTTGGCACCATTATCAGTATGTCTGAATACCTACTGTCTGATTTACAGATTCCATAGGATAATGTTTAGTCATCCCTCATTACAAAAATATCTGTGCATGTGTATTATTAATGCATAATAGGTCAATACACTGCTTACTATGCAAAACAGTGGCAAATGTCCGATATTTGTCCAAGGTTCCTGTAGTAGGTGGAGCTTACTTTCTAGCGCATTTCATTGGTCAAAATATAAGGTCACGAACTTCTGTGGATCGGTGTAATACATTTATCAAATACGCAACTACTCCCATAAAAGGGGATTTGGGTGGACTTATACATATGGACCAATAAGAGTTTTTGTCGCATTTCGCAATTGCATGGTAAACAGACTCAATTGTGTCATCACACAACACATTACTGTATCAGCCAAAACTTTCTAATTAAAAATGATAATAATAATGATTGGTTTTTATATAGCACTTTTCCAGCATATGCTGTTTAAAGCGCTTCACAATACATTATTACCCCAGCAGACCTTATAACATTACAGAGCTTTCTCTTTTTCAAGGGTAAATTGTGGTAAAACTATACTTCTTATCAATTTTTATGTTTTGGAACTCCATGTGCCAAAATGTATTCCACTAAAATTATTTGTACATCTTTGAGCTAGGAAGTTGCCAAATTCTATACCTGCAGAAAAAAAACCTCCACTACTATATGGTGTGATGTCATAATGAAATGCATTTGACATGAAATCTTTTACTGATTTATGGGTCCTTTACCCAATATCAACAATTATGAAATGGAATGTTTACAGGACTGAATTATGCCTTTCATGAACCTCCTTCTTTCCTTCAGAATTAAAGTAAAACCATCTGAGATTAATATAGATACACTGTACTATGCATTCTTTTTGACACATCTTTTGATCCAACATATTTCTGTTTGCAATTTAGGTGGATGTGTATATAAAGGTGTAGTGTATCAGGTGAATCAACACTGGGATGATGGCTGTGATTTCAGCTGTACTTGTACAGACAGCTCAGGATTGTATAGCTGTACCTCCAAGTAAGGCTGTACTAGCAGATGATTATCTAAAGTATTCAATCTATCCATGCATACCAAAGATTTCTTTATTTAGTCACATTTTTCTTTCACCTATAATTGGAAACAGTACATATGCTATCTGTCTGTTTGTCCATAGAAACTTCAACCTTGGCCATAACTTTTAATTGGATGGTGATAAAGCTTTCTTATTTTACATGTATAGGTATTCCTTGTGACAAAACCTTTCTCTTTATACCAAAATGTTTGACATTATGACCTTGGAGTTGGCCATATGGGAGCATCAGTGTTTTACAAACATGTATTGTTTTGGTCACTTTAACTTTGTCTTTTGAGTGCAATGACTCAGTCCTGGAGTACTTTACTGTGTGTTCTGTGATGTCAATCCACATGCATTGTAGATGGATGAAAATTTGGTGAATTGAAGCTATGTTTTTACAGATGTCCCACATACACAGCTCTATCTCCATACTGTCGAATGGAGTCAGTTTCTGGACAGTGCTGTAAACGGGTGCGATGTGACTCCAATGTTGTGACCACTACTACACAGAAAACACCAGCTGGTGGACATACCACAGTTCCAGGCTGTCATGATCTCATAGCAGACTGTGCTACTTATGGTCATTCAGCTTGCACTGGAACATACAAAGACTGGGCCCGGAGAAATTGTCCAGTTTTCTGTAACATGTGTCGTGAGTCATTATCATATTCTCTCTCTCTCTCTCTCTCTCTCTCTCTCTCTCCCCCCCCCCCCCCCCCCCCCCAAAAAAAAAAAAAAAAGATTTGCAGCTTTTGATTTTTTGAAAGTTTCTACTACTTGAAAACTTTCATTTGCATGCAACATTGTTGCTAATATTAAATCTGACACAGGAAAACAAATTGTGATCCACATGTCAAAGTGAGGTGACATCATTTCATAAAATGTGATGCATGATTTTTAATTTTTTTGTACACCCACATAAAATGTTGGTGTATTATACTATACAGCTGTCGTCTGTCTGTCTCCTTAACTTTGTCTTCGCAACTCCTCCTAAATGCTTAGGGTGACTTTAATAAAACTTGGTACAAAGAAAGATCACAAAATGTGTGTGTGTGTGTATATGTATATTACAAGGGGAACCATGTACAATTTTTTTTAATTGAGTAATGGCCCTTGGACTTTGTTTATTATGCAAAATACTTTGTTTTCACAACTCCTCCTAAACCCTTGGAGGGATTTTAATGAAACTTGGTACAAAGAAAGATCTCAATGTGTAGATGTGCATATTACATAATTTTTGAAGGAGTTATGGTCCTTGGACTTAGATGTTTTGGGTCGATAACATATGCAGGTGTATCATGTACTGGTTTAACAATGCTCTATTTTTATTGGTTTGCTTTGTTGAGAAGCAGATCAAGCAATGAAGTAAGCCCCCTCCCCTTTCCTTGAGAAAAATACATTTCATTTTTAAGTGAACAGATCAATGTTTACAAAGAATTGATAAATCATTAATTTGTATATAGTATCTTTGTTTTAATCTATTATTCAAACATCATACAGAGAGTGTATTGGTGTTTATCAATGGTTACCATGATTTGTATATAAGTAGATTTTATATGACTTGCTCAACAACTAGAAAATAATCTGTTATTAAACCAAAGTATTTCATTACACACATTGACTTTCTATTTCATAGAAGGGCCAAAACAGTCCTGTGATGTTAAAAAACAAGAAAGAAAAGTAGTTACGGTTGCTGGTTGTCAGAGAGTGTCCCCATACCAAACCAAGTTAAACAAAAATAACTTGCATTCCCGCATTTGATTTTGACCAATCAGAGACTAGAATACAATAAGAATTAAATTATTGAATAAAAACTTATTTATTACACTTTTGACATTTTTTTTTTAAAATTGTAATATAAACATTTAGCATTTCAATTGAATTAGTAAACATAAAAATTCAAACAACTAAGTTTTTCATTCAGACAAGGGCAAGTGAGATGAAAAGTTAATGCCTACACCTGCCTATTTTTGCCAACAGCTATTCAGTGCAAAGCATAATGTTAATGAAGATGATTTCATATCAATTTATATTTAGTCCAGACTGAAAGTTTCTAAATCTGAAAAATATCTGGGAACATTGATTTAAAGTATAACTATCTTCTCATTTGTTATTTGTGGCGGTTAATGTTGATTTAATAGTTGCAAACCGAGTTTTATCAGTGATGCAGTATCAAAGCTAGTAAAATTGATGTTTGCAAACATCTAAAGATGAAAATTGTAAATATGCATATTAAAGTGAAAGTAGTGATAATATGATGCATATGTGTGTTCCATAGCTAGAGTGAACAAAATATAAAGTATGTCTACAACAAAATTAAAATCTAATTGATAAGTCTTTTGCAGCAATATTTAGAATTGATATTCCACAATGGTTTGTATTCTAATGATTTTGAAAGCAAAATTTTTAGTTTATAAAAAGGCAGTGGAGAGCATACAGCCACTCTCAAAATAAGTTTTTTGAGATGACATATAATTTTGGGTACATATACTGTATGGCATTAGAGTTGAAGCATTTCTTACAACTCTTAGTAACCTTTAATGTGAAGTAATGTGATAAACTTCTTAATGAGCAGACATCATCATTAGAAAAAATTGGGAGAAAAAAAAAAAATGGTGATTATTAATTACTTGGCCAGTAATGTTATTATGTCTTAAAATGAGTGACGTCTGTGGTTGTTTCTGAATCTGGGCAGTACTCGGTGTATTTGGCATTTGCACTGTTATGATGGTCAGTGGTGCCAAATATACTTCATAAGTACTGCAAATACTTACATGGTATTGATTTTATTTTATTACCTGTAGTACCTGGGCCTTGTTCATATGAATTAAGTTTGCCCTGCGGTCAATTTTGAACTTATCCAAAAGCTGATAGTTTAATGTTACTTTACAGATCATGATGAAGTGACCACACCCCCACCACAATGTAATGACAAGACCCTTTGTACCAACACAGTCATCCAGCCCTGGGCTCAACAGAACTGTCCCAACTTCAACCAGCTCTGTCAGGGAACAAGTAAGGCTTATTCTGAATTCTTGTATGGTCTAATGGTTGACCAAATTTGAATTACCAGGTAATTATATTTAATAAGTAGGATATGAATAGCACATTTTTTAGTTACTGTCAGAACATGTGTTTATTCTAAATTTTATATACCAGGATCACATGGTTTCAAGATTTGGTTAGCCTTTGATACTTCGGTAAAATAGTGTCTGTTAGTAACAGTGTTACGAAGAAATGGAGGGGGTCAAAAGTGAGATACTACTGCTCGATGGAAGGCTGTAGTGCAAAGACTAGGAAGATAGGAAAATATGATTATATGGAAAAAATTGCATTCTACCCCTTCCGACACAGAAACGGGAGCCATGGTCAGAAGTTGAAATTACCTCTAGCTTCAGTTCACTATAAACTTGCTAAACTTGACTAAATCAATTTTTTCGACAAAAGGAAAATGATATCCCTAAATCCGAAAGAAAGCACTTTGGTTCCAACACTTTCTATGAAAAAAAGAATCAATTGAAGAAGTTGTTTCCATCATTTTAAAACTGGTATATAACTATATTTGGGTTTTTAAACTGGAAATGTGTAGGGCTTACCAAATCTGAGAGTGCCTGTAAAATTCAGGTAGTAGCTCGAAAATGTGCTATTACCAGGTGATTTTATTTAATAAGTGTGATATGAATTACTTCTGGATTTCATCAACTCCTAAAGGTATTTCATGCATATTATAAACCTTAATATAAAGATGTTACTGACATTGATTCATATTTTAAAACATGCAACAGAAATCCCTGTTTTGAAAAGAAATTATATTCAAGCCAAATATTCACCAAACTTGCTTGACTTTTTCTTGAAAATTACTTAAAAGTTCATATGCGTGAAGATTCAGTTACTGTGGAATCATTTATGTTCGTGGGGGACAATGTTCGTGGGTAGCCAAATATTTATTAGTTCGTGGGGATGGAATTTCAAGGGTTATCATCATTTCTAAAATATACAACATTACACCATAGAAGCTATTGCAAAGAATAACTGGTTCATGGCGATGTACATTCGTTGGTAAAAGGTATCCACAAACGTTGAGCCCCCACGAACAATAATGATCCCACAGTAGTTTGAGAATTAAATTCACTTCAAGATGAAAGAGTCATTTGTTGATGTGGAAGTTTTGTTGTTTTTTTTGTTTGTTTTTTAACAGAGTACGGTATCTAACTCTTGATAAGTTGCATTACTATGTGGGAATATTAGTCTCATACAGTATTTCTAGAAAAGGAGATGATTTTAATCTGAATATTCTTTTCAAATATTTGACCAATTACACTTTTACTTGGTTAAGGTAGAGGAATTTAATGTGAATAATATGGATATACATGCATATACTGTGATTTTAGTAAATTTTTGAGCATCATCTTTCATGGTTTTACAATTTTGTTGGTTAATGTATGTTCATGGTGGCATATACTTGCTGTCATGGTCTTGTTGACCATGAAAACAATGGAAATAAAAATTGGTGTTCAACAATTAATGATGACACCACAATGTTACAGAATGGTGTGATATCTTTGACAGTATTGTAAGATGGTTTTCTTAGCAATGTACGATTGAATTTTATCAATGGGTAGTTGATGTGTAAACTTTTTTTTTGTAGCAACAACAGGAAAACCTTGTGTGGATACAGAGTCTGCAAGTGCTTGTCAGCAAGCTGTGACTAACAACCTTTGTTCAAAGTATCCTGCTGTCAGAGACCGCTGTGCTAAATCATGTGGAGTCTGTACAGGTAAGGGGTACATTTACATGTTATTGAAAGATGAAGAAGGAAATACCTTGTACAAGTTATATACAGTAAAACACTGTTATAGTGACCCTCCAAGGTCTGCAAAAAACAGTTTGTTATAACCAAATTTCATGATATCAAATCAAACTTTCCTCTCATAGGGGAATAAATATCTCTTTGCATTAAGCATGAATTCATTATAAGTGTGCTTTACTGTAAACAGTTGTTGTAAGGAGAGTTAACTTTGATGAGAAATGTTCCTGTTTTTTGCCATTTTGATTTATATTTCGTGCATGATGTGTTTGTCAAACAGCATTTCTTGACTGAATAAGGAACATAGAGTCATTAATAATGGCTCTTACGTGTAGGAGTAAAGCATGCCCCCTCCAAATAAATTCACCATATAAAATGTAAAATCCCACTCTGACTCATCATAGAAAGTTTGATGACCTTAACAGGTTATAAAGACTGAAAAAAAAAGGCCTTGCTGTACTCAACAGACAGAAAGGGAAGGACAAGCAGACAAATTTTTTTTTTATGCTTTGTAAACCTTAAAAAACATTTTTTTTTTATTTAACATGCAAGCTTAATTAAATGTTTTGATCAATTCATTTATGATTGGTTGTTGATAGATTGCATGCTGTATTACATGGAACTGGTGTTATTTTGGCTTTATTAGTCTCCTACCAACTTTGTCAAGGGGGACTATTGGTTTACCCTCAGTTGGTCTGTCTGTTTGTCTGTCATTCCAAATCAGTTCCAGACTTTTCTCTGCATTAGATGAAGATATTCAGATGAAATTTTATATATGACTTTGTCTTGAATAGTTACAGATCAAGTTTGAGTTTCATTACATTTAATACACTTTTGTCTGAATTATGTCCCTTGATAAATGCTTGAAGTGCTCTGGACTTTTCACTGCATTGGATGAAGATATTCAGATGAAATTTTATATATGGTTATATCTTGGATAGTCACAGATCAGGATTGAGCTATGTTATTCTTGACCTACTTTTGACTGAATTATCCTACTGTATAGTCATGCATGCTTGATTAAATTCTGATAACAGCATTATGATATATTAATGTTAAGATACTGGGGTTAAATCCATATTGAGTACCATCAATGGCAATGATGTTGATTCTAAAGTAGATATCAAATCTTACATGTAAATTCTTGCATTTTTGCTAAATTTTCATATTGAATTTCTTTATTTTTAGTGGTCACTACACCTGCAGTAATTACAGGTATTTTGCATTTTTTTTTTTATAATTTATTAAATGTATGCATCTTATTTTACATCTTCCATCAGACCTAGGTCAAAGATGTTAATTTTATTTCCAAACTTTGCATAACTCTTCAAGAACCAGGGGATATTGTAAATGAAAAAAAAATTACATGGAAAAAAAATCAATGGGGATGAAAGTAAAAATTTTTTATTCCTATGGAGATGTAAAATGAGTTTTGATCGATTAAGAAACCAGGTGTAAATTTTCATAGAAGCCAGGAGTGAAGAACAATGCATTGTGTGTGTGGACACAAAGTCCCCAAAAAATTAAAAGCTGTTCCTTAGAACATATGACATTGTCAGATTCCATGTATTGTGATGTCACAGTATTCACAACCAACTTATTAAACATGTAAGGTATCTGACATCAATTCCTCATTAGTTCAATGGAATATCATTTGGTTACATAGGAAATAAATTCAGTATCCAGGTCCATTTAAGGGTCTACAACTATTTTCTCTGGCTGTTTTCTGGACACCTTGCGGCCCAAGGGTGTGATGGAATACGGAATGGGATAAATTCCCATTCACCCTTGAGTGGATCTGGATAACAGATAATGTCTACATGGTTGTATCAGTTTATTATTCATGTGAAATGTTATCTTTGGTGTAGCCCCTCCCAGTGGCTGGCAGTTGTTGTTTAAGGGTGTGGAGAATATGGGAGGTGACCTATTCCAATTGTGGGCTGGTGGACAGACCATTAATCCACTGGATCCCACTGCCTCTAACCTGTTCCCCAATAAACCATACAAACCAGACCTGTCCAACAATTGGAACTCTCTCTGCCTAGACAAGGTGGGTGTCTCCCTCAAAAAATGCAATGAGGACAAAGTAATCTGTTTTCAAGTTTCAATATTTATCGTTTAGAGACATTATGCCGAGTAGTTTTAGTATGTGGTTTATTACCCACTGTGATACTATATATAGATTTATGTCATGTGCCACTAGTGTATGATTCACAGTTAGTCATTGTGAATTTTTTTTCTTCAATGCAATGTGACCATTTCTTAATTAAGAGACACTATATACTTTGGAATTACAAGCAAGTTAGGACATTTTGTTAAGCTTATATAGATATAAGAAATTTTGTAGTTCATGATCTTATTATAAGATTTAATTGACATTGTGAGATATAAAAATAACCTTTTACTAAATTTATATTTTCTTGAAAACCTCACATTTCCTCTATTATGTTGGTTTTCACACTAAAATCATCATAATATGTCATATGTAACAAATTCAAAATGTGTATGAGATTGTATTTTCAGATTAAGGTGTCCATATACAAATATGGTGTTGAGAAGGCGTATATTACATTTGATGCCAGAAATTCAGACAAGTTGAACTGGTTTACATCTGACAGGATCATTGACTCAACATGGGGAAACATTAAAACAATGCCCAAACAATTCATTGGAATGCAACAGTATGAAATTTCTTATGTACTTTTAAAGTCTGAAGGTTCTTGTAATATGAATGCTTTTTGTGACTGTGATGATCAGTTGGATACTGTGGGGTCACTTTATATCTTTTTATTCTTTGTTAGGAATCACTCTTAAAGGTTTTTATTTTGTGTAATGAACTTTTCCTAGTTTTTCAAGCTCCATACTCTGTGCTGTTGCTATGGACACATTGGAGATTGCATGCAATATGGAACAGGAATGTGACAAGTGTTCATTCACTGAAATTTTTTTTCTTCTGAAAAATGTAACCAGTAGAGTACATCTATTACGAAAACATAAAGTTTGCATATTTCATTGAGACTCCGTAGATGTACACTTTAATAGTAATATTTTTCTTTCAAACACAATACACAGCATATAGATTTGTATATCAATGATATTTAGAAGTCAATAAAGGTTACTCGGAACATCATGTTAAATGAAACTTATAGAGGAGTAGAACTACTAAAAGTGAATTTCTTCACAGAGACCCATCGACTGGTCTGGAGTTTTCTGTAACCCAGTCTTCTCAGCAGTGTGCTACTTCTGGTTGGATCATGGTAACTTCTCCACAGTCTAACTGCTTCTATGAGAAAGGATTAAAAAAACCTTCATTCTTCTACTCAATGACCAACACACCTGTCAACTGGGGAACAGGTATGTTATTGCTTTACAGCACCCGATCTCCATCATTTATATCCTGTCAAATATTTTATAACAAACAAAGCTATAGCAGGTGGCTGTTTCTTGGTTATCAAACAGAAAGTCTTACCCTATCCATGAACATTCTTATATATCCAGCTCTCTGACAACAAAAATAAGATTTGTTCATCTTGATCTTTTGATCCTTTCTCATGGTGTGCCAATTTTGTACCAGCCTATCCCTCTCACCCACCTTCACCTAACTGGCACCCATTCACAGTTGGCAGGTCTCTACTGAATTTAAACACAAACTTGCAGATGTAAACCATCAAAATTATATCACTGAATAATCAAATTCTTGTATCGTTATTAGCGAGTGATGTTTTTATTCCTGACCAAGTGTAACTTTTGTGGAATTCCACTTCATGCTTCAGAAATCTGTGCAGTAAGATCAACCTACTGTCACTTGACATTCATTGCAATCTGTTTTCTCAACAGAATCTGGTTTCAGTTGTTGTTTACATTTGAATACTTCCTGTATTCAGTTACAATGCACTGATGCTCTTTCTTTCAATAAATGTAACTCAGATTTTCAGTTCCTTATAATGATGGGTGTAAATCCATCGACAAATATTTGTATGATCTGGCAATTACTGAATATCTACATCACCTAATGAACAATTTTGTTTTGATATTTCCAGCACAAAAGGGACTCGGAGATGTGTTTGCCATTCAAGGACACAGCACATGTAAGTAGGGAACCTAGTTCATGTGAATTGTATAAGGAA
Organism: Ostrea denselamellosa; assembly: GCA_024699665.1. Lineage (NCBI taxonomy): Eukaryota > Metazoa > Mollusca > Bivalvia > Ostreida > Ostreidae > Ostrea > Ostrea denselamellosa. The sequence continues at coordinate 16,263,712 of JAMZEH010000055.1, forward strand.
GTATGATTTGGATTGAAATCATGAATGTGACTCTTCTGTTGTTTATTCAGGTACCAATGGATCATCCACAACTCCACTGCCACAGAGTAAGTTATAAATGTATCTTATAAGGACATCCGCGACATTTCAGACACTTTCTCTAAAATTGTTTTTCCATCTCCTCGATATGAAGAGTTCTTGTTTGATTTCTAAATAGGTTTAAGTTTTATATTGTAGTAATATTGCCATACTTTGTATATTGGCCTGGGGAGCTCAGTGGTTATATCACTTAACTAGTAATGCTGGTTCCTGGGTTTGATTCCCAATTGTTTCAAAGTTTTTTGACACCTTCTTTGCTACAGTAACATTCATTTATACAACTTACTGTAAAACATAAGAGCTGGCTTTACATTTTTACTTGCAACAACCATGGATTATCAAAATAAAATAACTCTAAAACAGGCATGGTAATATAGCCCAAGATGCTTGGTATAAGTGAGATATAATGCAAGTAAATGATATGAGAAATATCACATATGTCCTTAATGAAAAAAATCTTAATTTCATTCATTTCAGAGACTGGCTTTTCATAAATTGCCTTGTATAATATAAAGATTAGTATGAAGGTTCATTGTTTGAAAATGATGTTAGAAGTATTACATGTAAATTGTAATAGTTTGTTAATTTGTTGTTGTAATGCAAATCTAATTGTTCTTGCAGTTACTGGTTGTACATACAAGGGTACATTGCACCAGAAGGGAGACAAATGGACAGATGGCTGTGACCTTAACTGCACATGTCCTAATGATCAGTCTGGTATCCCACAGTGTGTTCCTAGGTATGAATAGCTAATATGTCCTTTTTTATTGTGTCAGAGTAGTTCCAGTTGTAAAGATGAGAATGTACTTTTTCTGGTGTTTTCTTGGTTTTGTATTTCAGATGTAGTTTGAAATTTAGACAGTTATACTGTGAAAATACATCAAATTTGTTTTTGATTGCCATAGAGAATTAAGATTTCAGATTGTTGCACACCTTTGAAGTTGATTAAAGTTTTGATTTTTGTATATAATAAGAGAAATACATATGTATGTTTACCTGTGTTGGATCTTTTCATGGCTGACATGATAGTACTGTATTTAAACTTTTTATCACTAAGTATTACTAAACTTATGCATGCTTAAGGACTTTTTAAATGATTGAATAGGGAACAAATGCAATTACAAACATATATCCAAGTTTAATTCAAGAATTAGGAACTATACTTATCTTTGTATATTGTCCCAGTACGAAGTTGTGATGGAATTTTTATTCTTGCTTTACTTTGTAATATAGATGTCCAGTTATCAATGGACTGCCATCTCAGTGTCAAGTTGTGAAGCAACCAGGAGAATGTTGTGGACAAGTGCACTGCAACTTCACTGGCAGTATAAGTAAGTAGCTCTACTGAGTCGTGGATGATCACTGATAGTAAGTAGCTCTACTGAGTTGTGAATGATCACTGACAGTAAGTAGCTCTACTGAGTCGTGGATGATCACTGACAGTAAGTAGCTCTACTGAGTCGTGGATGATCACTGACAGTAAGTAGCTCTACTGAGTCGTGGATGTTCACTAACAGTAAGTAGCTCTACTGAGTCGTGGATGTTCATCGACAGTAAGTAGTTCTGTTGAGTTGCAGATGTTCACCGACAGTAAGTAGTTCTGTTGAGTTATGAATGTTCACCGAAATTAAGTAGTTCTATTGAGTCATGGATGTTCACTGACATTAATTAGTTCTATTGAGTAATGGATGTTCACCGACATTAAGTAGTTCTATTGAGTCATGGATGTTCACTGATAGGTGAAGTAAGTAGGTCTACAGAATCATGGATATTGACATGCAGATCTAAAAGTAGCATGTTTATTAGAAGTCTTTGATTGCTTTATGCTGTCACTGGGTGAAAACAAATGGGGTCAAGTATTAGATATTTTAAACAGTATGGCAATCACTCCTTGATGGATGAGAATTATGGTAAATCAGAAAGTGGGAGATTAACAGCTCCTGAGGGTTTTGTTATAATTTTTAGTGTATGGCATCTACAAGTATCCTGTATGAAAATTATGAAACTTGAAAATGTGGTTGAATCATTAATATGTTTTATTGTATATATTTATAGCTTGTAACTATAAGGGAAAAGATTACACTGTTGGAGATAAATGGGATGATGGTTGTGACTTGACTTGTGAATGCATGCAGAATGGTGCCTACAGTTGTAAACAAAAGTATGCATCATTTATATCTTAATGTTATTCTTTTATGCTCCTAAAGTTTCATATGATACTGTAAACTAAGGGAAGCTTATTATGCTTAAAGAGCTTTTGCTTTGGTACATGTAATTGAAGTTCATGCTTATAGCAATCTTTTTTGCTGCGATTCAAATAATAATGAAATATTTTAATTTTGCTTCAGTGTAAACAGCATTGCTTGAAACAATATGGCACTCTAAAATATAGCTGAAGTTTTTGCCTGAATGTGTCAGGATTATAGGCTGCTTGCTTGTGCTTCTGAGATAGCCGTTGCATTGCTTTTAGGTGTGTGACTTGGAACTTGCCTAGTATTTGCACATTGCGTGAACCTGCTCCAGGAAAATGCTGCAAAGTTCCCGACTGTCCACCTTATGTTGTCATTCAGTACCCACCAGGATATGGTCCAGAAGCTTGATGCTTTTTTAAAATTAAATATTTTGTCTGTTTTTATTGTTATTTTGTTGTTTGATAGAAAAACACATTATGCTTTACATATTGTACTACTTTTCTAAAAAAAAAATGTATCTCAATTAAATTCTCTAATATTTTTTTGTCAACATGATTGAGCATATGCAGCAATGCTTACATTATTCCATGTATGATAATATTGATTGCATAAAATCAATGAGCTTGGTGGTTGAAATAGTGTACATGAATCAAAACTGAGATGCTCTGCTTGCGAATTGGAGATGGGAAAACAGAAGTTCCTGAATATTGCAGTGAATTGTAGATAAGAGACAGTTAATTAAGAGAGACCTATGTTTGGAAAGTTTTTGTCAGAGTTTCCCTAATTATTGATATGTTTTGTGAGGTCACTTTTTAGTGAATATTGGCCAATGAAAATTAAGCTTTCCCTGCAAAGTAGCATGATAAATTTTGATAAAAATAGCCAGAAAGTACTTATTATTCTGAAAACTATAAAGAGACATATACAGAGAAAAACAGATTGGCACTGAGTAAGAAGTATGATTAGCATTCCTGAAGCTTAATAGGTTTTGAAGTGTATTTTACATTAAATAGCCCCCCCCCCCCCCCCCCCCCCCCCCTCTTTTTTTTTTTTTTTTTGAGAAATGTTCACAATTTCAGTGCAGTTTGTAGTAGAATTCAACCAAAAACCTTTGTTGGAGAGAGAAGATCAATTTAAATAGACTAAAGAGTAGTTAACCTTACAAATTATCTACGTATTTCAGATTTTGCTCAAATTTTTGGGTGATTTGACCTTTTAGTACTCAGTTAATGAGAAGAAAATGATGTCCTCTCCAACTTGTGTATTGTTACATATATGAATATGACTGAAGGAAAATTATTAGAATTTGTATTAGGTGTACATGTAATTTCACTGAAGTTGCTCTCATGGTAGAGAGCATCAAAATGATGTCATGCAATATAAGTCCACCAATATAAATGCTGTAATAATTATTATATGTATGAATTTCATTGGTTTTGCTTCTTAAAGGTATAGAAAGGCAAAGATGGTTATTTTCCATTAAAATTTATCGAAAGCTTTGCAGGTTTAGAAATGTTTGTACATCATCTCAACAAATTGAGAAGGCATTTTGTTCAAGCAATGGAATCCTGAGTAATGGTTAAAATAGTCAAGGATTTGCTGAACTCTGCCCGTGATACATCATGTTTCAAACGATTTTTTTAAAGGATTATGTCTCTTTGAAGGGAATTGGCTGAATATGAATCTGAAAAAGGCCACATCTTTTTCGACCCCTAACTTTATAGATACCATTGCAACAATATTTTATGGTGCATTTTTTTTTTTATATCAGTGAGGAATTCAACATATTTTAAGATCAATTTTGACACTTTAGGCTCAAAAGAACTATTAAATCATTTTAACAAGCTTTGAATTGGCCCAAACATTACCACTTGAGGAAGGTTTTTTTTCCCTTGTAACAAATTCGGGGTGAGTATTACGTTGTGTAGATGTCAAAGATTTAACAAATAATTCTGTCCTTTGTGATGATTTTCCCTCCTATCTGAAAATTATAAGATCACTTTTGTCAAATTTCAGAGGTACTCTAAAGATGTAAAATAGGGTGCAAGTTTCAGAGTCTCATACAATGCTAAAACTTGTGTTTCAGGTGTGTGAACCACTGGAATATCCCTACCTCTATCTGTTCCTTGGCTGAGCCCGAGCCGGGCTGCTGTTGCAAGGTACCCAAGTGCCCACCATATGTAGTCATTCAGTATCCTAATGGTTATGGACCAGAAGTTTGCAAAACTTAAAGATGGGACATATGATATATTTATATTTTTTATTGTAAAACTTTGTTTTATTTGAAATATTAAAAGATGTACCTTTCATGATTAGCCTTGTCTAACAGTGGAGTAACTGTGTTTTGAGGAGCAATGAATCATAATTGCTCATGGATTCGAATCAAATGTGATTTTAAGAAACGGTATGTTATCCGTTTGTCTGCTGCTTCCACGGTATATGCAAGATTTAATCCACATTTTATCATATCATTATATGCAGGAATACTACCTGTATCGAGGTGGTTAGTTTATATAAGAAGAATATACAGAAACATTTTTTATAGGTATTCAAGGTAAATCTTAATGAGAATGGAGATACTTTAAAGCTTGATATTGAAACTAGCAAATTTGAAGAAGATTATATTAAATGTTACAAAATAAGAAATGCTTTCTTGAAAATGAAGACATGAAAAGTATACCAAAACTATTATATACATGTATATTGATTGATTGATTGTTTGTTTTCCGCCACACTCAACAACTTTTCAGTTATCTGATGGCGTCCAGTTTTTGTAGGTGGAGGAGAGAACCCAGATACAATGTATCCGGAAAGAGACCACCGACCTTCCGAAAGTAAACTGGCAAACTTTCTCACAAACAATCAATCAATCAATATACATGTCGGGTTTCCGTCAACGGAAATTCATGTTGATTTGCAAAAGGTTTATGGGAATGCTGCTTTAAAATATGCTACAGTTTGCAAGTGGGTACGTTGTTTTAATAATGGTAGGGAGTCAATTGAAAATGACCCTTGAGTGGGTTGGCCGGTTTCCGTTTTGACGGAAAAGAACGTTGCTACTATGAAAACGTTAATTGAGGAAGACGCACGTTATACCGTGCAAGACATAGAATTAAGTGGCATTCATTCGTCAAGTGTTTTGAAGATCTTGTGTGAACGACTTTGGGCTACGCAAGATCCGCGCGCTATGGGTGCCGCATTTGCTCACTGACGAGCAGAAACAAAGTCGGGTTAGAATTTGCATCACAAGTTAGAAAAAAAATTATGATAAATGTGACCCACGTCGTTTGGAAGAGATAGTTACAGGTGATGAAACCTGGATCTATCATTTTCAACCCGATTCTCAGGCTACAAATAAGGTTTGGGTTTCTTCTGAGGGCGACAGACCTGTCATTGCGTGCCGTTGCAAAACATCAAATCGCATGTTGTATGCGATATTCTTTGATTGGAAAGGTCCAGTCCTTCAAATTCCAATCCCGAAAGGTAGTTCTGTCACTGGAAAGTTTTACAGAGAAAGTGTCCTTACTCAACTTGTTGATTTCATCAGAAACGCGGACCGCGCACCGGTGTCCCTGGGATCAAATTACTCCATGATAACGCACTGGCCCATAAGTCCGCTACGGTACAGGAATATCTGGGCTCGATGTCTTAGATCATCCCCCATACACCCCTTACCTGTCCCCCTGTGACTTTTGATTGTTCCCAAAACTAAAGGAAATGCTGGCAGGGCACCGTTTTGAATCCCGTTGTCGTATAGGCAGTGCGTCTACCAGTGTCTGCAACATATACCTAAAGAGGAGTACCGGGCGGCGTTCCGGAAATGGGTAGATCGGTGTAAAATGTGTGTTGAGGCTGACGGGGCATATTTCGAAGGTCTTAGATAAATATAATTTTGATATTTCAAGCGGTTTTAAAACGACCGCCATACTCTACGAACTTAAAAAGTGTCCCTTGTATATTATTGTATATAGTACCTCATAATATTATTTCATTGGATGTGATAGTTCAATAGAAACACTTAAGTGGTGACAATTGAAAATTATTGATAAAAAAAGAAAAAAAATTTGCTTAACCATTTTATTTAGGAAGAAAGTAAGAAATTTAATATTTTGAAAATTTGAACAAAATATCAAACTGACATTTTTCAGGATTATATTCTTGTAACAATAATCAAATTTTCCAAAACTATCATAAGTAGTCATTTATACTTCATGTTTAAAATATATATATTAATTCAATTGATGCGTGCAATAATTGAATTATTGCTCTCTTCAGTTGAATTAATAATATACCCCGTTGAGATCCGGGTTGTTAGAATAGATCCTCATCACCCGTAGCTTGTCGTAAGAGGCGACTAAATGGGGCGGTCCTTTGGACGAGACCGCAAAAACTGAGGTCCCTTGTCACAGCAGGTTTGGCACGTTAAAGATCCCTCCCTGCTCAAAGGCCATAAGCGCCGAGCATAGGCCTAAATTTGCAGCCCTTCACCGGCAATGGTGACGTCTCCATACGAGTGAAAGATTCTCGAGCGGGACGTTAAACAATATTTAATCAATCGATCATGAATTAATGGTATCATTAATTCATTTGATGCTTGCAATAATTCTTTTAGACCAAACAACTAGATAGAGATATCTTCAATTTAACATATCCACAGTTGATTAATGATCTTCTTAATTGAATTATTGCTCTCTGTAAAAGAACTGATGCGCGTATTAATTCCTTATACAAAAGGATAGTAAATAAATTGAAGACATTTTCAGTTGAATTAAAGAAATCATCAAATCATTTATACCGAGCTCTAAAACAATTTTTGCTAGCAATACTTTCCCCCACTTAATAATTGAAGCGCGCATCAAATCAATTATTGCTCTCGTTATTTGCATTATTGCGCGCATCCTTTCAATTGATGAGGGCATTAATTGAATTGATGCTCGCATTAAATCAATAATTGCTGTCATAAATTCAATTGATGTGCGCATTATTTAATGAGAGGGACAATTGAATTGAAACGCGCATTAATTCAATTGATGGGCGCAATGATTGAATTGATATCTTCAAATAATGAAAGATTCTAAAGAGAGAGAGAGAGAGAGCTGTTAATACAGCACAGGTTTATCACTAACAAAACATTTGTAAATTACATATTCATATCCTTCAAAGCTTCGTTACATGAAGCCAGCAATATTGCTATACAACAGAACGAGAATGCACCGAATGTGATTTTATTAGTGTCAGTGATGGGTATAGTATATATAGATATATAAATATAAAAGAAACACAAAACGTAATTGAAGCATGAACAATCGAAACCAAAGTAACCCAACGTTTACAAATATATTGACACATGATGTTTTTGAAATATGATTTAAAAAAAAAAGTCTATCAAAGAGTGCGAAATAGAAATAATATATCACAAAACTTGAAAGACTCGGTAGAACCAGTCTAATATACTACAATTCTAGTACTGCACGTTTCATGCGTCGGACATTCTTTTAAGAAATTTAAAAGAAGGGCACTGATGCCATAAAGCAATAGGGTCCGGAAGTGACGAGTATCTCCGGTCCATCGAAATTGCTTGCGCCTAACATGGTAAAACTGTCTAGCGACAAATCATCGGTTAACATGGCTATGTCAACCACTGGTTTGTAAGTATCTTTGACTGCCTGTAATGTAAAATATAAAATGCATTCAAATTTCAGCTGTGATCAACCGGGGGCAGTGAATGTATTTTAGACTGTTTCCATTCATTAAGACAACCACTTTCACCTTCAATCTTGTACAGTAATACGTGCGTGCTTCAGTTTGTGCTATGTATTTCAATGTACACGAAATTGTTTCTATTGGATATATATTTTGGCGTTGACCTACCTTTTTAAAAGACTTGTTCCCAGAATCTTTGTGGTTACACTCAATGATGGCCTTCTGAACAGAGCTTGCAGACGGTGTATACTAAAATGAGTTATTATGCTCTTTACTATAATTTCAAACATTAAATGTTGTGTTAATTTGCAAAGTATGTATGTATTGTTTGTTTGTTTTACGTCCCGTCGAGAATTTTTCATTCATATCGAGACGTCACCAGCTGTAGGTGAAGTACCACAAATTTAGACCTATGCTTAGCGCTCAGGGCCGTAGCAGTGAGGGTTCTTTCACGTTTTTAAGGTCATGTCCGAAAGACCCGTAATTCTCACTTCTAAATGCCGAGCGTTTGGCGAAGGAGCAATCACTATCTATTTCTCGTCTTAGGTTTGACGCCGCCATGGAACGAGAGGGGCTCGAACTCATGACCTCCCGGTTACGAAGCGAACGCTCTAACCATTGAGCTACCGCGACCGGTCAAAGTATGTGATGTAAGTGTGTTCTTTCATGGCAAATCATCTAATTACACATATACTACACATATACATAAACTATTGAAATCTACCTTTTTGTTCACTATCGATTTCTCCGTTGACACATTGGTATAGGGTACTACCGTTCTTTTGTGTGTGTCTGCAGAAGGATCTCTTTTCTTTGTGTCAGTAGTAGGTTTGTCCTTGTTCTTAGTTTTGGGGGTGCAACCAACATCGTCTTTTAGGTTTCTGTCATCAGATTTAATTTCACTCTGAAAGAGAATATTTACACAGTAAGAATACATTTCAGCCTATATACAAAATTTCCACTTTCAACAAAAATATGAACAGGTCTGGACTGTGGTATTGCAGTATCATTACCGTTATGTCTGCCTCCTGTCCTCTCTGAAGGATTTTCATGATTCTGGAGACATAAGGAGGAAAATCTATTGGGTCTGTTCTGATTTTGGGTGGAACCACAATGCGTTTAACCGTCTTCTGCAAAAAGAGGGAGGAAGTTATTGCCTTCCTCAAATAAAGGTATTCAAATACACAAATCTCCATACGAACTAAAAGTCTTAATTTGTATTGATGAACAATTGTTTGAGAATGAAGGCGCTATAGAGAGACCAAAATCTTAAAAACAGTTCCAATTTACCTTGCCATCTGTGTAGTTTTTGGACTTCGTTGTACTTTGATTAGGAATTGGCGTCTCTGCCGCCTGTATTCTATTGGCAGGGACTCCGAGTACGGTGTCAGGTTTAGCTTTCTTACTAACTGTTTTAGGACATTTCCTCTTGGACTGTTCAGCATTAATGGACTACAATGAAAAAATGTACAGAATTTCGAGTACTATTAGTGATCTAAGTGAAATATTACTTTGTTCAAGTGAAGTGTATTGTCTCATCGCTTACTGATAACGTAACAAGAGCACAGGCGATGTGGGCAATTTCAGTGGGGAACATTGAAAAAGTATCGCTGATTTTCAGGAAGTGGGGTCTGGTCTTCCTATTCCTATGTACAATACTGAGTATAAAGAAGCAGGAAAAATGGTCATTAGCTGAATACGCTCTGTCAAGAAGATTCTTTACGCTATTACACAGAACAAAGTAATACATGTAACTTACCAAACCATTTGCCAGTGTTCTACTTCCGTTATCCAGCGAGTAGTTGGATGTTAACTGTTTCATGCTAACTGTAGTTGCATACGACCTCTTGGACACATTTTTATGGGTTTGTTTCCCTGATTCAGTCAGTTTAGTTACTTCTTCCACAGTGGGAACGACCGTGAGCATGTTCTGTGGGGTCAGATTCCATGATGACTGAAAGAAAGAAAAATGAATTTCCATGCAGTTGTTAGATATCATCTAATTTACCTTAACGGTTAGACAATGCAACCCCCACCTCATTTTATTACGAACAATTAGTCACTTACAAATTGATTGGCAGAATAACAGCTCGGAGTACAGTCTGCTAGCAGCTCATTTGTAGTCGCGCAGGGTGTAACGGTCCCTCCGGAAAAGTGGGGGTTGTTGATGTAGCAGTTACTGCCTTGTCCAGTCTGAGATGGTGGACAAATGATTTGTTCACACCCTTCACGCAATGGAATACTGACAATGTTGGTTGGGACTTTCTGCAGCCCTGTTTGCTCAATCCATTCATTTGAGGCAAGTACTGGGACATATGTATGAGTTTCCCGATTTGAAGATGAACTCTGTATTCAAATACATTAAAAAAATTTGATAAGGGCAGATTTTTTCCAGCACACTAACATTGAATTAGAGGGGAAAGGGGTGGGGGGTGGGGTTACAAACAAGAAAAATACTTTGTTCGTGCATTATTTGTGAACATAAATCCGAATCCTACTACATGATTGTGGTCCATTAAAAAAAAAAAGCAATTCATAACCAAATGCTTGGACACTTACAAGTTCATGTGATGAGATTGCTTGGACAGGATAAACATTTTGAACTGAAGGATGTACAGGTAGCTGTTGTACAGTGGGCATCTGGTTGTTCTCCGGTTGTCTTTGGAATCCAATTTCCTGACATTGTTGCAGATTTTGGTCCCACACCAATAGAGTATGTTGTGGTGTAATCGTATTCAAGCCCATATAAGGGATATCACCTTGCAACTTCATAAGAAAAAAAAAAATTGTTTACAATTTGATTATAATTTAACTGAACAGAGTCAATGATTTCACATGCATCATTAACTTACTTGTTTTGTTGCTTCTTCCAATATTTGAGATGGATAAGCAGTTGAGATATCATTAGTAGCGTATGCGCTTGCAAGATCGGCTGTAGCGAATGCATGACCATGTGGAACAACTGTAGAGGTTATGAACTGCTGTATCTGTTCATTGCTCAACAGAGGTTTTGCCTACGATAAATTCAGTAAATATTATGGCATGTCAAATGTTGCAATATTTGATCCTTTCGACTTATATAATTTCCATTTATATTGTAAAATGGAAATTATACGATTTTTCATTTGTATTGTAAATTGTATAATTTTTCATTTGCATTGTATATTTTCTATTTGTATCATAAACATTTTTATCTGTATGATAAAATTTTTCATTTGTATTATATAATTTTTCATTTTACATCGCATAATATATCCAAGAGATTGTTTATATTGATCTGTTATGAAGAGTTTCAATGGTCCAAATTTTAATTTTTTTTTTTGTCTGTATATTCCCCCTCTTGAGATTGAGCATATGCAGCATTATTGAGCATATGCTTACATTATTCCATGTACCATAATTTTGATTGCATACAATCAATGAGCTTGGTGGTTTTGTTTTAATTTATTTAAAGCCTTTATCGTGTTGAAAATAAGCGAGATGGATATTGCTAATATTCATATTGTAAAATTGTACACAATACAAATAAAAGTTATGCAGTACAAATGAAATGTACAGAATGCAGATAAATAAAAATTACAATAAAACAGACAAATCCAAATAGAAAAAACCATTTAATACAAATGGAGAATATACAATACAAATTATTATTATTAGTTTTTACAATACAACTGATTGGTTTTTTTTAACAATACAAATGGTTACTTGATTGTTTATTGTTTTCCGCCACACTCAACAATTTTTCAGGTATCTGGTGGCGTCCAGTTTTTGTTTTTTTTTATTGGTGGAGGAGAGAACTCAGATACTATGTACCTGGGAAGAGACCACCGACCTTCCAAAAGTAAACTGCCAAACTTTCTCACATAAATCAGCGCGAGTGAGAATCGAACCCGCGCCGACTAGAGGTGAGAGGCCTTGTGATTTTGAGCTCGATGCTCTAACCAATCGGCCACGGAGGCCCCTTAAATGGAACAAATCAAATATTGCAACGGCTGACATGCCACATAAATTCATCTATAAATATACTATGTTTTGTCCTCTACTGATTTTTACATTCAAGGATATTGTATATATAAATGTGTTGACAGGTAAAACGACAACGAGAAAACGGAGAAACCTCGTAAATTTGAACTTGAGAAATAATCTTCAACATTTAAAAAGGTCCTGATTATCGATTATTAATTGCGATCTCGACCTTCCTGTTGAAAAATCATAGGTAAAGAGATCATATATCTTACGCTTTCTGACACCACTCTGTCTACTCTGCAGGTGGGTCCAGCGGTCTGAAACCTTGTTAGAGGAACATTCTGACGATGGTGCTTTCTGGGTGGCTCAATCTGTTGTTTAAAAAAAAATTGCACGATTTATGAATTGTAGAAATGTCTCTCTGTAGATTTGGAATTAAAAATTTAGAAAAGAAATCCAACGATTACAAGATATTGAAGAAAGAACTGAGGGGAGAGGAAAAAAAAGGGGGGGGGAAGTCGGAATATACAAAAGGAGAAATCAATTTAGAGGAGTTGTTTTCAACTTACATCGTAACATTAATATATGACATAAAAACAATACCGAGACCTCCTCGGATTGCCCGGAAGTGGTGGGCTTATATAAGATGCCCAGTCCCAGCCTCTCATAAACACTCGAGGCACCTTCCGAGATGAGATCCACTTTCTGGAAGGAAAAGAAAAAGCCTGCATCAGTACCTTTATTAACGTATATATATATATATATATATATATATATATATATATATATATATATATATATAAACAAACTGAAAATGTGATTTATTTTAAGTTGATTAACTTAACACAAGTTTGTATGTTACATAATATGTCAACCACAGTTCACAGTCCACTATATCAATTCCCATCCCATAAAGCCTGACAAACATCTGTGTATTATAATAACAATACTTCGCTGATCCAAAAAAAAAAAAATTAAAAAAAATCATTTTAACATCGGGGATGATATTATAGTTTTATTCATTCTTTCATTGAAATTTCCCTCTGAATGATTTTTTTTTAAATGCGTGTGGATGCTATAGCGATAAATTAAAACATGCTTATTGCTCGCATAATGAAATTTAAATTTGATAATTAAGAAAAAGCTGGGCCATGCAACTATAATATTGGTAAATATGATGCCGGTATACAGGGTTTTTTTTTATTATTTGCTAAAACATTAGATCTAGTCCATTAAAGTTAACACTTGTTTTTATGTTAACATGTGCATTTACCAGTCCAGTTTCCACTTTATTTTAGTTATTTTATTAAACACATTCGGTTCCTTTTATGAAAGGAAAACTTGCATTTCGCAAGTTCTATTTGTACAGCTAATGATAATAGTTAAGATTAATTATCATAATAGTGTTATGATAACAGATACCTAATCTTGTTTTCCTCTCCTAAAGCTATTGTGAATAGGTTTAAAGTTAAGATTGATACGATATACTGCAAATCCAGACTTCACAATATGGGACAAATTTCAGCTAAACCAAACGCGTCTTCTTAACAACGAGATTAGCAATCATTAGTGGGAAATACATGAAGAAATGCGGACATTACCCTCTTATATGTATAACTGTTCATATTTGCAAGTGTTTTGTTTCGTCCGTTATCAGATAATCTAGAAAATCTGCGCTCAGCAAAAAACACGTCGACACTCGGTCTCTGTTGCTGAAACAATGAGCTGTAACTACAACACATCACTGAAACCTAGCAATCATGACGTCATCACTGGAATGTCGACGAATGAAAATCAAGTCTAAAGAATACCCCCCACCCCTTCCAATCCCTCGCGTTAAAGAACTTGTGCTAAGCAAAATACTTACATAATTATATCTTTGAGTTTCATCTCTGGTATTCTTCTATTTTCCGCAACTTAGATGCCATGAGCTCCTCAGTTCTTTAAAATTTTTCCATATTGGGCCTCTCATCACCACTTCTGAAGCATTAACTAGGCCTTTCATTTTTATGTAATGTACTAGTATTTCTCACCAGTAATTTTATGTAAAGAAAAAATTCCTTAAAGAAGAGATTTGCCTAACCGCCTCGTATTATTTCAAACGTACCTCGGACGTAGACGATGTCGTCTGTTAAATACATACAAGGGAAGTTACTCTGTGGTAGTATAAATATTATGCTCGAGTTATCTTTCTTACACCATGCCGAATTATCCTCGTTCCGTCCGTCCGTCTGTCTGTAATTTCAAATCAGTTTTCTGAACTTTTCTCCGTATTGGATGAAGATATTCAACTGAAAGTTTACATATGACTTTGTGTTGAATAGATCCATGTGAAGATTGAGTTTCGCTACGCTTGACCTATTTCTGACTGAATTAAGCCCCTTGGTAAATTGTAAAGAATCAATTTTCCAAACCTTTCTACGTATTGGATGAAGATATTCAACTGAAGTTTTATATGTGGCTTTGGTTTGGATAGTTATAGATCAAGTTTGACTTTTTTATGCTTGACCTACTTTTGACTGAATTATCCTACCGGTAAGGGACTTTGTATTACCTGCAATACACAAAATATGCTTGTTTTAAATTTAATTTTTAATTATCATACTAGAAGTAAGTTGGTTTGTATCATTCACTGGAATAAACTAACATAGGTATTTTTACAGTATACACACAACTACAGGACAGTACCACAAATTCATAAAAGGTGAAACTATGATAATGTTCAAATTCTTTTAAACTGATGTTTTTCTCTCTCTTTGAACCACGTGATTGATGCCATAATGCGAAAAATTCGCTAACCCGACTCACCAAAAACCAGGCGAGTGCATTATTTTGCCTTAACTACAAATATTTCTATTCGATTGCTCCGGATAGTCTTAGGGTAGCTCACTACATCAAGACTTATAAATTGTTTCACATTACATCACCAATTTAATTAAAATTACATTCTTTGATCCGCTCAAGTATGGCCGCTTTATGAAGCGATCGTAAGTGAGGGGATCAATGGATCTAAGTTTAATTAAATTGCTACATCACAAGATGGTGAATCAAATTGAATTAATACTCTCATCAACTGAATTAATGCACGCTTCAATTCAGTTGATGAGAGTATTACTTGAATTGATGCATGCATTAAATGAATTATTAATCTCATCAATTCAATTGATGTGCGCATTAATTCAATTAATGAGAGCAATGATTCATTTGATGTGTGCTTCAATTCAATTACTGAGAGCAATAATTGATTTGATGTACGTTTCAACTCAACTATTGCTCTCATCAATAGATGTTGAAGACATCAAAGTGGTAGAAATATTGCTCGCAGAAATTTAATTTTGAGCTGGGTATAAATGATCTGATGTTCTTTTTAATTCAATTGAAGATATCTTGAATCTTAAATTGTTTAATTTACAATGCTTTTGTATAAGGAATTAATGCACATATCAATTATTTTAAGGAGAGCAATAATTCAATTAAAGATATCATTCACTCACTTGTGGATATGCTGAACTGAAGCTATCTCTAACTATATAGTTGCTCTCTCTAAAAGAATTATTGCACACATCAAATGAATCAATGATGTCATTAATTCAGTTGAAGAGAGCAATAATTCAATTACTGCTCACATTAATTGATGTGCCATTGACAGAATTAGAGCTCTCTTCAATTGAATTGTAGCATGCATCAATTCGCTTGTTGATATCATCAATTCTTTTGAGGAGAGCAACAATTGTAACTGGCATCAACTCAGCAGAATAATTAATGCTATCATCGATTCAATTAATGCTCACAATAATTCAGAATTGAAGATATCATTAATTATTTGAAGAGATCTTTAATTGAATTATTGCACGCATTAAATGAATTGATGATATCTTCGAATAAATAGAGATATCTTTAATTATTTGAGATTATGTTGATTCGATGCTCCATAATTGAAGGGGCCTGGACACGATGTGAGATGAAAATTAAAATTTTATTTTTCCATTTTAATGTTTCAAATCCTTAACTAATGTATTTCTAATGATCAATCAAACTTTGAATAGCAATTATTGAGTTACAAGTGGGATACAGCATTCACAATTCTTTGTTATGTGAACGAGGCTCGTGCCATGTTTATGTTTACATATAGAGATTGCTTGATAGAAAATATCATGTTTAAAACCAAATAAGATGTGACAAACACGAGAAACTATCTAACTCTGTTCAGACATAAGTTGTAAATTAAAAAAATCTGCTTTAAAGGAAACCTTTACTAATATATTTAACCTATACAAACAAATACATGGCATGCACCATGTTTACATAACAAAGAATTGGGAGCTCTGTATCTCATTTTAACTCAACAACTGACATTTCAACTGAAAATAGGCTTAGGTCAAAATTTTGATTGTTTACATCTTAAGGACATATGTGACCTTTCTCAATGATATATAATTTTTTGTGAGATTTCCCATATAATTCATTCTATCTCATTTGTGCCAAAAATCTTGGGGTATATTATCATGTCTGTTTTAGAGATAGCATATGTTGAGAGTTCCTGATTGTTGCAACTAAGAATGTAAAGTCAACTGTTATGTATTACAGTAAGTTGTAAATGGACATTACTGTAGCAAAAAAGAAAGAAAATCAGGTACCAAACCCAGGACTTTCCTTTACTAGTTAGGTGATCAAACACTGCACTACCCAGTCTGATATAAAAAGTTCAGTAATATTACTCCAATATAAGAGTTCAACCTATTTCCAAAACTCCAAGAACTCGTCATATCAAGAATGAAAAATAATTTAAGAGAAAATGTCCGATTCAGAATTAGCATTACATATGTATGTACCACATATGATCAAAACAAAAAACTACTTCTTTATAGAAACGCTAAATACAGACATATGCTGAAAATCATATTTGTTAATGAAATTATTTCAAAAGTTAGTTAGATTTGAAATATGGACTTAAGTCTATTCTTAGTTCATGGTCTTGAGGCCTGGTAATCTGGTATAACTAAACAGACTGTTCAAGTTTGTTTTCACTATAAGGTACATGTAGTAATTACATTTGCAGTCAATGTGTTGAAATGCCCACTTTATATGGTAATCAAATCAGTTCCCTTCAAAGTTTAAGAAATTTCTACAACCACTTACCATTCCTGTCCCACATTTTTTACAACATTGCTATTTTCTGATATGAAAAATACACAATTGATGTTGGTTAATCTTTCTTGTATTAGAGTTCAACAATAAAATCAGAGTTCAACAATAAAATCCTCTATATGATAACAATGATCTCGTATACTATAAATAACACAAATCAAATACTTCATCTTGTGAATGTCATTAACCTCACTCTGAGTCAAACTTCGTTCCATGTGACGGTAGGTCATGTGATAAGCTTTACTCCTCCGTTGTGTTTTGGGATGCACAAAGTCATCAAAAAGTTGTACACTTTCCACACGATCATCACCCACATTACGTACAATATCATAAAAATCATTTTCGGAGAAGTTTTCAGGTACCCAGAATGACACATCATTAATACATGGAGACTGTTTACTGAAGGGCTGAAAAAAAAGAGGAAATTGTTGCAAAAAACCCCATTAAATCAAACCCACACTAAAAACGCGAAAACCACTACACTCCACAAAGTCACAAGTTACTAATGCGATTCATACTATTCTATAGAATATACCACTACATGGACATCGTTCATTGCCAAAATGTCACTGATATCAACAATACTGTATGCAGCTTCAAATTCATTCCAGGTTATTTTCATAATTACTAGTTGAATCAGTTTTGTGAAATTGACAGTTTTTACATTCATTTTATGTATATATGTCAGGACTAGATTCACTGCTGATTAATTTCACGGTTTAGGCCTGTAGTGGAAATAACAAAAGTAAGACTATATCCACTGTACGTTGATATCAGCATCTGATGAAATCTTTAACACACCTTAAATGTAACTTTTGTGTCAGGATCATCAATGTTAAATTGGTTTAGGAATTTGGAATCTTCACTCCAGAGCAGCCTGATGTCAGGTATACTATACAGACGCATGGCTAACCTCTCCAGTCCAAGTCCAAATGCCCAGCCCACCTTACTGTCAGCTCCAGCTTAAAGTATCGCAATAACAAACATCAAAAATTAGGGGTCATTAGACTACCATTATTCTGTCTTTTTACGGAATAATCATCTATGAATAAACTGTAAAGAGATTCTGAGAAATGGATTCTAAGCTCTAAATCAGGGCAACTTCTGGAAGTTCTTGTACTGTATTTTAAGATCATCAAAGTTGGATAATGTTTTCATAAAGTGCACTGCACTGTTACATGATACACCCGTCAGATATTTATTCATTACAGACAGATAAAAGTTCATGACACAAAGTGATGTCCACCTTAACTGGTGCAAAGTCTGCACTAGTATCTGTGCTTTAAGGTCTGAGGTAAAATCAAGATTACTCCTTGTAATGTGTCTATTGCACATTTCTATTGACTTATCAATATATCTCTTGAATTGTTCAAATAACTACAGAAATATTCTAAATATTTGTAGATCATCTCAACAACTGAGAAGGCATTTTGTTCAAGCAATGGAATCCTGAGTAATGGTCAAAATAGTCAAAGGATTTGCTGAACTCTGTCAATGATACATCATGTTTCAAACAATTTTTTTTAAAGGATTATGTCTCTTTGAAGGGAATTGGCTGAATATGAATCTGAAAAAGGCCACATCGTTTTCGACCCCTAACTTTATAGATACCATTGCAACAATATTTTATGGTGCATTTTTTTTATATATCATTGAGGAATTCAACATATTTTAAGATCAATTTTGACACTTTAGGCTCGAAAGAACAACTATTAAATCATTTTAACAAACTTTGAATTGGCCCAAACATTACCACTTGAGGAAGGTTTTTTTCCCTTGTAACAAATTCGGGGTGAGTATTACGTTGTGTAGATGTCAAAGATTTAACAAATAATTCTGTTCTTTGTGATGATTTTCCCTCCTATCTGAAAATTATAAGATCACTTTTGTCAAATTTCAGAGGAACTCTAAAGATGTAAAATAGGGTGCAAGTTTCAGAGTCTCATACAATGCTAAAACTTGTGTTTCAGGTGTGTGAACCACTGGAATATCTCTACCTCTATCTGTTCCTTGGCTGAGCCCAAGCCGGGCTGCTGTTGCAAGGTACCCAAGTGCCCACCATATGTAGTCATTCAGTATCCTAATGGTTATGGACCAGAAGTTTGCAAAACTTAAAGATGGGACATTTGATATATTTATACTTTTTATTGTAAAACTTTGTTTTATTTGAAATATTAAAAGATGTATCTTTCATGATTAGCCTTGTCTAACAGTGGAGTAACTGTGTTTTGAGGAGCATTGAATCATAATTGCTCATGGATTCGAATCAAATGTGATTTTAAGAAACGGTATGTTATCCGTTTGTCTGCTGCTGCCACGGTATATGCAAGATTTAATCCACATTTTATCATTATCATATCATTATATGCAGGAATACTACCTGTATCGAGGTGGTTCAACTCACAAAATGAAATTAAAACATGATTATATTTAACCCTTCAGTAGCGTCATAGGGCTTCAGAGGTCCAACAAGCCGGAAACATCTCTTATTTAGTTATTTTGAGTATTTATGACTTGCCACTATGTTGTCTCCTACAAAGTACACCAAAAAGCAGGTGATGTTATTTTGTTAAAAGAATATATACAGTCGGAAATATACATACCCAATTAACACTCTCTGATTACAATGTCGGGGATCCAAGGCCCAGACCTTTTCAATTACATGTAGTTATAATGTGCATATGTAATAAAATATTTTCTTCTATATTTAGCTAGTTAGTTTATATAAGAAGAATATACAGAACCATTTTTTATAGGTATTTAAGGTAAATCTTACTGAGAATGAAGATACTTTAAAGCTTGATATCGAAACTAGCAAATTTGAAGCAGATTATATTAAATGTTACAAAATAAGAAATGCTTTCTTGAAAATGAAGACATGAAAAGTATACTAAAAGTATCATATATATATATATATATATGTGTGTGTGTGTGTGTGTGTGTGTGTGTGTGTGTGTGTGTTTGTGTTTGTTTTACGCCATACTCAACAATTTTTCAGTTATCTGGTGGCGTCCAGTTTTTGTAGGTGGAGGAGAGAACCCAGATGCAATGTATCCGGGAAGAGACCACCGACCTTCCGAAAGTAAACTGGCAAACTTTCTCACACATATCGGCAGCGCCGACTAGAGGTGAGAGGCCTTGTGAATTTGAGCGCAATGCTTTAACCACTCGGCCACGGAAGCTCCCTTGTATACATGTATAAGCATATGAAATAACTGACTGGCATGAAGGGCAGTAAGTAAGAAAGTATAAAGCGATTGAGATGTTATAGAACAGACATGTATGAACTGATGTTTTTGAAACATAATTTGTACGTAAAATGTTTTACAACTAATTTTATTTATGAGTAGAACAGAACGATTCCATATACTTTTCTAGTAGTATGGTGAAACATTTCGTGAGAATCTCATATATTATAAATCTTTTCTTAGTCCAGGCACATGCTGTACAGAAATAATTTATATACAAATTTTGGTTGGTAATTTAATCAGTAAAGTCTATGAACCTGAAAATGTTGTATTTAGTAAAATACATGTAATAGTATATCCGCAAAACACAACACATACTTCCCCTTTCTTTTCATTGTATGTTATGTGATTTTCATTGTGCTTTCGTTGTAATGGTACAATTGTTATACGAGGGACACTTATTAAGTTCGTAGAGTAAGCCTATAACTTTTCAACGCGATTATGAAGTTGCACGATTTTTTATACAGAACTTGCGTAATCATTCCTCTCTCGAGCGGTATCACGGTACAAGGCGCACAAGGTCAACGTGCGCTCTGCGCTGGGTATTTTCAACACGTGGTTTAAAACACTATAGTAAAATCTAGCGTTCAATATGGATGGAAAAATCTCTGAACAGAGGGTATATTGTAAGATTCGAGCACACGTCGGGTTTCCGTCAACGGAAATTCATGTTGATTTGCAAAAGGTTTATGGGAATGGTGCTTTAAAATATGCTACAGTTTGCAAGTGGGTACGTTGTTTTAATGATGGTCTGGAGTCAATTGAAAATGACCCTCGAGTAGGTTGGCCGGTTTCCGTTTTGACGGAAAAGAACGTTGCTACTATGAAAACGTTAATTGAGGAAGACGCACGTTATACCGTGCAAGAGATAGAAGAATTACGTGGCATTCGTCAAGTGTTTTGAAGATCTTATGTGAACGACTTTGGGCTACGTAAGATCTGCGCGCGCTGGGTGCACCATTTGCTCACTGACGAGCAGAAACAAAGTCGGGTTAGACTTGCATCACAAGTTAGAAAAAAAATTATGATAAATGTGACCCACGTCGTTTGGAAGAGATAGTTACAGGTGATGAAACCTGGATCTATCATTTTCAACCCGATTCTAAGGCTA
Source organism: Ostrea denselamellosa (assembly GCA_024699665.1). Taxonomy (NCBI): domain Eukaryota; kingdom Metazoa; phylum Mollusca; class Bivalvia; order Ostreida; family Ostreidae; genus Ostrea; species Ostrea denselamellosa. Next base: position 16,285,158 of record JAMZEH010000055.1, read on the forward strand.
AAAATAAGGTTTGGGTTTCCTCTGAGGGCGACAGACCTGTCATTGCGCGCAGTTGCAAAACATCAAATTGCATGTTGTATGCGATATTCTTTGATTGGAAAGGTCCAGTCCTTCAAATACCAGTCCCGAAAGGTAGTTCTGTCACTGGAAAGTTTTACAGAGAAAGTGTTCTTACTCAACTTGTTGATTTCTATCAGAACGCAGACCGCGCACCGGTGTTCGCGGCATCAAATTACTCCATGATAACGCACCGGCTTTATAAATCCGCTACGGTACAGGAATATCTGAAAGAATCTGGGCTCGATGTCTTAGATCATCCCCCATACAGCCCTGACCTGTCCCCCTGTGACTTTTGGTCGTTCCAAAAATAAAGGAAATGCTGGCAGGGCACCGTTTTGAATCCCGTTGTCGTATAGGCAGTGCGGTCTACCAGTGTCTGCAACATATACCTAAATAAGAGTACCGGGCGGCGTTCCGGAAATGGGTAGATCGGTGTAAAATGTGTGTTGAGGCAGATGGGGCATATTTCGAAGGTCTTAGATAAATATAATTTTGATATTTCAAGCGGTTTTAAAACGACCGCCATACTCTACGAATTTAAAAAGTGGTGTCCCTTGTATATTGTTGTATATAGTACCTCATAATATTATTTCATTGAATTTGATTCGATCAATAGAAAACTTAAGTGGTGACAATTGAAAATTATTATAAAAAAATTGCTTAACCACTTTATTTACGAATAAAGTAAGAAATTTAATATTTGAAAATTTGAACAAAATATCAAACTGACATTCTCCAGGATTATATTCTTGTAACAATAATCAAATTTTCCCTAACTATCATAAGTAGTCATTAATACTTCAGGATTAAAATTTATATATTAATTCAATTGATGCGTGCAATAATTGAATTATTGCTCTCTTCAGTTGAATTAATGATATACCCCATGGGGATCCGGGTTGTTAGAATAGATCCTCAGTACCCCTAGCTTGTCGTAAGAGGCGACTAAATGGGGCGGTCCTTCGGATGAGACCGCAAAAACCGAGGTCTCTTGTCACAGCAGGTGTGGCACGTTAAAGATCCCTCCCTGCTCAAAGGCCCTAAGCGCCGAGCATAGGCCTAAATTTGCAGCCCTTCACCGGCAATGGTGACATCTCCATACGAGTGAAAGATTCTCGAGCGGGACGTTAAACAATATTTAATCAATCGATCATGAATTAATGATATCATTAATTCATTTGATGCTTGCAATAATTCTTTTAGACCAAACAACTAGATAGAGATAACTTCAATTTAACATATCCACAGTTGCTTAATGATCTTAATTGAATTATTGCTCTCTGTAAAAGAATTGATGCGCGCATTAATTCCTTATACAAAAGGATAGTAAATAAATTGAAGACATTTTCAGTTGAATTAAAGAGATCATCAAATCATTTATACCGAGCTTTAAAACAATTTTTGCGAGCAATTCTTTCCCACGCTTAATAATTGAAGCGCGCATCAAATCAATTATTGCTCTCGTTATTTGCATTATTGCGAGCATCCATTCAATTGATGAGGACATTTATTGAATTGATGCTCGCATTAAATCAATAACTGCTCTCATAAATTCAATTGATGTGCGCATTATTTAATGAGAGGGACAATTGAATTGAAGCGCGCATTAATTCAATTGATGAGCGCAATGATTGAATTGATATCTTCAAATAATGAAAGATTCTAAAGAGAGAGAGAGAGAGAGAGAGAGAGAGAGAGAGAGAGAGAGAGAGCTGTAGCTGTTAATACAGCACAGGTTTATCACCAACAAAACATTTGTAAATTACATATTCATATATTTTAAAGCTTCGTTACATGAAGCCAGCAATATTGCTACACAACAGAACGAGAATGCACCGAATGTGATTTTATTAGTGTCAATGATGGGTATAGTATATATAGATATATAAATATAAAAGAAACACAAAACGTAATTGAAGCATGAACAGTCGAAACCAAAGTAACCCAACGTTTACAAATATATTGACACATGATGTTTTTGAAATATGATTTAAAAAAAAAAGTCTATCAAAGTGTGCGAAATAGAAATAATATATCACAAAACTTGAAAGACTCGGTAGAACCAGTCTAGTGTACTACAATTCTAGTACTGCACGTTTCATGCGTCGGACATTCTTTTAAGAAATTTAAAAGAAGGGCACTGATGCCATAAAGCAATAGGGTCCGGAAGTGACGAATATCTCCGGTCCATCGAAATTGCTTGCGTCTAACATGGTAAAACTGTCTAGCGACAAATCATCGGTTAACATGGCTATGTCGACCACTGGTTTGTAAGTATCTTTGACTGCCTGTAATGTAAAATATAAAGTGCATTCAAATTTCAGCTGTGACCAAAAGGGGGCAGTGAATGTATTTTAGACTGTTTCCATTCATTAAGACAACCACTTTCACCTTCAATCTTGTACAGTAATACGTGCGTGCTTTAGTTTGTGTTATGTATTTCAATGTACACGAAATTGTATCTACTGGATATATATTTTGGCGTTGACCTACCTTTTTAAAAGATTTGTTCCCAGAATCTTTGTGGTTACACTCAATGATGGCCTTCTGAACAGAGCTTGCAGACGGTGTATACTAAAATGAGTTATTATGCTCTTAACTATTATTTCAAACATTAAATGTTGTGTTAATTTGCAAAGTACACATGTATTGTTTGTTTTACGTCCCGTCGAGAATTTTTCATTCATATCGAAACGTCACCAGCTGTAGGTGAAGTACCACAAATTTAGACCTATGCATAACGCTCAGGGCCGTAGCAGTGAGGGTTCTTTAACGTTTTAAAGGTCATATCCGAAAGACCCGTAATTCTCACTTCTAAATGCCGAGCGTTTGGCGAAGGAGCAATCAATATCTATTTTTCGTCTTAGGTTTGACGCGGCCATGGCACGAGAGGGGCTCGAACTCATGACCTCCCGGTTACGAAGCGAACGCTCTAACCACTGAGCTACCGCGACCGGTCAAAGTATGTGATGTAAGTGTGTTCTTTCATGACAAATCATCTCACTACACATATACTACACATATACATAAACTATTGAAATCTACCTTTTTGTTCACTATCGATTTCTCCGTTGACACATTGGTATAGGGTACTACCGTTCTTTTGTGTGTGTCTGCAGAAGGATCTCTTTTCTTTGTGTCAGTAGTAGGTTTGTCCTTGTTCTTAGTTTTGGGGGTGCAACCAACATCGTCTTTTAGGTTTCTGTCATCAGATTTAATTTCACTCTGAAAGAGAATATTTACACAGTAAGAATACATTTCAGCCTATATACAAAATTTCCACTTTCAACAAAAATATGAACAGGTCTGGACTGTGGTATTGCAGTATCATTACCGTTATGTCTGTCTCCTGTGCTCTCTGAAGGATTTTCATGATTCTGGAGACATAAGGAGGAAAATCTATTGGGTCTGTTCTGATTTTGGGTGGAACCACAATGCGTTTAACCGTCTTCTGCAAAAAGAGGGAGGAAGTTATTGCCTTCCTCAAATAAAGGTATTCAAATACACAAATCTCCATACGAACTAAAAGTCTTAATTTGTATTGATGAACAATTGTTTGAGAATGAAGGCGCTACAGAGAGACCAAAATCTTAAAAACAGTTCCAATTTACCTTGCCATCTGTGTAGTTTTTGGACTTCGTTGTACTTTGATTAGGAATTGGCGTCTCTGCCGCCTGTTTTCTATTGGCAGGGACCCCGAGTACGGTGTCAGGTTTAGCTTTCTTACTAACTGTTTTAGGACATTTCCTCTTGGACTGTTCAGCATTAATGGACTACAATGAAAAAATGTACAGAATTTCGAGTACTATTAGTGATCTAAGTGAAATATTACTTTGTTCAAGTGAAGTCTATTGTCTCATCGCTTACTGATAACGTAACAAGAGCACAGGCGATGTGGGCAATTTCAGTGGGGAACATTGAAAAAGTATCGCTGATTTTCAGGAAGTGGGGTCTGGTCTTCCTATTCCTATGTACAATACTGAGTATAAAGAAGCAGGAAAAATGGTCATTAGCTGAATACGCTCTGTCAAGAAGATTCTTTACGCTATTACACAGAACAAAGTAATACATGTAACTTACCAAACCATTTGCCAGTGTTCTACTTCCGTTATCCAGCGAGTAGTTGGATGTTAACTGTTTCATGCTAACTGTAGTTGCATACGACCTCTTGGACACATTTTTATGGGTTTGTTTCCCTGATTCAGTCAGTTTAGTTACTTCTTCCACAGTGGGAACGACCGTGAGCATGTTCTGTGGGGTCAGATTCCATGATGACTGAAAGAAAGAAAAATGAATTTCCATGCAGTTGTTAGATATCATCTAATTTACCTTAACGGTTAGACAATGCAACCCCCACCTCATTTTATTACGAACAATTAGTCACTTACAAATTGATTGGCAGAATAACAGCTCGGAGTACAGTCTGCTAGCAGCTCATTTGTAGTCGCGCAGGGTGTAACGGTCCCTCCGGAAAAGTGGGGGTTGTTGATGTAGCAGTTACTGCCTTGTCCAATCTGAGATGGTGGACAAATGATTTGTTCACACCCTTCACGCAATGGAATACTGACAATGTTGGTTGGGACTTTCTGCAGCCCTGTTTGCTCAATCCATTCACTTGAGGCAAATACTGGGACATATGTATGAGTTTTCCGATTTGAAGATGTACTCTGTATTCAAATATATTAAAAAAAATTTGATAAGGGCAGATTTTTTCCAGGACACTAACATTGAATTGGAGGGGAAAAAGGGGGGGGGGGGTTACAAACAACAAAAATACTTTGTTCGTGCATTATTTGTGAACGTAAATCCGAATCCTACTACATGATTGTGGTCCATTAAAAAAACAAACCAATTCATAACCAAATGCTTGGACACTTACAAGTTCATGTGATGAGATTGCTTGGACAGGATAAACATTTTGAACTGAAGGATGTACAGGTAGCTGTTGTACAGTGGGCATCTGGTTGTTCTCCGGTTGTCTTTGGAGTCCAATTTCCTGACATTGTTGCAGATTTTGGTCCCACACCAATAGAGTATGTTCTGGTGTAACCGTATTCAAGCCCATATAAGAGATATCACCTTGCAACTTCAGAAGAAAAAAAAATATTGTTTACAATTTGATTATAATTTAACTGAACAAAGTCAGTGATTTCACATGCATCATTAACTTACTTGTTTTGTTGCTTCTTCCAATATTTGAGATGGATAAGCAGTAGAGATATCATTAGTAGCGTATGCGCTTGCAAGGTCGGCAGTAGCGAATGTATGGCCATGTGGAACAACTGTAGAGGTTATGAACTGCTGGATCTGTTCATTGCTCAACAGAGGTTTTGCCTACGATAAATTCAGTAAATATTATGGCATGTCAAATGTTGCAATATTTGATCCTTTCCACTTGTATAATTAATTTATATTGTAAAATGGAAATTATACGATTTTTCATTTGTATTGTAAATTATATAATTTTTCATTTGCATTGTATATTTTCTATTTGTATCATAAACATTTTTATTTGTATAATTAAATTTTTCAATTGTATTATATAATTTTTCATTTTACATCGCATAATATATCCAAGAGATTGTTTATATTGATCTGTTATGAAGAGTTTCAATGGTCCAAATTTTAAATTTTTTTATTTGTCTGTATATTCCCCCTCTTGAGATTGAGCATATGCAGCATTATTGAGCATATGCTTACATTATTCCATGTACCATAATTTTGATTGCATACAATCAATGAGCTTGGTGGTTTTGTTTTAATTTATTTAAAGCCTTTATCGTGTTGAAAATAAGCGAGATGTTCCTGGTGCTTAACCACAAAAAAAAAATAAAATAAAATAATGCAGTAAAACGTACATGTAGGTAAACACTACTAAACAGTTAATCCAATGAAATCCTTTATAACAAACCAAAATAAACAATCCCAAGTGGATATTGTTAATATTCATATTGTAAAATTGTAACACAATACAAATAAAAATGATGCAGTACAAATGAAATGTACAGAATGCAGATAAAAAAAAAATTACAATAAAACAAACAAAACCAAATAGAAAAAACCATTTAACACAAATGGAGAATATACAATACAAATTATTATTATTAGTTTTTACAATACAAATGATTGTTTTTTTAACAATACAAATGGTTATTTGATTGTTTATTGTTTTCCGCCACACTCAACAATTTTTCAGTTATCTGGTGGCGTCCAGTTTTTTATTGGTGGAAGAGAGAACCCAGATACTATGTACCTGGGAAGAGACCACCTACTTTCCGAAAGTAAACTGGCAAACTTTCTCACATATATCAGCGCGAGTGAGAATCGAACCCGCGCCGACTAGAGGTGAGAGGCCTTGTGATTTTGAGCGTGATGCTCTAACCAATCGGCCACTGAGGCCCCTTAAATGGAACAGATCAAATATTGCAACGGCTGACATGCCACATAAATTCATCTATAAATATACTATGTTTTGTCCTATACTGATTTTTACATTCAAGGATATTGTATATCTAAATGTGTTGACAGGTAAAACGACAACGAGAAAATGGAGAAACCTCGTAAATTTGAACTTGAGAAATAATCTTCAACATAAAAATTTAAAAAGGTCATGATTATCGATTATTAATTGCGATCTCGACCTTCCTGAAGAAAAATCATATGTAAAGAGATCATATATCTTACGCTTTCTGACACCACTCTGTCTACTCTGCAGGTGGGTCCAGCGGCCTGAAACCTTGTTAGAGGAGCATTTTGACGATGGCGCTTTCTGGGTGGCTCAATCTGTTGTTTAAAAAAATGCATGATTTATGAATTTTAGAAATGTCTCTCTGTAGATTTGGAATTAAAAATTTAGAAAAGAAATCCAACGATTACAAGATATTAAAGAAAGAACTGAGGGGAGAAAAAAAAGGAAGCCGGAATATACAAAAGGAGAAATCAATTTAGAGGAGTTGTTTTCAACTTACATCTTAACATTAATATATGACATAAAAACAATACCGGGACCTCCTCGGATTGCCCGGAAGTGGTGGGCTTATATAAGATGCCCAGTCCCAGCCTCTCATAAACACTCGAGGCACCTTCCGAGATGAGATCCACTTTCTGGAAGGAAAAAAAAAGCCTGCATCAGTACCTTTATTAACGTTTATATATATATATATATATATATATATATATATATATATAAACTGAAAATGTGATTTATTTTAAGTTGATTAACTTAACAGAAGTTTGTATGTTACATAATATGTCACAGTTCACAGTCCACTATATCAATTCCCATCCCATAAAGCCTGACAAACATCTGTGTACTATGATAACAATACTTCGCTGATCCAAAAAAAAAAAAAAATCATTTTAACATCGGGGATGATATTATAGTTTTATTCATTCTTTCACTGAAATTTCCCTCTGAATGATTTTTTTTTAAATGCGTGTGGATGCTATAGCGATAAATTAAAACATGCTTATAGCTCGCATAATGAAATTTAAATTTGAAAATTAAGAAAAAGCTGGGCCACGCAACTGTAATATTGCTAAATATGATGCCAGTATGCAAGTTTTTTTTTTTTGTTTTTTTTTTTTATTATTTGCTAAAACATTAGATCTAGTCCATTAAAGTTAACACTTGTTGTTTGTATGTTAACATGTGCATTTACCAGTCCAGTTTCCACTTTATTTTAGTTATTTCATTAAACGCATTCGGTTCCTTTTATGGAAGGAAAACTTGCATTTCAAAGTTCTATTTGTACAGCTAATAATAATAGTAAAGATTAATTATCATAATTGTGTTATGATAACAGATACCTAATCTTGTTTTCCTCTCCTAAAGCTATTGTGAATAGGTTTAAAGTTAAGATTGATACGATATACTGCAAATCCAAACTTCACAATATGGGACAAATTTCAGCTAAACCAAGCGCGTCTTCTTAACAACGAGATTAGCAATTATTAGTCGAAAATATATGAAGAAATGCGGACATTACCCTCTTATATGTATAACTGTTCATATTTGCAAGTGTTTTGTTTCGTCCGTTATCAGATAATCTAGAAAATCTGTGCTCAGCAAAAAACACGTCGACACTCGGTCTCTGTTGCTGAAACAATGAGCTGTAACTACAACATATCATTGAAACCTAGCAATCATGACGTCATCACTGGAATGTCGACGAATGAAAATCAAGTCTAAAGAATACCCCCCCCCTCTCCAATCCCTCGCGTTAAAGTAACTTGTGCTAAGCAAAATACTTACATAATTATATCTTTGAGTTTCATCTCTGGTATCCTTCTATTTTCCGCAACTTAAATGCCATGAGCTCCTCAGTTCTTTAAAATTTTTCCATATTGGGCCTCTCATCACCACTTCTGAAGCATTAACTAGGCCTTTCATTTTCATGTAATGTACTAGTATTTCTCACCAGTAATTTTATGTAAAAAAAAAAAAAAAAAAATCCTTAAAGAGAGTTGTCTAACCGCCTCGTATTATTTCAAACGCACCTCGGACGTAGACGATGTCGTCTGTTAAATACATACAAGGGAAGTTACTCTGTTGTAGTATAAAAATTATACTCGAGTTATCTTTCTTACGCCATGCTGATTTTTCCTCGTACCGTCCGTCCGTCTGTCTGTTATATCAAATCAGTTTTCTGAACTTTTATCCGTATTGGATTGATTGATTATTTATTGTTTTCCGCCACACTCAACAATTTTTCAGTTATCTGGTGGCGTCCAGTTTTTGTTGGTGGAAGAGAGAACCCAGATACAATGCTTGACCTATTTCTGACTGAATTAAGCCCCTTGGTAAATTGTAAAGAATCAATTTTCCAAACCTTTCTACGTATTGGATGAAGATATTCAACTGAAATTTTATATGTGGCTTTGGTTTGGATAGTTGTAGATCAAGTTTGACTTTTTTTTAATGCTTGACCTACTTTTGACTGAATTATCCTACCGGTAAGGGACTTTGTATTACCTGCAATACACAAAATATTCTTGTTTTAAATTTGATTTTTAATTATCATACTAGAAGTAAGTTGGTTTGTATCATTCACTGGAATAAACTAACATAGGTATTTTTACAGTATGCACACAGCTACAGGACAGTACCACAAATTCATAAAAGGTGAAACTATGATAATGTTCAATTCTTTTAAACTGATGTTTTTCTCTCTCTTTGAACCACATGATTGATGCCATAATGTGAAAAATTCGCTAACCCGACTCACCAAAAACCAGGTGAGTGCATTGTATTTTTGCCTTAAATACAATTATTTATATTCAATTGCTCCAGATAGTCTTAGGGTAGCTCACTACATCAAGACTTATAAATTGTTTCACATTACATCACCAATTTAATTAAAATTACATTCTTTGATCCGCTCAAGTATGACCGCTTTGTGAAGCGATCGTAAGTGAGCGGATCAATGGATCTAATTTCAATTAAATTGCTACATCACAAGATGGTGAATCAAATTGAATTAATACTCTCATCAACTGAATTAACGCACGGTATTGCTCTCATCAAATCAAAGTGGTAGAAATATTGCTCTCAAAAATTTAATTTAGAGCTGGGTATAAATGATTTGATTTTCTTTTTAATTCAATTGAAGATATCTTGAATTAATTTACAATGCTTTTGCATATGGAATTAATGCACATATCAATTATTTTAAAGAGAGCAATAATTCAATTAAAGATATCATTCACTCACTTGTGGATATGCTGAACTGAAGCTATCTCTAATCATATAGTTGCTCTCTCTAAAAGAATTATTGCACACATCAAATGAATCAATGATGTCATTAATTCAGTTGAAGAGAGCAATAATTCAATTACTGCTCACATTAATTGATGTGCCATTGACAGAATTAGAGCTCTCTTCAATTGAATTGTAGCATGCATCAATTCGATTGTTGATATCATCAATTCTTTTGAGGAGAGCAACAATTGTAACTGGCATCAATTCAGCAGAATAATTAATGCTATCATCGATTCAATTAATGCTCACAATAATTCAGAATTGAAGATATCATTAATTATTTGAAGAGATCTTTAATTGAATTATTGTACGCATTAAATGAATTGATGATATCTTCAAATAAATAAAGATACCTTTAATTATTTGAGATTATGTTGATTTGACGCTCCATACTTGAAGGGGCCTGGACACGATGTCAGATGAAAATTTAAAATTTTTCTTTTTCCATTTTAATGTTTCAAATCCTTAACTAATGTATTTCTAATGATCAACCAAACTTTGAATAGCAATTATTGAGTTACAAGTGGGATACAGCATTCACAATTCTTTGTTATGTGAACGAGGCTCGTGCCATGTTTATGTTTACATATAGAGATTGCTTGATAGAAAATATCATGTTTAAAACCAAATAAGATGTGATAAACACGAGAAACTATCTAACTCTGTTCAGACATAAGTTGTAAATTAAAAAATCTGCTTTAAAGGAAACCTTTACTAATATATTTAATCTATACAAACAAAAACATGGCATGAACCATGTTTACATAACAAAGAATTGGGAGCTCTGTATCTCATTTTAACTCAACAACTGACATTTCAACTGAAAATAGGCTTAGGTCAAAATTTTGATTGTTTACATCTTAAGGACATATGTGACCTTTATCAATAATATATAATTTTTTGTGAGATTTCCCATACAATTCACTTGAATTTTATCTCATTTGTGCCAAAAATCTTGGGGTATATTACCATGTCTGTTTTAGAGATAGCATACGTTGAGAGTTTCTGATTGTTGCAACTAGAAATGTAAAGTCAACTGTTATGTATTACAGTAAGTTGTAAATGGACATTACTGTAGGAAAGAAGAAAGAAAATCAGGTACCAAACCCAGGACTTTCCTTTACTAGTTAGGTGATCAAACACTGCACTACCCAGTCTGATATAAAAAGTTCAGTAATATTACTCCAATATAAGAGTTCAACCTATTTCAAAACCATCCAAGAACTCCTCATATCAAGAATGAAAAATAATTTAAGAGAAAATATCTGATTCAGAAGCATTACATATGTATGTACTGCATATGATCAAAACAAAAAACTACTTGTTTATAAAAACGCTAAATACAGACATATGCTGAAAATCATATTTGTTAATGAAATTATTTCAAAAGTTAGTTAGATTTGAAATATGGACTTAAGTCTATTCTTAGTTCATGGTCTTGAGGCCTGGTAATCTGGTATAACTAAACAGACTGTTCAAGTTTGTTTTCACTATAAAGTACATGTATTAATTACATTTGCAGTCAATGTGTTGAAATGCCCACTGTATATGGTAATCAAATCAGTTCCTTTCAAAGTTTAAGAAATTTCTACAACCACTAACCATTCCTGTCCCACATTTTTTAAAACATTGCTATTTTCTGATATGATAAATACACAGTTCATGTTGGTTAATCTTTCTTGTATTAGAGTTCAACAATAAAATCAGAGTTCAACAATAAAATCCTCTATATGATAACAATGATCTCGTATACTATAAATAACACAAATCAAATACTTCATCGCACTTGGATACCCAGCTGTCTAATGGCTTCCTCCAGGATTTTCTTGTGAATGTCATTAACCTCACTCTGAGTCAAACTTCGCTCCATGTGACGGTAGGTCATGTGATAAGCTTTACTCCTCCGTTGTGTTTTGGGATGCACAAAGTCATCAAAAAGTTGTACACTTTCCACAAGATCACCACCCACATTACGTACAATATCATAAAAATCATTTTCGGAGAAGTTTTCAGGTACCCAGAATGACACATCATTAATACATGGAGACTGTTTACTGAAGGGCTGAAAAAAAGAGGAAATTGTTGCAAAAAAACCCCATTAAATCAAACCCACACTAAATAAGCAAAAACCACTACACTCCACAAAGTCACAAGTTACTAATGCGATTCATACTATTCTATAGAATATACCACTACATGGACATCGTTCATTGCCAAAATGTCACTGATATCAACAACACTGTATGCAGCTTCAAATTCATTCCAGGTTATTTTCATAATTACTTTTGTGAAATTGACAGTTTTTACATTCATTCTATGTATAAATGTCAGGACTAGATTCACTGCTGATTAATTTCACGGTTTAGGCCTGTAGTGGAAATAACAAAAGTAAGACTATATCCACTGTATGTTTATATCAGCATCTGATGAAATCTTTAACACACCTTAAATGTAACTTTTGTGTCAGGATCATCAATGTTAAATTGGTTTAGGAATTTGGAATCTTCACTCCAGAACAGCCTGATGTCAGGTATACTGTACAGACGCATGGCTAACCTCTCCAGTCCAAGTCCAAATGCCCAGCCCACCTTACTGTCAGCTCCAGCTTAAAGTATCGCAATAACAAACATCAAAAATTAGGGGTCATTATACTACCATTATTCTGTCTTTTTACGGAATAATCATCTATGAATAAACTGTAAAGAGATTCTGAGAAATGGATTCTAAGCTCTAAATCAGGGCAACTTCTGGAAGTTCTTGTACTGTATTTTAAGATCATCAAAGTTGGATAATGTTTTCATAAAGTGCACTGCACTGGCACATGATACACCCGTCAGACATTTATTCATTACAGACAGATAAAAGTGCATGACACAGAGTCATGTCAACCTTAACTGATGCAAAGACTGCACTAGTATCTTTGCTTTTAGGTCTGAGGTAAAATCAAGATTATTCCTTGTAATGTGTCTATTGCACATTGCTATTGACTTGTCAATATATCTCTTGAATTGTTCAAATAACTGCACAAACATTCTAAAATATATTTTCATTTTGTTACACATAATTAGATAATTTCTTTCACATGGTATGAAGTACTTATTTTGGTTTGTACAAAGAAATGCCTCATAACTAAATATGTGACAAATTATTTCCACAGCCTTCTTGCATTATACTCATTAATTAATCTTCAACTGGGCAAATGTTATTCAGCTCTTTTCAAAATGATCTTAAATAAATCCCCTCATAAACTTTGAAACACAATGACTTACTCGCAAAGGGCTAATGAAATCTTAATTAGATAGACAGATTAAACTGCTTGAAACATCATCAGCTTCAATGATCATTCGTATGAGAAAATTCCTACTTTGAAACACAATGATTTACTCGCAAGGGGCTAATGAAATCTTAATTAGATAGACAGATTAAACTGCTTGAAACATCATCAGCTTTGATGATCATTCCTATGAGACAATTCCTCTGTTCTGTGATATGCTTGTTTAAGTCTTTGCAAACTTTGTAGGACAATACTGCATATATTTATACCATTAATGTTAGAAATGAAATAAGTATTCATATTAATTGTTATGTAGCTACATTTTATGAAAATGCATTTCTTGATGTAACAATTATTGAACAGGGTTACTGCATTACTCTCTAACATATGTAGGGATTACCTCCCTTAAAACGGATTACCTCCCTTAAAACATTGGGAGTTTTTTTTTAAATACTTACCATTTAAAAATAGTAATGACCTGATTTTAAGCTACAATTTACATTTCTAAACAGATGCCCAAATTGATGAAGTTACTGATTCGAGGACTCATATTTCACATGAGCCATGTATGGCCATATCATCTTAATTATAGCCCCATGGGGATCTGGGTTGTTAGAATAGATCCTCATTACTCCTTGCTTGTTGTACGAGGCGACTAAATGGGGAAGTCCTTCGGATGAGACCGCAAAAACCGAGGCCCCGTGTCACAGCAGGTGTGGCACGATAAAGATCCATCCCTGCTCAAAGGCCACAAGCACCGAGCATAGGCCTAAATTTTGCAGCCCTTCACCGGCAATGGTGACATCTCTATACGAGTGAAAAATTCTCGAGAGAGACGTTAAACAATATATCATCAATCAATCTTAATTATAAGTCATAAGATTTCTTGTAATGCATTAACTGACCAGGTTTGATGATTCTAGACCAAATAATTGCCCAGTTACAAGTCAGACAGGATTTTGCCATATCGTCTTAATCAAAAGTCACAGTGACATAACTTTAAAGTGCGACCCACCCTCTGCCCAAAATGTTTAAACTGAAAAAGTTTGATGATTCTAGGTCACATGGTATTTAAGTTTTGAGCCAAAAACAAGATGGAAGAACATGATTGCCATATCATAATACATCCTATCTAAAGATGGGCATATCAAAATGCATGGCATTATTTCAAACTACTTGTTACATGGATGTTAATTTCACATTTTTTTTCCATTAAAAGACTCAAAATAATAATAAAGTAATTTCAAAGACAGTAACTCATTGGTTGTCTAGGGTTTCAGCTTTTTATAATCAGTATTTCAGTAGAGTATAGAATGATATTTTCACCTGTGTTATTTTCACCCAGCTACATCAGAAAATGATTTTGCCCAGTTGTGAATTGGTCCGAAGTTGGTGAATAGAAATCAGGGGTGAAATTTACACTTTATCCAGTAGAGGATCATATATTGTGTTTTTATAGAATTTGTAGCTTAGACCAAAATTAAAAAGTTATTCGTTTGCCCTCATCCAGCTGATTGGAATAGGTCTCTCTGACTTTAAAGCTATTTTTCAAACTTTTTATCACCTATATTTTTACATTTAGATATGAAAAAGTTGAATGAAAAGTAACTTCTTTTAAGAAAGTCTACCTTTATACTCAGATTTTTAATATAAAATCAGGAGAAGACATGTGAGGTAGTTTTATTTGACTTGTGAAAATGAAGTCTACCTGCTGTAAGAAGTTTTTGTTCTATAATTCCACACCCCAGAACTTCTAACCACTCTCCCTGGTATTTGATCTCCAGCTCCCAGGACGGATGTGTGAAAGGAAAGTAAGCATCTACCCACTGCATCTCCACATCTTGTAGAAAAAAAAGACATAAATCATTGACTTTTGACAATCTTTGATGGCCATATCTTCCTGCTTTACTAAGAATGAATAATGAATTATATATTTTGATGATTCTAGAGCAAATAATTGTCCAGTTATGAGTCGGACAGGAATTTGCCATATTTGGCAATATCATCTTAATCAAAGGTGATGTAACTTTCAAGTGTGACCCACCCTCTTTCTCTCTCTCTCTCTCTGCCTGTCTCTCTCTCTAACACATCTTTTAACTAATTAATGCAATTGTATAATTCAAACTACAAACCCTCTCCAAATAGATGATTTGCAAGATTCCTTAATGTTTTTTTGAGATCCTGTTCTAAGGACAAGGACGTTTCCACAGCATGTCTTTCTTGTTTTGTTGAATTTCTTGTACCTTCTTCAAAAAAGGTCACTTTGGAAGTGTCCTCTACATGACTGAAGAGCTGTTAATATCAAAAACAGAAAAATCAGATCAATCACCAAAATTAAAATTTTATACTAACGATGTCTGCATGTTTATT
The DNA here is from genome assembly GCA_024699665.1 of Ostrea denselamellosa. NCBI lineage: Eukaryota > Metazoa > Mollusca > Bivalvia > Ostreida > Ostreidae > Ostrea > Ostrea denselamellosa. The sequence goes on from JAMZEH010000055.1 coordinate 16,300,622, forward strand.
GAGATCTACATATGGCAAAGAACTCAAAACTCAACAATCATGGGGAAAAATTAAATGTGAACAAAATTTCTGGATTTGATATAAATATCAAAAGCACATTTACTTCCTGTTTTGAAAAAAGTCTGACTCCCTCCATTTGATGAAACACTGGATAATGGCTAGCATCTACAGTGTCTCTACGATACACATCACCCAGGACAAGGAAAGCATCCAATCCAGTCTTGATCAGATCACTCTGGTGAGCTGAAGTGTGGGCTCTCAACATGTAGGTAGAATTCAGGTAGTAACTCTCAGATAATTCTCTGCTGGGATGGTGGGGAGGCACAAGTAAACTGTCAAAATTCTGGGTCAAGGTCACAACTGGACTAATACGGTCAAACTTACTAAACATTGGTGCTCGCCAATTATTCCTAAAGTTGTTGTTGAAGTAATTTTCAATTCTTCTACTTATCAAATTAAGCGGGTGATTATGTTTACAGTGTAGGTTCTTACCAATCATTCCCAGTATTTTGGGAGTAATGTTAGTGGACTGATCAGTGATATATGTGTTTCCTAAAATATCTACAGACTTCACATCTGAGCTGGGTTTTGTTGAAAATTTCTTTGTGAATAAATGCTGTCCACTCTGTGAAGTTTGTAAGAACTGTCTTTCAGATTTACATGTATGAATATATATGGCAGACTGTGAGATTCTCTTCCATCCAGTCATTCTATAGAGACAACACCCTGAAATATATGTAATAAGTTTATGGTGCAAGCATAAATTCTCTTTTCTTTATAAAGCTACTGGCAACTTCAAAATCTGACTGAATTACAGTAATATTCAAACATGTAAATAGATTACAATAATATTCATATATTTTTTAATGATTCAGTATTCCAAAAATTTAGCATATTAAAAACTAGCCACTGAGTCCAGGATTACCTATCCTGGCTTTAAGATCAGTAAAACCATAGAGTATGAACAGAGACAATAGATGTGGTTTGCAATGATGATGGAATGTCAAGTTTTTCTCAATATACAGCAGTTCATAAGATAATGATACATGTAAGATCAGTAAGACCATAGAGAGTGTGGACAGAGACAATAGATGTGGTTTGCAATGATGATGGAATGTCAAGTTTTTCTCAATATACAGCAGTTCATAAGATAATGATACATGTAAGATCAGTAAAACCATAGAGTGTGGACAGAGACAATAGATGTGGTTTGCAATGATGATGGAATGTCAAGTTTTTCTCGATATACAGCAGTTCATAAGATAACGATGCATGTATTCCATGGAATGTTTATAGAGTTTAGTTTTTCCAATAAGCAGCAGTTTATTAGTGTGAAAAACTTACTTTTTCAGTGCTACAGACAATTAGTCTACCACAATTTCAAATTCTTTAGACCTGACTGATTTACTACAGACCAACAATGTAACAAATACCCTGAATTTTATTGTACTCTTTATTTCCTTCATAACTGAGACAGATTCATTATTTAATTATGAATACATATTATGCATAGACCATTTACAACATTAATTGTTTATTCTTCTGTAATATTTCCTATAGCCTAATTGGTACAAGTCGTAGAGGCAAATAATAATTGAACTTTATAAAGAATGTCCAAAAAAAATAAATAAATGTGCAACTGTCCTGAATGAAGACTGCATATTTTCACTTTTCAGACAAACTGGTCTTAAAATATTCATTTTGCCACAGACAGGACAATTTTTCTATAGATTTTATCTATCAGTCTACCATTAATCTTGCCACAGACAGGACAATTTTTCTACAGATTTAATCTATCAGTCTACTATTAATTTTGCACATTGGTTCATTGGGATAATGATATTCCATGGAAAGTATTAGAGAATAGTCTTGGGTATGTTTTGTTTTTTTTTTTTTTTCGGTTTTTTGTTTTGTTTCGGTTTTTTTGTTTTTGTTTGTTTTTATATTTTGTTTTCTCTGTCTCCAATACACAACAGTTCATTAAGATAATAATGTTCCATGAATATAGTTATAATACAATGCCCCTGTCTCCCATTATACAGCATTATTCAGGTTTCTGTGCACATGTACATATCATATATATACATAGTGTCACTCACTGTCGGAAGAGGCGTCAGTCCAAATATCCAGCCTCGACGAATCTCGCTGTCCGAGATTAGAGTGTCACTGACATGACACAGACCCATCAAGGGAAAGACTGATTGAATATACGATAGCATTATACGCTAAATTGGCTTTGCTATAACATTTTAATATTCAAAATATCATAGCTAAGCACTTATTTCCAAAATTATCAGTTACATCATACATACATGTGAATTATTCGAATTTCCTCTTCAGGTCTACTTATATTCATTCGACATATAGCTGTCTTAAACGACATTAACGATTTTTTCTGTGATCAAAAAAGCCATTTAAAGAAAACGTATGCAAGAATGAAAATATTTAATCTTTAACTTGTAATACAAACGTATAATATTAATTTACCATCAAACGGTAACCTCGACATGGACGCAGCCATATTTGTTGTAAACTGAAGCATGGACATTTCATTTTACGACAATAACAAACATGAAATTATACCCTAACCCAAAATTTATCTTTTATATATCAAAAAGGATATTCAACATGAATTTGAAATTTTTAAATTTCATAATAATTAAACTTAAAGCATCCAATGTTGCATAATATCGAAAAAGGGTGAAAGGTCAGGGGTCAAAACATGGCAAGCAGTGGAAAGGCAATCCAAATTTACAAAAGCCTGTTACGTGAGAGCAGAAAATTCAAATCGTACAATTACAGGTTTGACATAGTAGTTATCTTGGTACTTTTGATAAAAGTCTTGTTTCATTTCAAGTGAAGTAAAGAAATCTATGCAACCCGAATTTTCTCTCGCTCGCTCTGTAGGCTCTCTTGGGTCAGATAGAAGTGCCAATAGCTCTTGTTTTGGTATCTTTACACAAGAAATAAAGGAGACAGAAAGAACTATAGAACTATCAAAGAACCACAATCTCGGCGAAATATAAACCTGTAATATTGAGACTGGCGCCGACACTGCTTGTATGACTAATGTGGCAAGTGACTGATGCTTTGTCAATCAAATTATAACACCAAGCTATTGCAAAGATTGATAGATTCATTGAATGATGAATTCCAATTTCATCAGTAATGATGAGAATGAAATGAAAGATCAGTTTGGTACAGCATTTGCATTCACTGTGTGTCATGCAGAAGAGACACATGTATATCTCAGGTCATCGTTGCAAGCCATGGCTGAAATGTACGTTCCTCTCCCTTTTCACCTGCGACTCTCTGCGTAAAAGTTTTCTTGTTTCTCATAAATATGCATGATAAGAATGATGTAATTCATAGACCAATATAATTCACACTTAGCCTATGATTGAAGATCTGCTTTATAGAAGCCATGTTTAACTTAGTAATGGCTGCGGCCATAAAAAAACTTGTGCTTTGCGCAACAAAACTATCTTTGACAAGAAATCATATACCCCAACATCTCTGTTTGTTCATTTGTTTACTCAATGTTGAAATCGCCATATCTGTATATATATGCAGGTTCTGTTTTGGTTAGTTTATTGAAGAAGTAGAAAAACAAGCATTCTGATTGGTCAAGAGTAATTTGCTTGCATTCTATAACAGTTCAAATATCTGACTACCTTATACTCCGAAGCTAAGTAATTGGCAAAATTGCATCATGGATATTTATTAGCTTGTGGCTTATGATAATCTCAGGTTTATCAGCTTGCTTTTTATCTTCCATTGCCAGTTTGTATTTTTATGGATAACTTGTTACAAAATGCTATCAACTGCATGTAAGGCATACACATGCATTATCCCCTCTATCATTCACAGCACTCCCAGTCTCCATTCTAATTTTTCACTACTAAAGGCCAAAATTAAAGTCTTGTTTGTGGATTTTTTTTTCAAAGAAGTAAATATGCTTCAATTCAGACTTTTTTAAGATTGTTTATTTCCATACATCTCTTAAAAAACACTGATATCTGCTGGATACCTTCATCGAATCTTGGAGCAGTCATTCATAATCATGTGTGTCTCTTAGCTGTTGGTTTATCAAATGCTCATACTTGTACTTACAGAAATTGTAATTCATGTATGAGTTGTAACTCGTTCTATTTTTATCCATTTTCTTGCATTATCAATCAGATTTCTGGGTCTACCCACTATGCACTTTCTCTCACTGTACAACATGCTGTACTGTTTACCGTATGTGCATGCCTTTGAAGACTAAAAGCAATAGGGGATCAAAGTTTTACATGTGAATATATAGGGAAAAGTTTTGAAAATATTCTTCTCAAGAAATACTGGGGCAGAAAAGTTCAAATTTACATGAAAGCTTCCTGACATATTACTAATTTAAGTTTGTTAAAATCATGGCCTTTGGGGCTAGGGTGGGGTCATAGTGGGGGATCTAAGTTTTACATGCAAATATATAGGGGAAATTTTAAAAATTTCCTTCTCAAGAACCACTGTGCCAGAAAAGTTTGACCTATTTTTATAAAAAAAATTGACCTATTCAATATGTCCTGAACTATTTAAGGTAGATCTTTCATATCTTGCTTATAAATTTCTTATTGCAATACCTTTCATTTTATATCCTGACCTTTGACCTTGTGACCTCGGAATATGGCCTACTTTTAAGAAAATGTAACCTCTGAATTTTCTTCAGAACTATGAAAGGTATGGCTCTTGTGTATAGATATTCTATAACAAGCCCTTGTGATACAATCATGATTGATCTTATGGCATTTTTAAAAGCCTGACCTAATCAATATCTCCTGAACTATATTAGGAAGATTGATTGATTGATTATATATTGTTTAATGTCCTGCTTGAGAATTTTTCACTCATATGGAGACATCACCATTGCCAGTGAAGGGCTGCAAAATTTAGGCCTATGCTTGGCGCTCAGGGCCTTTGAGCAGGGAGGGATCTTTATCGTGCCACACCTGCTGTGACACAGGACCTCAGTTTTTGCGATCTCATCCAAAGGACCACCCCATTTATTTGCTTCTTACAACAAGCAAGGGGTACTGAGGATCTATATAGATTTCTTATGGCAAGGTATTTCATATCATTCCATGCTCTTTGACCTTGTGACATTGGTCTTATCCAGAACAGGAAAATCACATTAGTCATATTGGTGTTAAGGCATCCATGTCACGAGATTTCATTTTCAATTTTGCTGTGATACTTTGGGCTCAGTTAGGACAACAATATGGGGTCAAAATTTTTCATGGGAACAAAGATTGATAAAAAAAAAATCTTTGAAAAAATTATACCCCAGCCCAACAATGGCAGGGCCAAGGTAACTCAGGTAAGTGATGTAGCCCATAGGCCTCTTATTTGGAAGGACTGTCAAAAATTATTAATTTTTGCATTTAAATGAGAATTTTCAACTTTAGAAATGCTTTTTTTTTATGTTCAAACTTTCAACAAAGCAACAAAATTTGAGAAAGCTCTGGGAAAATCGTCATTTTATAATTTTTGCATAAAATTAGCTGTAATGTCTCTTTAAGAAAATATATTTTTGATGCCTCAAGATAAGCTTTTGGTCTGTTTCTGTCCATCTGCAGCTTGAACCTTCATAAATACTTTTGAACTGTGCAACAGGAGTTAAGAAGATATCAAAATTTGCTGTGCTATGATATATTTTCAGTATTTACTATTCTGGTTTATATATTCATGTAGATCATCTGTTGTGTATTATGTGTTTGATGGTCATATGATCAGCATATCAAGCAATAGTGCCAATGTTAATGTTTTGAGAGGAGCAACAAATACACAAATTTAGAGATGTATAAAATACCATATTGCATAATAGAAGTGCTGCTGACTTTTATTTTAATTTTTGTTTCTTGAACAGAGAATATGCTGTAAGGAGAGTAAGAGATGCTTTCAAAGAACACAAAAATGAACAAGATCCAAAAAAAATCACTTCTTTACTGAAATCAGCAGAGGAAAATTTGGATATAATAAGACGACAGGTAATTGTATCTTTTTATTCTTTTTTGTTTTTGTACTATCAGTTTCTGATTCATGTGCTTCAGAGACATGAAGTAGCTGCCTGTGCTAAATCTAAATCATAATTGTGTTATTTTTTTTTTTTTATAATAAGCATATTAATAAGTAATTTGATTTTTGGAAGCACTATGTAACATGTCTATCCCAAATTTTGGTCATCAGATATTCAATGCAATCCTTGCATATATTTTAAATATTACTTCAAAGTCTATTATGAACAAAAGTTGTCTTGATAGGACTTTGAAAATCCGTTTTGCTTTTTTTTGTTAGTGATGTCAGTCAAAAGCTCCCTGGAGCTTGTGTTGTATTGTTGTGTTTACATACCAACTTTAAATAAATATTATCTTATCTAAGTCCAACTTTTGGTGTATTTGAATCTTTGTAATGACTTCTGTCATTGAATTGGAACTATTAATTAAATGTTATTTCTCTAACAAAAAATATATTCCTCCCATATCTTTTCAACATGACCTTGATTTGAGAATAGTAACACATCAGTTCATGAGGAAAAAATCTCACATTATATACATAATTGACATTCTTTAAACAAATTATTGCACTACAAATTTATTTCAAGTTTGACCTTGTAACATAGCCTGTGAAAAGGGTTTATTGCAAGCTCTGATCATAAGTAATCTGTGCATTAAGGATGGTATTTTAAAGTTCTCTGTTACCAAGATGTAGTTCAAACATTCTCCCACTAACCTTGACCTCCTTTAGATAACCTTGAGTTAGGAAACAGTGCACTATATATCATCAAAAACACTTGTGTAAAATAAATAGTATCTGATCTTTTTCTCTTATTTAAAGACATTGTCCCAACAAAAACTTGATACATTTTCTCCCAGTGAATATTCATAATTTAGGTAATGACACACTGTGCTTATCATAGTCAACTTTCATGTCTGTGAAAAACACCTATCACTTCTCTGTTTAAAATTTAGGAGAAACAGACAGACAGGGTGATTCAGGTTGTTGTGTCGAATTTCGAATAGTGCCAGTCGATTGTCCATTTTTTCTACAAGTATGTAGTCAGCTATGGATATTTGACAATGAACAGATGTCTGAGGTGGACATAATACAGCTGAAAATTCATTCAGGCTATTTTGATGCTTGATTCAAATGGGTCTAAATAAAAGTAAAATTCACTTTATTAATACTGGTAAATGACATTCAAGAAGGTGACTTTCTGTTGTTGAATGAATATGTAACTTGTGTTAGACAATATTAAAAGATTAATTGAAAATGAATACCTACATAATATGATTTGTTTCAGGTTTTAATAGGAGAGATGTATAGTGAAGGTAGTCTTATCATAGAAGCACAGCTGAAGCATACCACCTGACAACCACATCAGAAGTACTCCACATCTGTACCATGAATGATGTATCGTCATTTGTTCCTGTGAAACTCAGTTACCACGTGTGATGCTTGCATTCTTTATTATTAAAGACAAAGCATGTGCTTGTTTCATCACTGACCTAATCGACACCATTGATATTATGTTGTAAATCCCTCTTTTTAAAGATTTTAAACTTTGTAAATATATTTTTGTGTGGTAATGTCTTCAAATTGTTGTGGAGAGGCCATACACAAATGTTTATTGATATCATTCATACTTTAATGGAAATCATTCATACACTTTAATAGAAATACCCTTGAAATTTTTTTATATTGCATACTAGCACCTAAGCAACAGTATTTCGTAACAATGATTATAAATTGTCTTGATATTTTATGTATGTATACATATATTTGTATTTGCATCAATTAAGCTTTTGATGCAACAACTTTTGCGAATTCTGTTGTCAAAATGTTTGTTTTAATTATCGTGAAGTAAATTAACTAAAGTATAATCATCTGTAATATTTGTGTTTGTTTTCAGTTCATCTGAGCTGTAAGCTGACGGCTCGTAATCCATTCATTTGTCTATAATATTTTACTTTTTCCACTTCTTTAGAACAACTGGGCCAATTTCATCCAAATTTGGTACAGAAAATTTGTTAGGAAAGGGGATTCAAAATTGTATAAATGAAGGTCCATGCCCCCTTCCATGTAGTATTTTGGAAGAGAGATCACAAAGTTCCGATATTGAATTTCCATTTCTGTGTGTGAAGTAGTAGTTTTCTGATTATTGATTTCTCATATTCTTTGTTATCCAGGATATTGTCAGTTGTCAACAAACTGTAGAAGGAATGACTGTGTACTTGGTTGGGTGTGTGAGATGATTAAGTACAATAGAAAACGTGATAATTTGCATAATAGCAACGCCATACCCAACACACTTATATGAAAATATAAAATAGACACACATGACATTCCATGTATTTCCACTGATATCACATGACCAGTTGCTTATATATATCAAATTTACATGTTGAGGAAGTATATGGGGAAACTAATACACTGGAGCTTCAAAGGGTTATCACAGAGAAAACAGTTGAAAATGTACATATGTAATATTATAGATACTTGAGAAAAAGAAATACAGGAAACCCTGCATCCCTGAAACATATACTGAACCACAAAAGAAACGTCGCATTTTTTTTTAGAAATATTTGATAATATGAAATATTGTTTGTAAATATTATAATCTGTGCTAAATATGCATGAACACGAAACGTGAACTCTACAATCATTTAAAGGTAAATTACGCTTCACTGATTTTAGCGACACGTTCAATTGTCATTGAATCTCTCGCCTCCCATGGTACACACTTTCCAGCATTAAATTGAAAAATGTTAATGCTCATGCTTTTCACGCTTCATTAGGGGTATAAATACCGCGAACATTTAAATGATTATCAGTATAAGTTTTGAAAGCAGAGCTATGCCACATTTGAATCGACAACAGAGGGACCAAGCCATAGGAAGATTGCATGCTGGGCAAGCTGCCAGGGTGATAGCAAACAACTTTAACTGCAGTATACGCACAATTGAACGTTTACGCCAACGTTTCAATGCAACTAACAGCACAGACGATTGCCCACGTAGCGGTAGACCACAAGTTACAACGCAAAGACAGAACAGGTTCATACTGCGCCAGCATTTGAATGACCGATTCACAAGGGCATCAGAAACAGCACGCAATACCAGTGGAACACATCAGCGACCCATAAGTGACGACACAGTACGTCGTCGGTTAGCAGCAAATAACCTCAGATGTCACCGTCCATACAGAGGTCCTGTCCTTACACAAAGACACCGTGTCTTCAGTGGGCTTTACAGTGGCAAAACTGGCGTAATCGACAATGGAGGAATGTCATCTTCTCCGATGAAAGCCGATATTGCATTTCCACACACGATGGTCGAGCAAGAGTTTGGCGAAGGAAGGGTGAGCGTTACAATGACAACTGTGTTATGGAAACTGATCCATGGGGCGGGCCGAGCATCATGGTGTGGGATGGTATTGGCCTGAATTCGAAACTTGGCCCCGTTGTCTTCCAGAATCTTGGTCCAGGCAGAGGAAATGGTGTAACAGCTGCCCGCTACATTGATCAAGTCCTGAGGCCTCATGTTGTACAGCATTTCAACCAACATCCACACAAGACGTTCCAGCAAGATAACGCGCGTGCACATACAGCCAGAATAACTAGGGACTACCTGCAGCAGAACATCGCAGTTATTGACTGGCCAGCTCTTAGTCCCGATCTAAACCCCATTGAACATTTATGGGATCACATCCAGTTGAAGCTAAACCAACAACAACCAAGACCGACAACTGCTGCTGAACTTTCTATGGCGTATCAGCGTGTGTGGGCGACTATTCCTATGGCCTTCATCAATCGACACATCAACTCTATGTATCGAAGATGCCTGGCTGTAATTAATGCCAATGGTGGCCTTACACGTTACAAACGGAAGTGCACTCAGGACAATAGCAATCTGTGATATTGACATTATTTGACATTAAATTGAATGTGTATAACTCTAAGACAAATGTTAGATAATTAAAAACACATTACATCAATTACATATTCGTTATTTTTTATTTCAAAATAAGTGCATTACTTTTTCAAAATTTAATGTGGCGTTTCTTTTGCGGTTCAGTATATATCGACTTATAGATTCTATATATTTATCTAATCATACATTTTTACCCATGGTGCCTCCATGGCCAAGTGATTTGTGCATCGCGCTCAAAATCACAAGGCCTCTCGCCTCAAGTCGGCGTGAGCTCGATTCTCGCTCGCGCCGATATATGCGAGAAGTTTGCCAGTTTACTTTCGGAATGTCGGTGGTCTTTTCCCGGATACATTATTTCTGAGTTCTCTCCTCCACCTACAAAAACTGGACGCCACCAGATAACTGAAAAATTGTTGAGTGTTGCGGAAAAAAAGAAATAATCAATCAATCATTTTTACCCATACATATACGAAGTTGTTTGTATCTCAAAAAAAAAAAAAGAAAAAAGTACGATCATTATTATTGTCATACCCATACAAATTAGAGCTACCTTTGTAAGACTTCAAGATTCTCAGAAAAAAATTTGATATTACACGTGTACTTTCTGTCAAATTTAACACTGTACATATAATTACATGTGAAATGGTGTGCATTTAATGAGAAATTGATATATCTTTGGATAAAATATTTTCGTTAAAGAAATATTTTATATTCAAATAACATATTTATTTGAGTCATTGCTCCTTTCATACTTCCGCCTCTTCATGCATTTGTAAATGCACAATAAATACACATCAATTCAAGAGGTCGATGGTACGATGGAATACATAATACGTGGCAGCAATAGGTTTCCATATTAAACAGCTGCATTGATAGTGAAAAATGAGTCCTTCGTGTTCAGTATGTTAATATACCGGCAACTCTGAAAGTGGAGATTGTACGAAACGCTTATAAAAAAGATCACTTGATAAAGGAAAAAAAAAAAATAAAAAAATAAAAAATAAATAAATAAATAAACAACCAAAAAACCCAAACTAAAGGTGTAATGTAATGGGAATCAAGGCGTTATTTAACATTTAAAGCAAAACAAGATTTATTTGCGTTATTCTCGTCTTCTATCATCCTCAGTTACCAAACTTTTGTTTGTTTGTTAATTCGCCCTTGCTTTTAATTGCGTGAGTGTTGTAACTATAATACCTTTAGATTATGTATTAAGTGATTCAAAAAGGTTTTTGTAAGGTTGTGATCAGTATTCAGAATGTTTCTTTGTCTACTCTTAAAATAAAGTTGAAAACAAATTTAATTTATTTCCTACCAACTTTCTCTAATTTGTACTTGGATGTTAGAAGAAACAACTATTCTTATAAGGTGAAAATGAGATAGAAAAGCCGATATTACGATATTTCGCACCATGTATGTCATTGGTAAACATAAGAGAGACGCGGATTTGTCAAAAATCATCAGTGTTTTACTGCATCATTTTAAATGAATATTTATCAAATAATGATAATGAAACATAGACTGACATTCTTCGCTTCAGATATGTTGGTACTCGTATGAGCAATGGGTCTCTTGTTTGGTAAAGTCATTATTTTAGTAGGTACATTGTATGTGTACAGCGATCTATCTTACTCTTTATATCAAAATTTTGTGGTAACATCGATAAATTTCATGTTTTACACCATGATTTCTCAAATCTAAAATATATAAAGGTTAATGAAGGACATATCATTTGTAAGGTACTGAACTTTACAGCAGAAGAATAAAATGGAAATTGCAGTACAATCTCCTATTCAATATGTTTTTCCCTCCAACTAATCGCTGTCGAAATATGCATAAATCTCTATAGACTTCTAAAGAATGCAAAGTACATCAAATGATAGGGGAAAGTTTAATAAACTCTGAAGACGGAAATTTGTGATATTCCGTAGATATTTTCAAAAAGTCTAGATACGGTAAGTTGAATATAAAATTTGACTATCTCAGTAATTTCAATATGAACCCTATAAAATGTTTTTAAAGAGTTTAGGATATAACATTTAATTTTGTGAATTTAAGAAAAATAAACTTCGGAAAGTTTTATAGCAACTTTTATGTGTAAAATTTATAGCATTTTAAGTGCATTAAGCTAAGGTCATAACTGATACAAACCCCGATAACATGGAAATTGTTGTCAATAGAATTATTCAGTTAGACTATAAAAGTTAAAAATTCAATGCTCTATCTTGCTCATCAGAGATGCAACGTCGAAGTCCACTAAGCAGTGTTCAGGCGTTAATACGAGTTGTCTTTCAGGAATTGTTTTATTTATCTCTTCTATTTCCATTATTATTTTGTTTGAAAATACTTTCAACATATTTTTGACTCGTTCAAGTGCAAGATACTGATTTGAAAGTAACATGTGTGTGTGTGTAATATGTGATTTTATTTTATAATATAAAGATTATTGAAATTTTAAATGCATGTATTATCATAATTACCTATAGGCAGTCAACTTATAGAATAGACAATTTGGGTCTAGTGGAATATAAAATTTAGAATTTGGGTTTACATCACCGAACTGTTATTTTCTTCCCTCTCTACTCCATATTTATGTCCTTCTCTCATCCAGCTCAAATCAGAAACCTGTAGATTCTTTAATTATTGTACATTTTTCCTGTTAATTATTATCTTGCAAGCATGACATATTGTAATTTTTTTAAGGAGAGGGATTAGTAACTTGTTAGAACTTGATCACAATCCTTTGTTTCAATCAATAAAATATAACCAAAACAAACCAGTGACCGGTATTCTTTTTAGCTCACCAGAGTAAGGCTGTCACGTTTACAAAATTTTGTAAACGTTTAAACGAAGCATTGTAAACGAAACGTTACCGTTTAAACGAAGTGTTGTATAATTTAATAAAATAAAATACGCACAGAATTTTAAGACCCATTAATGACCATTATGTTTGTGTTTCAGTTTTCATCGTTCTATGGACGATGCAGAGATTGTCACCGGACGTTCCGGTGTATAAATATAAGACAGAATAAAATACACGAACATAAATATCCGGATAGCATTTAAATTGAATTCAATTTTATTCACACTGTAGTGACTGTACAACATTTGCACAATACAGATCACAAATTCACAATAAACTTCATTTTTCAAATTTTCATTTCAGTGATTTCACATTAGATTGTCCAGAGAGGGCAGAGCTGGTGCCGCGGCTTCTTCCGTCGGTTCGGTTTTAACATGGGCTTCACGTGCAGCCGGTGCAGGCGGAGCAGCGCAATTCACTTTATGTTTTAATCTTTTGTTCAAAAAGATCAGTTTGTCCACGTTCTCAGCGTCAAGGGAGGAGCGCAGTTTTGTAACAGTTCCACCCGCTATGGAAAAGACGCGCTCAGAGGCAACGGACGTTGCCGGTGCGCAAAGCAAATCCTTTGCGAGACTTGCTAATTTTGGAAAATTAATACGACTGGTTTTCCACCAAGTGAATGGGTTGGTATTTGTCGGCGCACTTTTTTCAGATAGATATAATTCGATCTCTTCATCTGAAGTGGAAGGGGTAATTTTATTCACTTGAAATAATTATTCAAATAATTTAGATTGTAATTTGAACCCTGCAAGATTTGTGCCACATATATAAGACATCGTTTAAACGTTTAGGGATTTTGTAAACGTTTACAGCCCAAACACGAAACGTTACCGGTTACACGTGTACACGTGACAGCCTTACACCTGAGCTGAAAGCTCAATCGAGCTTTTCTGATCACCCGTTGTCCGTCGCCCGTCTGTAAACTTCTCAGATTTTCACCTTCTTCTCAAGAATCATCCAAATTTGACTGACAGCATCCTTGGGTGAAGGGGATTCAAGCTTGTTCACATGAAGAGCAACGTTGTTTTCCAAGGGGAGATAATAGCGAAATAGCAAAAATATACATGTACTAATAAGATTTTAAAATCTTCTCCAGAACCACGGAGCCAATTTCAATCAAACTTGATACAAATCATCCTTGGGTGAAGGATATTCAAATTTATTGAAATGAAGGGTCACGCTGTCTTCAAAGGGAAGATAATCACATAAATGCAAATATAGGGTGGGCTCATTTAAAAATCTTTAAAAACCACTGGGCCAATGAAGTTTAAAATTACATGGAAGCTTTCTGACATATTTATTAAAATTTGTCAAAATTATGGCCCCTGGGGATAGGGTGGGGCCACAATATGGGATCAAAGTTTTACATGTGGAAATACAGAAACAATCTTTAAACGTCTTCTTCTCTCGAACCACTGGGCCAAATTCCATCAAACTTGGTACAAATCATTCGTGAATGAAGGTGATTAACGTTTGTTCAAATGAAGGGTCATGCCCCCTTCAAAGGGGAGATAATTACAAAAATGCAAATATAGGGTGGGGGTCACTTAATATTCTTTTAAAGAACCACTTGGCGAGAAAAGTTCCAATTTACATTGATGTTTCCTGATATAGTGCAGATTCAAGTTTGATAAAATAAAGCCTCCCGGGGGTAGGATGGGGCCACAATAAGGGGTCAAATTTTTAAATCTTTAAAAATCTTCTCAAGAATCACCGATCCAGAAAAGTTCAAGTTTATATGGCAGCTTTCTGACATAGTGCAGATTCAAGTTTGTTAAAATCATGGACCGGGGGGTAGGGTGGGGTAACAATAGGTGATCAGTTTTACATGCAAATATGTAGGGGAAATCTTTAGATAGGGCCATGGTGACTCAGGTGAGCGATGTGGCGCACGGGTCTCTTGTTTTGTGAGCTTAGTAGGAAGACACCTCTGAAAATATCAGGACATTAATCATTTATTACGATCACCTTCTCAAGTGAAGGGTTTGTGATCCACCACGTTTGTCAGAAATGAATTAAGATGCCTAATGTAATGGATTTTTCTCTCTTTTGTTTTTAAATAATATGTAATATATATATATATATATATATAATTTTTATATATATATATAATTTTTCCTTTTTGTTAAATATTGTAAGCTACGATGATTGTTTGTTTGTTTTACGTCCGTCGAGAATTTTTCTCTCATAGTGAGAGGTCACGAGTGGTAGGTGAAGGTCTATGGTTAGCATTCGAGGCCGTAGCAGGGAGGGTTCTTTAACGTGCCGTCGCCTGCCGCGACACAAGCTATGGAAATTAAATACACATGCATGTAATACATGTATATATTAATATATAATAGTACACTGCTTTGATAATTGTGTAATTATAGCAGATGGCAGATGTATCAAAGTTATAAATTTTGCGGTAAACATATTTAAAGTTAATGGTACCTAACACTATATAATGACGTTTAGCATTAGCTGGGTTATACAGTCATGTAATTGGGATTTCTGTAGTAACAAACATGCAGTATGATTGCAGCACAGGAAATGGAACGGAATCCGAAATGTAATTGTCATAACTTATAAAAATCCTAACAAAGCTAGGAATTTTCAGACTTTTGCTGATATGACAACAAGTATGGTTTTAAATATTTGACAACAACCTAACTTTGAATGAATCGGGCTTCAGAGTGTGGGTTTGATAAGTCATAATTAAGGCCAGTGAATACACGATAGATAAATAAGTAACATTTTGAGAAAGAGCGTCTACACTATAAAGTTTGTGCTGTAGATCGATAATAAATTCACGAAATATTTCAGTTTCATGAGACATTATGTAGTCGTCGTTGGGATATTATGTTGTTTCATTGAAATTCTACATAAATATAAAGATCCAGTATTAATAGTTGAAGACATGGTGTATAGGGCGTAGATGAGTTATGCGTTTTAGCGATAATAAAGTCTGTATAAATTATTGCAGAAGTTTCTATAACGTATTTCTCAGGTGACAACTGCCCTTGTACAGGAATAGTTTTGCTTTGTCCGTACTAAGCGCCATTCAACAATCAGCACGTTGTGTAATTTTGCATTATTTGTGGAAAATTCCATTCAAGACTTATGGAGTTTTGAACCTTATGAAACAGTGGAAAGTCATTTTGATTGAGAAATCTGCCGAATACTTGGAGCCTATTAATTTGTACATGTATATGATAATGAAAAACAATTAAATTTAGGGACTCGTAGATTTCAATTACACCGAATTATTTAAACTTTTATGCTCTTATAGTGTCGTGCATTTTTCTAGTTTACAGTTTTATTTATTTACTAAAAATAGGCAAGATTATATGCGATAGGATGTAAATAGATTTATAATAAAACATTTTAGGACTTCCTGATTTCAAAGATACCAAGAATATAACATCTATCATTGATAATTTGATAACGTTGCGAACATAAAAAGGCTGTAAATTTTCCCAGCCGTAACTGGGGTAATACTATTTTCACAAGCATTTGATGTTTTTGTTGATGATGTAAATTACACCGTCTTCTTTCAGAATTTTCAAAATTTAAAATTCACACCGAAAATTTAGGAGGCCAACGTTGAAAAAGTAATTTTTAGAGGAATTTAACATTACCTTTGTCTGGTAATAGTTTGATTCACTTCTCCAAATATTACTGACGTCACTGAATATCAAGAATGTGTACCATGACGTATAAAAGTTTAGATTCCACAGTTTTGAATCTATTGTTGAGCACTGAACCACCAATGAAGTTTAAATTATTTTAAGATTGAAAGTTGTTAACCAACTTCGAAGAAGATATGCGAACAATCCCCTTTTCTCGTCAAATTCTGAAATATCATTTATATTTTGATTTGAACAGTATTTCATTTACGTATATATATATATATATATATATATATATATATATATATATATATTAAAATTTTGTTTTTAAAAAATGCTTGAATTTTGTTGTCAGTGGACTGGTATATGTCCTCATTGTGTTTCCCTCTCATTTCTAGTAGTCGCGCTCTGTTTTAAAGTTTTCTAGAACTAACCTTTCTCTTCTTGCGTGTTGGTTTTCGGGCTCTACTCTGATCTCTTTCACGAAAAGCTACACAATACGTGGCTCTATTCCGGACCACAGGTCATGCCACAAAAACTACAGATCCCGGAGATCTGGGGAGAACACAATGAGGATAAATACCAGTGTATTGCCATCAAAATTTAAACATTTTTTTTTCGGCGTTCTGATTTTTCTTTCTTTATATATATATATATATATATATATATATATATATATATGATTGGGCAGCAGGTGCAATGCCTATATAAACCCTCTCCATATATATACATGTATCTATAAATACCTATACCACCTATATATAATGTGATACATCAACTATGAAAGAAATTTTCTAATTTTTGCAACCAATATAATGTTTTTATATTCTTATGAAGCAGAATTCATTCAAAAGCTTCTACATAAGAAGAAGAAAAAATTTCTTGCTGGGGCCTTCAATTAGATATATCGATGACGTTTTATTTATTAACAATGATCTCTTTCATTCATTTGTCGATTCGATATACCCCAGTGAACTTGAAATGAAAGACACCACAGAGTCTTCCCCATTTGCTTCGTACTTAGATATTTTACTGAAAATAGATGTTGGCGGCAAACTAACAACTCAACTCTATGACAAACGAGATGATTTCAATTTCTCCATCGTCAACTTCCTTTATCTGTGTGATAATATTCCATCATCACCTGCATATGGTGTTTACATCTCCCATCTGATTCAATACACAAGAGCTTGTTCTTCATATGATCAGTTTTTAAATCGAGGCAGACTACTGACAAAGAAGTTGATGTTTCAGGGGTTTGTACAGTTTCGTCTAAAGTAAGCATTTCGCAAATTTTATGGTCGTTATAACGATCTAGTTTGCCAGTAGAACTTTCCATTAGGTCAAATACTGTTTCATATCAATTGTTAGGCCGTTCTTAGCACACTGATTCTGACTATGGATTGTTCCGTTTATCTGATCGGGATGTAAGGCTCACGGCAGGTGTGACCGGTCGATAGGGGATGTTTACTCCTCCAAGACACCTGATCCTACCTCTGGTATGACCTCGGGTCCGTGTTTGCCCATCTCTCCGATTTGCATTTTCTATGGGAGTTACGAGATTGAATACTGTTAGTTATCTTAGCCTTTTCATAAGCATAGTATTGAGGATACTCGTTTCATTCTCAAGCATCAGTATCAATATTTGTTTGGAGACATTTTGCTACAGTGAAGGATATTTTGTATGTATCATTTTGAGGTTGATTGCAGAGGCAAAGGGGGGTAGGGTGGAAGGAAATAGGGAAGACGGGAATATAGCGAGGTGAGGAAGAACCTGCGGAGGGGAAGAGATGGAAGAGAAGGAGGGAGGAGGGAAGGAGGGGGAGGGAGAAAGGGGGCTGGAGGAAGAAGAGATGGACCCCCAATCCCCTTGTCCACTCCCCTCCTATGGAGTACCAGTAAAGTTAAGAGACGAGTAGGCCTATTATACATAGCTATGTAGGAAAATTAAGTGCACCTAAATTGATAGGGCGAGTCAATTCGCACAAGTCATGTACACAAAAAATATATATAGAATGTATAACTAAGGAAATACACTGTATCATCTTCCTTGTATTTTCAAGCGACTTCTCCCTGTACATCATGATTGTGGATATATTAATTGTTTGAATCTATTTTCGGTGATCATAAACTGCAGGCATGATAAATCACTTTAGAGAAATTTTGAAATGTCTACTGTGGTATGGATCGGTGGCGGTTTCTTAGTGGTTAAAACCACAATTTCGCAATCGGGAGGTCCCGAGTTCGATTCTTGATCCCGGCACCGCGTCCAATCTAAGACGTTTAACGTAGGTAGTGACTATTTCTTTAAGCACCTCACATTAGAAGTGAAAGTCACGGGTCTTTTAGATATGACTTTAAAAACGGAGATCCTGTGTCGCGGCAGGCGATGACACGATAAAGAACCCTCATTGCTACGACCATAAGCGCCATCTATCGGTCAAAAATTCTGACACTTTATCTAAAGCTTGAATGGCACGTACCAACAAACATTTGCTTAGTATCTGTTCATTGTGGAAAACAAACACATGTGTCAATTTTGTTGTGTGCTGATAGAACAGCAATATTGCAGTAAATCCCTAAATGAAACAAATCTAGTTAGTATTCCAACGGATTCTTGGCAAGAAAACATCTGAAAAGAAAATGTTGATGATGCATCTTCGTAGAAATTATACATAAAGGTGTGAAGAATGTTGGTATTTCATTTCATGAATTTCATATGGGTTATACGTTGATTAATTAGACCTTTAAAATAATGGGAAACCTAAGTACCAAAGCGCTCACCCACATCATACGGAAATGAGACATGAATAAGTTTAGAGAAGGTATAGTGGCCATTGCCGTACAGTAAGCCTGTCATCACTTAATAACATACATCACAAGTATCACGATTCTTTGGTATTTGTTGCCAATACTTACAGTTTTTGAAGACTGTTAGGGGAGTCATGTACTATCTATAAATGGTAATATATTCTTTTGTGAATTGCCTTAATTTGTTAATGAGAACATTTCAGTCCTTTTAAATCAGTAAATCTCAATTGAACCATTGTGTCGGGTGAGCTAATTTATAGTTTAGACATACACTGTACACTAAAGTATTTTTTCTTAGCATTTAAGTAATTAATTACATGCACTAGCAATAAACACAGAACAAATCGTACACTACAGGACACTTGTATTTTATGAACATTGAATCAGTCACTTTGTAAAATGTGTCAGTAGCTGTCCTATAATGAATTGGTTAATGGTTATCAGAACCAAGTCTAAAAGAATCAAAGTAACGCTATACTAAAATTATATTTCACGGAAGCAAGTTTTATAACTTGTCCTAGATGGTAAACCTGGCTAGCGCTGTTAGGAGATTTGGTTCTGCGGGCTGGGAGTTCAACCCTGGCTAAAGGCGGAATGGGGATAAAACGCAAATTTTGTTATTTATATGCAGAAATATTGATGTATTTTCGGTAAATCTTGATCACATATAAATCAAGATTAACAAGCTTATCGGATATATATCAAGTTTTTTTTTTTTGCATATCAACAAGATTATCAAAAATAAATCAATATTTTGCATATAGATATCCAGATTATCGCATATAAATAAATATTTTTGCACGTAACTCAAGGTTTGTATAACATTGTAACATTTTAAACGACAGATACTAAATATACAGGTACAGAGGAAAATACAATAGATAGCCGAACAAAAGGACACTACAACAGGCATAGGAACATATACAGATACAACAGATACAGGAACAAATAAGGTAACACAATAGATAAAGACATCGAAAGGAAATACAACACATAGAGACATCGAGAACAAAATACATAGAGACATCGAGAGAAAAATATAACAGATAGAAACAACGAGAGGAAAATACGACAGAAACATCGAGAGGAAAATACAATACAAAAGATAGAAACACCGAGAGGAAAATACAACAGATAGACACATCTAGAGAGTAATACAACAGACAAAAACATCGAAAGGAAAATAGAAAAGATAGAGACATCGAGAGGGTAATGCAACAAATAGAGACATCGAGAGGAAAATACAACAGATAGAGACGTCGAGAACAAAATACATCAGGTAGTGATATAGTGAGGAAAATACAAAAGAAGCATCAAGAGGAAAATACTACACATAGAATACAACAGATGAAGACAAAGAGAGGAAAATACAACAGCTAGAGACATCGAGAGGAAAATACAACACACACATCAAGAAGAAAATACTACGCATAGAGACATCGAGAGGAAAATAATACACATAGAGACATCGAGAGGAAAATACTACACATAGAGACATCGAGAGGGAAATACACAGATAGAAACATCGAGATGAAAATACAACAGATAGAGACACCGAGATGAAAATACAACTGACAGAAACATCGACAGGAAAATACAACAGATAGAAACATCGAGAGGAAAATACGACAGAAACATCGAGAGGAAAATACAATACAAAAGATAGAAACACCGAGAGGAAAATACAACAGATAGACACATCTAGAGAGTAATACAACAGACAAAACATCGAGAGGAAAATACAAAAGATAGAGACATCGAGAGGGTAATGCAATATATAGAGACATCGAGAGGAAAATATAACAGATAGAAACGAGATGAAAATACAACAGATAGAGGCATCGAGAGGAAAATACAACAGATAGAGACATCGAGAGGAAAATACAACAGATAGAGACATTGAGAACAAAATACAACAGGTAGAGACATCGAGAAGAAAATACAAAAAATTAAAGTATCAAATGAAATGTACAATAGATACAGGCATCAAAAGTAATATATAATATACATAGGTACCGCTTAAAAAATACAGGGGAAAAGGGTACAACATACGCCCGTCACAAGTCTATATTTGGCGTTCTTCTTAAGCCATGAGTTGTAAAACTTACACAAGGTAGTATCAGCCATCATCAAGCTGTGACATTCTTTCTTTTGCATCGTATGAATAACAAGTTTGACGGTCATAGCCCCAAAGGTTTGGTTTGCATCCTGCATATAAGGTTTTCCTACTAAGTGATACTACGACCTTGACCTCTGACCTTGAAGAACAAAAGGCGTCCTCCAATTAGGATAAGGAGTATGTGTACCAAGTTTGATGGTCCTAGCCCCAATATAGTTCGGCCTGTATCCTGCCTACAAGGTTTTTCTGTTGATTGATACTACGACCTTGACCTTTGACCTTTCACCGAAAACAATAGTCATCTTCCTTTCATCATGGTGATTAAATGTACCAGGTTTGACGGTCCTAGCCCCAGTAGTTGGGTCTGTATTCTGCCATATAAAAACCCATACAATTATATTACAAAATCATATAACAATGCCACAGCAAAATGTCATGCTGTAAAAAAAAATGCGTGGAATTATATAACAAAATCACAGCAAAACATCAAAATGTAAAAGAAAAGAAAAAAGAAAGAAAACGAAAAAAAAAAACCAAACCCATAATGTATAACAATATCACTGCAAAATATCAGAATGTTAGATGGTTGAGGTGTAAATGGGAGGGTAAGCCGAACATGAAACGTAAGGCAGACTATAACAATCTGGTTCTGCTGGCTGGCTTAAACATGACATCACAAGGGGATTCCTCTCAGGCCTGCCAACATGGCGATCAAAGCAAACCATCTAGAGATTCCCAATATTACACCTTCAATGCCAAAGTGAGACATTTTAACATCTGTCTACTTAATCCCTGGTCAGTGTGCAACAAAACCACTAGTCTAAATGATTTCATTATAGATCAGGACTTAGACATAATGGCCGTCACAGAGACTTGGCTCACTGGTTCAGAAAGAGACAATCCTATCATTAGTGCACTTCTTCCACCGGGTTACAACATCAAACACAATCCTCGCATGTCCCGTGGTGGAGGAACAGCTGTTATTCACAAGTCTAACCTCAATGTTAAACCTACACCAGACACTCATTCTATGGAGTCATTTGAGGTAATGGACTGTAGTGTGATTGCTACTAAGAGGTTGTGTTTGTGCGTTGTATATCGCCCACCCCCTTCCAGAAGCAACAACTACACAGTAAAACAGTTTTTCAGTGAGTTTTCTGCTTACCTTGAACAATTGGTTTCGTGCACTACATCTCTACTCATCGTGGGTGATTTCAACGTCCACATTGAGAATTCTAGTGATGCTGATGCTGCTGCATTTCTCTCTATGGTGACGTCTTTTGGCTTCCAGCAACATGTCACTCAGAGTACCCATCGCGGTGGTCACACAATGGACCTTGTTTTATCCCGATCAGTAGACTCACTTGTGCTTACCACCCTTGCTGAGGACCATGGGTTCCCGGATCATTTCCCTGTGTTTGTGAATCTCTCCTTGTACAAATCAGAGCTGCCTAAACAGTCAGTGACTTATCGCAAGGTCAAGACCATTAATCCCAGTACTTTCAGTCAAGCTGTCATCAGCTCTTCTCTTTGCACATCGGCTGCAACTGAGATGTCACTCACTGACCTCACAGATCTCTATAGCAGTGAACTCTCATCCATTATGGACAAGCTTGCACCACTCAGAACTCGTATTATCACCATCAGGCCAGAATCTGAGTGGTACAACAGCTCTATCAGAGAGGCGAAGCAGAAACGCAGACAAGCTGAGAGAATGTGGCGCAAATCAGGACTCGCGGTACACAGAGAGATTTACATTCAGCGCAGGGAAGAGGTGAACATGCTCATAGATACGGCTAAGCTCCAGCATTACAGGACCTTGGTGCATGATAACAAAGGTGACAGTAAGCAGCTTTTCAGGGTGGTCAACAAGCTGCTTGGTAGAAACTCAGTCACTCTATTGCCTGCTGACAAATTACCATCAGATCTGGCTGTCATGTTTAGTGACTTTTTTGTACAAAAAATTACACGTATTCGCAGCTCCATTACATGCGACTACCACCATCCACTTGTAGAACTACCAGCACTCGGAGACGAAACCGAACTTGGTCATTTCCAACATGTTACTGTAGATCAAGTAACAAAGTTGATAATGTCATCTGCCAACAAGAGCTGTGAACTTGACCCTCTGCCCACATCTCTTGTGAAGCAAGAGGTCACAACTCTCGCTCCCATCATCACGTCCATCATAAATAAGTCACTTGAGAGTGGTTCCTTCCCAACATCTTTCAAAGGAGCTATTGTGACACCACTTCTGAAAAAGGCTTCACTAGACCCTGATGTACCAAAGAACTACCGGCCAGTGTCCAACCTTGCATATGTATCCAAGTTAATTGAGAAGGTTGTAGCAGCACAGATACATACCTACCTCAGTGAGAATGATCTACTCGAGCCATTCCAAAGTGCTTACCGTCAGGGACATAGTACTGAGACGGCACTTCTGCGAGTTCACAATGATGTGGTTTGTGCCATTGTAGAGCAGAAAGCTGTCTTGCTAGTGCAGTTGGACCTATCGGCTGCCTTTGATACTGTGGATCATTCACGCTTGCTACAAATACTCAAGGACCTTGGAATTAAGGACACTGTGCTCATGTGGTTCGCGTCCTATCTTACCAATCGGACCCAGATTGTCAAAGTGAAGAGGGCAAAATCTGGTGCCACTGAGTTGGGCTGCGGTGTTCCCCAGGGATCGGTCCTTGGGCCTGTCCTATTCAACATCTACACATCATCCCTGGGGACCCTTCTCAGAAAGAACAATGTCTTGTACCACATGTATGCTGACGACAATGAATTGTATATCAGCTTTAAAGTTCAACAAGTTGCTCTTGCAGTCAGTCAGATGGAGTCTTGCTTGAGGTCAGTTCAAACCTGGATGGCTCAACATCACCTCAAGATCAACACAGACAAGACCGAGGTGCTAGTAATATCCTCAAAACAAATGGCATCTAAGCTGCACATACCATCACTGCAAGTAGGAAACGATTCTATCACTCCTGTTGCTAAGGCCAAGGGAGTTGGTGTAACAATTGACCAACACTTAACCATGGAGGCACATATATCATCAGTGTGCAGAGGTGCCTTCATCCACCTTAAGAACCTGAGCCAGCTGAGAAGATATCTAGACAGGGAATCGTTAGAATATGTTGTCCATGCCTTTATAACAACAAAGCTGGACTACTGTAACTCTCTGTTTTGCGGCTTACCATCAACGCAGATCCAGCGGCTTCAATCTATCCAAAATGCTGCTGCCAGAATCATCTCAGGCACCAGCAAATATGACAGAATTACACCTGTACTACGCTCTCTCCATTGGCTTCCAGTTCAGCAAAGAGTCATCTTCAAGACATTGGTGTTGGTGTACAAAACAGTACACAACACAGCCCCATCCTATCTGCAAGAACTCATAACACCTTATGCTCCCTCCAGAATACTGCGGTCCAGTGACCAGAGCCTACTACGAGTGCCATTTACCACCTCAACGGTGATTCAAACTCGAGCCTTTAGTGTTGCTGGCCCTAAACTGTGGAACGCTCTTCCGTATGATATCAGAACTGCCACCAGTCTCTGTACCTTCAAATCTAAATTAAAGACTCATCTGTTCACATGCTACAACTAATCTGGGACCTACTACGATCTGTTTTTATATACCTCATTTCACTTATTTTATTGTTGTTTAAATAGCGTTTAGAGCAGTATGGACTTTACGCTTTACAAAATAAATTTATTATTATTATTAGAATGTAAATTTAAAAAAACCCATAATATAACAATACCAAAGAAAAATATCAGGTTAAAAAAATATTCATAGTATTATATAACAAAATTACAGCAAAATATCAGAATGTAAAAATAAATCCATGATAATATAACCATACCATACAAAATATCAGGTTAAAAGAAAAATACGTGGAATTATATAACAAAATCACAACAAAATATCAGAATGTAAAAAGGTTATAATTGAGAAATACCACAACAAAATATCAGGTTATAAAAAGTTCAATGAATTATATCACAAAATCACAACAAAATATCGGAATGTAAAAAGAAACCCATGAAAATATAACCATATCACAGGAAAATATCAGGTTATCAAAAAAATCCATGGGGTTATATGAGAAAATCATTACAAAATACCAGAATGTTAAAAAAATATAACTGAGAAATACCACAACAAAATATCAGGTTATGAAAAAAATACGTGGAATTATTTAACAAAATCACAGCAAAACATCAAAATGTAAAAGAAAAAAAAAAGAAAGAAAGAAAACGAAAAAAAGACACAAAAAAAACAAACCAAAAAACAAAACAAAAAAAAACAAAACAAAAAAACAAAAAAAACAAAACAAAAACATAATATAAAAATGCCACAGCAAAATATCAGGTTATAAAAATATCCATGGAATTCTATAATAAAATCACTGCAAAATATCAGAATGTAAATTTAAAAAAAAAAGAATAAATAAAACCATAATATAACAATACCAAACTAAAATATCAGGTTATAAAAATATCTATGGATTATATATCAAAATTACAACAAAATATCAGAATGTAAAAAGAAATCCATGATAATATAACCATACCACAACAAAACATCAAGTTGTAAAAAAAAATCCATGGGGTTAAATAACAAAATCATAACAAAACATTAGAAAGTTGAAAAAAATATAATTGAGAAATACCACAACAAAATATCAGGTTATAAAATATTCAAAGAATTATATAACAAAATCACAACATAATATGTGAAAGAAATCCTTGATAACATAGCAATATCACAGCAACTATCAGGTTATAAAAAATCCATGGAATCATATAACAAAATCATAACATAATATCAGAATGTTAAAAAAATACATAATTGAGAAATACCACAACAAAATATCAGGTTATAAAATATTCATAGAATTATATAACAATATCACAGCAAAATATCAGGTTAATAAACAAAATCCAAGGGATTATATAACAATATAACAAAACTAAGCGCAAGTCAGGTCAACAGAGTTCAAACTGAATCCAAAAGCTAATAGATCACAGAGGAACATACAATACAAAAATAATATCACTATAACATTGTAGATGTATATCACTTTAACATTGTAGATTATGTTTTTTCATACAGTTAATATCTAAATATTCTCTCTCTCTTTCTCTCTCATTTTACTGTGTCTCCTATTCATTTTTTAAGTATGCTGAGATAGATAACTAAGTTATATTTAAAACAGAGTTCCATATTATTTACTACCTGTAATTGTTTTGATTAAAATGTAAATACAAATTGTTCTAAATCACCATTAAACACCAAATTTGAAAAAAGGCAATAGTATAAATGTGCTTTAATATTTCCGGACCAACAATATCAGAAATTGTCAATTATAAGAATATTAAACAGGGATTTAGATCATAGTTATAAGGATTCAGATCATAGTTATAAGGATTCATATTATATTTATAAAGATTCAGATCACAGTTATAAGAATTCATATTATATTTATAAAGATTCAGATCACAGTTGTAAGAATTCATATTATATTTATAAAGATTCAGATCATAGTTATAAGAATTCAGATCATGCTTATAAAGATTCAGATCATAGTTGTAAGGATTCAGATCATAATTATAAGAATTTCACTCAAGGATTCAGATTAGTTGTAAGAATTTCAAACAAGTTGATTATGCAACAAAAATTTTTTTCTCTTCACCTTAAAAGAAATTATTGCTTTTTGTAGACATCTTGCTATCTACATTTATCATAATATCCACAGATTATTAACAGAAATGTACAATTTATACGCATACGAATTCATTCATATCAGAACAACCATGTAAAACAGTACACACACAACTTTTTAAGAATTCAGTACAAATTATTCACAGTTTATTAAATCAATGAAATGCCAATATTAAGAGAAAAAAAATGTTACATATGGAAATGTTAGTAATATAGTAAATCTACCACCCTAATATTTTTCTAGGTCAAGGATTTTTTTGTGTGTGTCTGTAATTTTCCGTCGCATAGGTCAAAGAAGTTACAGTGCAAAATGGTCTTACAAAAAATAGTTCCATTCATTGAACACTATCAAAAGCAATTCGTTGTTTGCTGACATTTTCTTTTAAGGCGACACAATTATTTTTTCCTCAATATTGACAAATAACAATGATATGAAATAATCATTACTTTTTTAAAATTATTTGCAAATAACGTCGTATTTCTACATGTAACTGTAATAATACGATGAGCAAATTGAAATTAAAGGGATATATATGTGAGAATAAATTTATTTGTCAATAATTTACATTTAAACATGTTTTATATAACATACATCTGTGAGGATTGGGGTTACCAAAAAAAAAAAAAATTAAATAAATAAAATACATGTTTACTTATGTTTACTTATGATGATAGCCGACCAGATCATAATTCTCAAATGACTTTACTTCTCAAATGTTTATCAACCCTTATAATCATGTTTAATGACTGTAAAATCACAAAAGCAACACGTAGACACAAACGACCATGTATTCTTACATCTGCACATTATATACTGTGTATCAGATCACTATGCTAATGATTTAGGTCGGGGAGCATGTACTGAACGCCGACAACTCCTGCAGAATATTTCTACATAAAAGAGGTAAAACAATACGGCTATTTTATTCTTTAATGCTAACATTTCTATTTTATACGAATGTTTGCAAGGCAATACTAGTATGCGTTGTGGAAAGTGTGTCAATTGTTGAATCCTATAGTAAAGACTTGTGAAAGACTAGCCAAACCAAATAGGGCAAATTGGCTACTTAACTACACGACGAAAGTTCTGTAGAATATATAGAATATCGATTTGTGAAAAACAACCCAGATGCAATATAAGAAGGATAGATTGCATAATCATATTTTGCATATATTTGGCTAAGGTACAAGTGTTCATCGGAAAATGTAGGCAAAACAAAACAGACGCCATCTTTGATATTTTGCATGTCATTATTTATGAAATGTTAATAGAGGAGTATGAAAACAAATTAATTGGAAAATTCAATAGGAAAGTATAACATTGTTTTATTTCAGGTAAAGTTTAACAGGTGAAACTGATGATTTGTTTTATGTTTTAGATTAAATTTGGAAAGGGCAATCAATATTGGTATTTCGGGTAACATTACAAGCAAAAATATCATGAATACATGAAGATTATCTAGACAAATATATATATATAAGCATTATCGTTCCCTACAAATCACTCATCGAATAAAAAGTTGCATGGTGTTTTCTTTTCGAAGGTAAAGAAATTCACATTGTTAATTTTTTTTTCTTCCCAGTCAAACTGGCTTGATTTCTAAGACTACATGTTCTAGCCTAGTTCCCAACCTTCTATATCACGTGACAGCGACGTGTTGTAAAGTGTTGGCAACTGGGTTGTAACATGTAGAAGAACTTAAACCATTTTCAGTAATGGAGAACCTTAACTAAGGATGTGAATTTACAGAGCTCTCAGCCACCATTTTACTGCCAAAACGTTTGCTTTGTACAAAGTCGAAATTGGTTTTTGAGTATCACTGTACTTTTTAGAACTGAGATGACCGCAACTCAAAAATGGTAGACACAGATGTGTAGAACTAGCTACTATGTAAAGCAGGCTAATTTAATTCAATGTTGTAAAGATAAATGTTTACAAATGAGTATGTAATTTACATATATCTTTGTAGAAAGAGTCACACACACACACACACACACACACACACACACACACACACACACACACACACACACACACATACACACACACACACACATATATATATACACACACACACACACACACACACACACACACACACACACACACACACACACACATATATATATACACACACACACACATATATATATATATATATATATATATATATATATATATATATTCGATTTTTTATTGGCACCAAAGCACATGCATGCAAGTATTGTTAGCCATGTAAAATAGATATAAAACATATCAGGTATATACTGAAGTACGCCACACCACGCATGTATCATAGTGGTATAGATATGCATTTAATTTAAATCAGCTATTGTCAGTATCATTGATCCACCACCTTGACATGTTAAAGCAGGCTAACCCATGACCTCCGGAATATATATTTGAATATTTAAACCTTTCTCTCACCAGAAGGCGCTTTACACATGCTTCACTAATGCGCGTTTTAGTGAGAATGTGTACATATCGAGGGTATGACGCATGGATTAACGAAAATATAATGGCTTGGATTGTAAATTTTCAGAGATTTTTATAAATATATGGAAATAAACGTATGTAATATAAATGTATATTATATAGAATAGAAGGAATACATAGTAGATATATTATCAAATTATTCTTTGCTTGTGTTTAACTTCCTGTATCTTACGTATTTTTAGAAACGGAACATTACCGTGTGGGATACCTCAGAAGAATAACAAAGACTGAATAGTAACAGTCATTTAACAGGAAAATTTTCCTTAAGATATTAGTTAAGAAAGTCTTATATTGACCAATGCTAAAAGTCCTTTACACGTGATCCCTGTTACGTATTTCAATCACTGATGGCCATGTTCTGCAAAATTTCGTTCATCATGGGTAAGTCGTGAACGTTTTTTCTATACACATTGTGTTCTGGGAGAAAATTTTAATTATTAAGTGAGATACATTAGTTAGCAATTAATTCTTTAGAAAATACAAACAAAATTGTAGTATGAAGGGTTTTGTATTGTATGTCAAATATGCAAGAACAGTGCAAATTGCATGTTTAATTTCCTTCTTAGGGAAGTAAAAGCTACTTCCTGGTCGAACATTTGACTGTCTAGGAGGAGTCTGTGTCACTCTAGTTAAAAAAAGGTATGGTTTTTGAAGAACGTTTATGTTATTTCTCGAAGACCTTTTTTTTAAATTAGAAGTGGAAATTTATCATTACTTTTAAAACACTTGTGCAACACATTGATTGACAACATTAAACCTTGTATTTTAACAATATTAAATATTTAACCCTGAGTACCGCATTGACTGACAAACCTAAACATTGTATACCGCCTAGACTGATTGATTGTTTGTTTGTTGTTTTCCGCCACACTCAACAATTTTTCGGTTATCTGGTCCACCAGATGTGGAGGAGAAAAACCAGATACAATGTACCCGGGAAGAGACCACTGACCTTCCGAAAGTACCGCCTAGGCTGACAAGCATTGTATAACAACTAGATTAATAAACATAACCCTGTATACCGTCTAGACTACTAACTCTTCTTTTATATATCATCAAAGCTAATAACCTTGTATACCGCCAAAGCTGATAACCTTGTATACCACAAAAGCTGATAACTTTGTATACCACAAAAGATTGTAACCTTGTATACCACCAAAGATGATAACCTTGTATACCACAAAAGCTGATAACCTTGTATACCACAAAAGATGATAAACTTGTATACCACCAAAGATGATAACCTTGTATACCGCCAAAGATGATAACCTTGTATACCGCCAAAGTTGATAACCTTGCATACTGCCTAAACTGATAACTTCAGTTAATCACCTGGTATACCGAGTAAATTGAGAAACCTTACCTTGTGTACTGCATGGACTGACAATCCTAACTTTTGAAAACAGCCTCCTTGTAAACTGCATAAAATGACTATTCTAACCTTTGTTGATTGTAACAACTAGTCACTCCTCAACGGACGCCACACAGATTGGCAACTTGTACCTTTTTAACTGACACCTCTAACCTTTGCATACCGCATAGACTGGCAATCCTAATCTCAGCATACCGCATAGACTGGCAATCTTTTGTGTACCGTAAAGATTGAAAACCATAATCCTTGCATGGACTGACAACCTTTATCCTTGTAATACACCTAGTCAGATAACCTTCACCCTTGAATATTGCATTAACTGACATAAACTGATAGATACAACTCCTGTCCAGCACTTAGACGGACAACCATAACCATTCTAAAGTACTCAGTCGACCTGTGAACCAGCAGTCTCACTGACCTTTCTTCCTGCTGAGGTGACCTATAGCGATCTACAAACCTATGAACACGTCTACCTGCCGACCACCTGACATGGAGGCCTTTCTTGTGTAACTTTACGTGTAAATTTTCAGTAAATTGGTAAATTGTAATTTGCAATAAAAATTTCACCATTTTGGAGGTACTTTACCATATCTGCGCCCATATTTTCTAAACTCAGAAAAAAAGCTATATTTCTGTTTGAACAAAGTGTTTGAGACAGAGGAGACTAGTATTCAGTAATTTATTTTTGTTTTGTGTTTAGTTTTTGCTTTTTGGGTTGTTTGGTTTTTTGGTTTTTTTTTATTTTTTCGTTTTGTTGTTGTTGTTGTTTTGTTTGTTTTTGTTTTTGGTTGGATTTAGAATTTATCTTACGAGTGAAATAGGACTTTTTAAAAAATATATCTATACGAGTGCAAAGCACTAAAGAAAATATATTTTAAAAATCTTGTCTCATGAGTGAATTAAATTATATATTATATATCCTGTAAAACATTGAATTTTCTGTTTATTAGTTTCTTTTTTTTTCTCTCTCTCTGACTTCTTTTAGTTGTCCTTTTACTGGCGTATTTACATTTTCAGTGTTTGTGCCTTTGATATCTTTACAAATTGTAATGATAGTCATTTCCTCATGAATGCGATACAGTTGTGAACAATGCGCATATGAATCTTAATAAGTATAGTAAATCTATTTTTAACAGCTGGGAATTCCGAAAGAAATGAAAATTCCAGTTTTGAAAATTCATGAGGGTTTGAACTGCAATGTGTTACACCGGTTTACTTTTCATGAAGCACTAATGCGCTAGACGTATACCGACGTGAAGCGTTTGTGTTCAATTTGTAAATTTCGCAGAAAATATAGTACGCTATCAAAGATATATATATATATATATATATATATATATATATATATATATATATATTTGAACAATAAGCTAACTTTAATTCAATTTCATTTTGGTTATTAAAACATGAAAAATTTAATTATGTATAAAATGAATATGATCATATATCAAGGACGATTATTCCGGTAATTCGTTATCTTCACACTATGAAGATTTGAAAATATAAATTTTTATTCAATAAATAATTTACAGTATTTCATTATTTAAAATGTAATAAACTGTCCATGTAAAATGCAAACATTTTCAGGATCTTTGAAAATTCCTTCGAATGAACTTACCATAAAGCGTTTAAGATATACTCCTTTACAAATATTATTCACATCAGAGGATACCCCCCCCCCCCCCCACACACACAAATCCAATAGAATTACCAGGACTGTAGAATGTACACTACAGACTGTACCCCCATACATCCACCAGTGTAATGAAACGAACATTTGGCGCAGTTTGTTTTTGCATCCCATTACGGTTTTGCGTTGTATTTCGGGTGTAAATATTTTACGTTTCTCTTGAACTGAACACGTGACTGTGAAACTTCGCAATTGCTTGGAAATACGCAGTTACATCTTTATCGGATTTTCTCCTCCATACAAAATGTTGTGTCATCATTATCATTGTATAATTATGATATTTCGTAATCCATATTCAATGATACAAAAATGAAAAAGAAATAATAATAATTATAAAAAAAGGAAGGTGTTTAAACATCTAAATCTGCTCAGAAAAAGAAGTTTTAACCACATTGGCTACAAGTCACATGACGACAATATATAACAAATGATGCCGAAGAGAATAGTACCAGAGTATAGTGTTTGTTAGTCAGTTGACTGACTTCTCGTTGGAGTTGACTGCTCATTGCTTCCTCTTCAGGTTAATTACTTTAATTTCTGCGCTCTATTAATTCCAATAAAGTATGCAGTAACAATTATATCGATTTCAGTCATATTGTGGATAAAAAAGGTGGGCTTTATATTAAGACCGCTCCAAGTCTAAAAGCACAAAAATACTCAGAGCCAATAGAAATCAAAATCATTTCTTCTGGTTCTGACATGAACCAATCATTGATGATTATAGGGACCTGGCGGATTTTAAAGACATTGTCGATCTTTTTTATTTGGAATACCTTATGTTGTATTAACAGACAAATTCTGGAAGCAACATTGAAAAAGGAAATTACCGTTGTCTAACAACATACAGCAGTGACATTCAGAAAAGTATATGATAGGAAAGCAATATATAATATTTAAACTTCGCAAGAACAAATTACTAAACTGCGCACTTTTATCTCTCCAGGTGAAATCCAATGCGTAGTTACTTCTGAAACGTGACCAAATTAAAAGAATTTCGAATCTAAATTGTGGTTATACAAACCCAGGACCATTAGAATTACTCGTACTGATTGAGATCATTGAATTATTTGCGCAAGGACTACACTTTTATTCAAAACCAAACACCATCAAACATTTTTAAACTAATGTGTTCACAATGATGTTGCAATATTCAGATATTATTTTATCTATTGATAAAAACATTTCCAAATTTTTTGTACATGGAATTTTATTTTTCCAAGATAATATTATAAGATAATGGACTGTTATGCATTTATTCACTTAATATTAGTATGAATATGTGTTATTTCTGTGTGTTTGCTAGTCTGTCTACGTGTGTTTTCTCACGCAATCCATTAATGTCTATTTTTAGCAATGAAAACAACGCTTGTTTACGTTTTTTTTTAGGTCATAGTGTTGTGTCGGTTAATTAAAAAATTTAGAACAGTGTGGTCGATTTTGAAGGAGACTGTTTGAAAAGAGGTCTAAAAGGGTAGTGGCCGCCCCAAGGCCCCCCTATTCACAGGCTTGGTTAACTAAACTGCTTATTGAATCACTATATGCAATTTTTATAGGCAATTGACCTGTTTATTTAAATGTATTCATGCATGCGGCAATAGTATCTGTTTTTTTCTTCTTTTTTCTTTCTTTTTGTTTTTTAATGATTAAAATGTTTAACAAATGAGAAGACATTGTACAACATCATAACATTTTTTTGTGTGATAATTTTTGGGCATTATACATTCTGGTGTGTGATGATAATTCATTTCCGCATTATGACCCGAAAGCATCATGGTCCACATATATATTAGTATTATATATCTGAAATGGGAAATGTTAATTACTCGTCAGGACAAAGTTAGATAATGACCACTTCTAGCTCCCACTTTCACTTCAATTTCAAAATGTACCAAAAACCGTGAAACCTAGTAAATGAGTCAAGATGATATGAAATTGTAAAACTAAATATTTCACAATTACGAGCGTAATTAATTTGAACAGGATTTCAGAAGAAAACGGTGTATTTTTTTTTTTTTTTTTTTTTTTTTTTTTTACATATTGATTTGAAAAGCATGTTACATATACCATTTTTATACCAAACTTTTTAGCTGATACAGGTGTTTAAAATATAAAAGTTTGATAAAAAGACAAGTGTGTGCTCTACATTTTCTGATGCAAAATATGCTCTCTTTTTTTTTTTTTTATATTTTTGGTTAAATTTGGAAGTAATTTGGAATTATTAACTTTATGAACTTGGAATGTGTCATATTAAAGTCTTGGTTACTAGGTAATGATCTACATTTCTGCCAATCATGGCTTCTCAAAATGGACCGTATTTTGTCATCATTTCGCCTTCTTTGGCGGAAATGATTCAAAACTTTACATTGTATCTGGGTATTCCGTAATCCTACTCGATCGCAGTCTTGATCTCCGCCGTACGTACATTAATATTAACAAAATTAATGGACTACAAAAGTAACTAGCTGTACGAGAGCTTTTCGAATGTCCGAGCCATGAGACTTGTACAATTTCCATACCAATTTTTCCTCGGATGTCTGAAGAAAAAAAATATCCATCAAAGATACCATGCGTTTGCTGTTCGTTCAGCGCACTTCTTCCTCAAAATGACCTGCAGAAATTGTGCAATACAATGTGCGGCATGTGCACAGGCTACGGGCTATTTTGTAGAGAACGCAGAGTCCGTGATCCGTACGAAAGTCATCGCACGGACGCTGCATGGCAAGGTAGATACTGCCAGGTTACCATGGTTACGGACCAAATGCAGATTTTTAAAGATTGTTTATATTATGGAAGAATACTATCATTCCAATAACAGCGAATCACTTCGCTTGATCGAGCGTACAAATTTCACTCAATAATTGGCCGTATGGATAAATTCGATAAATATGAGTGTGTATGACCATTTGATGCCATTCTTCCAATGCGATTGGTCAATAAGAACAAAAGTAAAAACCTGCTTCATTGAAATTTGTGAGAAACCTCGCCCAAACATCTGCACGCTCGATCGTGCGAAGTATCATGCTGTTATTGGAACGATAGTATATCCCGAAATGCAAATACAACCTATAGACACATTGAGTACCAGTTTGAGGAACGCCTTTAGCAAAAGCAAGTTTGTTGAAGTGAAATGAAATACAGGTTATCATAGTGTGGATTTCGTAACTGTACCGGATTTTTTTTTCAGAAGTCAAAATTTGTGACTGGCAATTTTGCATGACAATATGAAAAGAACAGTACGCTTTCGTGCAAAAATTTCATCATTTTAATTGAAAATCTAAATACAAGATTTCCCTTACACATATACCTATAGATGAAATTTAATTAATACTATCGCTTTAATAACAACATGACACTTCATTTGATCGAGAGTTCAAATGTTTTACTTTTCTTCTCAGTGACTAGTTATATTGAAAGAATGGCATAGCGTGTCCATCCAAACTCACTTTTATTAAAACTATAAGACCAGTCACTGAGTCAGTGAGTGAAATCTGCACGCTCGATAAAACGAAGTGACACGCTGTTAACATCGTAACGATAGTACATTCCGGAAAAGAGAAAAAAAAGATAGTACATTCCGTAAGAAACGGGAATTTTACCTTCTTTGTTTTTTAATTTTTTTTTCTTTGGTGAATCTAATCATGCCTGATTTCTTTTTTTGGTTTTTTCTTTAATTTATTTACAAAGTCAAGGTCGTCCAAAAATGTGCCTACGTGTGTTTTCTCACGCAATCGATTCAATGTCTATTATTAGCAACAAATGCGACCCTGCTTGTTGTTGATGCTTTGCTGTTTTATAGGTAACGCATTCTTGATTAATTTAGAACAGTCTGACCTATTTTGAAGTGGCCTATTTGTACTGGATTACAAACAAGCAGACAAATATAAATAGTTTTTCTAAAAGCGATTCTATACTATATTAAATTATTAGATGCAACATCTACTTTTATTAAATATCGCTACAGAATAAAGTTAATGCTACTTAATCGTTATTTATAATTACCTAATTGTTATCAACGTAAATTATACCTTGCATGGAAGTTAGGGAATTTAGAGAACTGGATTCTCGCAGTATAATAATGAATATTATATTGCATATGTTATGATTATAAATTACAAGGGGATATTCCGGAAAAGGTTTGGTTCGCGATTCATTTTCGGATACACAGTGTAAACAATGTGATCTGATTTTTGTTGACTTTTAATAGACCACAATTAATTTCATTAGAACACTGTGTAAGATTTTGAAGTAATCTAAAAAATAAATGCAGGTATTAGAATCTTACTCTCATACCATATTGTAGTTTGTTATTTATAGCTATCAACCAATCCAAATCTTTCATGTATGTTTGGAAAGTTGATTTCACAATGCTGTAAATCATATGGCGGTCACAAAAAAGTGGACTTTTAACAATATATATGAACATTGTATTTGTTTATTAAGAGTTCGGTCCTCTATTGTATTTTGTCATTTAAATCATTCATCTCAATATCTTTTTAAAATTATGTTTATCAAATATATATCTTTTTTTTCTTTTTTTTTTTGCCAAGTTCCAATTGACGATTAGCCATATTAAAAAAAGTCAACAAATACAAATAACTTCTTAAATTTTTTTAAATATTCTGTTTTATTTTTTGGAAAAATAAAAAATGAGAAAGTTTACTTAAGTCTTCGTGTTTTTTTTGTTTTTTTGTTTTTGTTTTTTTTCAAGTTTTAATAAAAGATATTCATATCATGGATCGAACCAATTTGAAATTTGGACTCTAAAATCTCTTATTTGCAATTACAAACGAAACACCAGTTTTATTATTCCGGATATATATATATATATATATATATATATATATATATATATATATCTTGTACCACTCGAGAGAAGGTGATTTATATGAATGTTCTATAAAATAAATGTATGTCATCTGCAGAAAAATAATTGAAAAGAGCCATTAAATATAATGTTGGTGTTGTGATCCACCTTAAAAGGATGATACAAGATACACAGTGCATTTAAAATATTTTATAAGGCACAAAGATTGCAATGGACTTTCTGGAAAATAAACGTATCTGCGTGAAGAAATATTTGATATAAAGAATGTAAATTATTATTTATTGTTAAGAAGCCATGGAGGAATAATTGATGAACTACACTGGGAGAAAAATAGAAGTTTTAATTTCGATGTTTTATATCAAATTGAATTGTATGGCCAATAAGAATCTTTAGCACTTGTAAACAAAAATAACAAGACATGCAACTATAGAAAATTTACTGTGGTGTTTAAACTAATTCTAATAATGAATAATAGAATTTAATTGATATACAATATTCACATGTCAATTGATACATGATATGATATATAATAAACCATGCCTAAAACATTAAAATAGATGCTCTAATTTTTTAAAGAAAAAAATATTTATTAAATTTGTTCTTTTTTTAAATAAAAAAATATTTATGAAAATATTAATTAATATTTTTTTAAATGTACGGCTAAAATCTTCGAAAAGACATGTCATTTAGGAAAAAGGTATATTGTGTAAATGTGTTTTAGAATAAATTGAAATGAAATAGCTAAAATTCAGAAATATTACTACTTTTCAAATTTGAACCATTGAAATCCGAAAGTGCATTTATATTTTTATCATAAATACACTAATGGTGTTCCATAGACTTCTCGTGGTTTTGTTATTGTTGATTGTGACGTCACGCTATAGTGTTTCTGTTTATTAAAAAATCCCGAGGAGTCTCGACTAGTCTAGAACGTAAACAGAACATTTATAAAGCCAGCGAGGCCGGGATATGATGGTTGGATAAATTTTCTGTCAGGTAACTTGCAAATTTTTCGAAATGTTACTTAACTTAGTATTTTGTTTTGGGAATATTTGTACTTACTCTGCAAATTTAAGTTGTATATAGCAAGGTCGATGACTTGTTGTGTAACATGTACTGAATGTTGCCGCGCCGGTACATGTCGAATTGAAGTGCAAACTGTATATTATCTCGGATGTTTTGAATGAAAATTGGTAATACAAATGAAAATGTATGTTATACATATACTAAATTGTTATATGTCGGTGTGTATTTACAGAACCCAACACGATATCACGCGTGCAGTCTGAGGATAGCTGTACATTAGATTATGTACTGCAACCTGACAGATCCAGAGGCGTCTAAGGGGGCTTTATACTTGCCAAGAAATTTGTCTTACACCGAAAAGAGTCACTTTGATTGTTACAGTGTTAGTAGCAATTTTGTGTACAATCCCGTAGTCGACAAACAAGTGAACTATAGGCGAGAAGTTGAAGCTACGAAAAATGTCTTAGGATGTTTATCGAGAATAGCACGTATAACTATGAATATGGATGCTGAGGTTGATATTGATTTTGTTCCGAATGGAAGTGACAAAGTCAATGAACTGGTTATGAATCCAAAATTGAACATGAACGATGATGATTTATTTTTTGTGAATGAGATGGATGATTTAAATTCTGTGGAATCTTCTACGGCAAAATCCAGTGCAAGTGACAATGCTATAGCTAATAAAGAGCTAGACTGTGGTCCCACATTCAATGACCTTGCAGGGACATCTCAAGGATGTGAAGGTTCATTAGGGGATGCTGTTGTGAAAGCTATGCAAGCAAGAGAGCATTCTAGCAGACTTAAAAAATGCTCGCCACCACCTTTTGTATTCACGGATGTATCGGTGGTAACCACAATGGTTGACGATGATGCAGAGGCGGATGTAACAGAGGTAGATACGGAAATCTCATTGAAAAAGGATAAGTCATTCGGTTCCCAGAAATCACTCCTCGAAAGCCCTGTGTATGAAGAAAGTGAATTTAACATTGACAGATCAGAGCTTAGAAAATCTTCATCATTAAAAGCCAAAAAGACACCTCCAGGCACTCCCAGTCACAAAAAGATGGTCCGTTTCGCAGATGCTTTAGGCTTGGACCTCGAGGACGTGCGGCACGTGTTGAATGCGGACAACCCGCCAAAAATACCCGCATCGGCTATGGCCGATTTAAAGGTTGGTATTGAATCTGAAACAAGAGAATTAGGGAAGCGGTTCCTAACTGCTTGTTTCCAACAACCCGGAGCTTCAGAAAACTTTCTTCAAAGGGTTCTTGCGCAGAAAATTTGTTTAGAAAACGCAATCATCACAGACTTAACTATCACCGGGGTTGTGAGAGTGGCCAACGTAGGATTTCACAAGACTGTAAGGGTAAGATACACAACCAATAACTGGATATCATATCATGACATTATGGCCTCGTATGTACAGAATTCTTGTGACGGTCCTACCGACAGGTTCTCATTCAGCATCTGTGCTCCTGCTGATTTTGGTGTAGGTTCGAAACTGGAATTCGCTATATCCTACACTGTCGGTGATCTAGTATACTGGGACAGTAATGATGGAAACAATTACGTTTTCGAATGCTTTGCGAAAACCACACCGACCGTGACCAGGGATTCATGGTTGCATTTTGTTTAAGGCTATTTTGTTGTGCGTTATCTTCTTGGGCTATCCTCAACACATGTAGTTGAATCAAAATAAGGAAAAATATATTTTCTTCCAAATTACATCCTGTTGAATTAATTATAACTAGTACAGATTTTAAAAATATTACATTAAATTAAATTGAACTGAAGAGAGGACTAAGTGTATTTTTCGTAATCAATAGTTAGTTATAAGGTCGCCCAAGTACATGTAGGTATTAGAGAGAATCCAACCTTGGCTTTCATATATTGTATAATGTTTTCATTTAATTTCATTGATAAGATCATGTTCGTTATTCATACTCCCGGTGTGTTTGAAATGTAAATGCATAATAACTGCACGTATGTATCATTATAGTGCTATATCATAACTACAGAGCATTGCATTGTTCTGAAAATCTGTTAGGGGTAATGACACGAGTTGAATATCCTATGATCATGCCCCTGATTTTTTGTTGGGTTTGATGAACGGGCATTATTCCAGGTAGGAATTGAGATGACGAAATGTCAGTAGGACTTGCCATTTTCCTTAATTCCTTCTCCATCATTTTAGTCTCTTCCTGATGATTGTGCATTTATATACAAGTGGTCATCTCGAATGTACAGTTCGTATTCTACATATTGATATCATGTCTTATGGTTTGTAGCAGTTTTCAACTCACTGTGTAATTATTATTGTATTTTCCCCCCTCACATCAGGACATGTGAACTTTATCATATTGAAAAAGTCACGTATATCCCGGACGTAAAATACTCGGTTTAATGCTGATATGGGGAAAGCACTGAACCGGATACATGGTATTCATGTGCATTTAAATCCCTTTATTTGGCAGTCATAAAATGATCAATCCCAACTACTTTGAAATCCATTTGATTTTTACCTGCAATTTCGCACTCTAACCCATGCCAACTTCAGAGGTGCTACCTTTGTCAAGGTTAAATTTCACACCGTAAACAAAATATTTGTGGTGCAGACGTCTACATCTATAGATGCCATGATAGGGCAATCAGTGTTAGCGAGGCTGTCGTATTGCATGCGATATTGGCAACTAATGATACTGCATTACAGTGTTCAACTTTATGCAACGTATTTATTAAGTATTTATAGGTATATTTTTTTTCTTTCTGTGATTACGTGTATATATAACATAGTAAGACTATGTAAAACAGAAAAAGATATGTGTGTTATTACAAGATAGTTTGTTATTTGGTTGTTTTTATGTAATCCCCTGCTGGTAAAATGTTGGCGATAATTTTCTTCAGCGAAAATTCACATTGTACTTTTCTTTAAATCAAAATGTATGTGCGTCTCCAAACAATAAAATGCATTGTTTTTTATTATTATTATTATTATGACCGGCTTTAAAGACTGTCGATGAATAGACGCATCCCGTGTGATGTTTGTTGTTTCCGTTTCTACAAGGGGATGGTATCTAATATCATGTTATTTGTTGTTGTTTTTTTTTCTTTTTAAAAATGTACTCATTCAATTATGCATTGAAAGTTTGAATTTACTCTGCTTTAGTTAATGTTGGAATATATTCCAAATGTTATTTCGTCAAGAGGTAAAAATAGTACACAATAGAAGAAAAAAAAAGATAATCAGATGTGTTATTGTACATTTTCATATTGTTGCATGCATTTAATCATGCTAAAATGCATTAAAAATGATCTCCTTACTTCGTCTTACCTTCTATCTTCTCATTCGAGATTAGTTAGGTTAATTTACCTTTGATTAATTATTATATTCAGTCTCTTGGTTTTAAAGTTGTTAAAACCAAGTGTCCACAAAAAAATCCGGTTCGTCTCTCAATATTTGTGCATGTTTGCGTTTGTTGATGGTCACGAGATGTCCATGCCGGAGTCAGGAGTATACACAATACAACGGTATCTATGCAGGCTGGTGGTTACAGCGACTGCGCTTCAGCATGGCTACAGTACTGGTGTAATGTCGAACATGCATTTCTGTTGTATTCTGGTCACATAATTTTCACACTATCAAATACAATTTTTCGAGGAATTATTTATTGGCGCGGAGATCCATTTTGTATGTACATTTTGTGTACGTAAAAATTAATATTTAAAAAACAAAATGCATGCAGGATTATGTGCTATTTGTTGGTTTTTTTTTTCTGTAACAACGGCTCGGCACAATAGTAACGAAAGATTTGTACTAATTAATTTGTAATTATTAAAGGTCAGAGGATAGATCAAGATCATTGTGGTTTTCTTGATCTGAATGTGTCCGTAACGTGTAATATCCTTAAAGGTAGGACTCATTTCCGGACAAAAATGTCCAAACAAGCTAATTTCATCATCGGAAACATATTGTATGTATGAGATTGTTTCCATGGTTATCTAATGAGTGTAATACACTACACAACTACGTAGTATATAGCCAATATATGAAGATAACTTCCGCTCTACTTGATACTCGATGACAAGATTACTTGAAAATAAGTGATCTGAATTCGGATCAGTACAGATTTGGAAAGTACCGAGTTACGTTTCATTTTGTTGATTTCTTTGTCATACTTGTAACAAACTGTTTATTTTATAGTTTCAATGGAATGTCTTGACGGGAATCTGAATGAATTATGGCCCTTGCACTGTCCAATTGAAAAATAAAATGTCTAAGAATAATGGCCATGTTTTTGCAGTTCTATTTCGGATTCTTTCGCCAGCCAGTTGCACGTATTATCATATTGTAATATTTAATTGATTGTAAATTATTTTACGTCCCGCTTGAGAAGTTTTCAATCATGTGGAGATATCACCATTGCCGGTGAAAGACTGCAAAAGTTAGGCCTCTGCTCGGCGCTTACGGCCTTTGAGCAGGGAGGTGTCTTTATTGTGCCACACTTGCTGTGACACGGGACCTCGGTTTTTGCGGTCTCATCCGAAGGAACGCCCCATTTAGTCACCTCTTTCGACAATTAAGGGTTACTGAGGACCTATTTTAATCCTGATCCCAACGGGGCTTGTAATTTTTCAATTTACAGGCTAGGTGTAAATACAAATTTACAATTCGTCATTCTAACTTCTGTATTTACTGCCACCAATAAATTCAGGAATTACAATATAAAGGCGTGGTCACACAGCCCAACTAGCACTTGAACGCATGAATCAAATAAAATTTGGTTGTGCGTGCTTGTCCGTTAAGAATTTGACCATTTTTGCTGATTTACGCGATGAAAAATCACCGATGAATTGTGCAAGAACTACGTAAAGATCACGCACAAATCACAAACAAACCATGCACTTCAGCGCATAGGCACGCAAAGGCCCGAAACAGGGCGACTACGTGGTTGTGCGCGATGAAAGCTCCACGGAAAACCACGCATAATTTGCGCACTATCACTTATGAAATGCGTATGAATCGTTCATGATTAGCCAATAATTTTTTCCCAGTGATTTTTAGTGATACGTAGGTGTTTCAAGCGCGAAACAATCGTCATATGTCTGCTAATCGTCAGTGGAAAGTCGTCGATGAACGCGATAGCAGCAACATTTTCGCGAACGATCTCTGATATTCCAAGCATATTTCGCCCCTTGTACGCATAAGAACTACGCAAAAATTACGTAAAACAGCGCAGTACAGCGTAAACTCTTACGCGAAGCCGAGTTTTGAGCTGCTCAAAACCTGGAATCGCGTAAAGCGCCGATCCAACGAACATCGGCGGACAACTACGGAGGTTCCACGTCAGAAAAACTGATGAAATGCGCAAATCGCGGATGTATCGCGTAAGACTCGAAATTTGTGCGTGTTCATGCGTTTACGCGACTTTTGGGCAGTGTGACCACGCCCTAACAGAATGATGACCATGCTCCATAGAACATCCACATCGAAATCAATGTTATGATTTCTTTTCAAGCAGGTAAACTACATCGTCATAATGACCGACTTCCTTTTAAAACACGAATGGACAGATAAATATCAGAAATATTTGTAAAAAATGCTTAGCTCAGGAAGTCAGTGTGTCGACTGCTGAACTGTATATTGCGGGTTCGAGTCTAGGAAGTGATTTAATCCCCTCCCCCCCTCAGTTTTCTTTCTACCAAAACTGCATTTGTACTCAACAAAGTAAATTTTAAAATTTCCAATTTCAAAATATTGTTGTACACATCCTCCACTTTCAT
Source organism: Ostrea denselamellosa (assembly GCA_024699665.1). Lineage (NCBI taxonomy): Eukaryota > Metazoa > Mollusca > Bivalvia > Ostreida > Ostreidae > Ostrea > Ostrea denselamellosa. Next base: position 16,344,925 of record JAMZEH010000055.1, read on the forward strand.
ACGTATCAAATTTCTTTGATGTAATATTCCTCCTTTAAATAAATAAATAAATTATATATATATATATATATATATATATATATATATATATATATATATATATTTCAAGAATAAGTATATGTAAAATCAAAAGAAACTCAGCAGACTAATAAAAAGATTTCTTTGATTAACATGGATAGAGACTGCACTTCGCCAAGCGTCTTTCGGATATGACCTTAAAAACAGAGGTCACGATAGGCGTCGACACATTTAATTTAGGAACTCACTGCTGCGGTCCTGAGCGCGGTGCATAGGTCATTATTTATGGCACTTCACCTACAACTGATGACGTCTTTATTCTCAAATGGGACGTAAAGCAACAGACAAACACACTAACAAACAAGTGCTGAAGCGCGACATGCAGTAAATTTTAATTGCCTGAATTGTCTCGCCATAGTTTCAATCCAGTCACTGCAAATAGCACAACTAATTGAGACCGTACTTCTGGATAGAATATGCATGATGTATGATCAGGGTCTTGTACAGACAGCAGATTTCCAAGAAATGTTGACAGTCACTAATGCAAATCTAGTCTGAGACAGACCAAGTGCACCGTTCATACTAGTGAACATGTATATAAAAGTAGCTACGTCAAAAATTCATATTTGAGAGTATTTTTATACCAGTTTAATTAAATATCCGCTCGCATACAAGACTTGCATACGTACATTATGTATGCAAGTATGCTAGAGAATATAATATATAGTTTTAATTGGGTTGTTTTAAAACCGCTATATATATATATATATATATATATATATATATATATATATATATCACGAATCAGCAAATTGCAACCAGTGATTGTTCTCTGGTATATTACTTAAGTTAACACTACATAATACTGCTATTGAAAATTTAAGATCTAAACTATCGAATCGCTTAAGTCAATGATAAATGTTCAATAAAATTTATCATTAGTGAAGACTTTTACAAGGCAATATCATTATGCTTCCCACAAATTCAGTTAACATTCAAAAGCGTTATACAATATATGTAAATGTACTATGTCTATATATAAATAGTTTGTTAAGTAATAATAACATTGAGCTTTACAAACAGCTGTATATGATTATATTCTGATTGTATTCATATACCTGAATATTACTTACGCAGTACTTAAAACAGGAAGAATCTAAAGGTTTCAATTCAAGTGCACCGCGGTTCCAGAACACGCATAAACAAACATACATACACACTCGCACAAACCATATATATATATATATATATATATATATATATATTGTGTGTGTGTGTGTGTGTGCAAAGTAATGTAAGTCAACATGTGTGCAAAGGGGGGGGGGGGGGGGACTGACACATAATTTTCATATTTTTAATCAGAAGTGGATGTTGAAGCGATAATATATATATGTATACTGAGAGACGACCGCTTTAAATCATTTTTGATGGGGTCATTTTTAATCAACTTATTGATCAACTTGTATGTTAAATGATACAAGTTTTATTTTAGAAAGGTAGCATATCTACTTATAATATTGTACATGTGTATAGATACACCGGCATACCTTTGGCTTTGGATACCTAGCGTGTATTCTCTTACTTCCATCCTGTGGGGATTCGGGTTAGAATAGGTTCTCAGTAACCCTTACTTGTTGTAAGAGGCGACTAAGTGGGGTTGTCGGCGATAACAGTTCCGTGTCACAGCAAGTGTGGCATGATAAAGATCCCCCCCCCCCAGCTCAATGGCCGTAAGTGCCGAGCATTAGAGCCTAAATTTTGTAGCCCTTCATAGGCAATGGTGACATCTCCATATGAGTGAAAGACGTTCTGCCATACGGCATAGTGTAAAACACAACAATTCCTAAGTAATTCAACCTTCCTTCTGCCAATCGACACGATGCAGTGCACTTTGAAGGAAAAAAATAAATAAAAGAAAGAAATTAACAAACAAAACTCAATGTAAAATTTATTTTCACGCAAAGTTATTCTTTAATTGGGGTACCCGTTAATTATAAAACATTTTTAGGGAATTATCACAAACAAGCATTGGATCCATTGTTATCAGCAAATTTTATGTGTAACTTTGATAATCGGGCGAAAATTTAATCCCAAATATTATCATATTTTTAAAAAAAATTTTTAAACAATATTTTATTCACATAAAAGTGAATAGGATTGGTTAGCAGGTCAGAGCCTATTTTAACCCTCTCCCGAGGTTTGTTGCCCTGGGACTTTATGATTAATCCCATGGTTATCAGATTTGATCTTATTTCAGTAGCAGTCCCTGAATTTTAGACATGTTTACTGACAGAATTCAATTTCTTCATTCATTCTCACATTCTCAAGCTTAAAAAAAATCAACAACAACAAATTTTTTTTAAAAAACAACAACCCAACAACAACAACAACCCCAGACAATCACAGTGCACGTCCTCAACTATAGATATTAGACAGTAACTAATTTATTTAACGAAAGAACATCTTGGAGCACAGATTAAAGACTTCTGAATCAAAATATTGGTGACGTACCTTAAAATATTAATTTCCTGAGTGAACATAAACAAAGCTTAATTCTCTACTAGTATACATGTAATTAACCAACATCTGAAGATTTTTTCTCTTTCCTAATTCTTGTGAGATTAGTCTAGTTATGGTTTAAATGGTTAATCGTACATAAAAGGCATGGCTCGTGCATACTTTTGCACGAAAGTAAATCAAAACAAAGAAGTTTACGATCTTATGCTTACCATTTGGATGTTTATATATAATGCTATTGTTCTGTACACGTAGAGCGTATTCTTCTCTGTCGCGCAATTATCCGCTAGGGATCGTCCAGTCACCAACGATTGCCAAGTCTCACGAAACGCGTCTTCCGTCATCATTGCAGAGCGTGTGATTTGAAGCACCATTGCTTGCCGTTCCTTTGAGAAATTGTAAGTGAAATTGTTCGATGGAGAATAAAAACGTTCTCACTATTTGTCAAAAGACAGTCATTACTAGATAAAATGATGAAGTATCTACATTGATTATATTTCGAACGTGACTGTAACAAATTGATTGATTAACCCTTTTTTTCTTCTTGAATATACATGTATTATAGTTGATGGTAAATGGGGAAAAAAACTAGATTAGATTTTCTTTTAAAGCAATATATTGCATTCATGACATCCAAATCGATATCGGGTGTATAAAAGCCATGGCAAAGACAAGGTGCATGAAGAATACCTCAGCGGATTTATGTATTTACTGCGTGCAATCATGGGTTTGTAAATTATAGGATTACATAACAGTCATGCATGTGGGCTGATAGGGGATTAGTCTAGATATTGTGTGGAAATTGTGATTAACCAACATACAATACACTCTGTGTATGGAGCGCCAAATAAACATAAACTCAAATAATTGAAGAGAGATCTTTAATTATTTGAAGATATCAATTTATTTGATGCGCGCAATAATTCAATTAAAGATCTCTTCAAATGATTAATGATATCTTCAGTTCTGAATTATTGCGCGCAATTAATGGATTCAGAGATTGAAATTGTGTATTTCAAACCGCGGAGAATACTTTGAAGGGATGTAATGTTCATTTCACTACTTGAGTCGAATGCTTTTGAGATATCGTACAATACACATTACATATCGAACAACCCTCGTAAATTAAACTATTGTCAAGTTTCTAGTGCTATATATGAACAGAGCTGTTTGTATTGGAAAAGTGCGTACAATTCAATTGTCTAAAGATAAATTTAAGTTGTTGGGTCCAATTATTTTGTGAAACAATTCGTCTCTCTCTGGTTCTAGACAGTGTTGTAAAAAGTGTTTGTCTTATTTGATTTTCTTCGAATTACATCTCCGTATTTATAACCCGTCTCTTTTCGTACACTACAACAGAACCTTACCAAAGCTGACAGCAGGTTTGGACAAATCCGTTTTGACAATTTTTCTCGTTGATATCGATCCTTAAACAGACAATAAGTTGGGAATTTTGAAATGATTTGGAAATCAATTAGCCAAATAGGAGTACTTTCAACTTTCTGCAGTAGCCCCTCCCCACTATTTTTCCAAATTATTGTACACGTTTTTAGGTTATTATAATTTTACCCATGCAGAGATTCAAAACATGGTGTAACCGTTTAACTTTAAGCGTCTAAATGGTCCTCTTCGTATTTTCCTTACGTAACAGAAATACTTTTTCGGTAAGACGTTCTTTGTCTAATAACACCAAACGGTACCAAAGACGCATAACATCGATCTGGTGACGACAAATTGGTGATGTTTATCTTCACTCTTCTTGGGTTGCTAGTTATAGTGTAAATCTATGCACCCCGAGGAAAAAAAACGCAACACTCGTGACTGAACAGTATCAGCCCTGTGGTAATTTATGTAATCGCAAACCCCACGATAGATACAACGCAATTAAGATATTAAAATTTTTCGTATGTATTGAATCCGATCGGCGGCCGCTTTCAGAGAATGTATGGTGGGGATCATATTTCTACTATACCCTCCGGATTTTCTTAGATTTTCGGTGTTTCTTTGAAACCTATGTACTCGTCGAATATCTCACACATGTGTTATTATATGGATACACAAAGATACATAGAGTTCAGATTTATCTCGCCCATCACGAAATTCATAACACATCTACTTCTTTTGTCACGTTTTTTCCTAATATGTATATTTCCCCCTTCTTTTATCTATGCGCGTTACCGTAAATACGAACGCACTACTTTTTTTAAAAATAAAAACTATTGGGTACATATACATGTGTGTAACAAACTTTTCTTCTTAAAATATCTTGACAAGTGTAAATTCAATAATAGATAGATAGATAAATAAATAAATAAATAAAAGCAATTAAAACTACACAAAAATAAATAAATAAATAAAGAAGTAAAAACAAGATGGTTTGCCACCTCTTAAAAATTCTTATTCGTAAGGGGGTGGGGTGGGTTGTAGTATTTTTTACTATGACTGCATCTAAGAAACTTTATTTTCTTGAAAGAGGATGAAGTAGTTTGAAGAATTCATACTTCACTAATTATATAGCCTGGGGGGGGGGAGTCGCCCAATATATATTGTATTTGCATTATAAAATAACAAATCATGGTCATTGTCAAAATAGGCACGATTCTGCCTGGTATGTACACATTGCACGATAATGCATTTCGTCTTTGACGGTTCTTACCGAAATAAACTTTAATACATAGAACGCGATTTAGCTTTTCCGGTTGCATACCAAGGAAGGAAAAAGAAAATATTTTTAAATTTATTTACTATAATTTAGGGGCAAAATAATTCATACAGAACTCCGGACCTAGCTCTTTTTAATAGTCCTTGTTTATGTTTGCCTTTATCAATTGAGAGGATGTAACTTATGTAAGTATGCACAAAGTATTTTTTTTTTTCACAATGAAGTTATCACTCTTTGCTTTCTAAGTTTCATGAGGGAGGATGCATGCCGGGTTGATTTTGCTGAAGCAAATAGAACACATATATAAAGTTCTTTCAAGGAGAATGAATTTGACAACTTGTTGAAAAAATATGGGGAGTAACCATAATTATTTAAATCAAACTACTTAATACATATATCTATTGTAGGCTACCCAATACACTTTTCTTATAATTTATTTCAGATCTTTGATTCCTTTAGACCAATAAATGTGATGAAAAATGTATTGATACATTGTCTTTGACACCATTACTATTATGGGAAAAATCAGCAAATTAATTGTGTGTGGTCATGTTGGTGTGGGAAAGACGGCAGCAATAGAACATCTCATATACGGAAATCATACAGTTGGCTCAGTAAGTACATGCCTTGTGTTTTCAAAAAAAATAATTATGAATTTTCATCACACACACACACACACACACACACACACACACACACACACACACACACACACACACACACACACACACACACACACACAATAAGGAACATCATGACTAAACAGAGCTCTGTTATTGATTTAAATTCACTATATTTATAAATTTATAATATGCAAAATGTGTTTTGAATGTACTATGTAGCAAATGTACCCAACCATAGAAGATATATACTCTGCAATGATAGAAACGGACAGAGGAGTCAAAGAGAAAGTCATCATTTATGATACTGGTTCTCTAGTAAGTATACTAACAAACACATGGTTATATAATGCAGTTTAACTCTACAAAAACAAAAAATTCTCAGTACAAAGAAAGAACACTGATGCATGTTGAACTAATAATCCAATATAAACTTTTGAAATATTAAATAGCAAATTTACTGAAAATTATGAGTCTTTAAAAACATTGCTGTCTAATATAAATTACACATGTACAGTCGATGCAAAAGTTTGCAATTTTTACAGGACAAATGATCTGGTTAAAATATATTAATTTTACCAGATTAAGCAAGTTTTTACCAAACTGAGTTTTTTTCCAATAAAATTAATATGAAGGATAACTGTTAACTAACAATAGTCAAGTTTTCTGCAATAAATGTCATAAATTTATATCTAGTGTTTTTATTTATTTTGACATATAAGATATTGCTTTATTCATCACTGGAAAACATTGATATAAACTTCATTCAGAAAATCTTCACAGTAATCATGAGCGTTTTTCCATTTGTTTTTAAATGTGCTCTCTCTAACATCTTTAATACCTTTTACTTTTTTCTTTCTTGTTATTTGATTATGTATCTGGACAAAAGTTTTAGTTGGTCTGCTTTTTTTAATCTGGGCAGCCCTTTCTGTGTATTTCAATATTTGATGAGTCATAACCTCAGTGGCTACTTCTGCTTAGTTTCATTTCAGAATTATGATATGTGAATCAAATATGGAATATGATAGCAAAGCACATATTATAACTATCATAAGAGAAAACATTCTAATTCATGCAAATTTATGAGATTTCAAATTTTTTGTACAGCAAAATTTTAGTATCAAAAGCAATGAAAAGGAAAATTGTGGTAACTGGTGCCTATTGTTCCATCAGACACTTGGTCCTTTAGCTGGGTTTTTTGTAAAAAAAACTCAATCAAAATTTTATCAGTGACTTTTGCTTAGACTGCAGTATGTTTGATATACTACATTTATGCATCACAACACTGATTTCTGAGTTTAATTGAGCTGAAAGTTCAAGTAAACTTTTCTGTTTAAAGTTTATCTTTTGTACATTTGTCTGTCATCTGTCTGTAAACTTTTCACATTTTCAATTTCTTTTCTACAACTGTATAGCCAATTTCTATCAAAGTCACCATGAAACATTCTTGGTTAATGGGAATTTAAGTTTGTTTAAGTGAAGAACTATACCCCTAGCTGCAGTAATGTACCCCTCTCCGATTTTTTTGTATTCTGACATTCTTGTCCCCCCCCCCCCCCCCCCCCAAAAAAAAATAAATAAACAAACAAACAAACAAAAAAACAACAAAGAATAAAAAACAAACAATTTGAGAGGGCTACATTATTGCAGCTACTATATCCCCTTCCATGTGGAGATAATTATGAAATAGTAAAAACAGGAGGGGTTTAAAAACATATTCTCAGGAACCAGAAAAGCCAAAACATCCTTGAAAGCTTCCTCTTGTAATGAAGATTCAAATTTCTTCAAATCATGACATACATGGTGAGGGTGGAATTATAACAGGAGTTTAATGTTTTACATTGAAATATATTGGAAAATTCTGTAAAATCATTTTTAAAACCATAATTAAAATTATTTTTAAGAACCATAAGGATACAATTTTTCAAATTAATATACTTGTATAATCATGTTGTGTACAGTAATTCTTGTGAAAAGTGTGAAGATAATGGACAGTGATCAATCTTGTAACTCCTATAAAGAATACAAAATGAAGAGCAGGACAAATATATACCCTTGGCCATACCAGAGATGCAATCAAGTGCATAGGAGAAAGTATTCCCTGTTGACCAGTCACACCTACCATGAGCCCTATATATTGATCAAGTAAATAGAATAATCTATAGTCAAAATCAGTGTGTAAAGAATGGCCTAACAATTGTTATGACACAGGATCCGATAGCATTTGACTCAATAACAGGTTGTATTGGTTATTTTGAATGTTATAATAATCATAGAATTTTTGAGATGCTGACTTTAAATGAGACTGTTGAAACTCCTGTTATATCAACTTATTTGCCTGTATCCTGCCTTAGTTTAAAAACTGATCATATGTAGAACAAGCTTTTGTGTATTGAACATTTGAGAGACATAAACATCATATGCAAGTGATAATGGAGTATTGCTACATAAATATGGGAAATAATGAAGAAGAAGTGGAAGTCATCCCATCTGTCATAGAGTTGAGTTGTTAGCATCTATGTTCAATGAAATATCCAAGTATGAAGCAGATGTGGAAGACTCTGTGGTGTCCTTTACTGTGGAATCATTATTGTTAGTGGGGGCTCAATGTTTGTGGATTTTGTGGATATCTTTTACCGACAAATTAATGTCCCCACAAACCTGTTATTCTTTGCAATAGCTTCTATAGTATAATGTTGTACATTTTCAAAATGATGTTAGCCCAAGAAATTCCATCCCCACAAGGTAGTAAATATTTAACTGCCCACAAACATTGGCCCTTATGAACATTAATGATTCCACAGTATTTTGGGTTCACTGGGATGAATCAAAATGACATTGAATGAAAATGATCATTGTTCATAGATAAAACAGTGTTGATATATATAAATGTTGAGTTGAAAGCCACAACAAGGGATTTCTTTCTTTTTATGTAGAAGCTATTGAATAAGTTCTGTCTCATAAAATATAAAAATAGATAAAGGAGCACAATTCATGACCTTGAGTATTCCATTTTCATTCAATAACCCTGGGACCAGAGTGATTACAAGAGGGATTAAAGGCTCTACTCAAGAATGTATAGGAAATTCTTTAGAATTGTTATCATAAGCCAAATATTCAAGCATCCAGATATATTGCAGATTTATGTTTGTTTAAATCATGACCCCCAGGGTCAGGACTGATCCATAACATAGATTTTAAGTCTAACATAGGATTGATTGATTGTTGTTTTCTGCCACACTCAACAATTTTTCAGTTATCTGGTGGCATCCAGTTTTTATTGGTGGAGGAGAGAACCCAGATAAAATGTACCCGGGAAGAGACCACCAACCTTCCGAAAGTAAACTGGCAAACTTTCTCACATATATTGGCTCGAGTGAGAGGTGAGAGGCCTTGTGGTTTTTAGCACAATGCTCTAACCACTTGGCTACGGAGGCCCCTTCTAACATAGGAATATGTGATTATATTGTGTGTTATATAATATATAATAAGATTTTATTTTTTTGAAAAATCTTAAGAACCATAAGACTATTCACAAATTGTCAAATTAATATGGCCCCGTGGAGATCCTCAGTAGCCCTTGCTTGTCATAAGAGGCGACTAAATGGGGCGGTCCTTCGGATGAGACCGCAAAAACCAAGGCCTTGTGTCACAACAGATGTGGCATGATAAAGATCCCTCCCTGCTCAAAGGTCATAAGTGCTGAGCATAGGCCTAAATTTTTCAGCCCTTCACTGGCAATTGTGACGTCTCCATATAAGTGAAAAATTCTCGAGTGGGACGTTAAACAATATATAATCAATCAAATTAATATGAATAAGCAGATACTTTAGTGTCCTCCTATGCTAATGACCATCTCATCATTTGAGCCAACAAGAAACATTGATATAAGTTGTAGAATTTGTTTGTGAATCATTGTTGAATATTAAAGTCTACACTTTTAAAAAATATAGTAATTCATTGTCTTTCATAATTATGCTTGCTTTATCAATATGTTAGTCATAATGCAAGAAGGTGTTTGTGTTTAATTAAATGAAACAAATTAAATTACATTACCTGTCTTCTTCATTTGAAAAGGAAAGGAATAAAGTAATTGGCTTGGCAAATAGTTCAGCTGTATAATGAGTGCAGATTATGAGACAACACTGTCATGGACATAAATCAATATTTCTTATTAATGAAAGGACATGGACATGTACATTTTATTCTCATTTTATTCTCTTTTATTTCAGGATGAAAATAAATCTGAGCTTCCTCGACACTACTTTTCATTTCCTGACGTGAGTGATCCTCTTCTGGCTTAAAAGATAACTTTTTCATTATATAAATGTTATATGATATGAATCTTTTTGAAATTACAAGAGGCACTGAGATTCTACTTAAAAATATCTTTTCTGATAAAACATTTTGTATATGTATTTCTATACATGCACTGCTATATAAGAATATTTTCTGTGTATTTCAACACATGCACTGCTATATAAGAATATTTTCTGTCTATTTTTAAGGGTTTTGTGCTGTTTTATGATGTTACAAACTTGGAATCCTTCCAAAAACTAGACAGAATTAAGAAAGATATTGATCGTTTTAAAGACAAGAGAGAGGTATCAGTATATGTCTGTTCGTAAAAACTGTTCAGTTATGTTTATTAAGTAGTGTCACTCCTATAGTAATGGGGATTGTTAATCAGATTATTTTGTACTTTTAATTCAGAATGTAGCAAATAGATGATATCTTTGTAACAAAGTCGACATGATTTTGATTCATGCACACTCATCTGGTTAATGATAAATAAACTTCAGATGGGTGTATCATGTGCCTTAATGGTGCATTTTATTGTATTAAAAATGGAATTAATTTTTCACATCAGTTGAAAAAAATGCAAGGGTGGATCAAGGGGAGAGGAGGAGTGAAAATACTTAAAGAGCAAAATAATGCTAAACAATATCAAATTGAAAAGTGGGGAGGGTGAAATCATAAGTGAGGTATTCAGATTACCTTTGTCTTTCATCTATTCATCCATCCGTCTGTCTGTAAACTTTATGTTTTCATCTTCTTCTCCAAATCCATTGAGTTAATTTTAATCAAACTTGGTACAAATCCATCGGTGAAGGGAATTCAAATTTGCTCAAATGAAGGGTCATGCTTCTTTCAAATGGGAGATAATCACAGAAATGCAAAAATAGGGTGGGGTCATTTAAAATATTCTCAAGACCCACTGGGTCAGAAAAGTTCCTTACCTGATAGCTTTCTGGTATAGTGCAGATTCAAGTTTGTTAAAATCGTAGCCTCAGGGGGCGAGTTGGGGCCACAGTTTAATAGCCATATATATGTGGAAAATCTTTAAAAATCTTCTCAAGAACCATTGGATCAGAAAAGTTCAAATTCATGTGAAAGCTCCCTGACATAGTACAAATTCAACTTAGTAAAATCATGGCTGCCAGGGGTAGAGTGGGGCCACAATAGGGGATCCAAATTTTACATGCTAATATATAGGAAATTTTTTCTTCTCAAAAACCACTTGACAGAAAAGTAGAAATTTACATGAAAGGTTCCTGATATAGAATTAAATTTAAGTTTGTGCACATCATGGTCCCTGGGGTAGTGTGGGGTCACAATAGGGATCAAAGTGTTATATGCTGATATATACAACTATAGGAAAAATCTTTAAAGATATCTCTTGAACTATTTAAGGTAGGGTTTTCCTATTTTGTACATACATTCTTTATGGAAGGATCTTTTATGGGATGCAATGGTGTGTGATCTTGACCTGGAGTTTTGACCTACTTTTAATAACATCTTACTTATTCAATATGTCCTGAACTATTTAAGGTAGATCTTTCATATCTTGTATATATATTTATTATGACAAGAACTTTCATTTCATATCATGACTCTTGACCTTGAACTTGGAGTTTGACCTACTTTTAAGAAAGTATAACCTATCAAATATATCTTAAACTATCTTGGGTAGGGCTGTCATATTTTGTATATAGATTCTTTATGGCAAGATCTTGTACACAATGGGTTTGATCTTTTGACCTTGGAGTTTGACCTACTTTTTAAAACACCTCTGACCTATTCAATATCTCCAGAACTATTCAAGATAGGACAGTCATATTTTGTATATAAATTCTTTATGGCAATACATTATTATTTTGTGGTGTTTGACATTATGACCTTGACCTTGGAGTCCAACCTACTTTTTAAATCTCTGACCTATTCAATGTCACCTTAACTATTTAAGGTAGGTCTTTCATATTTTGTATATAGATTTCTTATGGCAAGAATCCTCATTTCATACTTTGACATTTGACCTTGAAATTTGACCTACTTTTAAGAAAACATGGCATGTTAGATATTTTTGGAACTATTCAAGGTAGAACTTTCATATTTTTTCTAAAAATTCTTTATAACAAGACCCTGCGATACAGTCATGTCTGAACTTGTGACTTTGGCCTACTGGAAAAAACCCTGACATAATCAATATCTCTTGAGCTATAAATTAAGGTAGAGCTTTCATATTCTATATATAGATTTCTTATGGCAAAACCTCTCATTTCATGCTATGGCTTTTGACCTTGAAATTTGACCAACTTTTAAGAAAATTATTCAAGATGGAGCTTTGATATATTTGCTATAATTCTTTTTGACAAGATCTTCTAATACAATCATATTTTATCTTGTGACCTTAACCTACTTTTAAAAAAAGACCCTGACCTATTTGATATCTCCTAAACTATTTAAGATTGAGCTTTCATATTTCGTATTTAGATTCTTTATGGTACACTGTAAGACTTTATTATAATTTGGTGTTGACCTTGATCTGCAAGTTTGACATACTTTTAATAAAATTCTGACCTATTCAATATCTTCTGAATTATATAAGATAGAGTTTTCATATTTTGTATATAGATTTCTTACAGTAAGGTCTTTCATATCATACCATGATTTGTGACCTATGGTCTTATCCAGAACAGCAAGATCACATTAGTGCAATGTGAATTTATTTTCAGTTATGTTATGATCCTATGAGCCTTGGTTGGGGCCATAATATGGGGTTAAAATATTTCCTTAAGAATAAAGATCGACAAAAAAATCATTTAAAAATCACAACAGCTGAACAACTGCAGGGCTAAGGCGTCTCAGGTTAGCAATGTGGCCCATGGGCCTCTTGTTACAGATATAATCACAAAATGTGTAAAAATAGGGAAAAGAATCATCAGTCATTTATTTCCCAGGGGGTGAAAATATGATTGCTGTGAAAATACTTCTAAAAATACCAAAACTACTCACAAGCAGCTGTGTTACTATTTCATACATGGAAGTTACTGTAGATCACAATTATTTTTGAGACCTTATTTTTGTGTGGACACAATGATGCATTATTCATGAGCCTCATCTTTGCAACTATTTATATATTGCCTAAGTCTAAGTATCATTATGGGAGTGTGTTAGCGCTATGACATGGCAGCTCCACCTCCGACGACTTAACTTGATTTCTCTTTACTTACTGCAGTTCTGTTCTTAAGATTTGTTGAAATTTTATGTAACAACTTATTAAACATATCACCTGAAACTTTTTTTCTTAAAAACTTGTATTTTTAGTGAAATTTTAGTAAATGTTTTAACTTTTTCATGTTCACTGATTTGTGACTTTACTGCAACTTTTTCTAGTACAAATCACCTTACTCTTAGTTTTACATTATATTGATAATTCACTCTGGGTATTTTACAGCGGGCTTTAGAAGTACAAATTATTTTTCTCCTGTTTTTGTACTGTTTTGCCATGTCGCTCTAGGTTTTTTCATACCCGAATATAGTTGCCATACAATGTGTTTTGCAAGACAAAATATCGTTGGTGTGAAGGGTCGTACGAAAAATGCACGTGTTAGAAGAGGGAAGAAAGGTGGTTAAAGATTCATCAGACACATCCACACAATCTGTGTCGGGAGGTTAAGATATGTGGAACAGCAACTAGGGGTTGATAGACATAATCAGAAGATGTTAAAGTTACTGATGGACCATATGAAACTATCCCATATGCTAGATTAGATAATTTAAATTCATGTAATGACAATTTGATGAATGCAATAAATTCTATTGTTTCGGTACACCAACCTGTAAATCATGAATCATGGAAATCTGTAAACCAAGAAAACCTCATTTCAGGGCAACCTTTAAAATCTGCAAAAAATCTCAATTTATATACTTTGAATGCCCAGTCAGTGAAAAATAAATCCCTAGCACTTTGTGACCACATGATATCAAAACGGCATCAATGTCTTGGCTTTAACTGAAACATGGCTCGGAGGTGACACAGACAGCATAGTGATAGAAGAACTTGTTCCAGATGGTTATGATATACTTCATGTTCCCAGAAAGAACCGTAAGGGTGGCGGTGTTGCATTCATTTACAAGAAGAAACTTCATACCACTCAGTAACAGTTAGATGATTCGTTCCGTCATTTTGAGCACATGGAATGCATGGTGTTCACACAGAATTGAAAATTCTAATATGTATTGTCAATCAGCCACCATCACAACAGTTTTCTGAATTTTTCAATGAATGGTCGCACTATGTAAGTCGCCATGTTGTTTCATTGGTTGAACTCATTATCACATGTGACATGAATTTTCATCTTGACATGTTTAAGGACTCCAATTCCCAAATATTCAAGAACTCTCTCAAAGAGCATGGGCTAACACAACATATAACTGATCCTACTCATGTGCGCGGACATATATTTGACGTATTTATTACCAGAGATGACAGCACAATCCTTAATTTTACTCCAACTGTTGATGATCGACTCATATGTGACTCAAAAGGAGTTTCATTCTGTGATCATAAATGCATTCGTTCTATCCTCAAAGTACAAAAGCCACGAAAACAACAGAAATCTTTTTCCTTTCGCAAAATATGTGAAATTGAACATGACAAATTTTGCCTGTACATTGAGTCCCAATTATCTAAAATAAAGAGCGATATTCCAGTCAAAGACATGGTTGACCTTTACAATAAGGGTATCCGTGATGTGTTAAATGACCACGCACCGTTGCAAGAAAAAAATATGATTGTTAGACATAATTCGCTATGGTTTACAGATGAACTCCATATGCTAAAACGAATTAAGCGGAAAACAGAACGTACTTGGCAACAAACACATTTGACTGTACACCATCAAATATATAGGGAATCAATTTGAACATACAGCAAATCCTTAACTCAGTGTAAAAAAGGAATATTATTCACACAAAATATATGAGTGTGGCAAAGTCTCTAAGAAGCTTTACTGTCTAATGAATCAGCTCATGGGTAACAAATCCCAGCCCATTCTACCTACATCTTCTGAGGGAAAGGAATTATCAGAAAACTTTGCTAAATATTTTCATGGAAAAATAAGCAATATTTGTTTATCAGTTTGCAAATCTATTGCCTTAAACAATGGTGCAAAAGACCCTTTTTGCTCAGATATTCCATTTGATGGTCTACAACTTACGGAATTTGCACCTGCAACCACAGAGGAAATTCAAATACTCATGAACTCAGCACCCAAATCTTGTGAATTGGACCCAGTTCCTATGCATCTATTGAAACAATGTATTGAGAGTTTCTTGCCAACCACCACTTCAATCATAAACAAGTCGCTGTTGGAATCTTCTGTTCCTAGTGACTTTAAGCAGGTAATTGTTCGACCATTACTGAAAAAATCAGGACTTGACAAGGAAATTTTAAAAAATTACCACCCTGTGTCAAACCTCCCATTCGTTTTAAAGATTCTTGAAAAGATTATTGTAAAATGAATTGATGCTCCTCTGGAAATGCATCAACTGACAATTTTCAGTCAGTGTACAGAACAGGACACTCCACAGAAACTGCACTAATGAAGGTCCATCGTATGTGCACTTGACGATAATAGTTGCACTATCCTTGTATTGCTCGATCTCTCTGCGGCTTTCAATGTCATAGACCACAATATCCTATTTCAGTGGATTGACAACGTGTTTGGTATCACTGGATTTGCATTGAAATGGATTAAATCTTATCTTAGTGATAGATATAAACGTGTTGACATCGGTTCATCATTGTCCAATGCTTGTCCCCTCAAAAGTGGTGTACCGCAAGACTCCGAGACTCTACTGTCTATTCTGAAAACCCATAGGGGAACTTGTTGACAGTTGGACTGATATGTCTCAAAGACTCACAAGTTGTTTA
Source organism: Ostrea denselamellosa (assembly GCA_024699665.1). Lineage (NCBI taxonomy): Eukaryota > Metazoa > Mollusca > Bivalvia > Ostreida > Ostreidae > Ostrea > Ostrea denselamellosa. The sequence continues at coordinate 16,360,961 of JAMZEH010000055.1, forward strand.
TCGAACATAGGTATGTGGATGAGTATCAACCTCCTAAAACTCAATGAAGATAAAACTGAACTTATAGTCTTCGCCACCAAAACACAGACTTAAAGATATGAACAGTTTTGATCTTGAATTTGGTGACTGTGTTGTAAGTGATTCATGTTTTGTAAGAAATTTAGGCATATTCTTTGACAAATCCCTTACCATGGAAAAACACTGTCTCTCTATTTCCCGCTCAGCATATATGAACATTCGCAGAATTGGCTGTATCCATCCATTTATCAACAATGATGTATGTAAAACTCTTGTAAACTCGTTTGTTATATCCAGATTAGATTATGGAAATGCATTGCTTTATGATGTTCATTCTCAACACACCAGCAAACTCCAGAGAGCACAAAACACAGCTGCAAGATTAATAACACACTCAAAAAAATCTGACCATATTGCCCCTATTTTAAAGGATCTTCACTGGCTCCCAGATGAATACAGAATTCAATATAAGATTCTTCTTCATACCTTCAGATCTCTCAATAACCTATCTCCAGTTTACATAAAGGACATCCTTAAAGTTTACCATCCCACACGATTACTAAGATCTGAATCTCTGCATCTTCTCCAGGTACCTTGGACACACACAAAAACATATGGGGATCGACACTTGGATAAGGCTGCATCGAGTCTGTGGAACTCTGCCTTTGAAATTCAGACAGTGTACTTCACTGTCAAGTTTTAAAGTTGATTTCAAAAACTATCTTTTTAGATTAGCTTTTAGTTTGTGATTGTTTTATTCAAATGAATTACTTTACTAAAAAAAACCCTGTAGTTTAGTATTATGATTATATCCTTTATATGTATTTAATTATTCCTAAGGGTTGTTTTATATGTTTTATGCATGGTAATCATTTCATTACATAAGGCGCTAAATTTTATTCTGTTCTCATGTATAACATATGTTCACATGTATTTTATTATATTATCTGTAAAGCACTTTAGAAGACACAGGTCAGTAGAGCAGTATATAAATCTTCTGAATCACAATTAAGTCTTCTGTATGTAAGAGTTTTTCATGAAAGCTAATTTTCGTGAATGGCTGGTCTTGAGAAATTACGCATTAAAAATGTTCTTGCAAATAAAATGTATTATACAGTAAATGAGATTTTAATGTAAACTATATGTTATGTAAAGCCTTATCTTTAATTTGATACAAAATTTGTATTGCTCTCTTTTTTGAATCAATTTTAAATACCATCAGAAATACCTGTAATATTTATTACAGAAGATTGATATTAAGGGGAGTTACTATGACAACCTTAAAATCGCAACTACCTTGAAAAACATAAAATTATACTTTCATAATGAATTACAGCTATTGTCAATACAAAATATGTATAAAATATTCATGGGTTCATAAATTTTCAATTCTAACCCTAAGTATTAACTTCAGAACAGGTATACACCCATCAATATTGAATTATATTTAAAACAGCCTTACTCCTCACCCCATGGGGATCCAGGTTGTTAGAATAGATCCTCCCTACCCCTTGCTTGTCATAAGAGGCGACTAATTGGGAAGGTCCTTCGGATGAGACCACAAAAACCGAGGTCTCTTGTCAGAGCAGGTGTGACACTTAAAAGATCCCTCCCTGCTCAAAGGCCATAAACGCCAATCACAGACCTAAATTTGCAGCCCTTCACCAGCAATGATGACGTCTCCATATGAGTGAAAGATTCTCGAGCGGGATGTTAAACTATATTTAATCAATCAATCAGCCTTACTCCTCTATTAATATTTTTCAGGTTCATATAGCTGTAATAGGAAATAAAATTGATTTGCAAGAAGGAAGAGAAGTGGATAAAGAAAAGGCCTCAGCATGGGCTCAAAGGGAAAAGGGTAGGATAGGAATTATTAGCAATCTATAATAAAGGCCTCAGCATGGGCTCAAAGGGAAAAGGGTGGGATAGGAATTATTAGCAATATATAATAAAGGCCTCAGCATGGGCTCAAAGGGAAAAGGGTGGGATAGGAATTATTAGCAATATATAATAAAGGCCTCAGCATGGGGTCAAAGGGAAAAGGGTGGGATTGGAATTATTAGCAGTATATAACTGATATCCTTAAACCACAGCTTTGCACTCAGAAGGAAAGGATAGAGTGAAAAGTTTGTTGTAGGATTGGATTAATCTGTGAAGTATTTCAAAATAGTCTACAGTCAAAGAGAAGTGCATAAGAAGAAAATCGTTTCAACAGTAGGGATAGAAATACAGTTGAACTTTGGTATCTTGAACAATGATGTCTCAGTTACCATGGATATGTCAAAGTGAGTTGGAAGTCCCAACTACATTTTTTTAATGTATTTTAACCTCAGTATCTCAAATCCTCTGATATTGAGAATTTTTTTCCTCAACCCCATTGAGTTCGAGATAACACAGTTTAAACTTGAAAATGTATTAGTAATATTAAATTCATCTATTTCCTTTAAGAACTAAACTACTGAAAGCATAAATATTCCTTGAAATTGTTATTACATTAGTATTTTATTAATACTGATATTTTATCCTCAGTAAAACTTTTTGAGGCAACTGTATCTCAAAGAAAGACGATCATAGACCCCTTTGTGTGGATTACATCTAGAATTACCCAGCCACAGAGTAAGTTGATCTATCTTTTCTTATTTCTTTTTGTTGAATAATGATAATACTCATTGATTGTTTCAACTCAGAAAAAAAGTCATGTATACAACAGAAGTTATTAAAAGATTAAAGATGCTTTCACAGAAGACAACCCAATATGTCTGGTTTGAACTTTTTTTTTTTGTTTTTTTAAAAATGAAGTTTGAACCTTATTTTATTTTTATTTATTGTCATCTTTTGGCACCAATTTATGGGTAAAAATATGTAAAATTAAAAATTTAAGTTTTGTTTTGATATTCTGTTATTTTAATTACATATAATACTTCAAACTGTTTAGATACCAAAGTGAGAAATTATATTCTATAATCGTCCATCATCTAAAGAAATTTATTTGTTCATCGATATCAAATAATTCCAATATACATATAGATCTCTCCAACTTTTTCATCATTGAGTTTTACACCATTCGTGATTAGTGGTTAGGATGCTTATTATAATCAGGAGGCCAACGTTCGATTAACGTTCTTAGCATCACATCAAACCCAAGACATTTAACATGGGTGTTGACTGTTCCTTCACCAAGTGATCAACATTTAAAGAATAGGGGTTTAAAGTTTTACTCTACTAGTGCCCCAGACTTCAAGTAGTCTCTATCTTTAGCCTGGTGACTTTTCTGAACGTGGCCTTAGAGGCAGGCCAGAAATTGACTAATTTTCAAAAATCTCTTCTTTACTACTGCATATTTGCAAGAAAAGCTAAATCCATACTCATAGAGCAGAAATGTTTCTACCAAAATTGTAAATTTCATGATCCCTGGGGTTGAGGTTCTGACTCCAGGGTGGGGCCAAACTTGATATACAGTTTGTATGTGTTAAACATTTAAATGGCTTTTTATTTAATGCTATCAATATTAAATTGAAACTGAATGGATATTGAGAAGGAGAAGGTAGCTTTTTACCAAAATTGTAAATTTAAATTAATCCCAGGGCTAGTTGATTTTACACTATATAAAAAGCTAAAGTGCATATTCAGGAAAAGCGAAAAGGGATGTACCAAAATTGTGAATTTCACAACCCCTGGGTTCTGACATTAAGGCAAGTCCAAATTAGTTGTGTCATGTTAATGTTACATATATTATGATTTATGTAAAGTTTTCATCAGTAAAGGCACTTTCAGGAGCATTTAAGTTTTATATTGTTGCTGATATTAGAATTTAGCTTAGATATGCACAACAGGAATATTTTTTTCTAGATTTCATAGTCCTTGGACGGTGATACTTTTAACTAATACTCAGGTGATTTATAAGGCCTTTGGGCCTCTTGTTTGTTTGCTCTTCTTTTCTTTTCTTTTTTTTTTTTTTTTTTTTTATTTTTTTTTATTTTTTTTTTTATATTGATATGTATAGAATTATGAAAATTATTTGAATTTTTTGAAAACATTAGTTAACAGATCTAAACAAAGTGGTTGGCAAATATTAACAGGTAACAGTTCCAATTTCTGTTATTTCTTTTTTCACTACAATAAATCCATTCATAAACAACCCTTGTACTTTTCTGTTTCATATTGTTTTGAAATATCTTGATAACTCTTTTCAACATATACAATGCATTTTCATATTACTTGCAGTATTTCTTAGTCATAAAAACATTAATGCATGTTTCATAAGAAATTTATGAAACATGCATAGAGTCATGAAGTCTTGGTTAAAGACTTTCTTCTTAAGATATTGCTTATTTGAAGTGCATATTTTATCATCTTACAGCATCATCCAATCAGAATTATCACCTATGATCAGATTTTCATTCCTATGTTTTATGAACTAGGAAAATATTATACTAGTACTATGAACTAAATTTGTGAAATTAGGCAATGATGTTGTGTGTAAAGTCACATAATGGACTCAGGTGGATGGGTTAGATTTTCAAAGAAGAGGTAGGGAGAGTATTAATCTGTTGGGAAGGCTTATGAAACTGTCACCGATACAGTTGTATTTGTTGTATATTCCTGATGCCAAGTTACCCAATAGATGGCATATTCAATGCTTTCAATTTTTTGTATATGGTGTGCATTAAGATATTTTTTGATGTCACATTTTCTTTGATCGGGTGAAGGCTTGGTTAATGTAGAATTTTGCTGTATGTAATGTTGATGATTTACATATATGCAGCAAAATATTTTAAAACTGAATCTGAATTTCTGTTTATCAATATAAAATTTCAATCATATTGAAAATAACATTTGAATTAATCTAAAAAAAAAAAAAAACCCTGTATACTTATATAGTTTTGTACTGAAAATAAATCTGAATCAACAGCAAGCTCATGTCAACAGAGATCTTTTAAACTTCTTGGTCTAAAAATTACTGATATTTTTGTATAACAAGGTAATTCTTTTTAGCCAAAGGAAAGTATGTTGCTGCCCAACAGAAACGTTTGACAACATTACAAATGTCCCTACGAGATCTGCCAGGTACCTTGGTTGTCCATGGTTTTAATGATCAGAAAAAAATCCTGCATGTGTATTCCCAGTAACATCTCTCAAAACAGCATACAGGATAGTTCAATTAGTTTTGAGGGAAACAAAATGCTATGTGCTTACTTTATGACAGTTGATGTTAGAGTAGACCAATGTCTGCCATTGTAGAGTTTAGCAACTGCACATGATGATTTTGTTGATCACTGAATATAGACAGGCATGACTATGTGCAAGAAGTGATAATGTTCTAACAAGATGTCAAGAAGACAGTATATGCTGTTTTGCAAGTTGACCAGCAGTAATTAGGTTTTATTATACCAACTGTTGTATTTGAATGATCAGATACAGAATGTTAAAGGGCATTTTTTTGTATCTGTTTACTAAATGTCTTTCAATATACAGTATAAACATGACAAATAGTCCCATGGGAATCTGGGTTAGAATAGATTCCCAGTACCCCTTGCTTGTCATAAGAGATGTAAATTGGGCAGTCCTATGGATGAGATCACAAAAACCGAAGTCCTGTGTCACAGCAGGTGTGGCACGATAAAGATCCATCCCTGTTCAAAGGCCATAAATGCAGAGCATAGGCTTAAACTTTGCAGCCTTTCACTGGCAATGGTGATGTGTCCATACATGTATTAGTGAAAAATTCTCAAGTTGACGTAGTATTTACTGACAATAATAGGTAAACTTGAAATGTATCTGGGTTAGTATTTACTGACAGTAATAGGTAAACTGGAAATGTATCTGGGTTAGTTTTACTGATAATAATAGGTAAACTTGAAATGTATCTTGGTTAGTATTTACTGACAGTAAACTTGAACTGTATATGGATTAGTATTCACTGACAGTAATAGACGAATTTGAAATGTATCTGGGTTAGTATTTACTGACAGTAATAGACGAATTTGAAATGTATCTGGGTTAGTATTTACTGACAGTAATAGACGAATTTGAAATGTATCTGGGTTAGTATTTACTGACAGTAATAGACGAATTTGAAATGTATCTGGGTTAGTATTTACTGACAGTAATAGACGAATTTGAAATGTATCTGGGTTAGTATTTACTGACAGTAATAGGTAAGCTTGAAATGTACATTTGGGTTAGTATTTTTCGTTACAATTAATGCAAGACCTAGTTGACAGTGAGTATATTTTACATGTATCCGTTGAATTTTAGTGTATACCGACGGTAATTGGTTCAGGATATGTATATCGCACGAGAGAAAATTGTTATAAATGGAAAGTGTCGGATGTGTACAATTTCTTTTGAAATCGAAAACTAAGATGTGCGTTATTTAGTGAGAAAATGCAGTTTTAGTAAAAAGTGATGGGGGGGGGGGATAAAACAGGTGCTGGATCTACACCCCTGCGCTCACACGTAAACTCTCTAACCTAATCGACTAGGCATTGGGATTTAAAAAGATTTATTATTTTCCCTCATTAAGTTGGCTATTATAAAGATGTGTTTTTCATCTTAAAGTGTGTCTGAGAAGTAATAATATGTACCGAAGGTAATCGGTACAATATCTCAGGTACCTTGGTGTTGTGGTATACATTGTATACCGATAGTGATCAGTACATTTTTAAGTGTACTTGGAAAGAACTAGTATATACCGACGGTAATCGGTATACTGTAAATGTACCAAAGGAATTCCGGTATATGTCGACGGTAATATGTACAATCTTAAATGTACCTGGGGAATTCTAGTACATATCAACAGTAATCGGTACAATTTTAAATGTTGAATAGTATATACCGACGGTAATCGGTACAATTTTAAATGTTGAATAGTATATACCGACGGTAATCGGTACAATTTTAAATGTATTTAGGGCGTTCTAGTATAAGTATACTTACGGTCGTTGATACATTTTTTTATGTGTACTTTGGGAATTTTAGTAAAACCAACAGTAGTCTTTACATATAATATTAACTTGATATTTTTAGAAAATTCGGACGATATTCTTTTTTCATTTGTGAAAGAACTGCGACGCTTCAACCAGCATTCGTCATGGAGCGCGTTAGCCGAGATGAAACAATTGCAGTTCATACTCTTAATGTTTTTTTTAGAATTGAAATTTATTTCTTATTTTTACATTCTTCTTTCATTTCTGTCGGAATTCCCAGCCGTTAAAATAGACGCACTATATTTGACAAGATTCGCACGCGCATTATTCACAACCGCATCACATTCATGAGGATGTGGCTATCATTTTGTCGAAGGCAAAAACATTGGGAGTGTAAATATTTATGAATGTGCCTTGGGAGTTCAGTAACTGTTATAAGTAGACTTAACATAATGAATGACGAAGTCTCATAATTACAGGTATTTGGTGCAGGTACATTTTATTTGTAACAATCTCTCCAATTTCTTTAGGGGGAACTTGTTTTGCATGATAAATGCTTTTTATAATCATGTACCACTGAGTTTGTGAAATTAACAATAAATCTTTTTTAAAAAAAAAGTTATAATCTATATATGCATGAAACTTAATCTGTTGAAGTTGTACTTCTGCATAACAGGGCATCATGGACATATTTTAATGAAAAGAATATTTTCTATCCTCTTTTTAAATTGAAATTTAAATATAGATTGAAAACAATGTATTTCCATATTGATGAAAACCTTTTAAGGACTTTGGAAACGTGACAGGGAGGTGGCTCATACAGTTGCCGAATTCTTCTCCAAGTATTTATGTATAGATGTGAATAAAGTTTTGTTTGAATCAATGGTGACTTTAAAAATACACGTGGAAGGCAATTTGATATGAAAATACGGGATTTTATATAAAAAGGGGTGGTTTTTGGAGGCAGATGTATGATTTTACAAACATTATCACATTTAATTAGATGTTTATTAAATTGTTTTGAATAAGAAAGAGTTGTCGTTTTTTGTAATTCATTTTAATTTTTTCCCCACAGGTAAATCAGCATTCTTGTCAGGAAGAAAGGGGAAAGGTGCCAATGCAAACACAGACTGAGATATAACAATGGAGAAAACACTCTCATTTTTCACAGGGGGTTATCTACATGTAAATTAAGTGTAGTCTACATTTGTTATCGAAGCTGTGCAGTCAAAATGCAAAGCACTCACAGTTATTCATTTTATGTCTCAGAATCTATTTGTTTTTGCGTTTCATAGCTACTGTACTATATTTATTATGAACGTTGAATTATGCTTGTGTTTTAAATATATAACTTTGTTCGTGTAACTGTATGCCCTTAATTTTTATTCATTGTGAAAAATACGCATGTGCTTTTTGAATATTTAATAAATATTACAATGTTCATGTAATGCAATTTGCCAAAAGGACTTCTCCCCGTGGGGATCCGGGTTGTTGGAATAGATCCCCAGTACCCCTTGCTTGTCTTAAGAGGCGACTAAATGGGGCGGTCCTTCGGTTGTGACCGCAAAAACCGTGGTTCCGTGTCACAGCAGGTGTAGCACGTAAAAGACCCCTCCCTGCTCAAAGGCCATAAGCGCCGAGCATAGGCCTAAATTTGCAGCCCTTCACAAGCTATGGTGACGTCTCCATATGAGTGAAAGATTCTCGAGCGGGATGTTAAACAATATTTAATCAATCTGTAGATATCTCTGTTGTTGTTTACTATGGTTTCATTAACTTCCGTTCGCTTCGTAACCGGGAGGTTGTGAGTTCGAGCCCCGCTCGTGCCATGGCAGCCAAACCTAAGACGTAAACATAGGTAGTGATTGCTCCTTCGCCAAACGCTCGGCATTTAGAAGTGAGAATCACGGGTCTTTTTGACCTTAAACACGGAGGTCTCGTGTCACGGTAAGGCGTTGGCACGTTAAAGAACACTCACTGGTACGGCCCAGAGCGCTAAGCATAGGTCTATGTTTGCAGTATTTCACCTACAGCTGGTGACGTCTCAATATGAGTGAAAATTTCTCGACGGAAGTAAAACAAACAATCATTAATTTTCATGGAGATCAACGTTCGTGAATTCATCTAAAAAAAATAGTTTCACTAATACGATTGATTGTGGTTTTCCGCCACACTCAACAATTTTTCAGTTATCCGGTGGCGTCCAGTTTTTATAGGTGGAGGAGAGAACCCAGATACAATGTATCCGGGAAGAGACCACCGACCTTCTGAACACTAATACGTAATTTTACGGAAAGCTAGTCCATATTCTTCCCTTAAAGGGGAAAAATTAATCATTTGATTTCATGGTCTGACAGAACTAAGAGAATACCGATAATTAGAACTGGACAAAAATTTATGATTCTACAGTTTGACATAATGCAAATTCTACCATGGTTTTTATAGAGATAAAAAAATGCCGCGTTCATTATTCTGCAAAATATACAGATTAATAATTTAGATTATTAGAATAAACTTCACAATAAAAATAGATATATGGGTTTGAAATGTAATACTCATTCGACTCATGCAGACGTTATGCCTTGTCTTAAAACGGCTAAATGTTGACCTATGGTATGGCTCTTCCGCGATCGTACCTACGGTTTTTACGCTTATTTTGCCTATACAACAATGAAATCGATAACTGATAATTTTATTTCACTACCTAAAAATTAATCATTGTATGTTATAATAAATTGATATACGACAACGATATTTGACATTCAACCTAAAAGTACAAAAAAAAAGAAGCAATCGTCTGCGTTCCGAGATCGATATATGTGTAAACAAACCGCGATGCACAGACAAGTTGGCCCTCTTTCACGTGTGTGTAGTTATGTTGAACTGTGAATTCAGAGCAGATCAAATAATTACAGTGTTTTGATATAATTATCAAACTAAGTGCACTCTAAATATCTTTCAAAATAGTAGACTCTACAATCTTGCGTTTTCATCAGCAAAAAACATGTAAGCCTATTCCGTTTTGGACGTTGCCATGACGTCATGAAGTTACCTATTTCGTAGCTGTTCAAAGGGATAACTTTCTAAGTCGTAGTGGAATAGAAATAAAGTTCTTGTTAATAGAAGTAAAATTCTTGTTTTCGTTGACGATTCAGAATAATTTTCTCGGTCTCGAAATGTTTGAAATATAAAACGGCCTATATTTTCCAGCCTTGTAGGTTATCCTGGAACATCCACAAAAACGTGTATGTTATTATTATTATTATTATTTTTATTTTAGACTTTGTACAGGTCTTTTGCATTCACTATACAACGCAATCTGATTGAAATACATATCTCTCAAATAGCACAGAACGCTCTGCGCTTTTTGATTGATTGATTGATTATTGCTTTCCGCCACACTCAACAATATTTCAGTTATCTGGTGGCGTCCAGTTTTTGTTGGTGGAGGAGAGAACCCAGATACAATGTACCTGGGAAGAGACCACCGACCTTCCGCAAGTAAACTGGCAAACTTGCTCACATAACGCCGCGGCCGAGATTCGAACACGCGCCGACAGAGGTGAGAGGCTTTGTGATTTTGAGCCCGATGCTCTAACCACTCGGCCACGGAGGCACCTCTGCGCTTTTTGAGAGATGCATATATTTTAATTGGATTCAATCGTAACTACTCGGCCATATTTTCTTTTCGGTTACGGAAAATGGCGAACGTGATCCGAATGAATTAGATTTTGTACAACGCAAGGCCACACTACGTAGTTCAACCCAATTTGCTTAATTTGCTCGATTAATTGATTGACATGGAAATTACTTGAATTCGTTCAAAGTAGTATGTTCATTCTATGAACCTTTCAGTCATTTACCTTTGCAGGTACTTTGATGTAGAATTGTCTTATCTGATTTCCCCCAGAATCTTCTGATGAAGGTTTCTTTCGATATTTGTTGAATAGCAAATGTCAGTTTTCAATTTCGTTTTTGTACATATATCAGATGGCAGCAAAAAACGAGCTTCGGTGAGCAGAGAGTTGTTCATTCTACAATAATAAAACTGTAATACGTACTTAATACGTGCGTACCCTATTCAATGTTTAATATCGTATAAATGCTAAATATGTACTTTGAAATCTGCAAATGTGATATCATATGAATGCTAAATATGTATTTTGAAATGTGCAAATGGGATATCATTTGAATGATAAATATGTACTTTGAAATGTGCAAATGTGATTTACAATGCGAAATTCGTTTGTGCTAAATTTGTCCTAGGTAAAATGTTTTTGAAATTGAACTTGTTAAAATTGCAAGGGGTTGTTGGGGCCGAGTTGAAGTGGGTCAAGTTAACTCGCTTTGAGAATGGCCGTGTGAACAAATACATGTTAGACTTGCTTATTATTAATGCGTTAGCTAAGTTTTTAGTATTCTTTTATAATAATAATTAAAAAAAATGTTATCTACTTTTAGTATCTATTTTGAATTCAGTTTAATATTATTATATCATTTTTTGCGCATTTATTGTACTTTGATTTATTATCTTAAATGTGAAGCGCTTTAAGGTAATTTTTGATTAGATAAAGCGCTATATAGATATAGAATAATAATAATTTATTACTGTAAATTGGGGGCCTCCGTGGCCGAGTAGTTAGAGCATCACGCTCAAAATCACAAGGCCTCTCACCTCTAGTCGGCGCGGGTTCGAATCTCGCATCTTGCAGATGTATGTGAGAAAGTCCTTAAGAATGTCCTCCTTTATTGAAAATTTCAGTTCTTCATGGATTTCCTTCTTTATTTCATCCTTAAATTCAGCTATTTAATGATTTTAACAATGTCTCTGATGTCATCCTTTGTTACAAGGTTCTGAAGTCTGATGTCTCTTCACCTGTAGAAGAAATCCTTCTTTGTTTCAATCAATTACTGTAGATGTATTAATATGGGTTAACTTCATTTATTTTAACCCTTTATTATACTCCGAAATGGATAAAAATGTGATGCATGCACAGGCTCCAGACGTTTCTACCCACACTCTATAATCTCCCCCTTTTTTAAATGTGCCAGTAAAATTGATGTAACTTAAAAGGTGGTAAAAGTACAAAATGGCTTTGGTAATTGAAAAATAGATACAATATACAATCCACAAATTCTCTGGAAATATCTCTCAGAGCATTTTGTTTTTGCACATTTTAGAAAAGGGGGTGGATCAAAGAGGTGTTCAAATGTCTGATGCCTGTAGTTTTTGCATACTGGTTGGCAAACATATGGGATATACTCATGTTTTTCAGGATGGCTGGAGATACTAGTAAATCGGGGAAATTATTGGGGAATTGGAGTCCACATTAGATACTCAAATTTACAATGTTCGTAAAAATTCCAAACTGTACCGGAAGTGTTCATCCTTGATGATGATTATTAATAATTAAAATATAACAGGTAAGCAAAGCAAGTAAGCTTGATGATTGACCAACATCTTTTAGCAACATTGGTGAGGATGTTTATGTGTACAACTTATGTTGAATCAGTTTGTTGTTTCATTATTTTAAGTCACTTGTGCAATTAACTTTCAAATTGAAAAGAGATAAATTAAAACGTTCTTCATCTAAAACCAAAGTCACTAGGGAATTGTGATACACCTGTAATATACTCGGTTTAAAGGTACCGAATTGAAAAAATTATCACTAGAAAAAACTGATGGATTTTTGTATGAAATTCATTTTACATAAACACGGTCTAAAAATAAAATCTAGTACTTGTGTATATTTCACTAATCTAAAAATGCATATTCATTAATTTTGGAAACCTATATAGATACAAAACAATGAAAGAATCTTAAACATTTTGTAAAAATATCAATGTTGCATATTAAATAATCCAGGAACTTGACAATAAATGTATTTTTTTAATGAGGGTTTATGACCACTTCTTTGTCGGTCGTTTGTCTGTCCGTCTGTAAAATTTACACAATTATAACTTCTCCAGAACCACTTGGCCAATTTCAGCCGAACTTGTGTTGTGAGTCAGAGTATTCCTGTGACCAGCAAAAATCAATCATAAAGACAATTTAGAGACTTAACACTACTTACAATTACTGAAAGAAAAAATATATCAATCACTAACTAACTTACTATAGGTATACAATATCGGTATCTAGTTGCTGGTTTAATGCCAAACTGAATACCCACACGAGCAAATTAACTGTCACAAATTTGCTGCTCAATCTAAAATCAATCCTCAATAATTCCGTAGTCCTATGATAGAATGCTCAATGAGTCCAAATCGAATGCTTCCGAGTGTTTAATATCACAAAATTCACAGTGTATTTGTACGAAAAATGGAGTTTCCAGAGCTTTCATGAAAGTAACAGTTATATAATCTTTACAGCAAAACAGGTGTTACGCCATACTGAAGTGACAAACATCGAACGTCTAGAAAATCATCTAGGTCACAGGTGTCAATCGATTACAAATGCATTACACAACACTTGTCATAAAACATCTTTGGGTAAAGGGAATTCAAATGAAGGGTCACATCCTTTTAAAAGGGAAGATCATTAAGAAATAGTGCAAATATGGTGACATCTTTCAAAAAAATCCTTTCAAGAATCAATCGCTACCAAAATTTATCGTTCAGTACTCATTACGCTCAAATATACCTATGTCAACGTCTTCATGTGTAAATCCTCTTCACGGTCAAAGAACTAGTTCGTGAAATATCAGGGTAAAGTAAACAGTTTATTGTAGTTTTGTTTCATATTACCATGTATACTTACCAAAACTGTAGCTGAACAATATTCTCGTTTCAATGCAGTTCATTGCTTCTTTTGTCACAGAAAGACTTGGCATTTGTTAGGAAAGATAACTTGGTAGAAATTGCGCAAGAACACTGGACCAGAAAAGACAAGAAATCAACTTGACACAAGCATCAGGCCGCAGAAGATATAAAAGAAATTACATTCTATACATGCAATTTATTTCAGATCGGACCACACTGACAATATGCATTTTGTACGTACATCCCATCGGGAGGAAGAGTGAATTGTGAAGTCATACTTTAATTTAGATATTTTAATTGCTATAGTAAGCAAAATTCGTTAGTAAGAACAACTTTACAGAGAAGGATAACAACTTTAAAAGGGGTTTTCTTGCACTTGTCTGGACTCAACTCCCTTTGTCACCTAAAGACCACTTGGATTGATTATATATTGTTTAACGTCCCGCTCAAGAATCTTTCACTCACATGGAGACGTCACCATTGCCGGTGAAGAGCTGCAAAATTTAGGCCTATGCTCGGCGCTTATGGCCTTTGAACAGGGAGGGATCGTTAACGTGCCACACCTGCTGTGACACGAGGCCTCGGTTTATGCAGTCTCATCCGAAGGACCGCCCCATTTAGTCGCCTCTTACGACAAGCAAGGGGTGCTGAGGATCTATTCTAACAACCCGGATCCCCCCCACGGGGTGACCAGTTGGATATATTACTAGTTATGTAAATCCGCAAAATACGAGGGCTGGTTGATTTGTTGAGCATTGTATTGAAGGAGCCTAGAATCGATGTCCCTTTTCAGCCCTACTATTTCCCAACTATTTAAGGCCGTGTACCCGAAGACTGGTGTCATTTGGTTGGTTTATATCGACGAGGTAGCACTGTAAAGCAAACAAGGCAATTGACTTTTGCAATACGGACAAAATCGGTGAAAGAGCCGTGATCTTATATCTGCATAAGAAAGGTTTAGCACCTAAGGATACCCATACTGATATGGTAGCAACAATAGGGAAAGATGCCTCTTCATATGCTACAGTAAAAAGGTGGGTGGCGGAATTTAAACGCGGCAGGCAGAGCTTTGAGGATAATCCCGTTCTGGAAGGCCTGTCACTGTTGCAACCTCAGAAATGGTCACTAAAGTCTATGATATTATTATGACTGACAGGCGAGTTACAGAAAGATACATAATATGTCATTTGGCATTTCACAGGAAAGAGTACATTCCATTCTGACAGAGAATCTTGCAATGAAAAGCTCTCAGCCCGTTGGGTACCAAGATTTCTGAAAGTTGATCAGAAGCACCCAGGCGTACTTTGTCGTGTGCTAATCTAAACCTTTTAGTGGTAGATCCTGCTACTTTTGTTCAGAGATTTGTCGCTATTGATGAAACGTGGGTCCATCATTTTACCCCAGAGGCTAAACAAGAGTCTAAACAATGGAAGCACCCTGCCAAAGAAGGCAAAAACCGCACCATCATCAGTTTTCTGAGATGCTTATGGTATTTTTATGGTAGATTATCTCCAAAAGGGGCAAACAATCAATGATACATAGTATGCATCACTTCCGAGTAAAATGTTAAACCCAAGCGCCGCGGAAAATTCAGTAAGGGTGTGTTGTTCCGCCAGGACACAAGTCGGTCATTGCCATGGCTGCCATTAACGATTGTGGCTTTAAATTGAGTATCCGCCTGATCTCACTCCATCAGAATTTCACCTTTCCAGAACTGAAAATGATCATTTCCGGTACCCACTTTCTGTCAGATGATGACGTCATGGAGGACTTTCTGAACGGTCATGAAAAGGACTTCTTTAAAAGTGGCACTGAGGCCCTTAAACATCGCTGTAAAAAGTGTATAGATACTAAAGGGGATTATGTTGAAAAATAATGCAATATGTCCGCCAAATTTCAAACCCTTACACGTGAGGCTCACAACATATCCATCAACCCTTGTAATCTGGAATTCACAAAACACTGCACATCCTTTTTCTTTCATATAAAGGAAATTAATTGAACCCGAAGTAAACACAGTAAAAATTGTTTATTGCATTTTAAAGACAATTTTAAATACGCTTGATTTATATCTAGAGATTATTCAACTCGAACGCTTATATTAACAATAACTTCAATCCCCGATTAAGTAGTTATATTACTCTAATTTTGGGAGAAATAATGAAAAATACATTAAACATTAATCCCGCAGAAACGTATGTACCTTTTGAAAACCCATATCAGAACAGACCGCCCTCTTGCGCGTCCTGAAATAAAACTTATGTGAAAAATTCCTTAAGGAGTGTAGATTCAAAATATTGTTCAAATCAATACTACCGGGGGTAGGGTGGGGCCATAATAGGGGAACAAAGTTTTATATGGGAGTATATAGTAAAAAAAATCAAGTTCTCTTCTCAAGAACAGGAGGGTCTTAATTAGATTCAAATTTGCTAAAATCATGGCCGTAGGGGGAAGAGTGGGGTTATAATAAGTGAACAAAGTTTCATATGGGAATATACAGGGGAAGAAAACGTTCGAAAATCTCTTCCTCAAGAGCGTTGTATAAACTTAGTTGAACTTTTCTGTTCGCCTGTTGTCTATCCGTCTGTCTATAAAATTTACGCATTCATGTTTTCTTCTTGCGAATCACTGGGTCATTTTCAACCAGACTTTCCACAAGTATCTTTGGGTAAAGAAAATTCAAAAGATTTAATGGTACCGATGGGTTACACACTTTCCAAAAGAGAGATAATTAAGAATAGTGAAATATGGTGACATCTTTTTGAAAACCTCAAGAACCACTTCTCAAGCACTACTGGAAATTTTTTTTTAAAGAATTCTTTTCAAGAGTAGCTGGGATACATTAATTGATATGCAAACATTCTTGAGTTCTGTGGATTTTAGTAATTTGTTTTATTTATTTCATTTTTAAATTTTTTCCTTCAAATCATGGGACATGGGATTAGGTTGGGGTTATTATCTGGAGGGATCAAATACTACACAATACATGGATATATGGAAAATTTTCGTCATTTCGTGTGTGAGCTTTTTTCATATATACGATTTTGTTGAAAGTGATTATAGGACTGGTAGGTTGTTGTTTTTGTATTATATATCATTGACATGTACTATATGAATTATTATTGTACACAAGTCACTATAATAAATGAATTAGTTTTCCGTTTAATAATTGACTTTAATACTACAAAGTTGACTTTTATTAAATAACATTTTCATATTAGGGTGGAAGTGATTTTTTTAAAATATAAATGATTATAAATTCGAATTATGGATTATATAGAGCAAAATCGTCCACAATGATTTAATCAAATTACAGAAAAGAATCTAAATGTAACGAGAAAACTACACGATACCTCCAGTGACTTCCTTGCCTTCCTTGGAAAGTCATCTATCTGACAGTCCGTGATAAACAGACATCACTTGTTTTATCCTAACCTTTGAGAAAACGGTGATATAACAAACCCGCGACTTATATTAAGTTCCTCGAGCTTGTAATTACACGTTCAGTCACTCTGTTAAATATCTAAATATTAAAGAATTTGCCATGTTACATTATATTAATGTTGTTGTAGAAATGCTAATGCATAAATTTGACTTTAGCGCAGCTGCGTTTAACTGAACAATGGCTGCGGCCATGAAAACTTGTGTTTTATGCAACGAAACTATCTTTGACAAAAATTCATATACCCCAGCACGTCTGTTTGTTCATTTGTAAACCGTTGATAGAACGTTTCAAACTGACATTTTAAAGCAAACAATCAGGATACCAAACATATTTACATAGTTATGCTTGCTAACTCTCCTGGGCCATAGGTCGCCGACAAGAGACCTCTAGGCATGTCAGTCCTGGGCTGTCTTCAGGTGTATCCCATTTTCTTGGTGTAATCATCGAGGTTTCGGCGCCGCTTGTTTCTCGACTGACTTCTGTTTCTCTTGCCATAGGGATTCCAGGTCATCGCCTGTCTTGTGATGTTTGACATTGGCTTATGGAGTGTGTGACCAATCCACCTCCAACGTCGTGTCAGAATTTCTTCAGCAGGGGGATGGCTGGTTCACCGCCAAAGGTCCTGATTGCTGATGGTATTCGGCCAGGGGATCTGGAGTATCCTTCGCAGACAAGAATGGAAAAAGTCTGGACTTGTTGATTGTTGTTGTTTTTGAATGTTCTTGTCTTCCGGGTTTCAGTCCCGTAAAGAAGAACTGATTTAACGTTTGAGTTGAACAGCCTGATCTTGGTCTACAGAGTTAGTTCTTTGAGATTTCATAGATTCTCCAATTTTAGGAATGCAGCTCTGCGTTTTCCAATTCTTTCGCTTCCTACTTGATGAAGAACCATTTCAAGACTAAGATATCCTTATCTCTCTTAGGCGTTTCGATAGCTTAATTTTGTTTTACGAAGTGGGGCAACTAGACCCATGCTTAACCTTCCTTCTTTTTCAGTCGGGCTTGGGACCGTCCTTGGTGGAGTTAATTTTTTTGTAATGACTACTAATGGTTCTACAGCGTTTTTATTATCATTATTTGTTTCTTTTCTGTTTGTTTGTTTTATTTTAAATGTATTTATTTTGTACTTTATTTTTGTGAATTCTGCAATTTTCTATAAACTTTACGATCTAACTGGAAAAATATAGTTCAATATCTGTTTTGGCAAACGTCAATAAAATTATGATCAGATGAAGAAGAATTAAGTCATTACGGACATAATCTCAAGAACCCTCGTGTCATAAAACTGGGTCTCAGTGAATTACTATTTTGATATATAGGATAGAATAAAATTATATGGCTGGACCGGAAATCAGACCAAGGACTCTTAGATTACTAGTCAGCTACTCTAACCAATACCTCGGTCCATATAGCCTTAACTTTGTAAGTTTTGTCTTCTCAACTACTGGTAATTTTACAAAAGAAAATAGATAAATCATTTTTAAACTAACGGTTCATAATCGGGAAGGGACAGTGAAGTCATAGTGTATTCCAACATAATCAACGCTTACACCAAGTTTGAATAACTGCTCATATATATGTACCAGCCCTTGTTTCATATATGAGGAAATATCCTGTGGAGTTCGATTTTTCCATTTAAAACTAGTTTTTTTTTTTTTGGTTTGTTTTGATCTTGATTTTTTTTTGTTTTGCTATGGTTTGTTTGTGTGTGTGTGTTCTGTAGTGAATTAGGACATGTTGAATTATTTACAGTCGATTTCATTGAAATAATGATGTGTCCAGAACTCAGACTAATTACATTTCTATGACTTGAGAATCCCGGCATCCATTTGCCTGATTGAGTTCTGATTGTACAAGTGCAATATGGAACTATATGTTTTCTGCTTTACCGATGAGCAACCTTTCTAAGCTTGAACATTGCATGTAGTGGTTATCCTGGACAATTCACACACCTGCATATCAGGCTTATTTTCCTCCTCCCCTAGCTGTGAGCTGTGGCTAAGGCATCAATTTGATTTCAAAAACTACTGTAATGCGTATAATAACAATAATGCGAAAACTTCATGAATAGTAATATATATACAAAAAAAAACAAAAACCAAAAAACCAAAAAAAAGAAAAACAAACAAAAAACAAACAAACATACAAAAAAACCCCCCAAAAAACCCCCCAAAAAACCCCCAAAAAACAAAAAAAAAACAACAACACAAAACAACAAAAAAACAACAACAACAACAAAAAAAACCCCCAAAAACAAAAACAAAAACCCCAAAACACGCAACTTCAATTTCATGTCAATAGTTTTTAAAGTTGTTGTTCACATCTGTTATTGTTTTAAAGTGTACAGTACGGAATTATTTTAATGCAGTTTGACTTTGACTCTTCCGGGAACATGTCACTGTTGAGGAATACTTGTACAACTTTGTTGTTCAGGGACATTTAAAAAAATTGTGAAGTTTGAACTCCTGTAGACTTTTTATAAGTCCAGCTTCATTGGAACAGTGCCCATTTAAGCTGTAAACAAATCATTATTCATACCTGGTTTATAGAGAATCCTAAATTGCGGAATCAAGATTAGGATACATGTTAAAGCTTCATACAATCATACAATCAACCTTATGCAAGCACACAACCGTGTGCACACTTAATAAAATTCCAATCTATTATAAAATAAATTTCCAACTTGAAGTTAAAACAAGGTTAAACAAGTTATACGCAGGCACCTACAGGCTGCAAAAATCACAGGTTTTCATAGTCGAAACATACTATAACACGTTTACCCACAAGTGCGATCACGTGATCCCCAGCATCTGAAGTACCATCTGTTGTCTGGTCTCATGGTACATTTTTGTACATGGAACAACTTACAGCATAGATGCTGTTTTCTAATTACTTGATTCTAGTACTTGCTGCCTGGTATATGTCAACATACTGAATGTTATCAGATTTCACGGCACAGATAGACTCTGTAAGGCAGGATATTCCTTCGAAACATGGTATATTCATGAGATAACTTCACTGCAAGTACGATTGAAATCAGAAAGCCAGGGATTTGGATTTTCCATTTCAGTTACCCGACCTTTTGAATTTGACATTAAAAAGAACTAAGAACCAGGCTCTCTATGAAATATAGTATCACTGTTAGTATTATCATATTCACTTATGTAGCGCAAAATTACGTATAGTTTCTATTCGCTTTACAGAGGTTGTCCTAATGAAGATGAAACACTTATAAAAAGAATAAAATTGACAAATTATTACTAAAATAGCGATAAGACACCAAAATGCTATGTAAAAGTATGACAAGAATACATACGTAGTCTGTGATGTGATATTGATTTATGCTAAAATATATTCACGTTTGAACAGCAGTGTTTTGACTTTCTTGCGGAATGTTCTGTGTGATTCAAGATTGGGAAGTTCCAACGGTAGATTATTCCATCATTGTACACCTAGATTGTTTATGGCTCTTACACCATATTTGTTTGAAAATTTCTCCACTACCAGTTTCCACTGGTCCGCTGATGATCTCAATGTCCTGCGTGGCTGGTATAAAGGAAATAACTCTCTCATGTAAGCTGGTGATGAGGAGTAGTGGAGTGACTTGTGTATGGTAGTCAACACTTTAAACACGACACGCTGTCTCACAGGCAGCCAGTGCAGCTGTTGAAGCACTGGCGTAATATGTTGTCTGTAGCTTGTTCTTGTGAGACATCGTGCCACGTTGTACTGAGTCACTTGTAACTGATGTATGGGTCGCCCTGTTACGCCAAGGAAAAGGGCATTGTGGAAGTCAAGATGAGAGATGACTGTTGCGTTGATGGCATTTGCGCAAGCTTTTCGAGTCAGATGGTGTTTGACTTTCGAGATTCTTCAGATGTTGTAGTGCATCTTTCTCACCACAGATCTGACTTGTTTCTCCATTGATAAGGTGGTGTCTAGGACAGCGCCAAGGTGTTTTTTTTTGTTTTTTGGTTTTTTTTTTGTTTTTTTTTTTATCAGACCTAGGTGTCACTATCGTCTTGCCTATCTAAGTTGGATATCAATTAGACGGCACTGGTTGTGGGTGCTAGCAATCACTATTATCTCGGTTTTTGGAATCATTCAGTTTAAGTTTGTTTACAGTCATCCAGTTTCGGACACTTTGTATGCACGTCTCCATGTTGTTGACTTGAGAGTTGCGCATAGTTCTGTCTTTTATGGTCAACCGGCTGTAAAGTTGAGTGTCGTTTGCAAACCCATGGCGACTTATGGCATACTAGTTTATGACTCTTTTGAGTGGGAGAAGGTATACCAGGAAGAGGAGAGGGCCAAGAACAGACCCTTGTGGCACTCCTGTAGACAATGGCGCATCAGAGGATACGCTGGTGTTGATCTTTACCGCTTGGGTGCGACCATTTATGTAAGACTGTATCAAAAAAAATGCTGTGTCTGTCAAACCAGCTTCTTCCTTCAGTCTCTCAAGCAAAAGGGTATGATCAATAGTGTCGAATGCTGTACATAGATCAAGAAGGACTAAGAGCATGGCGTCACCTCCATCCAGTACTGCTTCTATGTCTGTTTTTATTCGATGGCTGTCTCAGTGCTGGTACCACACTTGTAGGCTGATTGCAGGTTATCGCAGATCATTCCTAGTAAGATGGTTATTGAGTTGCTGAGCAACAATACGCTCGATGACCTTGTTGAGAAATGGGATATTTGAAACTGGTCTAGTTACTGAACGTATTTATGTTGAGTACAGTCTTTTCAGACGTGGTGTGACAAATGCACGTTTCAGTTTATCCGGAGAGTTCTCAGTTACGAGTGATGTATTCACAAGGTCAGTAATGATTGGCAGCACTGCAGTGAGAACAGTGCTGTTCTTTAAGAGCGCTGTTGGGATGGCATCTAATGAGCAGGTCTTACTAGCACAGCTTTTGATGATTTTGCCAACTTCTTCCTGCGTCTGGAGTTTGAAGGTGCCAAATTCAGGCACCGTTCTGGAGAAGCTGTATTTCCAAGGAGATCTGAACTATCAAGAAAAAATTATGGGTAAATAAAAATGATTCTTACTGGTGAACGTGACCTACAAGTATTACATTTCTTCTTAAAATACTGTAGTTAAGAAACCTACAGATTTACGCATCAAAAATTTCGAAATTTACCTACTAGCCAGTTTGTCCTTTAAATTTCCTTCAAATGACCATGAACCTTTACCTGTGACCTTGAAAATCAATAGGATCTGTAAAAACATTTACAAGGTACTATTCTTGCAATCTTCATTAGAGGTACGAAGCCTGTCGTTGGGACAAATGCTGTCTGACGTGCTTCATACCAATTGTTGGGCCGTTGTTGGCACACTGATTTTGACTACAGATTACTCCGTTTACCTGATCAAGATATAGGGATCACGGCGAGTGTGACCAGTCGATAGGGGATGCTTACTCCACCTAGGCACCTGATCCCATTTGTGGTATATCCAGGGGTTCGTGTTTGCCAAACTCTCTATTTTGTGTTCCTTATAGGAGATATGATTGATTGATTGTATAGATATATATCGCTTAAAATCTCTCTTTGAGCAGGGAGAGATCTTTATCGTGCCACACCTACTGTGACATTGGGCCTTGGTTTTTATGTTCTCATCCAAAGGACCGCATCATTTAGTCGCCTCTTACAACAAGCAAGTAGTACTAACTGTTCGCTATTTTCAACTGTTCATAATTCTAATCTTGTACTCCATGCGAAACCAACGAACACAGGAAAGAACATCTGACAAGTTACGCTACCGCCTCCGTAATTCTATTGTGAGAAGATCAGCCATTAAAGATTCTGTGATATACGTAAAGCATCCACTTTTGTTTATATCAATGTACACAATAAAACCCACTTTTTTTCTGGTTCCAGATCTAGTTTTAATTGTGTTTTACTTAAAACACTGTTTAGTTCCATGATATATGTATTTATAACAGGTTTTAATTGCAATGCGGAAAATCTTGCAAAAAGGCATAATCATAGTGGCCAGTGGTGCTATATTTCAGCATGCAAGATGAGTTTAAATAGTTTCTGTTGTAACTGCCGAAAGGCCTTTGCTATGTGTAGTGGTTACCACAGACACTCGACGATGTAAGATGTTATTAATTTCAAGAATGTGCTATATCTTCAGTATTTCGCATTCTATAGTCATCTTGCACTCTTATTATCCCCGCGCAATAAAGGTGCAGAGGGACATAATGACCTCTCCGTTTGTTCGTCCGTTTTTCAAGTTTGCGTAAAGATTTTTGACTATGAGAAACACACGCTGGGCTTTAAAAGTAAGTGCTATTTTTATCAAACCTAATTTACATCCAATTTGTAAGACCTTGATTCCTATTGATCTTTAACGTTATTGGTGAAAGGTCACAAAAGGTAAGAAAATTCTTGTATACAACATATATCAGCAACATTTGTCATCTAGACTTGCAGATTGCATAAAAACTTTAGTTCTTATAGACCCAAAACAAATATCTAAAATAGTTTTATTTTTACCCAATTATCTGTTATGCCATTGTCTGTTGAACTGTTATATAAGTGACATACGAACGACAACTCTGAATATGATGGAACCATCGTCGGAAACCCACGACCCGCAATTCTTTTACCTACAAGTGCAACTGATCGTAGATTTCCGACGATCGGATTGAATTTTTTTAATAATAGTACTGGCAGGTTGGCTGGTTGTATATTGTTTAGCGTCCCGCTCTAGAATCTGTCCTTCACATGGAGGAAAGTTACCATTGCCGCTAAAGGACAGCAAAATTCAGGCGTAAGTTCGGCGCTAAAGCCTTTGAGGAGGGAGAGGTCTTTATGATGCCGTACCTGCTGTGACACGAGGACTCGTTTTTGTGATATCATCCGAAGAACCGCCCCATCTAGTAGCCTCTTGCAACAAGCAAAGGGTACTGAAGACATATTCTGAACCGGACCCCTACGAGATGTGTTGACAGGTAATATATATTACATTTGATGCCACCAAAATGAAATATATTTTATTTGTGTTGGCAGGTAAAATATATTTCATTTTGGGGACATAAAATGTATTATTACATTTAAAACTTTATAAGATAGAGCATACTCTCGAATTCGAATTACCCATACCACAAGAGTAATATTCAAGACAAAATCCCACTTAGAAATAAATTGTGACATTTGATGCAGATCGATAGAATAGGGTAAACGAACATAATTTTGATTTAAGCCAGCGTGAAAGGTTGATATATCGGTCACAGCAGGCTGGTGGTTAGGGCGTTCGTTGACAATTAGGAAGTCTCGGGTTTGATTCTCAATCTTCATAGTTTGTGACTTTTCCTTCGCAAAACTGTTGATATTAAAACAGAAAATCGCAGGTCTTTCGGATATGAAGTTAAATAGGATCCCTTCATTTCATACAGGAAATTTTTTTTATTGAAATTGGGTAAGACATTAGTTTAATAGCTATCCTACATGGGCATTTAAAATTATTTGGAGAAACAAAACCATATTAAAAGGTAGCAAATGTTATGTATCAAATGTAAAGGGACTCTTTTAAAATCAATCATATTACCATATATTATCCAAAATGAGGTGTTCCGTATATCATATAGCTTTTAAAAGCTTGTACATGAGAGGAAATATCTTGCTATCGCCTTCAACTAGAGATTGAAATATATCTATTAACGATATTCTGTTTCATTCACTTGTCGATTCGATATATCCCATTGAACTTGAAATATAAATAACAGAGTCTTCTACATCTGTTTCATATTTAAATGTCTTACTGATGGGAATATTAGGACTCAACGTCATGACCAACAGGATGACTTCAAGTTTTCCATCATTAGCTTCCGATATGTATTTAGCATTATTTCACTATTGCCTTCATATGGTGTAGATTCGATACAAGAAATCATATTCTGCGTATGATCAATTTTTAAACCGAGGTAGGCTACTGTCAAATACACTACAGCCAACGTTGATTATGCAGTTAACTACGCTCCCTCCGTGGTATATTGATACTTCCAACGATAACACCCCACCCTCGTGGTAGTTCAACGCAGTCCTGACTGCAGCCAGATATAAACTGCCCTTGTGTGACTTGGCATTGATCAACGGATTGATTCCTCCGAGTATAAATTATAGCTCAAGAGTTTTCATGAGATGTACAGTGCATCAATATTGTCTGATGGAGATTTTTGAATTACTGTCATTTTTAATAAAACCAAATCATAGATTAAATCATTGCTTATGATAACAAAATAAGAAATAAATCTTTCTATTTCACGATATTTTGTTTGTAAGTACATATATTTTTACGTTTTAGTTTGAAAACTTGTACCCCAACCTATTTGTATGTATTATGTTCAATTGAAATCATACGTACGTACATCTTTTGTATAAAATTTTTCTTTCAATATAGTCTAGAAATTTAACAATTTAAAATCTTTTGTATTTAATAATTACACATATACGTTTTCAAGAAAGCAACTTGAATATTCAAGTACTCTCTCTCTCTCTCTCTCTCTCTCTCTCTCAATATCAACAGAATATGCATTTCACTACAGCAACAATAAATGAAATAATTTCATAAATTTATATCAAATTGGCAAACATTTTATTTGCAAAGTTTTTGCTTTCAAGAACACGTTAAAGTTACTATATACATAAATATGTCTGAGGACATACGGTTGATACGTGAGTGTGGGTCATTTCCTGTGTATATCGCTGTTGGTATTTTTCAAACATTAGAGGCATTCATACCTATGTGGCCGTGGATACCTTGTCATGGTCCGATATTTTTTTTTTATCGCTGTATAGTTTCCGGATTTCTGAGGTTTTCGTTTTGGGCAAAATCACCCGACTAAATATGTACAATTTCAAGTAGCTTGCAAATCATGGACAAAGTACAGGGACTGTGTTTAATCTAGAAGTCCAAGGCTATTTCAGATTTCGACATTATCTGTACTTTGTGTTACAATTTATTTCTTTTCTTGGCGGATGTGGTGTTGGTGGCCATTTTCACTAACGATCGTGTCCACAAAATGTCAGAATAGTAATAATCCACTGTTATTTTATTCTCTTATAAATTCCTGCAATCTTGTTCACAAGCTAAATCAAACTAAATTTTATTTTTCACTTGATAAATTTGGTATGTTTATCATTCCTTATATTATGTAAAGTGTATGAGAAATGCTTCTAAAACATTCCTATCAATAATAATCATGAATTATCACATCATATAACCACACACCCTGCGATTAACACCTTGAAAGTGTAAAGGAGAACGAAAGAAAACAAAGCCATGGCCATGCTGAGGCGTGAAGTACATCCTGTGTGTATATACACGAAGAGAGTGGTGGGTTTTTTGGCAAAGTCTTACATCATTGCGGTACATGATGATAAATCCAACTACATATATGTTGGCCTCTTCTGATGTTATATATGTATTACTATTCATGTTTTTAAGAAACTCGTAGAAAATTGAATCAAAATATGATGTATGTAAATAATAGGCATGTTTTTGTGTGTCATGATATAGAAACTTTTTTTAACTTTTGGATATTGTTGGCATACTGGTATTCCCTTGCACTTGTAACATGAACTGTACAACTTTCATGTTAACAAAGGAAGTCTTTAATTTAATCCACTCTTGTTGTTAAACACCATTCAATTTTATAGTGATTAATTTTGCAATTATTTTCAAATATAATTTAGGGACCTCCGTGGCCGAGTGGTTAAAGCATTGCGCTTAAAATCACAAGGCCTCTCACCTCTAGTCGGCGCGGGTTTTATTTTCGCTCGCGCCGATATATGTGAGAAAGTTTGCCAGTTTACATTCGGAAGGTCGGTGGTCTCTTCTTGGGTACATTGTATCTGAGTTCTCTCCTCCACCAATAAAAACTAGACGCCACCAGATAACTGAAAAATTGTTGGGTGTGGCGGAAAACAACAAACAATCAATCAATCAATCAAATGTAATTTCCTAAATTTCAGCTTTCAATGTATACAAGTATTTCTCTGGCGTGTCTAAATTCACATTCTCTCCAACCTGGTTTTAAAGTGAAATCAATCTCATTATTAATTACAAACAATTAACTCTACTTTTATGTTTTAATTGTTATCAGTAATTATGCACTGAACTTCGTTGTACAAGTCATAAAGATGCAAAATGATTTCTGGAGGAGATATACAGTGTTTCATAGTCCTTCATGAATATCTGTGCTACTTGCTACTTGGTTTATGTAATTAATGTATATATGTTGGTTGTATATTGTTTAATGTCCCGCTCGAAAAATTTTCATTTATATGGAGACGTCACCATTGCTGGTAAAGGGCTTCAAGATTTCAAAATTTAGACATACTGTGGAATCATTAATGTTCCTTGGGGAGGGGGGGGGGGGGGGGGGGGGCAATGTTCGCGGGTACCTAAATATTTACTAATTCGTGAGGATGTAATTTCGAGGGCTTACGTTGTTTTGAAAATATACAACAGCATACTATAGAAACTATTGCAAAGAATAACTGGTTCGTGGGGACGTAAATTCGTTGGTAAAAGGTATCCACGAAATCCACGAACATTGAGCCCTCACGAACAATAATGATTCCACAGTATGCTCGGCGCTTACGGCCTTTGAACACTCTAGTTTAATAGTTATCCTACATGGACATTTAAAATTATTTGGAGTAACAAAATCATATTAAAAGGTAGCAAATGTTATATATTAAATGTATAGGAACACTTTTAAAATAAATCATATTACCATATCTTATCCAAAATGAGGTGTTCCGTATATCAAAAAGCTTTTAAAAGCTTGTACATGAGAGGGAATATCTTGCTATCACCTTCAACTAGAGATTGAAATATATCCATTAACGATATTCTGTTTCATTCACAAGTGGATTCGATATATCCCAGTGAACTTTATAAAGAAGAGAGTCTTCCACATCTGTTTCATATTCGATTGTCTTACTGAACATAAGCGATGACGGCAATCTAAGTAGTCTGCTTCATAACCAAGAGAATGACTTCATTTTCTCCATCATTATCTTCCAATATTTATGTTGCATTATCTCAATATCACCTGCATATGGTGGTTACGTCTCTCAGATGGTTAGATACGCGAACGCAGCCAGGTATGACCTACCGTTGATTAGCGGATCAATTTCTCTGAATATACATATAAATCACAGCTCGATAATTTTCATGGGATGTAGTGTAAATCATTATCATCTCATGGGAATTTTGAATTAGTGTCATTTTTAGAAATAACATTAAATCATTGCATATGATGACAAAATACAAAATAAATCTTTCTATTTCACGCTATTTTCTTTTTGTACGTACATACATTTTTTACAGTTTTAATTAAGAAATTGTATCCAACCCATTTGTACATATTATGTTCAAGTGAAATCATACGTACGTACATCTTTTGTAAATTTTTTCGTTTGATTTAGTCTAGAAGTATAAGAATTTTGAATCAGAGTAAGAATAATTATATACATACGTTTTCAAGAAAGCAAAGGAAACAAATACCCAAATACTCTCTCTCTCTCTCTCTCTCTCTCTCTCTCTCTCTCTCTCTCAATATCAACGGTATATGTATTTCCCTACAGCAACAATAAATGAAATAATTTCATGAACCTATGTCAAATTGGTAAACACTTTATCTATATACTGGACAAAAAAAGATAAGGATCATAATTTTGACCTAAAAAATTTTTATTAACCAAATAATTATTTTGACAAATTTTAACATGTATAGTTTCTCCAATGTGTCCTTAACACAATAGATTTACCTGGTTTCATACTGACGTCATAAGTGCACGATTTTTTCGCCCAAACACAAGAAAGGGGTCAAAATCAAAGTGTGCCAACGTGTATATTGAAATTTAAAAATTGTGATTTTCATTTTATTGTGGGTATTTATTGCTCTAATCGACTCTTAGGTGAACAATTGACATTAAAAGCCATGAGGCGCCATTTAACTGCTCTGGAAGCTGGTCAGGCAGTAGGTATGCTTCAAGCTGGCCAAGTCCAGAAAACTGTCTCTAGACATTTTAATGTGCCCAAAGTGTGATTTCAAGGTTGTGGAATCGTTTTAGGCAGACAGGTAATGTTTCTGAGAGACCGAGATCAGGTCGTCCAAGGTCCACAACCGCTCGCCAGGATCGCTAAATGTCACTTATAGCTCGTAGACACAGGTTTCAGAGTGCTGTCCAACTCAATACGGACTTTCATGCAGCAAGTGGGGTGCTCATAACACCACAAACTCTCAGACAGAGACTTCATGCTGCTAACCTTCGGGCTCATCGACCTGCTGTTCGTCCCATTTTGAGGAGAAGACATCGTGTAGCACGATTCAATTGGGCTCAAAATCACATAAACTGGCAACTGCGTCATTGGACGCCTGTTCTTTTCACTGACGAGTCACGGTTCTGCGTGGACTTTCATGACGATCGTAGGCGTGTATGGCGCATGCGTGGAGAGCGGTACGCTGATTGCTGTGTAGCAGAGCATGATCGTTTTGGAGGTGGATCTGTGATGATTTGGGCCGGAATCAGTATTGGTGGATGTACTAACTTGCACGTGATTAATGGCAATTTTACCGGTGCAATTTACAGGGATGAGATACCGCATTCAATTGTGAGACCTTATGCGGGAGCTATAGGCAACGACTTTGTGTTAATGGATGATAATGCTCGTCCCCACAGAGCACGTATAGTGACAGACTACCTTGCTACAGAGACAATTGAACGTATGAATTGGCCGAGTTGTTCTCCGGATTTAAATCCAATAGAACATGCCTGGGACATGTTGCAGCAAGCTGTTTCCAGACGCCCTGTACTTCCAACAAACCGCCAGGAACTTACGTTAGTTTTACAGAAGGAATGGGCAAGGTTGCCACAAACTGCTTTCCGCAGGCTCATCAGAAGTATGCAGAGGCGTTGTCGTGCCGTTATACAGGCTTAGGGTGGACATACACCCTATTGATATAGCCTTTATAAAGATTCAATCATTTGTAATGAAATTTGTTACTGTTGCTCATACCGATTTTCAAACTGTTTTGGGGGGTTACCTGACAATGGTTGCTCTGGCTGCTTAACGTATTGATGAATTTGTAAAAACAGGTTTAAAATGTATTGTTCGATTGTCCTTGAACATTTTAAGTATATATTTAACATAATTTATTTGGTTTTGTTATGAATAAAATATTTCTGAAATCATGATCCTTAACTTTTTTTGTCCAGTATATATTTATTCGCTTTCAAGAAGGTGTTAAGGTTATTATGAAAAGGCCAAGATAACTAACAGTTTTCAATCTCGTAATTCCTATAGAAAATATAAATTAGAGAAATGGGCACACGGACCCATGGACATACCAGAGAGGGAATCAGGTGCCTAAGAGTAAGCATCCCCTGTCGACCGATCACACCCGCCGTGTGCCGTACATCCCGATCAGGTAAACGGTGTAATCCGTATTTAGAATCAGTGTGCTAAGAACGGCCTAACAATTGGTATGAAACACGTCAGACTGCATTTGATCTAATGGAAAGTTGTACTTGCAAACTAGATCGTTATAACGACCATAGAATTTTCGAAATGTTTACTTTAGACGAGGCTGTCCAAACCCCTGTAACATCAACTTCTTTGTCAGTAGCCTGTCTCGATTTTAAAACTGATCATATGCAGATCAAGCTCTTGCGTATCGAATCAGTGGGGAAATATAAACACCATATACAGGTGATGATGGAATATTGCCATACAAATAAGGGAAGTTGACGATGGAGAAATTGAAGTCATTCCGTTTGTCATAAAGTTGTGTTGTTAGTTTGCCGCCAGCATCTGTTTTCAGTAAAATATCGAAGTACGAAGCAGATATGGAAGACTCTGTGGTGTCTTTTATTTCAAGTTCACTGGGATATATCAAATCGACATATGAATGAAAATAATCATTATTAATAGATAAAACGTTTTCGATATATATAAATGTCGAATTGAAGGCCACAGCAAGAGATTTTTCTTCTCATGTAGAAGCTTTTGAATGAATTCTGCTTCATAAGACTATGAAAACAGGTCAGCTAACAAAAGAGCAGAATTCATGCCCATGGGAATACCAACAGACTGTTGGAAGACCTGATCACCAAATACTACGAAGATATTGTCAGTGAGGAACTCTAGCATCTTTTTAATATCATTTTCAGAGTACTTGTGGGTGGAGTCTGAGTGGTGTTTAACAAAATAATTTTTGGGATGACCGATCACTAGATATGAATATTTTATTTTACCATTTTTGTTGTCGAAGTCTAGTCTTTAGTTTATCATGTAAATTGTTGTTGAATCATATTGATTGATTGTTTATTATTTTCCGCCACACTCAATAATTTTCAGTTATCTGGTGGCGTCAAGTTTTTGTTGGTGGAGGAGAGAACCCAGATACAATGTACCTGGCAAGAGACCACCGACCTTCCGCAAGTAAACTGGCTTTTTGCCAAGTTTGATTGAAATTGGCTTAGTAGGTCTGGAGAAGAAGATACAAATGTGAAAAATTTACAGCGACCCCAACAACACTGACGACAGACAATCGATAGTTTTGTTCAGAAGAGCTCAATTGAGCCTTTGGCTCGGGTGAGCTAAAAATTCTATATTAGGATTGTTTTTAAAAATAAGGTTACAGTAATTATCAATTATTTGTCTTAATGGAGATTTGCATCGAAGTTTAAGAAAATTCTTGAGAAAGTTTTAGGAGAATGTCCAGGGTAATATGAAGACAGATAGAAATCCAGCCTGGGCAGAGACGAATGGGTAGACAACTTACCAAATGTGTCTTCGACAAGTACAGCTGTTGAAAATTAAATGAGGGGGTGCATGTAGTCTAAGTGGTTTGCAATATAGATTTATACTTTCCGTACACTGGCTCAATAAGAATATCGAAGACATTCGTGTGCGCCTTAGAAATAAAGTGTTCTTCAACATGGAGGAAAGCGGGACATTAAAGTGGAGGTTAAACCAGTTTGTTTGCATCAAACTGATAAGATAGATATTTCACTCAAGAGGAATAATGGATCGAGCAAATCTGATAAGAAAATAGACTAAGATGCAATAATGCAGTACAGTTTACATAATTTTCGACAAACCATTGGTTTAAACATTAAACCTGCATATGAGGATGAAAAATCACATTTAAGTTAGTCGATACCAGTAGCTTAATTCACTGACAGAAGAAGCTATTTGAATTTGTATTCCACAGAATAGGTTTAGATGTTCTGTTTATTGATTTGGAAAAAAATGAACAGCGTTTCAATGAAAGAAGACAGTAATTTAAATTGCTTTTACGTATCTCATACAAAACTTATTTAGGTTTTCAAATAAAAAAAACTTAAAAATCATAGATATATATATATATATATATATATATATATATATATATATATAATATTATAGTGTGTGTGTAAGAGAGAGAGAGAGAGAGAGCGAGCGAGAGCAGGCTGGTTGACTTTCACGTCGCGTCGTTTGTTTCCTTTGATTTCATTGGTAATACAATAGTTTTATTGCCCTTTTAGAACTTTTAATGCAGAATCATAAAAAAATACAAATGGATAAATTTTTTTTATCATAAATCAAACAAATCTAGATTTATGCGTAGATTTATATCAAAAAAGGAGTATAATACTGCACAATGTAGCCAGATTTTACAAGTTACGTTTACAAAGGACATCTGTGAAATCGTTCCCATGCACAGTTAATGCATGACTAAATGTAAAATAAATAATTATTTTAATATTTATCTAAAAGATGTTTTGTTTGTTGCAGCTAGGGTTTCAACAATCTCGTTTGAAGTCAGCGTTTCCCAAATTCTATGGTCGTTATAATGATCTTATTTGCAAATCCATCTCTAGCACATCAATTGCTAGAATCGACCGAATCTGAATGTGAATTTCCAGACATGAATTCGAGATTCAGTGAAGGCGTCAGTTTAAATATCCAGCAGAACCGAATCTCCGCCAAGATTACAGGCGATGTTTACTCCTCCTAGGCACCTGATCCCACCTCTGGTTTTTCAAGGGGTCCTGTATTTACCCTATTCTTAATATTGTATAGTATTCTTTGTGGGATTTATGAGATTGATCACTGTTCGTAATCTTCATTTTTCGAAATTGTAGTAACAAACCGAGGGTAAGAAAACCGGAACGGAAAACCGAAAGAAAATATATTCATGCAATTTATGAAGCTAATGCTGCAATTTCAATTTATGAAGCTAATGCTGCAATTTCGTAGCAGCACTTAAAATTGATAGGTGAAACAAGATAGATAAAAAAGAGTATTTGCTATAATCATACGATGCGAAGTGATAATAAAATTTGCAAAAACGCCCATTGGTGTAGTAATTTATGAATACACACACAGGTCTATTGAAATATTGAAAACAATAACTCAACATTCACCCCAACATATCCTCGCCTTAAGACCATACACTGAAATAGACTTGTCTAAATTTTGAATCCAACTAACTTTTGAAATAATTTTTATTTTCAGTATATCTTTGTATTTGATTTCTTTTTAATGTAAACCAGCGAGTCTTTAAACACCTGTGTTAGATAAAAAAAATATAATTGATAAAAATTTTGACTTTAATCTATTATTAGTTTGTGGTATTGAAGCCTTACTATCTCTGGGTTGCATTGGTTATCAACTACACAATGAAAATAAAACAAAACGATAGTTTATTTGTCGTGATGACAGCATAGTTATTTGAAAATTCGCGTCAACGAATGGAAGTTTAAGATATTAGAAAAGTTTATATTTCTGATTGTGTATGTTTCATTCATCTATAACTAAATGTGTGCAAATGCCATTACACGTAGCACAATCGACGTCCTACGCCAAAAATGGATACGTTGAGAGAGGGATGGCCACACCACAGACAAGAGGATCCCTTCAAATGGATTCCGTAGCTATGTATATCTTATGGTCTCAATAACAGGAAAAAGGCAATTTTAACTGC
Source organism: Ostrea denselamellosa (assembly GCA_024699665.1). Classification (NCBI taxonomy): domain Eukaryota; kingdom Metazoa; phylum Mollusca; class Bivalvia; order Ostreida; family Ostreidae; genus Ostrea; species Ostrea denselamellosa. The sequence continues at coordinate 16,395,114 of JAMZEH010000055.1, forward strand.
ATTGGGAGAAGAAAGGGGAGCGACAAACCCGTCACCTACAATATCAACACAGTGTGTGTGGGTGGGGGTGTGTGAAGGGCACAGGCTCGTAAAGAATGGTTGGTGTCCTTCGGATTATCCTTCGATATATCCTGTATATGTCATATGTACATTCGTCAAATAGCCTGCTTTGGTAGTCATATACCCAAATTAAAGATTGTTATGTTTCATTAAGAGACATTTTTGATGATTAATTTTGACGTAATGTACTCCATTTCAAAATGTTCTGTCAAAAATTGTAAAAACCTCCGATATATTGATCACTAGGAATTCATTTATTAGTAATCTCACTGGACATACAGATATAGTTTCTGAACCAAAACTTTTTAAAATGTGACCTGTTAATCTTCTAACGTTGTCTACGCAATTGAATGTAACTTTTGTGGGCTAATTTATGTCGGGGAAATGGGTCACTAAATAAAACAATATCGGGACACAGGTTTCAGGTCAATAATTGTGGTAATCGTCTTCTCTATAAACATTTCAATTCCCCAGATCATCCCATCTTGCCCATGACGGTCAAAATTCTAGAAAAAAATTACCATCATACCAACAACCCAACATTAAATACCCCTTTCCAAAGACAACAATATCATTGGATCAAAACCTTGAGCACTACACTACACTTTCATATGAGTGCAACGTCAAACTGTAATCTGGCTAGTCCACTTGAAATCTGGCTAGTCCACTTGAAATCTGGCTAGTCCACTTGAAATCTGGCTAGTCCACTTGGAAAACGTGTATGTTATGGTGCTTGTTCCAAAGACACAAAGACGTAAAGCAGTGATGGACATCATTCATATAAACGACCAAATAGACACGATGTCACATTTCATTTACTTTAACTTTACGTCAATATTCAGACAATTAGGTTCACATTGTATTCGCACAAAAATTTACTCTGTTCCATTGAGAGTTTTGAATACATCATTCAAAATCTAGTCCATACGTGGATTTTTCTATACCAGAATGCAGACGGATTTCTATGATTTGGAATATGCCTATCACAGAGTCTTTAAACCACCGAGGGTTATGAATGATAATCCTTCCGAATCACACCGCCAGTTCCTCGAACTTAAATTTACGAACAAAGGAGTAGTGCCGTAAACGTAAGCAACATTTTTCTCCTTAAAAAAGTTCAGCCTCATGTTCCATCATAATTCAAGTTTACACCCTGCCTTTAGTACAAATATACTTCCACTGTATTAATATTGCATCCAAACTTTTTAATTACACACAAACATTACAGAGCCTCTTATACATAACGCATCTACGTGTTCTTTTTCTTCTGCTAAAGAATTAGATGGGCTATATGAGGAATATGTTTTGTTTCCAGCTGACAAAGCTTGTAACAACATCTTTCTTGTTTGTAAAGCTCGTTCTTACAACTGTATTTTATACAAACTTGGCATTAATTCAACATTTGGTAATCATAGTTATGCTCCAGCTTCCCTTTCAAAAGACGAAATTCTTCAAAACATCATACTTCAATTTTAAACACATTTGATATCCCAGTCAATGGGACGAATAAATATAAGTTACCGTACCTATACTGGATTCCTATACTTCACATAACCCCTTACAAACATAGATACATTGCTGGATCCAGTAAAAGTTCTATCAATCTCCCATTCTTTTTCCTCACGGAAATATTAGCAGTCCTGAATTAGAGACTTGTCCACAACATATGCCAGACGTGTAAATGAAAAGGCTAAGGTAACGAACAGTACTCAATTTCGAAATAGAAAATACAAATCAGAGCGATGGACAAACATGGACCACTGGACATATCAGAGGTGGGACCAGGTGCTCAGGAAGAGCAAGCATCCCCTGTCGACAGGTCACATCCACTGTGAGCCCTATATTTTTATCAGTAAGCGGAGTGGTTCGCAGTCAGAATCAGTGTGCCAAGAATGGCCTAACAATTGGTATGAAACACGTCAGAAAGCATTTGACTTAAGTTTGCACTGGCAAACTAGATCGTGATAACGACCATTAAATTTGCGAAATGCTAACTTTAGACGAGACTGTACAAACCCCTGTATTATCAACTTATTTTGTCAGCCTCGATTTAAAAACCGTTAGTTATCCTAGCGTTTTCATTGAGAAATGTTTTGTGACTTCAAAGAAGTAGGCCCACGAAGGGTCAAAATCGGCTCAGTCACAGAAATTAATGGAATTGGTGGAATATAATGTTAAAGTATTATAATTCAAATACTACAAGAATTATTCAAAAATCTTTTGTAAATATGAGATGACAGTGGGTCAAATATCAGTATGTCAGAATGCAATTTTGTCAAAAATGATCAAGAGAACTCCTTCATGTTTTTTGTTTTTCAGGGAGAACAACAAAATTCCTTTAATAAATTACAAATGATTATTATCTAAATAAATATTATAGTTTGAACATGTTACTTGTCAAATATCACAAATGTAAATTATTGCAGTTAATCACAAAACAGTTGCTATGACAATAAACAGATAAACAATCCGTATCCATGAATACAGACTTTTTAGTTTTCAATTCTTAATCAGAATGTTTTTATAATAAAACATTATGCATCATAATGCCTTTTATTAATATATCAGAGTAATTTAAAAGTTTTGATGTCATCTTTTTGGCAAAGGTATCTCGTATGTTAACAATTTCTTACCAAAAAATATAGCATTTAAATTAATTTGAAAAATAAAATTGGCAACACATTACATGTTCCAGATATATAAATTGAATGTTTATGTTCACAGCAGTAAAACTATGCAATGCAAGTGTAAAAGGAATGGACAATCAGACCGGGCTCGAATCTCTGTCCGGCATTGCATTACCTACCCTCCTGTTACACGAGATTTGGATTGAATGTAGAGATATAATCATGACAGTTCTTTTTTATTATTGTTATTTTAGGTAACTTTTTTTTTTTTTTTTTAGATATAATTGCTATCTAATAAAACATATGGATTATACATGAATGACCTGACGTGTTTTGCTGTACCCAGGAAAATGGTTTCCCACTGATGTACATTTGTATCACTAAGTATAACCTCTGTTTACAGTCAGGCAGACATATTTATACATATATCATCAAATAATTGTAAGCAAACCTTTTAGGCATTCCTTAGTGTACATTTTGATTGAAGTGTTTATATACATGACTTAAAAGAACATTTAAAAATTATTTCGACATCGAACAGTGCCGCCGAAAATATGATGGTGTTCTATTTAACATTATGGCAAATACATGCATTATTTTCCTCACTCATGAATTTAACACGAGATTCTTCAGCTAAGTGTTGATGAACACGGTAAAGTTAATGTATTTTGATAACATGTCAATTTTTAATAATCTATGAAAAATAAAACACAACAATTTCGGGTTCAACTAATTACAGTACGTAACCGATGTTTCCTTATTGAAAAAAAAATAATCTCGGACATACACCGATAAAATAAAATTTTAATACCTCAGATATTAAATTTGGGAATAGTTCGTTTCTTTTTGTATGATATTACAAACATATCCCTAATGATATGTAATTATGTTGAAAATTGGTTGAATTTCGATAATTAACAAATGTTTGTTTTTAAATATTAGCACAAGTCAGAAACAGTGAAATATTTTCAAAATTTTATCTTCATGATCATATTCTAAAATTGATGTCATGAAAAAACTTGGTCCATGGCTGTGCTTAATATAAAATTTGATCATTTTATTGCAAAAATGTGGTACTTTTAAGCTAATTCTTGTATTTCATGATGTTTTGGGCTGCAGACCTCGGTGCAAAACTCCAAGATTTTGACCACCTCGATAAACTACCATACACTTACTATCTTTTACGCATAAAAGAAAACTTCCCATTAATTTTGGACGTTTCACAGGGCCGATTTTGACCCTTCGTGGATCTACTTCTTTACTAGAAGTTCTTTAGAGTTATTTAGAATCCACATTTGATTTACACCACTTCTGGCATATGTAGTGGTAACATAATCTGCAGCTTCTCCTTCACAGCATTAATATTTTCGTAAGGAGCAAAAATAGGGACTTGGTAGAACATTTACTGGATCCAGCAATACATCTTTGTTTGTAAGAGTGGTTGTGGAGTTTGGAAATCCAGTATAGGTACGGTAACTCATATTCATCCACTTCATGGACTGGAATATTTTATGTGTTTAAAACTGAAGCATGGTTAGGAAGAATTTCATCTTTTGAGAGGGCAGTGGGAGTATAAGTGCGATTACTAAGTGTAGAATTAATGCCAAGTTCGTATGCAGTTGTAATAATGAGCCTTACAAACAGATACAATGTTGTTACAAGCTTTGTCAACTGGAATTAAAACATTTTCCTCAGATCTAACTCTTTTATCACTTCTGGTTTACTAAACACAGAAGAGTTCGTACGTATTTTTGTTTTCGCATGTCTGATACGGGGTTTTAATATTTATCTTATACTTTTTATCCATTCTGGCAAGTTATTAAGTTTTTCAGATTTAGCCCATCGTCTGTCAGAATCTTCGACAGAATTCATAATAGAGATGATGTTTTTTCGCCAATTGAAAGACCGAGGTTCTCTGAATTTAAGACCTTTGAAAATAAGTGATTTTAGATCTTCATTTTAACTTAAATTTTTACAAGTAATGACATGTCCAGTTGGACTATAGTTAAAAGAAGACGAAGAATAAGAACACGAAGGTGGATTAAGTATAAGATGGTCTATAATTAGGCATAGGCATTTCAAAGTTTGTTTGTAGTTTAAGGGTTTGGATGCAATAGAGGAAGTATATTTGTAGGAAATACTAGGTGTAAATTTGAACTTGAAATATTATGGAATACAAGACTGAACTATTTTATGACGAAAAATGTTGTTTATGTTGACGGCATATTCCTTTGTTAGTAAATTTAAGTTTAAGGAACTGGTGGTTGATTTGGAAGTGATATCATCCAAAACTCGTGGTGGTTTAAAGGGCCTATGAAGGTAACATCCATATTCATAGAATTCAGTCTATATTCTGGTGTAGAAAAATCCACGTATAAACTAGTTTTGGTTTCTTCAAATAATATAAAGTGTAATCATTAAAGTTCGTGGGGGCCAATGTTCGTGGGTAGCCAAATATTTACTAGTTCGTGGGGATGGAATTTCGAGGATAAACATTATTTTGAAAATATACAACATTATACCATAGAAGCTATTGCAAAGAATAACTTGTTCACGGGGACGTATATTCGTTGGTAAAAGGTATCCACGAAATCCACGAACATTGAGTCCCCACGAACAATAATGATTCTACAGTATTTAAAACTCCCAATGGAACAGAGTAAAGTTTTGTGCAAATATGATCTGGACCTAATTGTCTGTTGACGTAAGGTACTTAAAGTTAGATTGGATTCAAAAGCTTCTACATGATAAGAAAAAAAAACTTTATGTGACCTTCAATTTGACATTTAGATATATCGATGACGTTTTACCAACTAACAATGATCATTTCATTTATATGTCAATTCAATATAGCTCAGACACCTCGAAATAAAAACACCACAGAATCTTCCACGTTTGCTTCATATTTAGATATTTCATTGAACATAGATGTTGACGGTAAAATAACAACTTAACTTTATGACAAACGGGATGACTTCAGCTTCTCCATCGTCGACTTCCCATATTTATGTAGTGATATTCCACTATCATCTGCATTTGGTGTTTATGCCTCTCAACTAATTCGTTACACAAGACCTTATTCTTCATTTGATAAGTTTTTAAATCGAAGCAGGCTTCTGACAAACAAGTGGATGATACAGGGATTTCAACAGTCTCGTTTAAAGTCAGCATTTTGCAAATAAATTATATGGTCGTTATTACGATCTAATTTACCAATACAACCTTTCATGGGGTCCAATGCTGTCTGACGTTTATCATACAGTTCATACAGGTAAACGGAGCAACCCGTAGTCAGAATCAGTGTGTCAAGAACGGCCTAACAATTGGTATGAAACACGTCAGACAGCATTTGACTTAATGGTATGTTATACTGGCAAACTAGATCGTTATAACGATAATAAATTTTGCGAAATGCTGACTTTAGACGAAATTGTACAAAACCCTGTAACATCAACGTCTCTGTCAGCAGCCTGCCTCGATTTAAAAACTGATTATATGCAGAACAAGCTCTTGCGTATAGAATCAGTTAGGAGATATAAACGCCATATACAGGTGATGATGGAATATTGCCACATAAATAAGGGAAATTGACGATGAAGAAATTGAAATAATCCCGTTTGTCATAAAGTTGAGTTGTTGGTTTGCCGCCAGCATCTATTTTCAGTAAAATATCTAAGTTCGAAGCAGAAGTGGACTCTGAGGTGTCTTATTTCAAGTTGACTGGGATATAGAAAATCGACATATGAATGAAAATGATCATTGTTAATAGGCAAAACGTTGTCGATATATCTAAATGTTGAATTGAAGGCCACAGCAAGATATTTTTTTCTTCTCATGTAGAAGCTTTTGAATAAATTCTGCTTCATATGAATATAAAAATAGGTCAGCTAATAAAAGAGCAGAATTCGTGCCCATGGGAATTCCAACAGGCTGTTGGAAGACCTAATCACTGAATACTACGAAAATATTGTCAATGAGGAACTCTAGCATCTTTTTAATAACAACTTCAAGATGTTTGTGCTTGGAGTCAGAGTGGTGTTTAACAAAATAATTTTTGGGATGACCAGTCACTAAATATGAATATTTCGTTTTACCATTTTTCTTCACGAAGCAACTGTCCATGATGTCAAAAAGTCTAGTCTTTAATTCATCGTGAGAAATAGTCGTGTAAAGTGTTGCAAAATCATACGTTTTAATGCTAAGAATTTGGGAAAAGTTTTGTGATTTCAAATTCACTAAAATTTCTTTAGAATTTTTAAGAAGCCACATTTGATTTACACAACTTCTGGCATATATACTGGCACAGTGCGTTTGAAGTTTTTCCTTCACAGCTGTTAATATTTTCGTAAGGAACAAACATAGGGGCTTGGTAGAACATTTACTGGATCCAGCAATGTATCTTTGTAAGGTTTTGTGGGATCCAGGATAGGTACGGTAACTCATATTCATCCACTTCATGGACTGGGATATTTAATGTGTTTAAAACTGAAGTATGATTAGGAAGAATTTCATCCTTTGAAAGGGCAGTTGGGGTATACGTACGATTTCTAAATGTGGAATTAATGCCAAGTTCGTATACAATGCAGTTGTAATAATGAGCCTTACAAACAAATACAATGTTGTTGCCAGCTTTGTCAGCTGGAACCAAAACATATTCCTCATGTAATCTATCTATTTAACTCTTTTATCACTTCTGATTTACTAAACACAGAAGGATAGATGATGATAGAAGGATAGAAATATTTTTACAACCAATATTAAACTTGACGTGTATTTGAATTACTTCTTAATGTAGTACATAAACATGTCAATGACTTGCTAAGTACAGCATTCCTTTTCAATACAGCGTTTGGAAGGATACCATCGCAGCAAATGCAATATTGAAATCAGAAACACATCCATTAAAGTCACCTTGACCTTTTATATTCAGATTTACCTCACATTTGAGAATTTTTCACATATATTGAAGTGTCACCAGTTTTATGTGAAGTGGCACAAATTTTTGTTACCTATACACGGCGCTCAGGACTGTAGCAGTGAGGGTTATTTATCGTACCAACGCCTAAAATATCCTCATGGTCATATCCGAAAAAGAAAACGTGAATGGAAGTCAGCACGTAAGTTAAACGTCTAGGGTTTCAAGCGGAGCTGGGATATAGTATAAAAACCAGATGAAATACAGCATCCTTGAATCGCCTTTCTAGTAACCTTGACGTTTTACATTCCTTCTTAAAACCAATAAGGAACCAACTCTTTTTGCAAAATTGAATCAGAAATTTAATTCAGATCTTACGTGTACATAAGTAATTTTGAAAGAACTATGTATGTATGTATGTATGTATGTATGTATAATAAAAGCCTTTCTGGGTCCCCATAAAACGCACAATTCAAAACTTTAAAGAAAGACTAAATCTTCTTTTATTTCATAAAAATCCATGTCCAATACTTTTGCATATTTTGTCTTTGATAGTTACAGTTATTTAGAATTCATAGCATAAAAATTGACGCATTTCACAATAGTTCCAAGATTCAAATACTTGTAAAATTCTTCTTTTTTGAACGTTTTTCTCTTAGAAAATATAGAGCACAGCTTTGAACAACATTTTTCTATCACACATGTGTACTGCAAAACATCTATAGATATAAATAGGATGTTTGTCCAAACCTGCCGTGGGTGTTTTCTAGAGACTTAGTGAAAAATATCGAAATACCGGAAATGACAACACAATTTATATTTATGATGTCATGGCACAGCTCTTCTGTGATGAAGGTACGTTCAGTGTTCTATTTAACGCTTGGATGTGTTCATATGTTACAAATCTTATAGACTGTTATGTAAGTTACTATAAAAGTCATGAAAGCCCAAGGTTTGTTCTATGTCAATCGGCAATATGGCAATAGTAGGAATAAATTTGTGTTTTCTTGCAGTGGTTGCATAGCAGCTGGTAATCATTATTTAGGCAGTAAATGAATACAGCCAGTTGCGGACTCGGTGACATTCTTCTACTTAAAATTTTAAAATTAAAGGAAAATACTGTAACAAACAACGATAAAGAAGCAATAGCTTTTCCATGTCGGAAAATAATTGGCAAGATCTTTTGATTTATTGTTACTTTTACTGGGAGAACTTATAGTTAAGTCCAAAAACTCTTCAAAATTTGTGTCATTTTATTAATTTCACCTCATTAAAAACAGAAAATAGTAAAATTGACTACTCAGGAAACATTTCATGCCCTAGAAAATCTATACAAGAGACCAACAAACCTTAACGGTCACCCGAGTATCGTAGCCCATACATATACCTGTCGGGAAGTCTCATATTTGCATTTCAGCCTCATTCTGAAGTATTTTGTTCACAGCTTTATGATTTTTCTAAATATGCATACAAGTCCTATTCAATTACAATACAAGGGTAGATGAAGTTTGAAGCATTTAAATCAGCTCATACTTCCCTGACCAAGGTGCAATGAATTTCATAATTTTGGTAATGTCCTTCATTGGAAACAATGACCATGCATTTGCTTTTTCTCCCACAGGTGTAGTGGTAGAGAAGATTTTTAAAACTTTCTTTTTAGTTTTTGCCCCAACCATGAAGTCCTTGGGGAGCTATGATAATAAATTTCACAATATACATTCCTCATATCGTAAGAGATCTTGCACCGCCCCTAGGATACCAGGGGAGTAGTAGTCGTGAAATTTAAAATTTGTGTCCCCCTTGTCCGAAAGATGTTTCACACAAAATTTCCGAGGAATTGGAATGGTAATATCAAGACGTTAAAAATATTCATTTTTAACACATTTAGACACTGATCATTATGGCTCCACCTTTATACCAAAACCTCTACCCCGGGGATCACAAAATTTATAATTTTGGTAAAGGGCTACCTAAGCATTCTACATATACGTTTAGTTTCAATTTGGTATCAATAGCATTAAAGAAGATATTTTTAAAATGTTTTATAGATAAAAACTATATACCAAATTTGGTCCTGTCCTGAAGTCAGAACTTCTATCCCTGGGATCACGAAATTTATAACTTTGGTAAAGGACTACCTACTCATTCTATATATACGTTTAGTTTCAATTTGGTATCAATAGCATTAAAGAAGATGTTTTTAAATGTTTTATACATAAAGTCTATATACCAAGTTTGGTCCTGTCCTGAGGTCAGAACTTCAACCCCGAAATGAAATTTACAATTTTGGGAAACGCCTTCCTGCTCTTCATTACTATGCATTTAGTTTTTCTTACAAATGTTTCTTCTAGAGAAGAAAAGTTTTGAAAATTGGTCACTTTTTGGCAGTTTTGGCCCCGCCCCTAAGCCCCCCCCCCCCGGGGGGGGGGATTCCTGAAATTTAAACTTATGTCTGCCTTGTCCTAAAGATGCTTCAAAGCAAATCGAAAAGAATTGGAATGGTAGTTACCATGAAGAAGTTAAAACTATTCAGTTCTTAACACAAATATTTAATCACTGACCATTTTGGCTCCACCCTCATACAAAAACCCCTACCCCTGGGATCTTGAAACTTAAAAAACTTTGGTAAAGGCTACCTGTTCAGTATCCAAATATCCATCTAGTTCCAATTGGGTATCAATAGCACTAAAGAAAAATAAATTAAATGTTTTACCCATAAATACTATATACCAAGATTGGCCCCACCCTGGGCTCAGAACCTCTACCCGTGGATCATAAAATTTGCAATTTTGGTAGAGGCCTTCCTGCTCTACATTACTAAGCAGTAGTTTTTCTAACAAATGTGCAGTTCTATAGAAGATTTTTGAAATTGGTCACTCTTGGCAGTTTTGACCCCGCTCCTATGCCCACTAGGGGGGAGGGGGGTGGAGTCCTGAAATTTACAATTTATAACAATACCATATTTATACAGCACCCTTTTCATACATTATGTACGCTCAATAAGACGTCTCCATATGAGTGAAAACTTCTCGAGCGGGACGTAAAATGATATATAATCAATCAATCAAAGGTGCTTTACAATACATATATACCTTACTACAGAATGTTACACACATAATACATAGAAAATAAAACATTAAAAAGCAATATGATATAAAAGGCATTATCACATGTAAACAGTCCGTAGATGTAAACACAAGATACCATAAATATATTAAAGACGAATAAACATCAGTCTCAGATATAATACATTAAAGCAACATCAGTCTCAGATATAATACATTAAAGCAACATCAGTCTCAGATATAATACATTAAAGCAACATCAGTCCCAGATATAATACATTAAAGCAACATCAGTCTCAGATATAATACATTAAAGCAACATCAGTCCCAGATATAATACATTAAAGCAACATCAGTCCCAGATATAATACATTAAAGCAACATCAGTCCCAGATATAATACATTAAAGCTTTTTTTTTAATCACAAAACACTCAAAAATTAAAACTCACAGTCAAACAGACAAGATAATCTTATTGCACTGAATAATAACAAGAATGACTGAAATGAAAGAAACTAGTCCTGGAAAGTTTAATGGGAAAAATGTGTTTTCAGTGACTTCTTGAACGCGCACATTGTTCTACAGTCCCTTACATGTTCTGGATAGACATTCCACAGTTTTGGAGCTATTGTTCTGAAACATCGATCCCCGTATGTAGCGGTTTGACTTTTTGGAACAACTAGAGTGACCGATTGTTTTATAGACCTATGATTTAGGGTAGGCTTATATACCTCTAGTAATCGTTTGCTATAAACTGGGCACTCATCATGTAAGGCTTTGTAAGTATAAGTAAGTATTTTATATTGTGTCCTATACTGCACAGGCAACTAGTGTCTTAGTTTTGGAGTGATAGGGTTGTAACGAGAGGTCCTGGATATGAGACGTGCTGCAATGTTCTGAACACGTTGGAGCTTGCTCAGGACTGTCTTTGGAACACCAACCAGGAGACTATTACAATAATCTAACCTTGGTGTAACTCGGGAGTTCACAAGAGATTTAGTTGCATCTTTTGTTAAATACTTTCTGATGTGGCCTATTTGCCGCAACTGTGCATAACTAAATCTGCTGACTAAGTTCACTTGTTGCTCCATACCCACCTGGGGGCCTCCGTGGTCGAGTGGTTAGAGCATCGGGCTCAAAATCACAAAGCCTCTCACCTCTGTCGGCGCGTGTTCGAATCTCGGCCGCGGCGTTATGTGAGCAAGTTTGCCAGTTTACTTGCGGAAGGTCGGTGGTTTCTTCCCAGGTACATTGTATCTGGGTTCTCTCCTCCACCAACAAAAACTGGACGCCACCAGATAATTGAAAAATTGTTGAGTGTGGCGGAAAGCAATAAATAATCAATCAATCAATCCATACCCACCTTAGAGTCAAGCATGACACCAATATTTCGAACGCAGGTTGAAGGATTAATTTATCATTAATTTAATTTATGTCCGCCTTTTCCCAAAAATGCTTCATATCAAATTTAAAAAGAATTGGAATGGTAGTTATCAAGAAGTTAAAAATGTTCAATTGTTAATGCACGTCGGAAGAAGACCAATTGCAACAGGCCACATGAATTTACTCAGATGACCTAAAAGTCCAGAAGCTGAACCCACTGTGAGCCTTAAGGCGCCCCCCCCCCCCCCCCCCCCCCCCCCGATTCTCCGCCTCAAGATATTGCGCTCCCTATCTTCAATTCCTGTATCCACCCCCTTCTGCGATAATTTTTTGTATCCACCTCATGTATGCGAAAATATTGTTTTGTGTCTCACCAGACGTAAAAATTCAACAAAGAAAACAAGTAATGTACAATTCGGTAATTGTGTATTCCGGTTACTGGTGCACGTCGTTTTTATCAAATAGAAAGCACTTGGTTTTATTGGAATTCTTGCACAAAATTACCTGATTTTGCAATAATATTACGGATGTCGATTTTAGTGAGTATATATTATATGGAGCCTTTATCATATGTAATCCCTTCCTTTCAGTGAGCCTGGCCCTTTACAGAAAACCTTGAAATTGATTAGAATTACGATCTGTAACATTATTGAAACCACCATTCCTGAAATTTTGATAAGAATTAGACACATACAGTTGTGGAATTTCCTTTCCAATGTAATTAACCTTTCTTTTGTATTTTGGATATCAACAGAAACCAAATGTCGTTATACAGGGTGCCATTGCGGATGGAAGTATACAAAAAGGAATATTCCTTCCTATGTTATAAACCTTTCTCTTATAGCCTTAAAAACCAGTTGGAACGAAGGTCTTGATATAAAGTAAAATTCCTCTGAACTGGATTAAAATCGGGTAAAAGAACACATGAATATGCGTACGAACGATCGGGTAGATTACTGTATCCCTCCACAACTCTTATGAAAGAATATTATCAGGCATAATTCTAAAAATGGTACGGTTACGAAAATGTCTTAGGAAGCCAAAATCCACCAATTGTGGAAGAATTTCAACGACTTTAAGTACATGTAATTTCTTAGATATCCCTCGCACACAGTTCCAGAGGAATACCACTATACGTACATAAACTTTTCGTTCATGTTTTTGTTCGACCAAGTGTATCTACACATTTTACCCGATTTTTATCAATTATTTTTTTCGAAATGATACCTTTCTGTAATGAACTCGGTTTCTATTTACGTTGAAGATTACATGTCACAAGCGGAAAGCCCCTGTATTTCGTGTGTACAAGATTCAACCTACATTTTCTATCCTTTTCCCAAATTTTCGGGAATACCTTGTATGAAATCCTTGGTTCTCAATGTTTTTGATCAAATCCGCTGGTCGCAATGGCTTATAGTTAGAGCGCTCGCTTCATGACCGGGGATCGTTGCTTCGAACCGCGCTCGTACATTTCTCGGCTTAGGAGGAACTGCTCCTATACCAAACGCTCTGCTCTAGTTTTCACGAAGTTTCGTGTCATGGAAGAAATTAGCACGAGAGAACCCCAAATGCTACTGTCCTGGGCGCCATGTCTTTTTTCCGTACAGTTAATTCGACCATTAAAATTCCTAATTTTGTGTAGAAAATTTAATCTTATATTTTTCAAGCTCTCGGTTATTTCATAAGAATTTTTTTTTTTTCGGAATGGTAAAAAAGTTGGTTTGTTTGCAAATAAGAGAATTTAAAATCCAAACTTTGCGTTGATTTGATACATGATATTGTAAGCTACCCAGGGATAAGGGGTTGCTTATGTATTTCTGAACTCAGCAGATATCCACTCATGTCAGGATAGTTCCAAAAATCATTTAAAGTCAATAAACAATATCACTCAGTCCCTCTGGTAAAGAATACTACAAACTTTTAGTCGATATATTCTGTATTTATTATGTTGGATAACTGGAAAAGGCACAATATAAATTTCCTCATGTGGTGAAACCTGTGCACTACGGCAGACTTTTACAAGTTTAAAATGCTGATTCTTCAGAAATATGAGCTTTGGTTGTTCAGTGTGGTAGGAGATTTCTAACTAAGTGTTTACTATAATTATTACATCATGAATAATCTCACCTTAATTTCTTCTTTAAGAGTATTTAAGTATTGCCGCCGTGCAACTTTTAGAAGTGTCCGCAATAGCGTCGCGAGCTTACTTATATAACCTTCGGCTCTAAACCACATGACTAAAATTAACCCATAGATTTACGCCGTACAGGCCTCTAACCAATCAGCGACTTGTACGGTTGCATCAGTTTCCACAAAAGTTCCCACACAGAACTACTTTTTTCCGCACTGACTACCGTACAAGCACGAAAAAAATATTAATAGGTACAAATAATTACATCTAAGCAATAAACATTAGAAAGCTTGATTAGTTAATGTAGACAAGTGAATAAATATCACAATATCTCGTACATGTGAGCTAAACATGATTTGTCTTGTGTTCGAATGAATACAGTTACTAACAACGTCACCGTAGACAAATATAGTTCCTCCTGGTACAACTGGTTATATATAGTATGTGATAAATGGCAATGAAGTCTTAATGTCAAATTATTAAAGAGAATTATTTTACATGTCTAAATGATTCGTATAGTAAATATTATCTCACAAACACCATAAATGTTTTCGTCACCAACGAAAAACATACGTTGAAAACATACGATGTGGCAACCATTGCCTTTTTAAAACTGAGCTATTGGTAAAAACGTTTCGTCAAACCATCCTTCTGAGTGCATTGTCCTCCCGAACAAAGTTTTAAGAGATCTTCCAGATCTAGCACAATCTTTGACCTCATTTGTTAACTGTTAATTTCTGATAATTCTACAGACGGTTGAATGGTGATGACATACCTGCTTCCCTCATTTCAATAATTTGCCATCTGTTGGTTCGTTGTATCTTGAGTAGAGGGATACATGCAGCTATGCATAAAATATTTAGTCATAATACAGGAAGTAAAGAATTTCAAAACGATTTTTAAAGATTGAATTCTTTTCATTGGTAGCATCCTAAAGCCTAAATTCCTGACTAAGGGATTTATTCACAAGCCCATGGGGTCATGAATAACACAATTTTAGCAGAGGATTTAATACTTTTTACTTTTATAGAATGTGTAGTGGTAAAATAAACTTTTTAAAAATACATTTTTACTTTAGGAGACTACAATCCTAGTACTAAAATTTCAAATTCAGAGGTCATCAATTCACATTTCTGGTATTAGCTTGGCACTCTTGCTCATCGTGGCTATACATTTTGGTTTGTTTACCCAAATTTCTAAAGAATGTTTTTCTGCTGAAGGTTTTGACCCCACACTAGCACCCGATCCTCTGACTCAGGGGCCAAGCATTTTACAAGCCTGGTAGAGACATCCTTTTCACTATGAATAATATATATAATGTCACCGAATAAAGATTTTTTAAATAGCATCTGATCCAAGCAGTGGCCATGAATTTTACAATTTCAGTAGAAACTTCTCTCCAGTATCACTATCTACTCAGTTTGGTTGTTCGGCATTGTACAGAAGTCAAGAAGATATTTAGATAGAGTCAAGAAGACGAAAATAACCCATTTTCACTGTGTGAACTATAGATTCCCCCTTCCACTTTTAGCAGGAATCCTGCCCCTGGGGCCATGAATATAACAATTTTGGGAAAGGTTTATATTCTTATTACTGTGTAAACAGTTTGGTTGTTCGATGTTCAGGAGTGAAGAGGATTTTAAAGAAATATTCCATTTTTGAAATTTCAACCAAAGAAGTGCACCCTATCACAAACAAATCAAGACCCAGAGGGCATGGATTTCACAGGATTTTTAAAAGAAGCGTCTTTGCTCATTTCCAGTAGATAAAAAGTTTGTCTGTTAGATGTCACGTACTCAAGAAAAATTATTTTAAAGATTAAATCATGATAAAGACCCCTTCCTGCTCAAAGGCCATCAGCGCCGAGCATAGGCCCAAATTTTGCCTTCACCGGCAATGGTCACGTCTCCATATGAGTGAAGGATTCTCGAGCGGGACGTTAAACAATATATAATCAATCAATCATTTCAATGTGTTGATCCCGTATGCCAGACGCCAGGAGTGCAGTGACTACAATCTGATTAAAACCAGATCTTTAATACGCTCCTATAATGTTATGTAGCGACATAACATTACAGGAGTGGATCAAAGATCTGATTTTAATCAGATTGGCAGTGACCATGGATTTGGCAAATTTAGTTCCCTTACCCAAGGTTGTTTCAAATCCAGTTTAATGATAAAAGACTATGTACTTTCAGTGAAAAAGTTTGCATGTTAAAAATAAACATCAATGAAATATTCGTGCAAAAGGAAACAAATTTATTCATAGATATATTCAAAATGATCATATACAATATTATCATTCTGGTACATTTCCAATGAATCAGTAGATAATGACAGGTATATTTAAACATCGTGTTACAAAAAGAACGATGAAAGAATAATTTGAGAAATACATGTAATACACTTAATATGTACAAAATATATACAAAATTTACAAATACGACAGGAATATATGCGATCAAAATATCACTAGGTATACTTGTGATTTTTTTTTTGGATTTTTTTTTTTGCGGTATGCCACTTTTTATTCGGTGCCACGTACTAACTAAAATATGCAAAACATTTTCAAAACCCTGTAAAATAATTTCATGTTTCTTTTCAATTATCTTACACGAGTAATAAAAGATATTGTTTTGTCTCGAACTAAAATGACGCTCTGTCACTTAATAAAACGCTTCACGTGATTGCCAAATTTACTTGGACGTTGAGTAGCAAATTGTAGACGGCACCATGGCATCCGGAAAAAATCTTTCTTATGCATATATACATATTAAATTTACTGGTCCTCGACAAAACAAAGCACTTTTACAGACTGAGCAAGAGCGCAGTCTGTTCTGATATGGGTTTTCAAACTGTACATACGTTTCTTCGGAATGAATATTTTCGTTTCTGTGAAATTGATGTGAATGTATTTATTTAAAAAAATATTTCTAAAATTAATGCAATATGTACTTAAAAGGGGAATGAACTTATTATTAAAATTAGCCTTTGAGTTGTATAATATCTGAAAATAATCAAGCGCGTTAAATAAAAAAAATGTAATAAAAATCATAATTGTCAATTTGTACTGCGTTTGTTTCGGATTCAATTTATTTCATTTATTGTTACTTTATATCCATTTATTCATTCATGATATACGAAAAAGGTTTGCAGTGTTTTGTGGATTCAAGACTATTTTACCGATTCATACAACTAGAAATATATTCAGGTGATTTCGAGGTGATATGGGGAGTTGATTTCTTCTACGGCCTCTTGTGTCAAGTTGACTTCGTTTTAGGTTTGTTACTGACCGTCTACAGAAATTTGTTGGGTTGTTCAAATACATAGAAGGCTCAGCTTCGCCTTGCCTTCTATGGACTTTTTTAACCCTACAGATTCAGTAAGAAACCTATTAAGTAATAATCAACGTAATTATCTATGAAAGAGATTATATTCAATGAATGTAATAGGAAGTGTTTTCAGCTCCTTGTTAAATCAAAGACTCAGCTTCTTTGTTAAATCAAAGACTACTATGTATTCCTTATTGATGTAAAATGTGTCCTGTCGTTACTGGATTTGATGAATCGTCTTCCACAGAATAACTGCATCAGCGATCTACGAAATTTTTGTCCTGTAGCGCAATAAAGGAAAAAATTGATAGAGTGATTGACGTACATAAGCAGTTCGGTGATGGCTTTAATGAGATGAAAAATGGCAGCCCCCTCTACATCACGGTCCGGCCGTTTGTTCCAAAACGCTGTAAAAATCAAAGCAATATTCATTGGAATCGTTGTCAGAAGAAACGCAAAGGAGACCGAGAGCAGCATTGTGGTCAGTTTCTTATTGTTATCAGAGGATTTATACCGTCTTTGTTCGCGCGCTGTCCGATGCTTGACTTGCAGAAAAATTTTCCGTTCTTTTTCAGCTTGCGATATTTTCCGGATTATGAATCCGTTAAGAACTCCTATAATTACAAACGGGAGAAATGAATAAATGACAGCATCGACCCACGGCCAGATATTATCAACGAGTAATTCAAAAGAAGGGGCCGCCCGACATTCAGTGCTGTCACGTTTCTGTTGAATCGACACTGTGAAGAAGAAATGTGAGTTAATTGCACAAATGATCAAAATTGGCAGGAGTAAAGCTTTCCATGCCCTTTCAATTTTACAGAACATTTGGGTTTGCAGAGGATGGCATACTGCAATGTAGCGTTCAGTTGTCACAGTTATTATCAACCACACAGAAGAATCACTACATACGTAACCAAGGAACTGCACGAGCTTACAGGTGACATCTGATGCGTCTTTTATGTCATTTCCGGTTATTTCAGCAATCCATAAACGTAGTAATCCTACTAATAATACAGATATATCCATTATGGCTAAAGCACTGAGGTAGGAATATGTCGACATTTTCTTGGTCTGTCCGATAAGCACAACAAAGGACAGTGAATTACCGATGATTCCAAACACAAAGAGGATTGGCGAGATGTATAAAATCAAACTTTCCTTCAGTTTATATGCGGGTTGAGAAGAAAGCAAATTTTCAGATTCGTTTTCATCTGGTAAAATACAATGATTTTTAATGGTTAAAAAATCATTGTAACTGCAATTGTTGTTGAGCATCATACAGGATTCAATCCTGAGGGAACAGTTCAATTTCATCTGAATAAAAAAACCAAAAACAAAATCATCGTCAACCATAAAATCGAACAGAGCTAAGATGAAATGAAAACTGTGGAAAATAAAGTATAATCAATACAATTTACTATCATTCTGTGGTACGAAATGATTGTAATAAGATATAATTCCTTTATATTACTGTTTAGGTGGAAATACGAAAATTACTATTCTTTACATCCACCCACGCTGTATACACGTTACACCCCCATTATGTAAATATAAAATGACTAGTATTTACACTCACCCTATCAATTTAACTTACAACACTACAGTTGTGTCCTCATCTACAATATTAAGTA
The DNA here is from genome assembly GCA_024699665.1 of Ostrea denselamellosa. Classification (NCBI taxonomy): domain Eukaryota; kingdom Metazoa; phylum Mollusca; class Bivalvia; order Ostreida; family Ostreidae; genus Ostrea; species Ostrea denselamellosa. The sequence continues at coordinate 16,414,260 of JAMZEH010000055.1, forward strand.
TTTTGAAGAGAATTTTAGATTTGCAATTATTCTGCAGATGAAGAACAATTCATAACTTTCTTTTTCATGGATAAAATTGACGAGTTTCATTATCCATCAATGTTATTTTTGTAGAACAATGATATAATTAGTAGAATATTTACATATCCAACATGTGATATAATTGAATAATTTCAAGCTCTCCGATTGGCTGCCAAAGAAAATTATGACGTTGCATTCATCTGAACATGCCATCGTGGTGAATCTAATTTCTCCAACATCAGATCAAAGTTAATCGAAATTCAAGAAAATATTTTTGTGGCTATTAGTTTTGCGGTTGTTAGATGAAAACTCAGATCTCTAATCACTTTCAACTACTGCTAAGTTTTGCAATCGGAACACCTTTCGGCCTTGTCCGTCAAGTCGAGATAAAACGGAAATGGTCGAGCGATGTTTCGATGGCAGATCTTACAAGTTCAGGCAGGTAAGTAAAACATGGCGACATTTGCATCGCTAGATGACGTACAATTCGAACGGTTTCCCTTCGATAAAGATGCTGAAAACACTCAGAAGGCCACGAAACCATTTCAAAGCTATTTAGTAGAGAAAGGACTTTCGAACCTCTCCAAGCAATAATGTATAATCATAAAATTAAATGCTGTCATAAGACATTAATACCCGCACACAAGTGTTTGCCTCTAAATATACTCTCCGTCGTACTTGTGTAACTAGCAAAGAAGCCACAATAGTTACCATATAGTATACCCTATACCATACGTATTCTTGCTGCATATGATAAAATGCACTGAGTATTCTGCAGGGCAAGTGCCATGGGGGTCATCCCAAACCATATTTCATAATTGTTGAAATCTATTTGAAGCAGTCGAGGGCGTGATCCCAAAACCATATATATTCCTATATACACTGTAATATTGAGAATTCTGAGGAGGAAGTGTCCCTGGGTCATCCCAACCCCAATCATTTTTTGATTGTTCAAATATCTTAAAATGGTTGAAATTCCACCTCTTATAGCAAATATATTCCTGTAGGACATGACACAATGCACTGAGCGCCAAGTTTTTCTTCGTCGTTTTCTTAAGGTGAAAAAGAATATTCAAAACAATTATAGCACATCTAAAGAATAGCACCAATAGATCCCAAAAATGATTTGGCTACTGCATAAAATGTAAGAGGATTCTGGGAACAAGGTTTTTCTATAGAAATACGTGGTTTTCAACCGTCAATTGGCCCCTAGAGTGAAAATGAAAATTCTGAAACCTTACTGCACATCTGTAGGATACCACCAATTATTTCCCAAAGGATGATTTGGCTACTATGTAAATGTAAGAGGAGTTCTGGCAAACAGGTTTATTTTTGTCGAAAAAATTGTCGTATTTTGATACACCCACCTTGGCCCCTAGGATAAAAATGAAAATTCCGAAAACTTATTGCACATCTATAGAACACCACCAATCATCTTCCAAAAGATGATTTGGCTACTGCGTAAATGGTAAGAGTAGTTATGGGAACCAAGCTTTTATAGAACGTCGTTTTTGATCCCCATTTGATCCCCATGGTGAAAATAAAAATTCCGAAACCTTTTTGCACATCTACAAGACTGATTATGGATATTGCGTATCGTATGAGGATTTCTAGAAAGAGCATTTTTTGGGTCCCTCCCAGGGTAAAATTGAAAATCTCAGAATCCTACTGCACATCTACAGGACACCCCTATCATATTCCAAAAGCTTAATTGGTTACTGCGTAAAATAAAAGAGGAGTTTGAGGAAGATATCATGACAGACGGACGGACGGACAAGCGTAACAACAATATACCGAACTTTCTTTAGAAAATTTGGGTATAACAATTGTTGACATTTCTACGTTAATACGTTTAAGCTACCCTCGAAGTACAATGTTCACTTCGCTCTAGGGCTCGGTTATTACTGTACTTCTCAGGTAGCTAAAGCATTGTATTGACCTCATAAATGTCAATAATTGTATAGCAAAGTGATATGAACTAAAATCTAAACTTCATTGAAAATAGCTTGCATAACATCACTAGATAGGTAAGGGGACACACACACACACACACACACACACACACACACACACACACACACACAACAAACAAACAAAAACAGAAAACAAAACAAAAAAACACAGAAAAAAAGAAAGAAAACAAACAAACAAAAAAACCAAACAAACATGATGTTCCTCAGAATGTTTGGTAACATTTACGTATTGAAACAAATCTCATAGAAGTTTTGGGTTACATGTATAATGCAACTATAGCAATATCAAAGATCAGATTGATTTTGCATAAGTAGAATAAGTATTATCAAACCGAAATAACTTAGTGGGCATTTAGATTACACTTCGCTTTTAAGTAGTGTATAATGACTTAATATATAAGCATGTATATATATATATATATATATATATATATATATATATATATATATATATATATATATATGTGTGTGTGTGTGTGTGTGTGTGTGTGTGTGTGTGTGTGTGTGTGTGTGTGTGTGTGTGATTTCATTGCACCTATTGTGATGAAACATTTATTAAAAAAAATTGTTTCTATGTTAGATTTGAAAAAACCAAAATCTTAGTTACATATTCTGTAGACAAAAGTACGCTAAAGTACCCAAGAAATTGAACATTTAAGAGCACATGGGCGGAGGGGCGGGGGTACCGTGAGATTTGTACACTAATTTTTTAAATAAGAAATCAGGATGTTGTCCTTTGAAAAAAAGAACTGCAATGCCTGGTCAATAGTGAAATTTAGTTTGAAATAAAACTGTGTTTTAAAACAGATTGTTCAAATATTGAAACATGCAAATATTGCATCAAAATATTATTGCTCGAGTTGTATTGATATCTAGGCCTTGTGGATATGAAATATTTGTAGCTGTGACCTTGAACTTCTTCAGAGTTAAGATTGATCCCTCTATCTGATCTGACCTTAAAGTTCAAATTCTCAACAGGGGCACAGTCTGATCTAAATTATATTGCATGAGTTTCATACCTTTATGTATTGATATAAATCGAGCAATAAAATGCCCTAATAAGAAATCTGACAACAAAATATTGATGTTCGCAAGCTTGAACTTCATTTGTAAACCTCAGTACAACTTTACAGATGGCGTTAACTTTAAAATATGAACAACAGAAAATTACTTCCTTTATGGAGAGTTGCTGGGGTCAACATGCATTTGAGAAGCAGTAGACGATGATTGACGGTTGATTATAGCCA